>CM038218.1:72106647-72783128 GCA_021442155.1 Cymbidium sinense | reverse complement strand
TTTTGAAGTGATCATGGGACAACAACCCATGACACCTCTCACCTTATCGCTAGCTATGAAGGGAGGAGCCCCAAAGATTTCAAGTTTGCCGTGCCCTAGAGTGAACTAAGGGAGTTAGCTAGGGCTACACAAGGCAACAAGAAGGATGGAAAAAGGATAGATCGAAAAAGGAGGCACCTAGAGGATCTATCAAGAAGAATATTGAGCTCCATCAGAGTGATTACTTCTTTTGACAAAGAAGTTGAAGAAATAATTTTAGATCAAGTAGTTGTAGGAGAGGGCCAAACTTAAAATATCTTATCAAATGGAAGGGATTGCCAGACAGTGAGGCCAGCTGGGAACATGAAGAAATATTGTGGTAATTCAGAAACAAGATCCAACTTTACCATGAAGAAGGTGCGCGGTGAGGGCATCACAGGCTTAGGTGGGGGAGAGTGTCACGAAGCCACATTATAAGAAAGGTTAGCCATGCTCTATTAGTCATACACAAGGAAAAAAGCTTCTAGAGAAATATAGAAAGAGGGAGAACAACCTTGAAGATTCCAAAAGGTTCCACCAAAATCTAGAAGACTTTGGGTGGGGTATGCTTCAAGAGAACTCTAGGTTGAGTTTGGAATGCTCCAGAAACCTTGTATATGATACGAGTGTATGGAATAATATAGAACCATGCATATTCTATTGTATTCTAGAACCTTATATCTATAATCTTTTCTAGGCCATGGGGAGGACTATAAATAGAGGTTCCTCTCATTTGGAACCAACCAAGGTTCCAAAAGTAATCTTGTATTGTAGAGTTCCTTTGCATAGTTAAGCTTTTCCATCTTTCTAATCTCTCATCTCTAAAGAGTCTTAAACATTTTAGTCCAACATTGTAAGGGTTAGGCTGACTTAGCATCAAGAAGGAGTGCTAAGGCCGCACGGGGGACTAGGGAAATGTCTCTCTATGACATCGTGAGTTCCATTGGCGGAGGATCGAGATGGGGGATTACAATGTTAATTTGTGAAGAGATGGGAAGAAAGAATCCACAATATGGGATTGAGCAAAAAACTTTTTGCCTTAAGCAAGTTTCCAGTTTAATGGATGACTTGCACCACATAACTGCTGAGTTAGCGAGCAAGTTACTTGTTAAATGAGTAATTATACCTAATTTTAAATTTATTTAAACATATTTAAACTATTAATTACTATAAAAACAATAATTATTTAAAAAAAATATCGTTGTGTAACTTATATAGAGTCAAAGTCATTTCTCTCATTCCTTTGTATTTGTGGAATATGTTTTTATGTTGATGAAGCCAAGAAATCAAAGCTGTCCTATCACTACAGCAAACCTCCACTACATTGCCTTCTCCCATGCCTACATTGAAATTGCTCCTATAGTTGATGAAGCCCTAAATGAAGAGAATTAAGCTACACACCAACAGTTAGGCCCTCACATTATCCCATTCGTCAAAGTTTCTTATGCAGAGTTGTTCAAAGAAACTAATGTATTGCCACTATGCAGTTGCTTTTATTTTACATTTTGATTTATTTAAAAAGTAAATATAAATGTGAAGGGGGGGGGGGTTTAGTATGTCGATTCACGAAGAGATGGGAAGAAAGAAGTCACGATATGGGATTAGGCATACAACTTTATGCCTTAATGGGGCGACTTGCACCACGTAACCACTGAGTGAGCAAGGCACCTGTTAAATGGGTGATAATAGCTATTTTTAAATGTACTTACACATATTTTAACTATTAATTACTATTAAAATTGTAACCGTGTAACATACATAGAGTCAAAGTCGCATTTCTCATCCTTTTGTATTTGTTGAATATGCTTTTATGTTGATGAAGCCAAGAAATCGTTGTCCTATTGCAAAGAACAACCTTAACCTTATCTCACCTGCAACCTCTCCCATATCTAGATCAATGTTGCTTCTATAATCAAGATCGAAGGTGCACACCGACATTCGGGTCCCTCACATTATCCCATTTGTTGAAGTTGCTTATGCAGAGGTGTTCAAAGAAACAAAGGTATTGTTACTATGTAGTTGTTTCTATTTTATATTTTAGTTGATTTAAAAATTAAATATAAACGTTAAACTATATGTATATATTATCATCATTTTATAAATTTAAATATAATTTTATATTTAGTTTTTCTTCACTTCTAGCATAGTTGTGGCTAGCTACTATTATGTTTCATCATTATTAAACTTTTATTTTCACGACCTATATGGGGTATGAGTGTGTTTGTATTCTTCTTTGTCATTATTGTTGGGCTCAACCTATGTATACATGCACACTCCCACACACACATATAAATCGAGCCAATGAACTGAGTCAAGTTAAGCTTGAGCTTAAGCTCATATAATATACGAGCTTAAAATTTGAGCTTATGCACGAACTCATGGCTCAATAAGCTCGATGTACAAGCTTATTATAGAGCAAAGTGTGAGCTGGTTCGACTCATTTACACTCTCAGTGCTCAATAGTAATTGCAGCATTAGATAATTGTAGTTATTAACAGAAATGGTCATAGTAGTGACAATCTATAAGTATACCTATTCTTAAAAACATTCAAAATATGAAAATATTTTGATTATTTTTTAATAACTTAATCTTTAGAAAATAAAACTAGTCAAAGATATTGATGCATAAATTAAAAAAAATTAAAAACAAAAAAATGATTGCTAAATGGATTCTTATAATATTTTACAAGTATGCTTATTTAAGGACATATTTGATTGTTTTGTGCTTTTATTTTATTATCTATTTATATACCAAAGATTTATATTTGATAGACGCATAATAAACTAATCTCATGAAATTTATGAAATTATGACAGAATATTATATAAGTTAAATTATATTAATTAGTTTAGAAAAAAAATTATTCGATAGATGTAGATACACTGGTTAAAATTAAATTAATTATAGTCAAGAAAAAAAAATTAAAGATCTCAGGAATCATTCTTAAGCCACGCTTTAAGAAAGGTTGCTTAAAAGAAATGAAACTATTTTATGGATTTGTAATGTTATACTCCTATATCATGTTATAACTTATAAGCATATTGATTATAATATTTTTAATGTTTAAATATTAATATTTTTATATAATAATTTAAGATCATATATCTATCTATATATATATATATATATATATATATATATATATATATATATATATATATATATATATATATATATATATATAATTTCGTGAATAATGATAGAATTAACGATTTGAATATTGCATAAATAAATATTAAAATTTAAATATTAATATGTAATTTCAATTGTTATTTATGCAGTTTTTAAGGAAGATTGCAACGTCTCTGCTGCATTATCCTCTTCGGTTCTTTCGGAGCGGAAGGGGAAGGACAAGCCGGAGGAGAGAAAAGAGTATACAAAGTGTAGGCGAGAGAAGGCGATAGGAGAAACGCAGCTGAAGACGATTATGATAACTGGGGTGAGTCGAGGATTAGGGCGGGTTCTGGCTCTGGAGTTAGCTCGCCGGGACCACAACGTGGTTGGCTGTGCTCGTTCGCAGGAGAAGCTTCAAGCTCTAATGACTGAATTGACAAGGGATGATTCCGCTTCTTCTTCTTCTTCTTCCTCCTCCTCCAAGCATCTTCTCAAACATCTCGACGTTGTCAGTACCCTATCCAATTTCTTTACTCCAAATTCAAATCCTTCCTCTGTCTTCTGTATCGATGCTCCAAGTTGTTCTTTTAAGCAAATTTTGTATGTTGAATGTAACAGTGTTATGCATGCTCAAATTTTGTGATGGAGCGAGTATTTTTTTTATACAAAGGCTAATACACTCACGAAACGAAATTTAGAAGATACATCAGAGTTTTATTTTAAAAATCTGAAAAGAAAAATATCAGAGAGCCTGATCATGGTTGAATAATCTATCATATAAGTAAGATTATAAAAGTCTTCTATTTTACTTAATTGAAGAAGATAATATTACATGACAGCTTTATTAGCTTGACTTGTGGTTGTAATACTAAAAAAATATTGAAGGATGGTAATACCGATTAAAAGATTAACAATAGTCAACATATATCTTTGTCATTGGTGGATGGTGATAGTTAGAATACAATAGTTGGGCAATGATAATCGTACCTTGTTGATCTGACAATGATAATCGAAGAATGGTCGAGGTAATAGTTGGGATGGTTAAAAGATGATAGTAGGGCTAATGGTAATTAAATGATAATGATCAAATATAATAGTAAAATGATGATAGTTGAGTGATTACAATTGTTAGTGGTGATTAATTTCATCAATCATTAGAGAAAACATTATAATTCCTTAGACTTCTAACCTATGTCTAATATTTAGGTTTGCTTTCTTGTGAATAATGACAGATATTTTAAATTTTTTAGTGATATATTGATAATTTGAGCCAATATTCTTAAAATATTATATTGGATAGCTCATATTGATTATCTTGATTGTATTACTCATTTAACATTCAAATATTAATCTTTAACTATTTTATTTTTATTAATTATTAATCTCTATTTTGATAAAATTTCGACAACCTCCTTACATTGTCCCCACATAGGGGGTTGCTTCAAGAGGGCTAGAGCCTTCCTACCATGCTTAAGACAATATGCATAGTTAGTGTCTTGTGAAGCGCTTAAAGAGTCTTCTAAACCCACCACGCTAAGAAAGCGCATGCCTTCAATACTTGTGTTTGGAATGAAATTGCAACCTCGATGTCATCCCATATGGGCTGCATCGAGTACTAAAACCTTCCCACCACACTTATGTGAAGCATGCATGGTAGGTGTCTTGCAACTTCGCGACTTAAGAGGTCTTTCAAACTCACCACGCTTAAGAAAGCGTGCATAGGCCTTCAATACTTGCGTAAGAGATATCATGGTTTCCTCACCGTGCTGAAGCAACATGCACAACTATTTATGTCTAGCAAATACTATAATCACAATTTTGTATTTTATTGATATAGTATTTATTACTAGCAAAATTTTTTATAGGATAATTTCATGTGCATTTGAGAAATATATAGTAAGACATCAATCAGAGAGAGATCATCTAGTGGTTTATTCCAATATTCTAATTTTGTTAAGTGGAGCCAAGTACTTGGAAGAAAGAATTAGAAAACAATTATTTATGGATTATGCTTGCAAGAAGTAGTTGCATTGACATAGGATTTGAATACTTATGTTAATACAATGTAAGTTGAAATAAAGTTATGGAAGAAATGTATTATTATCGTCAAAAGTGAAGCCAACAACATATAGAATAAGATGAGGAGAACAAAGATACAAACAAAGAAGAAGAAAAATGAGATCTATAGAGAATTTTAAGTGATAGATATAATCATTTAAATTTATGTTCTATTTGTAATGGTATAACTATTTGAACTAATATATTTGTAATTATTTGGTTATATTCATGTAATTGTTCTAGGTTTATGTGATATAATATAATTGAGCATTAAATCTTAAAGATATTAGTTAAAATTTGTACATTTACTATATTAGTATGTAGCCATTAAGTCATTTCTCCTATATTTATACACATTTATTGTATAGTTAGTTTATATTAAGATCAATTGATTATGTTAATACATTTTCATAGCTCCTATTATGTGTTTTAGTGTTACATTACTTAGCTTCCATGTAAATGTTAAGTTTTAGCAAATCTTTAAGGGGTATCGTTCACAAAATAATATGAGTATATTTTTTAAGAACAACTAATAAACACTTATTTTAGTTGATAATCAATCTTGATAAATTTTCTCAAAGACTATATACTCATATTATTCAGTGTCAAATATGCTCCACAAGTTAAAAAAATATAATAAATTAGAGAACTTTATCGATCAAGCAATCTCAAGAAAGAAAATATTAGTATAGAAATCATATATAGCTGCTTAGGGAATGACACTGAGTTAAAGTCCATAACATTTATAGATAACATCGATTCACATCACTTTGAAAGTAAGCTATAATTTGATACATATTGGAATAATTAAAAGAATTGGAAAAATAATATTATATATATATCATCGGTAATTTCTAAAAGATTATATAGGAATAATCGTTAAGCCATCATCATAACCTTGAACTCCTCAAAGCTGAGCACGCCATCATGGTTGATGTCAAATTTATCAATAACTTCCTGGCAAACCTCTATATTCCGAGAATAACCTAACCTGCTTAGCATCCGCTTCAGACTCTTAGTAGTATGCATCCTTCGTCTTCCATCTCGTACATCTTGAAGGCCTCCATCATCTCTCCATCATCTTCCTCTCTCCTCTCCATCAACTTGATGAACTCCTCCGAGCTCAGCAGTCCATCGCCGTCGGTATCCATCGACTCAATGATGGCCGTAACTTCCTCTAGGGATAGTTCATAGCCGACGCCGCTCATGCATGACCTGAGCTCGGCCGATGAGATTCGTCCATCGCCATTTTCATCGAAATAACAGAACACCTGCTCCAGAGATATCTGGTTAAGGCTCATTATCGCTTTAGTCCGAAGAAAAAATTGATTTTGATGATTAAAGAGCTGCGGGTTGTGCTGTTGTTTGTGGTGCTTAAAGGATCTACTTTTGATTGGAATATATAGAGATTCCTGGTTATCTGCTCGCAGCATTTGGGGTTGGCCTCAGCGTGAAGGTGAGGTTTTGAAGCTTATACGCGTTTTCTATGTTATGGTAAATACTGGAAGTCTGCAATTCCACAGGTTTAGTTATGTGTTAGTAGTCTAAAATATGTTCTATTTTATATTATATTCTTTGTTGCTCGATCTACCTTTCTTATCTTCTGAGATAATTTTGTTTTAAGTGCAGCACTAGTTGACAATATTGATCCCAAACGGCTCTTCATATATTCATGTCACTTATATTGAGAAAAAAATATTAAATGATATAAAGAGTCCTTAGGGTGAGATTAACCCAAATAGAACTAATTACGAAAACGATAAAATAGTAGTAAACAAACTATATACTAAGCCGAGGAATCTCTCATAGTTGAATTTAGCAGCATAAAAGAATATCAGAACTTTTATCATACGAAGATAGGTCAATAGCAGCAATTATTGATAGCAATTATTACAAGATAAATTAGTTATTACAAATATGATTTATTTTTTATTTTAATTTTGGGCAAGCACATATAATCAAAAGTACTTTTTGCAATCATTTTTACCATGCAATTGTTGATCTCCATGTGATACATCGAATGATCTCTCAAAATCCAAATTAATTTTGATGTAACTCTCAAATCAAAGCAGATCAAACATCACCAAAATCAAAAACTAATCGTCCGGCTAACGAAATTTATCAATATATATATATATATATATATATATATATATATATATATATATATATATATATATATATATATATATATATATATATATATATATATATATATATATATATATATTCCACAATCAGTTAACAGCGATGAAATGCGAGCGATACGCATGTCGGGATAAAATTGTGATGTTTGAATGATTGATAATGAATTGCCATTGTTCGTAACATAAATTAAATATAATATAGATTATCTAACATCGACCGGCGAGATCGAAATGCCAATACGGTCAATGCGATATCGAGAAGAACTGCGAGGATGCCCGAACGACCTTCGTTCTTAAAATTGATCATGTCGTTAATTTCGAAATGTCAAAATCTACCAAATGAGATACCCACACTCAATTGAATTATCGAATCGATCGGAATAACACATATCGAGGAAAGCTGAGAGTGAAATTTGAGAATATAGATATTGCAACGACCGACAAGATCGCTCGCCAATGAAATGCGCATCTCGGTGCGAGATGACGCTTGAACCACTCCATCCATGAAATTGATTGCAGTTAGCCAAAACTTCAAAATCTAACAAAGATGACATTTCTCAATTGACAAGTAAAATCGAAAATGAAGTGATAACACGATTTTGAAAATCAATTGACCCGATTTTTACTTAAACCAAATGGCAAATTGGATTAGCCGTGATCAGAACATTGGAATAATTAAATATATATATATATATATATATATATATATATATATATATATATATATATATATATATATATATAAACATAAAATGATTTAGGCATAAAATTCATATTAAAGTGATCAAACACAATAAAATAATTATTAAAAAGGCTTAATAATCAGAACTGACCCATATCCCTTTATACACGGCCGACTCAATCAGACCTGATCACATAGCCGATCCCTCCCTCTTCATTTCGATTCCTCCAAGCTAAGCGCTCGGCGTGAAACGCACGCAACCTCCACTCGCTCCACCTCGCCTATTCACGCACGCTCCACGCAAAACCGAAGGCTCCATGTTCGATGTCCTTTCAACCGCACGAACACGAACAACTCATCTCTATTTCTTTCCCTCAACTGAAACTTTTTTTCCTCTCGTTCTCTGCGCACAAGCTTCCTCTCCATCTGAACTCAACCGAAACTTCTCTGGTCGAAACTCCTAACTAAAATCCCCTAGCCAAAATCTCCTAGCCGAACCCTATTGGTCAAACCATCCTTGCTGATCGTTATAAGTGCACAGGAAAATCAAGTTTGAATATGCGTGAAATGTATATGTGTATGCTATTTTCATTTTTTTGCAGGTTTTGAGACCTCAGTAATGCCTAATAGGGCATAGCGGATAAGACGTGAAAGATACACCACTGCACGCCAATAGGATGTATCGAGTAAAAGAATTATTAGATGTCACATGCCTAATGTTATAAATTTTAACTAAATAAAGAAATTGAAATGAAAATCATCTAAATTTAAAATTAAATAAGAGATGCATAGTAAATACAATGATAAACACTAAATCAAAGAAAATAGATGGGGAATACTTGAAGAAACTTTAAAGGAATAAAAAACTTACTTGGAATGTAATCAAATCTTTCTCCCCTCTGAAAAACTCCAAAACACTCCAACCTCTCAAGCAAACTATATGAAATGGAATGCTCTCCCTTAGCCTTATTTATAGAAATGGAAAGAGCCGATGTGGGACCCATTCTTATTTAAGTTTAATGAATAAGTGCAGTGACGAGGTTTGATAGATAATACTAAACTCACAGGCTTTAATTGCAATTTTCTATAGCTTAAATTGAAGCAAATTAATAAATGTAAATTCCATGGCAAAGTGGGTTTGTATTCTTTCAAATTCCTCAAAACTAAATAAGCTTTAATCGAAATGTGGGGAGTCAAATACTAAATACACAAGGGACTTAGGATGAACTTGAAGTATAGTTATTAAATAAATATGAAGCCTGATGTTGAGTTAAGGATAAATCTATATTAGAGTTGATTTCTCAGTATATGAATAAAGTTTCTCTTTGAATATTCAAAGTATTAAATTCACAAACGAGTAATCAATATGAATGAAAGGAATTGAACAATTGAAAATTAGGTCTGATATCAAATAAAGTAAGAATCTCAATTGGACATCAAATCAAAGCATAAGAGAGCCTCTTGGAATTAAGATATACTCTTCAAATATACCCAAATAAATTGAAAAAAAAATCAAAGAATTCATAAGAGATTTTCCATGAGATCGAAAGATTGCTATTAAGCATAACCAATGAATTTTTGGATAATATTTGAAGCACAATCTTCATCTTATTAAATACTCGAATTAGATCAAGGAGAAATTGAGTATAGTTGGTGATGAATTTAAGAATTGTCATAAGAGAGAGTCTATTGAATATTCAAAGACTAATCAACTTGGAATAAAAGAAAGCAATTCAATATCAATCCAAGGGATCTAATAAGATATTAGATTAATTTAAAACACTCTCAAATGCCACCGTATTTGTGACACATCATACAAGCGAACAGAAGGTGTTAATTAAGGATTCAATTGAACCTTTGCACATATTATGAAGTATGATTAAAACTCAAATTCAATGCTTTATAATTATGCAAGCATTCTTAAATACACTCGCATGGGACATTATGAATTCTCAAACTTAATGTCTCAGGACTTGGCGGATTCGGTTTGGTCTTAGATGGGTCGTTAACAAAACCTAAAAATTTAATTATTATAAGAATTTTAACTTATTGAAACATCTGAGAAGCTAATTCTATCATGTAATAGTAGATGTGATCCTTAATTATTGAACTAATAGAGTCGACAATATCAAACTCATAAACCCCGATGATGACTGTGTTGAATGAAGATTTCAACTGGAGGGGATACTTACCATCAAAATGTCCTTGCAAGCTCAAGTTGAGTTAATCACTATGGTTAAATGAAATTCAATTCTTAAATAATTAAAGTAAATTCTATTCAATCCACTTTCCGCAACTATTTGTTGGAGGTGACAAATTAAGAAAACTCTAGCTCAAAAAGGAGCCAAAGTCAAATCAAGTGTTCTACTATGTTCACTCTCAATCAATCTTATGCTAGTAAGGACGTGGCTCATGTCCTCTAATTATGTGGTTTGACCAGTAGGCTCCACATATGATACAGTTATGACCAGAGTCCTCTGATTGGGTGGTTGCCGCCAAATAGAACTATTATATTATGATCACAACCATAGCCCATATGCTCCCCAATAGCCCATTGTGGAATCATGGTACAGATATGGCTCGTTAAGACTTAAGTCTGTCCTTAAACAAACACAAGGTCTAGGATTTCTTGAATCCATGTGTTGTCGATAAAGATCCTTGGTTGGTCACTACCTCCTCAATTCGTAGACTAGGACCAATATCGGATGATGGAACCATGGGATCTAGATTGTGCATGTCATGATTCCCCCAACCATCTGCTTTAAGTTAAAATGATGAATTTTATAATCTCAAATTTGAAACTTCATACGCCATTATATTATGCATTTAGCGATCTAACATAGCCTTAATCAAAGTTCTCTCACATTGGGAGGGTTATTAACTCATGTATAGGAAACCTAGAACTATATCTAAAGTCTTTACAAAATGAGGATGAAATCTCTAGGTAGTGTTTTATCTACTATTTCATCTACCTTCTAAAAATTACACCGACACTTTAAATCAATACTCTTTTCAATTTGTCAGAGGTTGGTGGCAAATTTTCGGAGCCCACATTTTTGGCGACTCCACTGGGGATAAGATTCTCTTTTCATCTTTGACTTGCCATATATGTGCTATAGTAGCAACAAAATATTTGAAAATTCAAAACAAAAAATGGTGATTTAAATGTGTAATAAATTCAAATTATTAACGCATGAGGCTCTATGTCGGATGAATTATTCCAGAGTATCTTTATTACACTATTATTTTGTTCTAGAACCTCTATTTTGAAAGTATAATAATAATAATTACTAATCTCTATCTTTCATTTGTGCATAATGGATCTATAGAGCACTCCTTTCACTGTCCAGCTAGGGCGTGGTGCGAACATCTACTTAGCTAATGTCGTGATCAACAAAGGAGAAGTTGAAGCTACCATTCAATTTGGTAGCTTGAATTTCCCAACCATAGGAACTCAAAGTACCCACCGTGGTACACTCGTCAGGTCATGCCGGAGGCCACTAAAGCTCTTACTAGTCATGCTCACCAACCGCTTTGAACCAACCATCATGAGTTCTCGCATAGAAAACTTCAATTTTTAAAAGATTAGCTCAATCTAAATCCCCCGTGATGAAAAAAATTGCCAGTGGGCAAATTTTGTCTTTGATGCCTCATGGTATAATTGCTTCGTCGATTGAACTTTCGTACCTGGAAAGCATGATCATAAAGTTTCCTCATTATGAATCAAATTAACGAGAAGACAGAGAAGATGAAAAAATGCTGAGCTGAGGGCTCAGCAAATCCTACCTGAATGACCGAGTGAACAAACTATACTGCTGCCATAAGCAAGTATTCCTACCCATAATAACTTTAATAATCTAAAATGGTTAAAAAGGAATAGCTCTACTGGTGAGGTGAAGTAGTCTTTCTGGACTCAACAACGTGAAGCTCCACCCCAATAAAGGAGAGAGCCTAAAACACTGTCCTCTAGAATACATAAAGTTATTAAAGTAGCCAAGGAAAGAGGCTTGATTAAAGAAAATTTCAGAGACCTATAGTGATTGGAAATACTTCAAAGGAGGTTTTCATATAAAACCACTCATCGAAGCTAAGTATGCACAGAACATCGGAGCATGACACTTGGATCACGTGTCCAAGAATCTGTTGCCGAAAGGTCTTAGCGAAAGGGTAAGCAGATATAGAGGCCAAGGCTCCATGATGAAATTCTGAATAAAGAAAGAGGTGTGACATCTGATGCATATATTCAAAATCTATCATCTAAAAATCTTCTAGTGGATTCATCATCGAATGATTCACCCCACAAGAGAAGGTTGAATTTGATCCTTCTTAATGGAAGAAATGTTTGTTCCGTACACTGAACCAGAGATCCATTGAAAACATGGATCAAAAATTCATGTGAAAAAAAAAAGAAATGAAGAGGACAATATGGAAGTGGAAGTCATCCATATGGTTAAATATATAGATGAACTTTCCGCTCAACACCATCAGCAGCAACATGGATCCAGGGAACCAGAACTTAAATTCGACGTTCATAAAGAAGAGTCTTCACATAAGCAAGTAAAAGATGGATCTTCAGTCTCTGTTGAAGAGGAAGAAGAAGAAGATCAAAATGAGAAAGAGATCATGAGTGTTGAAGCTATTTATATAGTGGAACCAGAAAATGATAAGCTTGGTACATGCTTTTATAATCAGCATCATCATTCATCCCAAGGAACAACTGTCCTTGCAAATGCACAAGGGGAAGGACAGTCAAATTTTTCTCTTGAAGATGAACAGGGAGCAGAGCAACAACAAGAAATAGAGGAAGAAGAAGAGCCTATACTTGTTGATGTTGTGGCGCTAACTAGAGAGCACAGATAAATGCAACATCGAATGGAAGTCAAAGATAAGAAAATTATACAACTCGGTACCAAGATGAATGACATGATGGTACAAATGAATATCATGATAGATATGTTGCAAAAGAATACCACATCAAATGTAGCACATGTTTTGTCTACTAATCAATAAATACCTAATAATACAACTTTTATACCACTGATCGCTCTAGTACCTCAAGCTCCTACAATACATGGTACACATGAAGAAAGGAATGAAGTTAACCAACTGCCTCTTCAACCAATAATTCAAAATGTGGCTAGCATACCTAAAATGGTAACAGCTGCTCAGCTAGAAATAATAATTAATGAAAAGATAAATACAATTATAGCTTCAGAGCAAGTTGAAAAGTTGGTGAGTAAGGGTTGCCCTTACCCAGTTTAATATGATCAAGTGTCATACCCAAAAGGTTACTCAATGCCAAAATTTAATATTTTTAATGGGCTTGGTAATCCATAGCAACATCTAGCCCAATTTAAGGCTACTTGTGGTAACACATAAGGGAATGATGTCTTGCTTTTCCGTCACTCATAGCGTGCTAACCTCACCGCTGAGTGGTATGTAGAATGTGAATGATTCGTTAAAATATTTGTTGAGTTAGAGATGTGAAGAGGTCCAAACCGAAAATAACAATCAACTTGTCTTACTAAAAGGGAGAAAAGATAAGTCAGTGAAAAAATTCATAAGTCATTGGTGTAACCTAAGTATGAAATGTGAGCAATAATTGGAAGAAGAACATGCGATAAAATTGCTAATGAGTAATATGAATGACAAACTGGCACCATTTTTATGTATGATGCAAATTACAACGTTCCAACACTTACTTGATAGGGTGACCAAATTTGAAAAGCTGAATCACCCTAAGTCTGAAATCTATACAGATAAATCAAAGAGAAACAAACCTTCAGACTCAAGAAGAAATGACACACATGATGCTTCCTATAGCTCAAATGGTGAAAAGAGGGTAATGTATAATATAGATAAAAGAAATTTGCCAATATACAATGATGATAAGGGAAAGAAGCTCGTTCATCTTAATTCACAGTCAAAATTGGTATTGGGAGGAAATGATAAACCTTGGGCTTTTCTAAGTTCAAAGCAATAAGAGATGGAATTCCCATCTCTAAGGAAAAGATGAACAAAGAATATTCCTTTAAAAGGGTTTAAATTATTTCTAAGTGGTCAAAGCTAGTCTACACGAAAATTAAAAGAGAGGAAGTCGATCAAGTCATGGTGGAAATTTTATATTCCATGTCTTCATCTATCCCTCTTTTATGTGGGTGGAAAGAAGAGATAAATGAAAATAGGAATACCTTGGTCGGACGCCACGTAGATCCACAGATGCACTTATTAGGGTGATCGGGTACGATAATGAGGTGAGGTGTACTATCTCAAAAGATAGAAAACACCACCCTACAATGGACCTAATCATCAAAATAAGGACTCCTAAGGATGTTAGGTCTTTGAGGTGTACCAGAGATTCTTCCCATACTTTACATGAAAAAATAAAAGGTGGTTTTAAATCGTTAAGTTTCCTACGGCAAGCCTCATAGTTACATCCCAAGGCATGAGATCCCTAGGAATACAAGGTAAATGATCATTATCTATAAATATTTCAATAGGTAGGACTATCAATCGATTAGTTTGTTTTGGAAGATCAAATGGGATTGATCAAAGAGAGAGTTATTATTGAAGCCAAATTAAGATAAATAGGAGATGCTCACGATGCTAGAAAACCTAACGAGCATCGTAAACTATCCTATGATTGGGCTTTATATTTTTGAAATTGATTTAATTTATTTGAGTTGATTTTTTTCATTAGAAATTTTGGGCTTATGATTCCACAACACAAGATTATAGAAATGCCTAAGAGGTGAGGATTTATTCTTATGGCCCTTAAAGGGGAGAAGTAACCTCAGAACCTAAATCTAGGGAGCTTTGGTGAGGGCCAAAAGCACAACCTAAATCTAAGGTGAAAATAGGTATTTGGTTTGCCTCCACAGAGACAAATCACTCAAGCCTTGGACTTACAATGGGGTGGCCTCCAATTAACTCCTCCTACAATTTTAAATTCATGTAGGCAAGTCATGTGCTTTATGCAAGATAGCTAGGTTGTTATATTTTTTTAGAAAGAGAATAAGTCCTTAAACTCACTCCCTAAAGAGACTAGGTCATGTAAGGGTATGCTTCAAATGACCTAAATCTAATGCAATTCATATTATATTTTATTTTCATTTTTGAATTATCATTTTGACTCATATAATAGGATTCATATGCCTAATGCATGAGAAATGAGATTATTGGCCAAAATCAGTGAGAATGGATAAGGTGTGTTTCCACCATGGCTCTCAAAGGTCAAGCCAAATTTCTCTGGAAAAGGTGGAAGCCCTCCAATCAAGAGTGAAAATAATATGCATTTGTGCATGATGTTATAAAAGAAATACTCATCCAGCTAAGGGGTTGTTAATTCTTTTATCTTAATTTTTAGCTAAACTTTAGGTGAGGTTATGAGTTCTTTATTTTTAATTTTGAATTATTAAATTTGGTAGAATATTTATCTTTCCCTAAGAGCCTAATCTACATCCAAACCATACATAAAGTAAGAACGAAACTAGAAAAAGAATGTCACTTAATGCACAAGCTAAACAAATCATCAATCAATTTATAAAGCTAATCACAAAAGAATTATAGACCATTGTGGTTACCACAAACCCAAAATAAATTTGCTCAGCACCCTTATACAACCCATATTACAAATGAAATACAATTAAGCAAGAAACTCATTGTTATGGGGTCTTCAAGCTTCATTTCTTCATTCCTCTTTTCATCTTCTTTCTTTTTTTCTTCTTTGGTTCCTTCTTTTGGATGGTTGGAAGATTACATGGTATATATAAGATGAGATCTTATAACCAATGTTCATCCTAATCCCTATAATAATCATTCCAAAATCCTAATTGGAAAAACTACATGAAAAGGGAAAAATGGAAATCTAACTAACACCTGCAAAACAGAGATTAGCTAAAACAAATCTTACAAATCCCAAGCATTTATATTGGACTTATCACCCCACACATGGGTGACTAAGTCCACCGGGCCTATTGGACACATGCATAGCAAAAAACATTTATATTTTTTTATTTATTATAGCGTCCCTTGAGCATAATCCCCTACAGAAGATAATGATTAGACTAAGATCGCCCTACCATTCAATCTATGCACATGCACCCTAACATCCAGTCTAAAATATTATATCACAAAATAAAAAATAAGCATCAAATCATGCACTGTCCTAACCTAAAGCTAGAAGTGGTGACTTAGCCTAATGTGTGTGCTTTTAAAGGTTGTATGGTATGCTTAGCTATGGCTTTAAGTTAGAGTTTTCTAAGTGTAAAGAGTATTTAACTTAGAGGAGGGCTTAATTTAAGTTGTTTAGTTGTTTGTGCTAATTTTATTTTATGTTTTGATTGGGTTCAAGTGAATAATTACTAAGTTGTAAGAGAGGGAAAGAGAAGAGAACTTTCTTTCTCCCTAACCTAATTTCTAAAATGGATTCATTTTTTAGTTTTATTTAGTGAATATTTTATTATGAGTTTTAATCAATCCTAAGTTTAGATGAACTCCAAACAAACTTATTCAAAAAGAAAGACATTTTAAGAATAAGTAAAATGAACAAAATTCACAAAACATACATCACTTCATTTCTTACACAACATGTATAACATGCATATGAATGAGTCCTAAGAATATCTATACATGAAAATGGGAATGTTTAGCACACTTTATGATGAATTCTGAGTAAGTTACTTAAGAGAATTTGAATATTTATGATGCATGATTTTTATTAAGTAGAAAAGAGATTTCTTATCCAATTTTTACATGCACACATGAATGTATGAAAGGCATAAGTGAGTATGGCGTTATTATTAGCACCAGGGGGTGTAAGGTACAAGACCTACTTAAGACTACTGAAAGCCTCGCAACCCAGGAGTTGTCCAGACTAATATACCACTTTCCTTAAATACAAGCATGTGTACAAAAGAAATGAATGGAAAAGAAAGATGCAAAAAATTATATTTATTTTATTTTAGTTTGTTTATGCAATTTATATGTGTAAGTGTAGTTGTCCTTCTTAACTCATAACATAGGAATGAATAGGAAATGGAATTAGGAAAGTGTTGTGTTCTTTTTAAATGAATTATACACTTTGCCAAATTCTATTCAAAACTATACTAAAAGAGGAGAGAAGGAAAATTATACTAAGCACATCCTTATACTTTACTCACATACAAGCTTATAAGTAAGATATAAGTAACAAACTTTTAGTTTTGATAATTGATTCATATATTTTGAAAATAATTTAGATTTAATAGTGATAATAGCCACTCATATTCTTACTTTAGCCAAAATATGCACATAAAGGAAATATTTTCATTTTAAATTTGATTTTTGAAAAGCATGAATGCATGAAATCATATGACACACATATTTAGCATATTGGGAATGAACTAAAGTAATGAAAACACATTCACCTTAATTAATTCCTAAAGACAATCTTATGAAATAAGAAAGCTTAAAGTAAATCAAAGTTTGTTTAATGTGATTTTTATTTGATCTTGAGTTTGATTTAATTTAGAAAATATGAGGTGAGTTTGTTGTTCCTAACCCATTCCCACATGTGTTTGATATTTTTGTTCAGTTTTTAGGTGAGTGGGTTCATTTTATATTTTGATTAAGGTATGAATTAATTAATTTCCCTTACCTATCACCTTAGCATAGTTAATCAAATTATGATCCAATGAGATGAAAATAAAGGAATAAAAACTTAAGTAATCAATTCCCCACACATATGAGTTGAATTTTAATTTTCTTAATTGTAATTAGGCTCTTGAACACCTAAGCTTCTATCTCAAGTAAATTAATTGAGTTCTAGAAAGTTTTAGGATTTTAAGAAATTAATTAAGAGGGTAATTAGTGAATTAACCCTTTAATTAAGAGAGGATTAAGCAAGAAAAAGGAAGGTTTAAGGAATAGCTTAAGGGAAATACCCAAAAAATTTTCCCTAAACCTCCTATTAATTAAAAATATTAAACCACTAATCAAACTCTTAATTAATCACATTAAGTAATTAGTGAATTTCCCAAAACCACCAATAAATCCCAAAAACTTAGGGAGTAAGTCTTCCCGCAAAATATACTCAAGAAGTTTAGGAATACTTAGTGGATTAGTTAAAGGGTAATTAGCAAATTATCATTCCCAATGAAACCCAAATTTAGAGAAAAGAACTATTCAAAATTAATCAAAATTAATTTTAATATATTATATGTTCAATTTTCTTTCAAATGCAATTTATTTCATATTTTTCTGATTTTTCTAGGTTGAGATATGAATTTTAGAAGTTTAGGTAATTAATTAGAATTATTTAAATCCTAATTAAATTCTTAATCCCATACGCGCATGGCAATGCATGCACTTTACACATGTGGTCTGCGCGCTTTCCCACCATCCATCAAGGATCAGATGGCTAAGATTAAAGCCGTGGATCAGAGGGGATAAAATAGGATATAACGCGCATTTCAATCTCGACCATCCATCCCAAAATGCGTGAATGGATGGCCAAAGATCCTTCCTTGCAAATGCCTGTGACTCATGGAGACCGTCCATGATCTAGGCCTTGATCCGAGCTCGATTGAGCTTGGATTGGGATGAAACTCAACCCACACCATCAACATAATCCTAGATCACATCTAAAGGTCAAGATCTTATGCCATTAACATTTCTTTTACAAAGATCCACACCACATTGAGTTTAATGATCAAAAAATGTCTAATCTCACCGGAGGTGATCACCGATGCTCGATTCCCTTGGAGAAGCTTCATCTAGTTGAGACAAAGCTTTGGTGAAAGTTTGGTCTGAGGTTGAGTGGATCTTCCTATGGGTCACCTCCTTCTTAACTTGAGCTCAGCTTTGATCAAATTGGATCTCCACTTGCTTCAAGAACTTGGAAGAGAGCTTGAGCAAGCTCGATTAGGCTCACTGATAGAGTGTGCAAAGGGAATTGCACTAATTTTGAGTATGGAGTGAATTGGCTTTTCAATGGACCTCCCTTATTTTCAAACTCTAAAAATTGAGAAATGGAGTTCTCAAGTCCTCTCTAAGAAGCTTGGGAATACTCTCTAAGGCTTGCTCTAAGTTCCTATGCTTCAATCGATAGAGGGGAAGTTAGAATTGAAGTGAATTATGGGGAGTTTATCTCCCCCTTTAGCAATCGGATGGCTGAGCATAATCTTGCCATTTTGATCTAATTCTCAAGATTAAAAGGGTTGTTTTGCTATTAGGATTGTCCTTGAGTTCTATTTGGCTAGAGGAGAGGGAATATGAACTTCCCATGTGCTCAAAATAAATGGATGCATGATTCCCATGTGGCCATTTCAACGGGAGTGGTCGGTTTGTCCATTGGGTTAAGTTGGGCCAACCCAAACTTACTGGGTTGGGTGCACCACCCTCCCTCATGTTCACTTGATCTATTAGGAGAGTATCAAGTAGGTATGAAAAGGATTTGACCAAATTCCAAGTGGAATTTGCCAAAATTTGCTCTATAGCCTAGGGGTAAAATGATCATTTGGTTGATTTTGGAGTTTAGATATGTTTCATATGTTGAGAAAATAGGTTTGGCCAAGTTTCATTGGATTTGGAGTTCGTTTGGTATGGTTTGGCTCATGTTGACCCATTTAGGTCAAAATGAGTCAACTTGGGTCAAGTTAACCAACTAGTCAAATTGGGTCAAACCAAGGGTTGGGTCAAGTTCATATGACCATTTGAAATGTTTTGGTGGCTTTGGTTTGATTTAATTTGGTTTAGTATTGAATTTGGTTCATATGGCTTCATTTAGGTCAAATGGGTCAAGTTGACCAATTTGACCCATTTGACCTATTTGAGCTAGATCATGGGTAGGTTTAGGTTTGGTTAGTCATATAAAGTGGATTGTTATCTTTATAATCAATTTTGGTTAAGTCTAAATTTGGCTCATTATAACCCTTTTTGGTCATGTTGAGTTCAAGGTCAATTGAGCTAGGTTAGGTCTAGTTGGCCAACTGAGGCTTTGGTCAAGTTCAACAAGTGATTTGAAATGAACTTGACCTATTGGTTTCAATCAATTGGGCTTAGATCAAGTTTTGACACATTTTGACTTTTTAGGTCAAGTTGGGTCAACTTGACCAAGTTCAGACATTGGTCATGAATGAACTTACATCAATGGCTTCAAACAATTTGGCCTATGGTGGATTTTGGCTATGTTGGGTTTTATTTTGGCTAAGTGTTGACTTGGTCAACCCTTAGGTTTGACTTGGTTTGACCCAATTTGAATGATTGATCATCCCATGATGATTGTTGATCATGATAAGAAGCTTAGGTGAGTTTGATTCAATCCAATTTAGTTTGGATTAAAATTTGGCTCATAAGGATACTTTAGGTCACTTTGGGTCAAGTGAGCCTAAGTAGGTCAAATGGCTTTGTCAAAGCTTGATTTGAGTTTAATTGAACTTGTATATGGACTTATGATTGAAATATAAATCCATTTATAAGTGGTTTGAAGTCAAACGGGTTTTGATTCATTTGACAATTTCAAGTTCAAAGAGTGAACATGAAATGGATTTTGGCTTGATTTTTGAATTGAGTTTTGGTTAAGTGATTGAAGTTTGTATTTATATTTGGATTCATGATTGTAATATTGATTGAATCATGAAGAAAAATCAAGAGTTTGGCTTGTTTTGAAGTTGATTTGGCTAAGTTCAAGAATTTGACTTGAAAGGCTTAGGTTGGATTTTGATTGAATTTGAGTTTGAATTTTTGAATTGGTTTTGGTTGTTTGAATTAATACTTCATTTATATTTGTGAATATAAATGAGAAAATTTTAAAATTTTGAAGTGATTTGATCATGACTTAGGCTAAGTCCTTAAGAGAAAATTTAAAGGACTTAGGAAATATTTGAAGTTTGGATTTGATTTTTGTGTTTAGTTTGATTGATTTGAATTTATATTTCATTTATATATGTAAATATAAATAAGAATATAAATGATTTGTGAGAAAATTTCATGAATTTGAATTGATTTGAAGATGATTCAGGCTAAGTCCTTAAGGGGGAATTAAGGACTTAGTAAATGATTTTGAATTAGATATTTCAACTTGGGATTTAATCATGGATTTCAATCATATGGCATTGATTTGAGTTTGGAGAAAATCAAATAAGATTGATTTGGAGTTTGAAAAAATCAATTAGGATTTGTTTGGAATTTGACTTGAAGGAAAGTAGCTGAGGAATGGTTCAAGCTAAGGGTAGGTAAATTTTTCTAACACCCCCTAAGGCATGACCTATTCCTATGGCTAACCCTTCTAAGTCTCTAGGGCTAGGGTTAGATGTGTCTTAAGACTAAGAAACTCCTAGAGTCTAATAGAAGTCATATGTCTAAGAAGGAGGGGTTGAGAGCTCATCCTAAAAATGAGGTCAATAAGTCAATAATCCAAATTACTATCCCCATCATTGGATGATCAGTCATCCTATCGAAGATTGTTATGTCTTCAAAGATTGGCTAGAAAGGAAGTATCAGTGAGGTGAATTTACATTATCTGATAGTATTCTAGTCAACCTAAAAAGAGAGTCTACAAGGATGATTACATCCTCTTCCGCATCATCCATTAAAGATAAAAGAAAGAAAAATTAGTTCAGATTGAAGAATGAGAAACAGTAGTCTCTAAGAAGACCGTGAAAATGTTGAAGCAACTAAAATACGTCCCTAGTGTTAAGTGAAAATCACCATTTGAACCTATATTGGATTTAAAAGAGATGCCTAAACCAAGTATTTGGCCTTCTCAGGGGCATTTTGATAAGGCTACTTCATCACTACACGAGACACAGTCTACTAAACATAGGCCTCATAAATCAAAGAAGCTGGCTAAGAAAAAGACGAGCAAGAAGAAGACTATAACTCAAAAGATTATTAACAATTTAGAGGAGTATCACCAGCTAACAAGATAGCCATTTAGACTTGCAGACTTTATGCCTAAACTTCATATGAATTGGATGAAGAAGATAATGGTGAATCTTGTCCAGTAGAGACATGTCGAATCATGATATTAGATGTTCTTCAATATGAGTTACTCCAAAATGGCAAGGGTAGTCAAATAGACTCGACCAACCCATCAAAATTTTTATTAGGAAAGCAAGAAGAGCCTGAGGAGTTAACATCTAAATTTTGTTTAATGACTCAACAAAAGGATAACAGTACATATGAAAATTTATGTTTCCTCAACGAAGAAGAGTCTGACTCATCGATATCATCACGTATAAAATGTATGAAGTTGAAAAATGAGTATATCCCTTTTGGTCAATCATCCAAAATAAGAAGTGAATTTGAAAAAACTACCTTTTCAGAATAATCTAAGCAAGACAATGTGATTCAAGTTTAGTTGAGAAGTGGTAAAGTTTTACCACCATCATCAAAAAAGGGAAATGCAAATAAAGGCGAAGGAAACAAATTAAAGTCAATGAAGATATCATTCCAAAAAATTCTAATCTAAAGCCTAAATTAAGCGAAAAGACAGATTATAATATTCTATCACATCTGAGAAAGATCCCTGTATAATTAAGTGTGTACGAGGCTTTCTTGATGTCAAAAGATCTCCAAAAAACTTTGATACATGATCTCAAAGATTCGGAGAGTTATGAAGCTTACTTTGCCAAAAAAAATGTATGACTAAATCATTACAAACTCAAGATCTCCCAGTAATCATATTTTTTGAAGAAGATCTTATGTTGGGAACAACAGATCATAACCGTCCTCTATATGTTATCGTGGAGAGTGATGGAATCTTGATCAATTGAATATTGATTGATATAGGTTCTTCTATAAATCTTATGAGTCTAAAAGTATTAAGAGGATTATCACTTGTTATCCAACATCTTGGGAGTGATAAGTTGATGGTTCATAGTTTCAATGAGAAAGGATAGAAAACCCTGGGTTCTTTAATTCTCTTGCTTAAGTTTCAGGATTTATATACAGAAGCTAAGTTTGATGTAATTGATGCTGATACATCATTTATATCTCTCTTGGGCTGGTCATGACTGCATGAGTATGACATGGACCCATCAACTATGCATCAGTGTATGAAGTGCCTAAAAAAGAGGGAAGAGTTCAAATTTCCTGGCAATCTACAACCATTCTCCATCCATGAAGCAAAGATTTATGAAGATGAAAAATATTTCATCATTAAAGAGACTAATCCAACAGATTATCTTGAAGCGGTAGCATCCACTTCATGAATTAAAAAGCAATTTCACAAGGTGAAAGAGCATAAGCAAAGAGGAAGAAAGAAGACCGTGCCGACTTTCCCTAAAATACTTGACTTCACACCTAAATCAAGAAGATCAATTCCTCATTTGGGAAGTGACACACAAGAAGAAGAAAATATCAAACTAAAACTTTCAAGAAGATAAAGTATAAATAAATTTTAGATGATTAATGAGATTTATGGAAATAGAGTGATGGTCATGTGAGGACTCACATCCCAAACCAAAAGAAATACTCCCATCACGGAAGTTCATAACATTGAAGAATTGATAAGATTCTATTGTCTCCATTGAGTGAGAGTGGCAGAACAGGAACTCTATTTTACAAATTTGAAGAGTCTCAGCCTCACAATTTTGATCAGTCTACTCAATATAAAAATTCTAATGAGAAAGTGCCAACAAGATTACCAATATACTATCCATAGAAATTATGAAGAATGATGCATAAGCTTGAAATTCATATTAGAACTAGTAAACATAGAACTCAAATATTTAATAAGATGTGGAGCCAAAGAAGTCTTCAGGCATCATAAAGAAGTGATAAGTTTATTACTAAAGGTCTTGAGTTCATCCACAAATCTCATCAAAATAAAGTTTGTTATAATATAATAGATGCTGAGATCGAAACTAATAGTGACAAAGAAGATGATCTCCATGAACTTCTTCTTACAAAATATGAAGAAGCGAAAGCTAAGCCTGCACTTCAAGAACTCCAAGATGGTGGATAAATAGCTACTATGGATGAACATAAAGAAATCAACCTGGGAGCTAAGGATGATCCCTGTCCAACTTACGTCAGTTCCCTTCTACCTTATGAGAAAGTTGATGAGCTAAAAATACTACTTTGTGAAATTTCGGGATTACTTTTCCTGGACATATTCTGAAATGTAAGGCTTATCCCCATCCAACTTTTGTCAGGCATATTTCACGTCTTCATAGATTTTAGCTACATGGACTGTAAATGACTGAAGATTGCCAGGAATTCTATGTTCTTCCTCATATTTTATGTATTTCATGCATTGGTGCAAAGTAGACGGGACTATTCCATACTCATGTAGCCAAGAATGACCCAACAAGGCCCTGAACGAAGTGTTAGTATCAATGACATGGAATTTGACTTTTGTGTAAAGTTCTCTAAATCTTAGTGGCAAGATAAAAGATCCAATATCTTTTGCCCTTTTTTATTGAAGCTATGGATCATTAATTTGTCTCTTACTAGATGTTGAATGTCAAGAGACAATCCTTTCAATGCTCGCAGACTCATGAGATTGATAGATGAACCTGGATCAATTAGAATTTTATTGACTATGACACCATCGCTCTCTGCAGAGATAAATAGCGGGTGATTATGTTATGATGTTTTGAGCATAAGATCTTCCTCAAAGAAGGTGATCGTTGGAAGGTCTTGAGATTGTAATATTTCAGTCATACACCGCTCGGTGAAGTACGCTTCATATTTCTCTGGATTCTTAAGAGCCGGAATTAAGATTTCACGGGGAGGGCCTCATACACACTCAATTATGCAAGGATCTTCCTCCGTAGTAATAAAAATTCGATTCTTTGTCCTTATTAGACTTCTTCATTGAATCCTTATGAATGATATTTTCATTAACTTCTATATTTGTGTCCTTTCCTTTATTTGGTGTTCCTTTCTTCTATGATGATGGCAACAACTTGCCACTTCTTAATTGCACTATGACTGCTCTATCTAGCTCAGATTCTTCTGAATAAGTCTCCCCTTTAGAACCACCATTTATGCTAGAAGATTGGATAGATACTTCAGAATCACTGTCTAATTTTATACCCTTCATCAATGGTGACATTGAAGGCTCTGACTCACCTTCATCCGGACAGCACAAGTCTTCTTTCGAGTTATCATATGTTTGTTTTAGCATTAGGCAAGACATGAATGCCATATCGTTAGTGGTTCCTCTTCTTGAATTATCTTGAAGAAGTGAACTCCGTCG
This sequence comes from Cymbidium sinense, assembly GCA_021442155.1. Classification (NCBI taxonomy): domain Eukaryota; kingdom Viridiplantae; phylum Streptophyta; class Magnoliopsida; order Asparagales; family Orchidaceae; genus Cymbidium; species Cymbidium sinense. Next base: position 72,757,921 of record CM038218.1, on the reverse strand, counting down.
GGGAGTATCCAAGAACACTGAGATAACCTGATAGACTTCTCCAAAAAAAGATTCTTCATCATCATCTCCTTCATCATTTATTTTGATGATTTGTAGTCTTGACATGAAATCAGGTAGCTTAATTGGTTGTTTTGATGGTTATTGATATTCTTCAAGATTATTAGTAATCTTTTCGGTGGTAAATTTCTTCTTGACCTTCTTTTGTTTGGCTGGTCTTTCAGGAGTTTTTGGCGAACTACGAATAGGCTATTTCTCAGGTCGGGGGGTGTCAATCACCTTGGACTGCCTTTGAAGAGCAGAACCTTTTGATGTGGACCCTGCCTTCAGTTATAGTACTCCTTACATTATCCTTCCAATCTTTACTTTGCCGAAACTGGGGAAGAACACTGTCAAGAGTCGGGTTCTTCTTTCAGTTTTCGGTGTCGCACTCCTCACATTATCCTTCCAATCTTAGCTTCATCGTAAACCAGGGAAGAACACCATCAAGAGGCGGGTTCTTCTCTTGGTTTTTGGCATACCCAACCTCACTCCCTTATCGATCATTGCAACACGCAGAAAGATTAGTCAGACCATGTGAGATATGTGGATGTGGATATATATAAACATGCTTGTATTTCTTTATAGGTTTGACGGCCTCGTCATGCTCATGAAGACACGATGAGATGAGAAATTGGATGTGTGTCACAAGACACTGCTTGCTATGCTCAAGATCACATACTGAGTAAGTCAACATTCGTTAGATGTCACTCCGCCTAGATGAAATACTGCTATTTTTTTCTAATTTCTAGACTTAGAAAAAAAATGAAATGAATACACTTTGCACTGCATTTCTCTTTCTGTGGGTTCCAAGACCCTGCTAATGCCCTTGAGGACATAGTGGGTGTGAAGACGGCTGTGGTGTCCCAAGACACCACTCGCTACGCTCATGAGGGCATACCGAGAAAGCCAAAATACTCCCGATGCAGCCCCCTATGCAGGGATGATGCCCGGAGGTTGCCAAAATTGTGTCAAATCTTTTGACTTAGGAAAAATGGGAGAGTGAAATGAACTAGCTTAACAACATTAAGTAAGGAAACATGCAGCTAATTTTAAACTAAAAGCGTCAAACAAAAAGGGGGAAAATAAGAATTATTTTGAGGGGTAAATCTGCTTTTAAAATAACAAACTAAATTATCCTTTGAACTGGTACCTTCAAAACAAAAATCGTCACTAGATCTGCAACTCTTTATACAAGCAGATAGAAGGAGATACCAAATAAAAATCTACAAAAGTCATAGGGTTTCCTTCAATCAAAAATTAAGGAATCTTATTCTAATTATGATCTTTAAAATCAATGATTTCATTAATTAGATAAAATTTACTAAGCTATAAACACCTGCATGTGCTAGGACATAGAGGTTTCAAGTGCAAATTTTAATGTCTGAAAAGGATGTGCAGGCTAAGTTGGAATTAAATGAAAATATAAAATCAATCTCATAATTAAGAAAAAAAAACTATGTAAAATCTTAAATACACCCGCATGTGCCTCGACACTATGCTAATTATTTAGATTCAAGTGTTTGAGGATGTTGCACGGGTTGCTTCCCGGTTTAGTCTTAGGATTGGAACTGGGTGAACATAACCTAAAAACTTATAATAAGAGTTTCAAATGAGTGAAATATCTGAGAAACAAATTCTATCATGTGACAGTATACCTAATCCTCTATCAGCAGCTAAACTGAGTTGATAGGATCTAAAGCTCTTAAACATATTCAAATTAATCAATTTTTCTAATCAAATTAACTCAAATCAAATATCAATCTGAAACTGCTTAAATAGAATTCTATCATTAAAAGCTTAAATCAAAATTCAATCTATCCACCTTTTGTAATTATTTATCGGGGGTGATAGATTAAGAAAACTCTAGCTCACAAAAGATCCAATGTCAAATCAAGTGTTCTACTCTCTCAATCAATCCAACCTGTCCAACCTATATGAAGATGTTATGACTAAAATCCTCTGATCGGGTGGTTTGGCAAGTCAGGCTCTATTATATTATGATCATGACTGTAGCCCGTATGCTCCCCAATAGCTCTACCATTTGAGTTATGAATCATAGGGTATACTTGATAGAGCAAACAACCCTCTAAGACTTAAGTCTATCTCCTTAGATAAACACCACCCTAGGTCTATAAGGATTTCTTGGACGACGTAACCCATGTGTTGCTGATAAGGATCCTTCAATCAAGTTGGGTCGACTACCTCTTCTGACTAAGTAGACTAGGGACCATGACTTCCCGGGATGACGGAACTATGGTATCTAGATCGGGCACATCATCATTCCCCCAACCATCCGCTTTCAGTTGAAATGATGAATCTCATAATCTAAATTTTAAACTCCACATGTTGCTACTATACGCTACGCATTTAGCGATCTAATGACTAGCCTTAATTGAAAGTTCTCTCTCACTTATTGAGAGGGTGTGGGTTTGCGCCAGGAAACCCGAACCACATCTAAAGTCCTCACAAACTGAGGGTGAAATCTCTGGGTAATGTCTTATCTACTATTTCATCTGCCTTCTAAAAATTACACCGACACATTTAAATCACACTCTCTTCAATTCAATATTGTCAGTGGTGGGTGAATTTTCTGAGCCCAATGATTTTTTGGTGACTCTCAGGGATTCTCTTTCCATCTTTGGCTAGTTATATATGTGCTATAGTAGCAATAAATTTTTTCAAAAATTCAAAACAAAAAATTTTAAGTGTGTAATAAATTCAATATGAGGTTCTATGTTGAATGAATCATTCCGTAGAGTATAACTTTATTATATTATTATTTAGTTCTGTAGTGCATCTGCATCTTGAAAGTATGGGATGAAATAATAATTGCTAATTACTAATCCCCATCTTTCACTTTTGCATAATAGATCTACAAAGCTCTCATTTCACCGTTCAACTAGGGCGTGGTGCGAACATCTACTTAGCCAATGCTGTCATCAACATAGGAGATGTCGGGGCTACCATTCAATTTGGTAGCTTGAATTTCCCAATTATAGTAACTGCAACTCCTAAAGTACCCACCCGTGGTACATTCATCCGAGGCCATGCTAGAAGTTCTCAAGTTACTGAAGCTTCTACTGTCCATGTGCGCTAACCAGTTCAATAGCCAACTATTGACAAAGAGATCTCCCAATAGAGAACTTCAGTTTTCAAATGGCAGGTCAATCTAAAGCCCCTGTGATGAAAAGAGTCGTCAGTGGGCAAACTGTGTCTTTAATGCCTCGTGGTACAATTGCTTCGCTAATTGAACCTTTTGTACCTAGATTGCATGATCATGAAGCTTCCTCATCAGAGACCAAATTAACTAAAAAATAAAGAAGAAAGAGAAATTTAGAGTTGAGGGTTCAGCAGATCCCCTTTGAATGACCTAGAGAATAAGCTATACTACCACCATAAACGAATATCCCTACCCACAATAACTTTCACAACCTAAAGTGGTTAAAAAGGAATAGCTCTACTGGTGAAGTAAAGCGATCTTTTTGGAAGAACCAACCACGTCAAGCTCCACCACCACAAAGGAGATAGCCTGAAACGCTGTCTGTCAGGATACATAAAGTTCTCAAAGTAGCCAAGGACAAAGGCCTAATGAAAAGAAGATCTCAGAGGCCTGAGATGATGGAAAATACTGAAGGTCCACCAAGAAAGCTTCCATCTCTTCTGGTAATTAGCCATCGAGCCCAGTATGCTTCGCATGGTGAGCATTAAAGCGTGACACTTGGACCACGTGTCTAAGAATCCACTACTGAAAGGTCCCAGTGAAAGGGTAAATAGATATGGAGGCTAAGGCCCCGTAATGAAACTTGGAATAATGTAAGAGGTGTGACATCTGATACATATACTCAGAAATCTACCTCAAGAACAACTAATCAGAAGTGGATACCCAAAAGAAAGGATATCATTGATGAAAGACATGATGGTCGACACCCTGGAGAATCCTCTAGGGGATCCCATCATCGATCAAGTTCACCCCAACAAGAGAATGTTGACTTTGATCGTAGTCTTTTAATAGAAGAAGTGTTTGTTCTGCACATTGAACCCGAGATCCATAGGAAACGATGATCAAAAATTCATGTAAAAGAAGAAAATAATGAAGAGGACACTATGGAGGTGAAATTTGTCTATATGGTCAGAGATATAGATGAACTCTCCGCTCAGTACCATCAACAACAACGCGAACTCAAGGAACCTGAACTTGAATTTGACATTTATGAAGAAGAGTCTTCACAGAAGCAAATAGAGGATGGATCTTTGATCTTTGCTAAAGATGAAGAAGAAGAAGACCAGAATGAGAAAGAGATCATGAGTGTCAAAGCTGTCTATATGGTTGAACTAGGAAATGATCAGCCTGGTACACGATTTTATACTCATCATCGTCGTACAGCCCCAACAATAGCTATCTATATAAATGCACAAGGAGATGGACAATCAAGTTCTTCCCCTGAAAATGAGCAAGGAGCAGAACCGTAACAAGAAATAGAAGAAGAAGAAGAAGAGCTTATACTGATTAACGCCATGGCGCCAGCTAGAGAGCAAAGAGAAATGGAGGTCAAAGATAAGGAGATTACATAGCTTGGTACCAAAATGAATGATATGATGGTACAAATGAACATCATAATGGAGATTTTGCAGAAGAATATCACATCAAGTGCAGCTATTTTGTCTGCTAATCAACAGACAGCTAATAATACAACTTCTATACCACCAGTCACTGTGGTACCTCAAGCTCCTATAGTACATGCTATGCATGGAGCGAGGAACGAAGTTAAAGACTACTTCTCCAACCAATAATTCAAAATTTGGCTAGCACACTTCGAACAGTAATAGTTGCTCTGTTAGAAATAATAATCAATGAAAAGATAAAGGCATTCATAGCCTGAGTAAATGAAAAAGTCGATGAGTAAGTCGCCTTACCAAGTCATATGACCAAGTGTCATACCCGAAAGGTTACTCAGTGTTGAAATCTAATACTTTCAGTGAGCTTGGTTATCCAAAGCAACATCTAGCCTAATTTAAAGCTACTTATGGTAACACAGCAGGGAATGACGCACTGCTTTTCCGTCAATTTGTCAGTAGCCTGACCTCAGCCACTTTTGAATGGTATGTAGAATTGTCAAATGATTTAGTTAAAATATTTGTTAAATTAGATACTATATTTGTGAAGAGTTCACCAAAGGTAATGAGAAAATAATGTCGACCTTGCCTTACCGAAAAAGGAGGAATCCAGCAATACGTAACCGAATTCATAAGTCAAGCATAACCTAAGTATGAAGTGTGAACAACGATTAGAAGAAGAACAAGCAATCCAATTGCTAATGGGCAATATAGATGATAAAATGGCACCATTTCTATGCATGGCGTCGATTGCAACATTCCAAGACTTGCTCGATAGGGTGGCTAAATTCAAAAAGTTGAACCACCCTAAGTCTGAAGTCTATGCAGATAAAGTAAAGAGACACAAACCTTCATACTCAAGAAGAAATGAAATTCATGCCGCTTCCTATAGCTCAAATAGTGAAAAGTAGGTGATATATAATGTGGACAAAGGAAATCAGCCAACGTATAATGATGATAAGGGAAAAAAGGAAGTCTATTCTAATCCACAGCCAAAATTAGTATCGGGAGGCAATGACAAACCTCAGACTTTTTCAAGTGGTGGGGAGCATCTTAAATAAGCAGCAAGAGATGGTGAACGAATGCGGCCATCTCTTAAGGAAAATATCAACAAAGAATATTCCTTTAGAAGGGACAGTGTGGCTAAATTATTTCGGCAAGCAATCAAAGCTGGTTTACAATTACTAGAAATTAAAAGGCCTGAAGAAGCTGATCAAGTCAATAATCCAAATTATTATCCCTATCATCGGATGATCAGTCATCCTATCAAAGATTATTATGTCTTCAAATATTGGCTAGAAAGGAAGTATCGATGAGGTGAATTTACATTATCCGATAGTGTTCTAGTCAGCCCAAAAAAAGAGTCTACAAGGATGATTATGTCCTTTATCATCCAAAGAAAAGATAAAAGAAGGAGAAATCGCTCGATCAAGAATGGCAAACATAGTATCCAAAAAAAGATGAAGATGTCAAGCAAAAGACATCCTTAATGTTAAGTGGAAATCACCACTTGAACCTGTATTGGACTTAAGAGAGATACCTAAACCAAGTATTTGGGCTTCTCAACAGTGTCCAGATAAGGCTACTTCATCACACCATGAGAAGCAGTCTACTAAATGTAGGCCTCATAAATCAAAGAAGCTGGCTAAGGAAAGAAAGATCAAGAAGAGAACTACAACTCAAAAGATCATTAATAATCTAGAAGAGTATCACCAGCCAGCAAAACAATCATTTAAGCTTGTAGGCTTCATGCTTAAACTTTGCATTGCTGAATCAGATGAAGAATATAATGATGAATCTTATCCAGTAGAGACATGTCAAATCATCTGTGTGATGTCATATATTCTTCAACATCAGTTACTCCGAAATGATAAGGGTAGTCAGATAGACTCGATCAACCCATCACAATTCTTATTAGGAAAGCAAGAAGAGCCTAAGGAGCTAATGTCTGAATTTAGTTTAATGACTCAAGAAGACAATAACAGTTCAATGAAGATATATATTTTCCCAACGAAGAAGAGTCAGACTCATCGATATCATCACGTATGAAACATATAACGTTGAAAAATGAGTCTAGCCCTTCTGGCCAATCTTTCAGAATAAGAAGATAACTTGAAAAAACTACCTCTCAAAAGAATCTGAGCAAGATAAGGTAATACAAGTTCAGTTGAGAAGTGGTAAGGTCTTACCACCTTCATCAAAGAAGGGAAATGCAAATAAAGACAAAGGCAAACAAATTGAAGTCAACGAGGATATTATTCCCAAAAATTCTAGGATAAAGCCTAACTCAAGTGAGAAGATAGATTATAATATTCTATCACATCTAAGAAAGATCCTTGCACAACTGAGTGTGTATGAGTCTCTCCTGATGTCAAAATAGCTCTGAGAAACTTTGATACAGGCTCTCAAAGTCCCAGAGAGTTATGAAGCTTACTTTGCTAAAAAATGCATGACTAAAGCATTACAAACTCAAGATCTCCTAGTAATCACATTTTTTGAGGAAGATCTTATATTGGGGATAGCAGCTCACAACCATCCTTTTATGTTACTGCAGAGAGTGATGGCATCTCGATCAGCTGAATATTGATTGATTCAGATTCTTCTATCAATCTTATGAGTCTAAAGGTATTAAGAGGATTATCACTTGATATCCAACATCTTGGGAGAGATAAGTTGATGGTTCATGGCTTCAATGAAAAAGGGAAAAAAACTCTGGATTATTTTGTTCTCTCGCTCAAGTTCAAGGATTTATATACAGAAGCCAAGTTTCATGTAATCAATGTCAATACATCATTTAGAGCTCTCTTGGACCGGCCATGGCTGCATGAGTATGGCATGGTCCCATCAACTATGCATCAATGTATGAAATACCTAAAAGAAGGAGAAGAATTCAGAATTCTCGGTAACCTACAACCATTCTCCATTAATGAAGAAAAGATCTATGAATATGTGAAATATTTCATCCCTAAAGAGCCCAAGCCAACAGAGCCTCTTAAAGCGGTAGTATCCACTTCAGGAACTAAAAAGCAATTTCATAAAGTGATAGAGCAAAAGCAAAGAGGAAGAAAGAAGGCAATGATGACTCTCCCTAAAGCACTTGATTATGCACCTAAATCAAGAAAATCAGTTCCTTATTTGGGAAGTGACATATAAGAAGAAGAAGATATCTATGTCAAACTTAAGGAAACGTATAAGCTTTCAAGAAAGGTAGAGTATGAAATAAGTGATTCTAGTTCAGACTATGATTTTGAATCTACTTATAGAAATAGAGTTCAGATGATCGCATTAAGGAGGATACCTCACTTGGCAGAGTCAGATGACTCAATCAAAATTACACCCATCCCTTAACAGTACTTCAAAGAAATCACTCCACTGGAGGTTCACAACATTGAAGAATTGATAACATTCTATGCCATGAGAGAGTGGTAACAGAACTCTATTTTACAAATCAAGTCTCACAATTTTTTGTATAAAATTTTGATGAGGTAGTGCCAACAAGATTACCAATATAATATATGCAGAAATTGCGAAGAATGATGCATAATCTTGGAATTCATATTGGAATTACTAAACATAGAACTCAAATCTTTAATAAGATGTGGAGCCAAAGAAGTCATCAAGCATCGAAAAGAAGTGATAAGTTTATCACTAAAGAGCTTGGGTTCATCTGCAAATCGCATCAAAATAGAGCCTTTTATAATATAATAGAAGTTGAGATTGAGACTTATAGTAACAAAGAAGATGATTCCCGTGAAATTCTTCTTAAAAATGATGAAGAAGTAGAAGTCAAGCCCGCACCTAAAGAACTCGAAGATGGTGGACAAATAGCTACTATGGATGAACTTAAAGAAGTCAACTTATAAGAATGATCCCAACTTTGTTAGTTGTTCACGATGAGAAAGTTGAAGAGCTAAAAATGCTACTTTGTGAATTCAGGGATTTCTTTGCCTGGACATATTCTGAAATGTCAGGCTTATCTCCTGATGTAGCAATTCATAAACTAGCTATTACACTAGATGCAACGCCTATTAAGCAAGCTCCTAGGGGAATGAGATTAGAGATCGAAGAGCTGGTAATTGTAGAAACTAAAAAGCTAATTGAAGCAGGCTTCATCTGAGAGGAGAAGTATGCATATAGGATAGCCAACATTTTCCCAGTGAGAAAGAAAAATGGCCAAATTCATCTCTACATTGACTTCCGGGACCTAAATAAGGCGTGCCCAAAAGATGACTTTCCGCTTCCAATATCAAAACTATTAGTGGACAACACCTCCAACTATGACATGTTCTCATTTATGAATGGATCATCGTAATATAATCAAATCAAGATGGCGCCTGAAGATGAAAGACATACATCGTTCAGAGAACATATTGGTATATTGTATTACACGGTCATGCCATTTGGCTTGAAAAATGCTGGAGCTAAATACCAAAGAGCCATGATGCGTATTTTTGATGAGTTGATTCATCAAAAGGTGGAATGTTACGTTGACAATTTGGTGGTGAAAAGCTTAAATTGTGAAAATCACTCTGAAGACTTGAGAATTGTATTGGAAAGAATCAGGAAATATGATCTCAAGAAGAATCACCTAAAATGTGCATTCGAAGTATCCTTTGGAAAAAATTTTAGGTACATTATACATCACAGAGGTATTGAAATTGATCATGCAAAAATCAAGGCAATTGTGGAGATGCCTCCACGAGAGTTTTGCATCGACTTCATTCTTTACAAGATAGCATTCATCATCCAATTATATCAAATTTATCAGGACGATATCAACCATTTGCAAGATTGATGAAGAAGGATGCTCCATTCAAATGGGACAAAGAGTGCCAGGAAGCCTTCAATACCATTAAAAGATACCTGTTAAATCTACCAATCTTTGCAGCGCTTACTCCTAAAAAGCCCCTCATTCTATACACAGTTGCATTAGAAGAGTCCCTTGGAGCATTACTAGCACAACACAATGAAGAAAGTAAAGAGCATGCTCTTTATTATATCAGTCAGAGGCTGATTGGAGCATAAATGAGATATTCTCTAATAGAGAAGCACTGTTTAGCATTGATGTTTGTAATCCAAAAGCTTCATCACTATATGTTATCTCACAAGATTACCCTCATCTCAAGCATTGATCCACTGAAGTACTTGATGATGAGACCAGCATTGACAGGTCATTTGGCAAGATGGGTAATATCGCATTTACAATTCTATATCACATATGTTCTGTAGAAAGCAGTGAGACATGTCTTTAGCATATTTTCTTGTTGTACATCCCATCCCTACGGACTCTTCTCTTAATGACGATTTTCCTGATGAGCAAATTATGCTCATTCATGAAAGAGAAAAATCACAAATTTGGGAAATGTACTTTGATCGAGCCTCATCGATCAAACAAGTCCAACATCTAAATTTCCCAAGAGCGAGAGCAGGAATCAACATCATCTTCATAACACTAGAAGGAGGGATAATGAGATGATCATATGGATTGACTGAGCTAAGAATTAATAATGAAGCTGAATATGAAGCATTAATGGCAGGTCTGGAAGAATCTATTTTCATAGGTATTCAAAAATTGCATATTTTTGGCGATTCTCAGCTTATTATAAATCAAGTACTTGGCATCTATAGAATTAACAAGCTTGAGTTAGCTTTCTATCATAAGCAATTTCTCGAGCTTATAAAGCAGATACCAAATATCACACTAACTCGAGTCTCTCAATCCCAGAATAGTAAAGTTGATTGCTTGGAAAAATTAGTTGAGGAAATGGCAAGTATGAATGGTGATTATGTCATGATCGGCATATTTACTCGACGAGTCTTAGAACCAGTAAAGTATCAATCTCCACAGGTAGAGGGGTTACCAAATTCGACACAGTACAATGCAACTCAATTCTCTTCTCATACTCCCCAAATCAATAAGAAGTTGTACCAAGAAGAGCTAAGAATGACATTGCTTCAGAGAAGCAGTGTGAAGCCTTTATTGTAGAAGAGCCACATGATTGGAGGCAACCCTTCATCGACTAAGTTAAAGAAGGAAAATTACCAAATAATAAATCACTGGTAGCTCAAATTGAGAAGAGGATGTTGCACTATGCTTTTGTCAACAACACTTTATATCGTAGATCCTTTGAACAAATATAACTATGATGCCTAAATATAGATGAAGGTACTAAAGTGATGATTGAAGTTCATGAAGGACTTTGTGGTGCACATCAGTCAGGTCCCAAGATGGCACTAAATATCAAAAGGATGGGTTATTACTGGACATCTATGGTGAGAGATTGTATTAATCATGCTAAGAAATGTCATAAGTTTCAAGTACATGGGAATCTCATCCATCAACCTCCAAATCCATTACACCAAATAATAGCATCCTCACCATTAGAATGTTGGGGTACATATGTAATTGGACCAATTGATCCACCGTCATCAGCTGAACATCGTTTCATCCTAGTAGCGACTGACTATTTCTCTAAGTGGGTTGAAGCTACCCCATTTAAAGAAGTTAATGTCGATCGAGTGATTAACTTCTTTACGTATAATCTGGTCTATAGATTTGGTGTGTCGTGCCGAATAATTTTTGATAATAGCATAGCTTTCAAAAGTGCAAAGATTTATAGATTCGTCGATCGACACAAAATTGATTGGCAATACTTTCAATATAGAATCAAAGAGCAAATGGCTTGGAGGAGGCCTTCAACAAGACATTAGTCAAGCTGCTCAAGAAGATTCTCACTAAAAATAAAAGGGAATGGCATACCAAGCTAGTAGAGGAACTATGGGCGTATCGAGCTACATACAAGATGCCAATTAAAGCCACTCCCTATTCATTGGTATTTGGAACTGAAGCAGTTCTTCCGCTTGAAGTTGAGTTTCCTTCACTTCAAGTAGTCATCCAATACAATCTAACTGAAGATCAAAATGCTCTTCTAAGAATGGAGGAACTCGATGAGAAGTTAGGCGCAAAATTAAAATCTGGCAGTCTACCGGGAAAAGATGTCTAAGGCTTTTGACCATACGGTGCGGCCTCGAACATTCCAAAATGGAGAATTGGTCCTAGTGTTGAGAATACTAATTATTCCTAATCGAAAATTTGTTCACAAATTTGATCCTAATTGGGAAGGCCCTTTTGTCATTGAAAAAGTGTATCAAGGAGGGGCATACCAACTCATTGACCTAAAGGGTGAAAGACTAATACCGCTAATTAATGGTCAATATTTGAAAAAGTATTATACGTGATAAATATATTCTTGATGTATAATAAAAATCTCCCTACCATATAGGGGGCATTTTTTTAAGATATCTATTTAGGTTGGCATCGTGCTTCATGTCGAGATCCCTAAATAAATATACTCACTCCATATGAAAAATTTTCTGTGAAAATTACCCTGCAATACAGGAGGCATTTTTTTTAGTATCTCTATTTAGGTTGGCATCGTGCTTCATGCCGAAGAGTTTGCATCAGCTTCATTCTTTACAAGGATAGCTCGCATTCATCCATCAATTCATATCAAATCTATCAAGATGTTATCAACCATTTGCAAGGTTGATGAAGAAGGATGTTCCATTCAAATGGGACAAGGATTGCCAAGAAGCCTTCAATACCATTAAAAGATACCTATTAAATCTACCAATCCTTGCAGCGCCTACTCTTAAAAAGCCCCTCATTCTATACACAGCTGCATTAGAAGAGTCCCTTAGAGCATTGCTGGCACAACACAATCAAGAAAGTAAAGAGAATCCTCTTTATTATATCAGTTGGAGGCTAATTGGAGCTGAAATGAGATACTCTCCAATAGAGAAGTACTGTTTAGCATTGATGTTTGTAGTCCAAAAGCTTTGTCACTATATGTTATCTCACAAGATTACCCTCATCTCAAGGATTGATCCGCTGAAGTACTTGATGACAAGACCAGCATTGACAGATTGTTTGGCAAGATGGGTAGTATCGCATTTATAATTCTATATCATATATGTTCTGTAGAAAGCAGTGAAGGGACATGTCTTTAGCATATTTTCTTGTTGCACATCCCATCCCTGCGGACTCTTCTCTTAATGACAATTTTCTCGATGAGAAAATTATGCTCATTCATGAAAGAGAAAAATCACAAATTTGGGAAATATACTTTGATAGAGCCTCATCGATCAAACAAGTCCAACATCTAAATTTCCCAAGAGTAAAAGCAGAATCAGCATCATCTTTATAACACTAGAAGGAGGGATAATGAGACGATCATATGGATTGACCGAGCTAAGAACTAATAATGAAGCTGAATATGATGCAATAATGGTAGGTCTGGAAGAAGTTATTTTCATAGGCATTCAAAACTTGCATATTTTTCACGATTCTCAGCTTATTATAAATCAAGTACTTGGCATCTATAGAATTAACAAGATTGATTTAGCTTTTTATCACAAGTGGGTTCTCGAGCTTATGAAGCAGATACCAAATATCACACTAACTCGAATCTCTCAATCCGAGAATAGTAAAGTTGATTGCTTGGCAAAATTAGCTAAGGAAATGACAAGTATGAATGGTGATTATGTCATGATCGGTATATTTACTCGATGAGTCATAGAACAAGTAAAGTATCAATCCCCGTAGGTAGAGGGGTTACCAAATTTGACACAGTAGGATGCGACTCAGGTTGCTCCTCATACTCCCCAAATCAACAAGAAGTTGTACCAAGAAGAGCTAAAATGACATTGCTTCAGAGAAGCAGTGTGAAGCCTTTATTGTAGAAGAGCCACATGATTGGAGGCAACCCTTCATCGACTACGTTAAAGAAGGAAAATTATCAAATAATAAATCACTGGCAGCTCAAATTGAGAAGAGGATGTTGTGCTATGCTTTTGTCAACAACACTTTATATCGTAGATCCTTTAAACAAATGTGACTACGATGCCTAAATATAGATGAAAGTACTAAAGTGATGATTGAAGTTCATGAAGGACTTTATGGTGCACATCAGTCATGTCCCAAGATGGCACTAAATATCAAAAGGATGGGTTATTATTGGCCATCTATGATGAGAGATTGTATTAATCATGCTAAGAAGTGTCATGAGTATCAAGTACATGGGAATCTCATCCGTCAACCTTCAAATCCATTACACCCAATAATAGCATCCTGGCTAATAGAATGTTGGGGTACATATGTAATTGGACCAATTGATCCATCGTCGTCAGCTGAACATCACTTTATCAACCTCCAGATCCATCGTCATCCGAGACATGTGTTGAACATCGGAATAATTTTGATAATACGCGACTTTCAAAAGTGCAAAGTATTATAGATTTGTCGATCGACACAAAATTGATTGATAATACTCTTCAATATATAATCCAAGAGAAAATGGTTATCTTGAAACTCATTAACCTAAAGGGTGAAAGACTAATGCCACCAATTAATGGTCGATATTTGAAAAAGTATTATACATGATAAATATATTCTCGATGTATAATAAAAATTCCCCTGCCAGATAAGGGCAGTTTTTTAGTATATCTATTTAGGTCAACATCGTGCTTCATGTCGAGATCCCTAAATAAATATACTCACTCCGTATGAAAAAAAATTTTGTGAAAATTTCCCTGCAATACAGGAGGCATTTTTTTTTTAGTATATCTATTTAGGTTGACATCGTGCTTCAGCCGAGATCCCTAAATAAATATACCCACTTCTATGAAAAAAACTTTTCTATGAAAATTCCCTTATTACACGGGGCATTTTTAAATTTATATACATAGATGAAAGCAATGTTACATGTTAAAACCCTCTTAAGAGCATATCAATTCGAATATTAATGTATTTGCGTATTTTTATCTTGAAAGTTCTTCTAAATGTGCTTTAGAATTCCCCCTACAAGATAGGGGCATTTTTAGTTTATTTGAGTTCACATCGTGCGTTACGCCGAATTCTCTAAATATATCTATAATTGTCATTATTAAGTTGCATGTTCTTGAGAAACAAAAAGATTCTATTTCTATGCATGAAAAGACAGACTTAAATATCAAGAAATATCTCTTAGATTTGTCAAATGTCGGAGATCAAGTTAGAAGAACTCCCAATTTTGGAAGCTTTAATCAACTGAGATAGAAAAACATCAACCTCTACATCCTAAAGTCTAAGACACGGATGGGTTCTAAAGGTCGAACTCAATAAGCCCACAAATGGCCAAGTTGTTGACACTCTCCTCACTCAACAAGCCACGAGAAAAGGCCGCAGTGAAAGTGATATCGTTCATCAATCTGATGACAAAACTACCAACCCATCATAGCTTAAGTCGATGACTCGAGTAGGCTCTAAAGGTTGAACTCAACAAGCCCAAATGTGGCCGATTTGCTGATGCTTTCCTCACTCAATAAACCGTAAGAAAAAGCTATAGTGAAAGAGCCTATGCTTGTCAGTCCAATAATGATAGTTGTTCAATCTCAAACCAGATCCAGCTTAGTGATTACAAGAAACCAAGATCCAAGAGATCTTTCTACTTGATCGATAGATCAAGACAATTTGAGGAAACTCTCAATTCAGGGCTGCCTCAAATCAATCTATATATTGCCCGCAGGGTGATATCTCAACTTATTCTCAAATGATCCGATCAAGCTCAAAGCATAGATCAAGGCCAATCTCCTCATCAAGTCCATCAAAGCAGAAAGCACAGGACTGAGGAAGCAATTCCATAGTTCATACAAAGCCGATGGTTGAACTAAAAGAATTTCATAATTATTCAATATATTAATGCACACGTTGCTAGACTAATAACTCAACATTGACCCTATATAAGCCAGAAGGCTGGGTCATTTATATGCACCCTTCAATGAATCCGTCAAAGCAGTAAGCATAAGATTCATGGTGTAAATACACTTCCTGACCAATCAATATGGATAAATTAGGTCATTCATTCATCAACTCCATCAAGCTTAAATCTAAGATAGAAGGAATTTCAAATCCGACGAAGCACGGATAAACCAATTCCTCCATCAAACCCAACTAAGCACGAAACTAGGGTTAGAGGAAACTCAAATTTGCAAAAACATAAAAGAAAGAGATATTTGACAAAGCCATTGAAGCATATAGTAGATGGTGTAAGAACTCTTATCTATCCGACAAGTCGATTCTGACAAATCGGTCAAGCCCGTCATTTAGCATGCCCTGAATAAGGCAGCATAATAACAAATCCTATCAAAGCCGTAATATCGCATCAGTGAAATGATCTAAGTTCGTGGTATTGAAAGGATCAGCTTTAAACAAATGTGACTCACTCCATGTGCAAATCACATTTGTTGGGAGACATTTGTTGGTCTCCATATGTGTGTCATAAGTCAAAGTTAAGCCTACAAATCGAATTTGAAGGACTTTAGAGGTGATAGTACGCAAATCAAAGCTCAAAATATACTGGTCGTCACCAAAAATGGTCGAAATGACCTCCGATCAATGAATAGACTTCATCATCACGTTCAGAACATTACAATGGATCAAGATATAAATATTGTATAATTTAATGATCAACCTATCAAGCGATCAAGCTATTAATATGTCGACACGTGTATCAGAGTCAGGAAGCTGCAATGATGTCAAAACGACCTCTATTCATAAAATTAATTACTCTGTTAGCTTCAAAACATCAAAAACTATCAAATGAGACTAACTGCGCTCAATTCAGATGAGTCTGCACGAATGTCGAATGATTTGAAGTGACAATGCACAAATCGAGGCTGAAATGCCCACGATGTCATCAAAATCAACTCAAATAATCTTCGATCGATGAACAGATTTTTCCATCATGTTCATAACATTAAAACTGGTCAGAATATAAATATTGCATGACTTGATGATCAACCGATCAAGAACTCGAGTCATCAACGCGCCTGCACGCATATTGAAATCATGAGGCACAGACGCAGACCAAAAGACCTCCATTTGCAAAATTGATTGAGTTGTTAGCTTTGAATTTTCAAAATCTATCAAGTAAGAATATTTGTACTCAATTTAGACGAGTCTGCAGGAATGTAGAGTGGTTGAAAGCGGTGACACACATTTTGAGCTGAAATAGACTCAATTTAACGCCAACTTGAACCAAATGGCCTCCAATTACGAAATAGACTGCGTCGTTATATTCGAAATATCAGAATAATCTTAAATTGATATATATATATATATATTGATTATCTAATCACGTCGGCATAAAATTCAATTTAAAGTCATTTAATCAATTTTAAAAAAATCTATTTAAAATCCCTATTGTAACCAAAATCCCTAAACCACTCTAACACAAATCGATCTGTGCATTAACCTGACCCGGTTCTTCTCCTCTTCACGTGTGAAGCCCACGACCAAATGATCTCCCTTCTTCGCTCAACCATGCACACAGGAACCAAACGGCAAGTCTTCAGCTCTCACTTCACGAGCTCGGGTTGCACGAAGCCAAGTTACGCGACCCTCATGCACCTCTGAGTTCCTCCCTTCTCCAAACCGACGGCTTTTCCTCCAAACCACATCTAGAAACCACAGACCTTCCTCCCTTCTCCATTCTCCAAAATCGAAGCGCTCTCTCTGTCAAAACTTCTAAGCAGAAGAGAGGTGATATTCTTCTTCTCTTCTCCTCCTTTCTTCTTCCTTCCTTTTCTTTTATTCTTCCATTTTCCCCCAATCCTAAAATCATTTTTTTTTCTATTTTTCCCTTTCCTTCTCCAAATCGCAAAGATCTTCTCTGATTTTTCTTCTCCAAACTGCAAAGAACTCCTCTCCGATCTTCCTTCTCTAATCCAAAATCAGTTTTTCCATTTTTTTCCTCATTTCTCTCCAAAACCGAAAATCAATTTTCAAATTCTCTCATTTTTCACCAATCCGAAATTTCCCTCTTTTTCCCTAATCTGAATTTTGTTGCAATCACTTTGCCACAATCGGAAGAAGCAACACCATCAAGAGGCGGGTTCTTCTTTCAGTTTCCAGTGTCGCACTCCTTGCATCACCCTCCCAATCTTTTCTTCACCGTAACCGAGGAAGAACACCATCAAGAGGTCGATTCTTCTTTAGATTTTCTGCGTCACACTACTTGCATTATTCTTCCAATCTTCGCTTCACCGAAATCGGGGAAGAACACCATCAAGAGGCCAGTTCTTCTTTCAATTTTTGGCGTTGCACTCCTCGCATTATCCTTTCAATCTTCGCTTTGACACAAACCGGGGAAGAACACCATCAAGAGGAGGGTTCTTCTCTTAGTTTTTGGCATACCCAACCTCATTCCCTTATTGATCATTACAACGCACAGAAAAATTAGTCAGAACAAGTGGGATCTGTGAATATGGATATATATACATGCTTGTATTTCTTTGGGAGTTCGAAGGCCTCATCGTGCTCATGAGGGTGGGACGAGATCAAAAACTGGCTGTGGTGTCGCAAGACACCGCTCACTATGCTCAAGAGGGCGTACCGAGTAAGCCAACATCCGTTAGATGTCGCTCCCCTAGACAAAATGTTGGCAAAATTTTGTTTAATTTCTAGACTTAGAAAAAAATTGAAATGAATACATTTTGCACTACATTTTCCTTTCTGCAGGTTTAAAGACTCGTTAATGTCCATGAGGGCATAGTGGGTGTGAAGATGGCTGTGGTGTCACAAGACACCACTCACTACGCTCATGAGGGCATACTGAGAAAGCCAAAACACTCCCTATGCATCCCCCTATATGAGGATGACGTCGGGAGGCTGCCAAAATTGCATCAAATCTTTTGACTTAGGAAAAATGGGAGAGTGAAATGAACTGGCTTAAGAACATTAAGTAAGGAAACCTGCAACTAATTTTAAACTAAAAGCGTCAAACAAAAAAGGGAAAAAATGAGAATTACTTTAAAGGATAAATCTTCTTTTAAAATAACAAACTAAATTATCCTTTGAACTTGTAGCTTCAAAACAAAAATTGTCGTTGGATCTACAACTCTTTATACAAGCAGACAAAAGACAATATCAAATAAAAATCTACAAAAGTCATAAAGTTTTCTTCAATAAAAAAATAAGGATGTGGCATGTGTCCTCTGACTGCGTGGCTTGGCCAATAAGCTCCACAGATGAAGCAGTTATGACCAGAGTCCTCTGATCAGGTGGTTTGGCTAATCAGGCTCTATTATATAACAATCACGATCGTAGCCCATATGCTCCCCAATGGCTCTACCCTTTGAATTATGAATCATAGAGTATACTTGATAGGGCAAATAGCTCTGTCAACTAAGGTAAACTTAAGTCTATCTCCTTAGACAAACACCACCCCAGGTCTACAAGGATTTCTTGGACGATGTAACCCATGTGTTGCTGATAAGGATCCTTCGGTCAGGTTGGGTCGACTACCTCCTCTGGCTAAGTAGACTAGGGACCATGACTACCCGGGATGACGGAATCATGGGATCTAGATCGGGTAAGTCATCATTCCCCCAACCATCCGGTTTAAGCTAAAATGATGAATTTCATAATCTAAATTATAAACTCCACATGTTGTCACTATATGTTATGCATTTAGCGATCTAATAACTAGCTTTAATTGAAAGTTCTCTCTCACTTATTGAGAGGGGTAATTAACTATAGAGGCTTGCGCCTATAGGAAACTTGGAACCAGATCTACAGTCCTCACAAAATGAGGGTGAAATCTCTAGGTAGTGTCTTATCTACTATTCCATCTGCCTTCTGAAAACTACACCGACACATTTAAATCACACTCTCTTCAAATCAATATTGTCGAGAGGTCGGTTGTGAATTTTCAGAGCCCACATAAACCTGGGGTGGTGTTTGTCTAAAGAGACAAATTTGAGTCCACCATAGCTAATAGAGGGTTTTTTGCCCTAACAAGTGCACCCTATGATTCACAACTCAAATGATAGAGCAATTAGGGAACATACAGGCTATAGTCATGACCATAATATAATGACATAATTTGACAAAAATCACCGGATTAGAGGTCTCTAGTCGTAACCGCATATATGTGGAGCCTACTAGTCAAACCACGTGATCAGAGGACATGGGCCACATCCTTTCTGGCATGAGATTGATTGAGACTGAACATAGAAATACACTTGACTTGATATTGACTCTTTTGTGAGCTAGAGTTTTCTTAATTTATCACCTTCAACAAATAATTGCGGAAAGTGAATTGGATTTTAACTTTAAGCTTTTTTTTTAAATATTGAATTTCATTTAAGCATTTAACACTTAGTAATTTATCTAATTTTACAGTTGTATTGATACTTGATTTTGATTAATTTGATTTGAGCTTGCAAGCACATTTTAATGATAAGTATCCTCTCCGGTTGAAATCTTTATTCAACACAGCCATTATCGGGGTGGATATATTATTTTGCTATTTCAGATTTTGTCGACTATATTTATTAAATAATAGATCATCAGATCTACTATCATATAAC
Organism: Cymbidium sinense; assembly: GCA_021442155.1. Taxonomy (NCBI): domain Eukaryota; kingdom Viridiplantae; phylum Streptophyta; class Magnoliopsida; order Asparagales; family Orchidaceae; genus Cymbidium; species Cymbidium sinense. The sequence goes on along the minus strand of CM038218.1, from coordinate 72,737,857 downwards.
AGAATTAGCTTTGCAGATGTCTTATTAACTTAGAATTTTGATATAATTATTATTAGATTTTAGATTTTATTAACCCGGGCTCGATCATAAGACCCAACCGAGAATCAACCCACGTAGCATCCTCAGACACTAAGTTTAAGCATTCAGTGTAGTGTCGGGACTCATGCGGGTGTACTTAAGAATGATTGCACACTTTTTAAGCATTAAATTTAAATTTTAATCGTGCATCGTAATGTGTGTAAAGCTCACTCCATTGAGTTATTTAATTCAATTTTGATATCATAAATCTGAGCATGAATTGCCTCGTGATTTTGTACTATTCATTTCATTAAAATTTTGATTATTTGCATGCATTTTGAGATGATAAATTTGAATATAAGCTCACTTCACAATACATATAATATTTCAATTGAAGCCTTAATTAACATCTTCTATTCGCTTGCATGATATGTTGCGAATCCGATCACGTATGTTGTATGTTTCATTATCCAACTTTAAATCTTTTGAATTTTTATAACACAGCGTATTTCTTATTCATTCAAATATTTTGCTTACATTGGATAGACATCTAATTTGTTGTAGATTATTGTCAGTCAGATGATTGTAAGCTTAATCTTATCTCGGTAGCTTAGTCATTGTATTTAGTTCAATTATTGATCTTATTACTTATTTAAGATTTAAATATTATTCTTTAACTATTTCATTTTATTAATTATTAATCTCTATTTTGATAAAATTTTGACAACTTCCCTGCATTGTCCCCACATAGGGGGTTGCTTCGAGAGGACTAGAGCCTTCCTACCATGCTTAAGACAACATGCATAGTTAGTGTCTTGTGAACTATAGCTTAAAGAGTCTTCTAAACCCACCACGCTTAAGAAAGTGTGCATAGGCCTTCAATATCTATGTTTGGAATAAAATTCGGCAGCCTCTCGACATCATCCCCATATAGGGGGCTGCATCGAGAGTACTAAAGCCTTCCCACCACACTTATGTGAAGCATGCATGGTAGGTGTCTTGCAACTCCGCGGCTTAAGAGGTCTTCCAAACCCACCACGCTTAAGAAAGCGTGCATAGGCCTTCAATACGTGCGTAAGAGATATCCTGGTTTCCTCACCATGTTGAAGCAGCATGCACAAGTACTTATGTCTATAGTGCTCTAAGAATCTAATTTTTATTAGAATATATAGAGATATATGCATGTAGTATTTGGAAGTTGATCTTTAATTTTATCTCCTTGTTTTTAAAGTAAATTTTAAATGTGATTCATAGTTTTTGAATGTACGTTAAGGGGGAGGTTTTTAAGATCTTATCCGAGTTTTCCAAGTTAAGACATGTACAAAGGTCTTCAAATCATCATATTTTGCTTTTTTATATATATATATATATATATATATATATATATATATATATATATCTTATATTATGAAAAGTTTAATTTAATATGAGTTAAGCATATATTTCTTAATAAATTAGGATTAAAAATAATAGATAATTTACATTCCACTAAATCAAAATTATTGAATTGTTAAATTGTTTTTACTTAACAATTATACTCTTGGTGAGGTATGAATAATATGTGCCAAGAATGAAAATTTAAAATATTAGTAAATAATTATATTTAACAATGAACATAGTCATGAGTATATAATAAGTCATCGTTGTAATGCACATTAGTCTATTGGTTGAGAGTATTTGACTTTCAACCAAGAGATCTTGGGTTCAAGTCCTTGCAGATGTGTGTATGAATTTATGATTAAATTCATTTAAATGTCCCAAAAAATAAGCCACCATTCTAATAACTATCACAAAGCTGTTGAAAAGATTTATCAATGTTTTGTATTAGACTTTAAAATAGTAAAAGTCATAAATTATATTTAATCTCATTGTTAAAATGACATATATTTTCTCTTTAATGTTCTAATAGTTGAACTATATATTTTATCATTCTCTTAAAAAATAATCTATGGGACAAATGATATTTAGAAAGGCTCTTTTATTGATGATTTATGCCTGAATATTTCTCATAGCTTATAGAAATTTTACATGCTCATTATCATGGAACTAATTAAATTTTTTTTATGCTAATAAACTATAACTTAATTTTAGAAATAACTATGAAGAAAAAATTTAGTAAATTTATAGTCTATTTGGAATAGTTATAGTTGTATGAAAAAATAATGGTGGAGCCGCTGCAGAAGAAGTTGTTATATGAAGGAGCTCTGATGAGAAAATAATTTTTCTTTTACTTTATAAAAATTAAATCATAGTTTTCTAGCCACCACTGTAGATAGTTAACTCTGATTTAAAGTACAACTATCCTATCACAAATTTCTCAAAACTCAGCTCTTAAATAGCATAACAGTGTATTTACACACTACACTACTAAGGCATCGCTCCCTGATCAAACTCAGCCTTAATATTTATAGATTGCATCAATGGCTCTTGCCTCAGCTTACAAAAGGCCTATTCCTCCCCCATTATCTTTTATATTTTATAGTCGAAGTCTTAACAGGTTTAGAGAGAGAGAGAGAGAGAGAGTTTAAAAGCATAGGAAAACAAACTGCCGATAATGTCACTTATCAACATACACACCATTTATCACACAAATTATATTAATAGACTAAATGGCAAAAAAGATTAGTCAATAGTATCAAGATTAAACAAATAGGTGAAATGAAAAAGAAAAAAAAACTATGGATATTACTTATCAAAAAGAAGAGATGCTAAATTTCAACCAAATTAGCATTAATAACCAACTTATATGACATTAATGATGTTTGTAAAAAAGTTGATAGATTAATTAAAAAAATATTGATGATGATGAAGATAATGAAGAAATCTTAGTAACAACTGATAATGATTCATATGAGTTCCTATAATCAATTTTTTTTATTTTTATAAATTAATTCATATAGTTTTTTAGTTAAAATTTGTAATATGATCTAATACTCTTTATATTTTTAATGAAGATGGCACTCCTTGTAGGTTAATTTCTTTCATATTCAGAACAAAGAAAACTATTTCAAGTCCTCCTCAGAGCACAACACCCCATACTATTACCACTACTAGTACCTCCAACTCTTAGTTCAATATATCACTTGTTAAATCTTTCCCAAACTATCCCATTCTATCCATATTCTTCATATACACCATCACCACCATGTCATACTAGCCCATCCATATATTATTATTTGACTCCTAGTCACTCATAACCTAGCTACCTTACTATTCTACCACAACCACCTTATTATGCCAGACCATCTACCTTTATCAATTCCTACCATCAATCATCACGTGGTGGATCTACTTGACATGATAATCATATATACATTGATCCTAAAACACATATATATTAATTTTATTGAAAAATTAATATTTATTTGGCTACTACTAATATTTTTTTATACAGCCTTCATCAGTCTAAATAGCTTAGTAATAAAGTTGAGATATAATAAAGTGCAAATTTAATTCTTTTTAGATTTCATGGAAACATATTCTACAGGATGTTCATGATATGTAATTTTGACAGTTTAAGATAATAGTTTTTGTACTTCTGAATAAATTTAGTAATATTGCTTCATAAATTTTTTAGTATATAGGAAATTTTAATGGTTTCTATAAAACAATGACAATTAGAAGAAATTTTGAATAGAGTGGCTCAAATTTCATGAGTGATATGCTCCCTAATATCCATAAATCAAGCAAGATGCCTTTATTGTTTATTTATAGCAAAAAAGATTTTGAGAGGACTTATGCACAATTTAGAATAATCCAGAGTATGCTAAAACGAGAGGGTAGAACAAATAAAATCAAATTTCTGACTCATTATTTGGGGAGTTTCCTTCATATTAGTAGCTTAATACCACATACTTTGTATAGAAGAAGAATAGTCTATATGATTTCACATTTTTAATATATTTTTATATAGGCTTATAAAATTAATAATTTCTAACTACAATAGAAAGAGATGCCGGAAGGGAACAACCCACCAATGATAAGAAAATCAACAGTGATTTAACAACCAATATTTATTTCTAGCATAATTTTTTATAGGATAATTTCATGTACATTTGAGAAATATATAGTGAGACATCTATAAGAGAGAGATCATCTAGTGGTTTATTCCAATATTCTAATTTTGCTAAGTGGAGCCAAGTACTTGGAAGAAAGAATTAGAAAACAATGATTTATGGATTATGCTTGCAAGAAGTAGTTGCATTGACATAGGATTTGAATACTTATGTTAATACAATGTAAGTTGAAATAAAGTTACGGAAGAAATGTATTGTTATCGTCAAAAGTGAAGCCAACAAAATATAGAATAAGATGAGGAGAACAAAGATACAAACAAAGAAGAAGAAGAAAAATGAGATCTATAGAGAATTTTAAGTGATAGATATAATCATTTAAATTTATGTTCTATTTGTAATGGTATAACTATTTGAACTAATATATTTGTAATTATTTGGTTATATTCATGTAATTGTTCTAGGTTTATGTGATATAATATAATTGAGCATTAAATCTTAAAGATATTAGTTAAAATTTGTACATTTACTATATTAGTATGTAGCCATTAAGTCATTTCTCCTATATTTATACACATTTATTGTATAGTTAGTTTATATTAAGATCAATTGATTATGTTAATACATTTTCATAGCTCCTATTATGTGTTTTAGTGTTACATTACTTAGCTTCCATGTAAATGTTAAGTTTTAGCAAATCTTTAAGGGGTATCGTTCACAAAATAATATGAGTATATTTTTTAAGAACAACTAATAAACACTTATTTTAGTTGATAATCAATCTTGATAAATTTTCTCAAAGACTATATACTCATATTATTCAGTGTCAAATATGCTCCACAAGTTAAAAAAATATAATAAATGAGAGAACTTTATCGATCAAGCAATCTCAAGAAAGAAAATATTAGTATAGAAATCATATATAGCTGCTTAGGGGAAGGACACTGAGTTAAAGTCCATAACATTTACAGATAACATCGAATCACATCACTTTGAAAGTAAGCTATAATCTGATACATATTGGAATAATTAAAAGAATTGGAAAAAATAATATTATATATATATCATCGGTAATTTCTAAAAGATTATTTAGGAATAATCGTTAAGCCATCATCATAACCTTGAACTCCTCAAAGCTGAGCACGCCATCATGGTTGATGTCAAATTTATCAATAACTTCCTGGCAAACCTCTATATTCCGAGAATAACCTAACCTGCTTAGCATCCGCTTCAGACTCTTAGCAGTTATGCATCCTTCGTCTTCCATCTCGTACATCTTGAAGGCCTCCATCATCTCTCCATCATCTTCCTCTCTCCTCTCCATCAACTTGATGAACTCCTCCGAGCTCAGCAGCCCATCGCCGTCGGTATCCATCGACTCAATGATGGTCGTAACTTCCTCTAGGGATAGTTCATAGCCGACGCCGATCATGCATGACCTGAGCTCGGCCGACGAGATTCGTCCATCGCCATTTTCGTCGAAATAACAGAACACCTGCTCCAGAGATATCTGGTTAAGGCTCATTATCGCTTTAGTCCGAAGAAAAAATTGATTTTGATGATTAAAGAGCTGCGGGTTGTGCTGTTGTTTGTGGTGCTTAAAGGATCTACTTTTGATTGGAATATATAGAGATGCCTGGTTATCTGCTCGCAGCATTTGGGGTTGGCCTCAGCGTGAAGGTGAGGTTTTGAAGCTTATACGCGTTTTCTATGTTATGGTAAATACTGGAGGTCTGCAATTCCACAGGTTTGGTTATGTGTTAGTAGTCTAAAATATGTTATTAAATGATATGAAGAGTCCTTAGGGTGAGATTAACCCAAACAGGACTAATTACAAAAACGATAAAATAGTAGTAAACAAACTATATATTAAGCCGAGAAATCTCTCATAGTTGAATTTAGCAGCATAAAAGAATATCAGAACTTTTATCATACGAAGATAGGTCAATGCGCGTTTAACGTATAAGCTACAAATTACCTCACCTTCACGGTGAGGTCAATCTTGAAAATTAAAAAGGCAAGAACAGCAAAATAATAAGTTTCGTTTTTATTTTTTTTCAATTTATAATCTTAATCACACGCATGAGCAAATCAACCTCTCCTCTCAGGAGAAACAAATTTGGGTGTTAAGATAAAAGTGGAGGTAAAAAAAAATTTTTAAGGGGGTAATAGTTGCCCACCTCTTATAAGATAAATTTTAAAATCTCACAAAATTAAATCTTCAAATATCACAAAAGTAAGAACAACAAAATAATAAGTTTTGCCTATTAATTCTTTTCAATTTCTAACCTTAATTATACACAGGGGTGAAATCAACCTCTCTTCTCAGGAGAGATAAATTTGGATGATAAGATAAAAATATTAAGACAAAAGCCGAAGCCAAAAAAAATTTTAAAGGTGCAAAAGACTAATTTTTCCACCCCCTATAAGAGAAATTATAAAATCACATATAAAATTAAATCTACAAACACTATTATGGCAAGAACAAAATATTAAGTTTCACATGTTACATATTTTCAATTTCTAACCTTAATCATACATAGGGACGAATTCAGCCTCCTTGAACTACCATTTTGCTAACGGAGATCACAATGGAATAATTGATTGGTATCTTTATATCTTATATGCAAGTACACATGTTCAAGTAATATAAAATGAGTAGACTATCATTTCCACGAGGATTAGAGTAAAATTTGATATTAATTTATATTAAGTTAAATACTAATATTTTAAAACTTAATTTATCCTATAAAATGTGAAGTGCTTAATTAAAATGACTATCTACTATTTTGCAAGAAATTAAAAAAACTAATTTTATATTTTTATATGTTTATTTTTTATAGAAAAATGTGTTTTTCTTAATTTTAAAAGTAGCACTATGAATTTATTAAAATTTTAGATTATGAATTATATTAAACTAAGTAGTGGAATTAACTTTAAGTATGTAGAGTCAGCCAAGAGCAAAAATATTATACCTCTATGTCTAGATAAGTATAACCATACCAATACCTTTACCCAAATTTCTTCCTAGTGTCAAGTAAATTTTAATTGGTTGTCTTACATAGATTTCCCTTTAAATGACTATTAATCCTAAAAACAATCATATGTTTAATGGCTAGTTAGCAATTATAAACTATCTAGCACATTAATTATTATTTAGTATATTTGTTTATCTTTTTTTTAATTGTTCTTCAAGGACTCTGTCAATGTCTCTAGTTCACACTTGATTTTAATTTTACAATTGGCTATATCACAAGAAAATGATGCATGGAGAAATAAAAAATACCATATTAATTATAAGCAAAAATAATTTTCTTATATTAATCTACAAATAAATTCTAATACAATATAAAAATTCAAACAGTTTACATAAATTCAAATCAATTTATAGATTAGTACTTCAAAATAGAGAAGAAAGAAGTTTCATTAAATATAGTAAAGCAAGACAAAGGATAGCCAAAGAAGAAATAAAGAAGTATACCGATTAAGTCTTATAAGTTCATCCTTTATGATCCTTTACTGCCTCCTCGTTAAAATGCTTGAAAATATTTGCTTTTGATCTCCTTCTTCTCCACTTATTTAAGAAGAATATACTATTTCACTCTACACAACACACACACACACACACACACACACACACACACACACACACACACATACACACAACATATAGTACTTAGAGTGTCACTCTCCAAGTGCTGCTACTGCACTCTCATATACTCTTATTAAACTCACTCACTTGCCAAAAAAATTCTTTAACACTGTTTAATTAAATCCCTTTAGTAGTTCTTGGAATGCTCCCCCTTGAAACTGCTTTAAAATCACCTAACTGTTTTCTAAAATTGCTCTGGTCAGGCCATAACACCTAGACGTTGGCTCCATAGAGCTTAGATGTTGTGCTCTTTGATTTTGGCTTCAACTTTCTAATTCTAGCGCCTCAGTGTTGTAATGTAGCATCGTAGTGCTATCTTCTTTATTTCTACACAGTTTTTTCTACAGATACTAATGCCTAAGCATTGTAATGTAGTGTTACGGTGTTGTACCATGATTTTGCATTTATTTCTTTCTCCAATAAAAAATTTCCTATCATAAACACTTAAAATTATAAAATTAATTTATAAAATAAAAAAATTTTATTTAAAAATATATGTTAATTTAACTATACTTTTTCACTTATCACTGATCTCCTCAGTTGAGCTCAGGTCTTGCAAGAATGTTGTTGGTATATCAAGAAGATGCTAAAGCCTTGATCAAATCAATGGATGCTAATGGCAATGGGCTACTTAGATGGGTGGAGTTCATCAAGTTGGTTAAAATCAAAGATGAGCGGGATGAAGATAAGAGAGAAATGATAGAGGCACATAAAATATATGAGATGGATGGCCAAGGCTGCATCATGGTGAAGAGCCTTGAGAGGATGCTGAGCAAGTTGGGTTTTTGTAAAATATAGAGATTTTTTTAGGAAGTGATTCATTAGTTTGATAATAATGGTGATGAGTTATGCTCAAATACATAGCTCAATAGTAATAAATAATGTAAAAAATCTCATAAATCAGATTCAAGTGTTTCCCTATCCAAAAAAAAATATGTTGATGAGCCTCTTAGTTACAAGGAGTTTAAGTTATAGTGATGATAATGAAAATAATCTCTTTGCTAGTGAACTATTTTCATTTGATTGATATTATTGATTAGTGAGTACTACATTGATTTATGATAGGCATTTGCTCTCTTTAAGATGAATTTAGATTATTATTTTTTTATTGTACTATTATACTTCCTTTGGAACCAATGATCACATAGGAGTCTTATATGATGCATGTAAGTAGGTAGACACAATTGAACCCATAAGAAAAATCAACAGGATATTATTTTTGCTTATCAAATTACTCATTTTCAACACCTTATTATCTTGAAAAGGTTTGATATTGGCTTACAAATTTGTCATATATGCATATAAAGCTTCACCTTTAAATTATAGCAAGCAACATACAACTCAGGTGTTAAAAATACGTCGACCTATAAGTGTATAAAGTATTGCTTAGATAATTATTAGGTGAATTAATAGCACATGAAGCTATATGCATTGGCATTAAGATGCATATTATCACATAAAAATATATATTCTATACACTTTACTTCTAAACAATACAAAATAATACAACCAAGCATATATAAGCACATTTTTTCATTCACATAGTATCTTTTCAAAGTTATAATTTATTGCTATAAATTGAATTACAGTAGCATTACTAAGTGATTCAATTTTAAGATTCTCTTATTATCTTGTTAGTTCTTTTAATAGCATAGAAAAGGAAGATAGAGATTAAGAGATATGGAGGTAATAAAGATTCACTATGACTTATAGCATGCCAATTTTGTGGATGAAACATTCTAATGTGTTATAATGTCAGGTGGATATTCATATATGGTTCATAATTAGCTCAAGGAATTTTTGGAAAATATTTGAAGCATATTCTTCGTCTTATTAAATACTCGAATTAGATCAAGGAAAAATTGAGTATAGTTGGTGATGAATTTGAGAATTGTCATAAGCGAGAGTCTATTGAATATTCAAAGATTAATCAACTTGGAATAAAAGAAAACAATTCAATATTAATCCAAGGGATCTAATAAGATATTAGATCAATTTACAATGCCACCGTATTTGTAACACATAGTACAATCGAGCAGAAGACGTTAATTAACGCTTCAATTGAACCCTTGCACATATTATGAAGTATGATTAAAACTCAAATTCAATGTTTTAAAATTATGCAAACATTCTTAAATACACTCGCATGGGCCCCGACATTATGTTGAATGCTCAAACTTAGTGTCTGAGGATGCTGTGTGGGTTGATTCCTGGTTTGGTCTTAGGATTGGGTCCGGTTTAACAAAACCTAAAAATCTAATTATTATAAGAATTTTAACTTATTGAAACATCTAAGAAGTTAATTCTGTCATGTGATAGTAGATGTGATCCTTAATTATTGAACTAATAGAGTCTGCAAGATCAAGTAAACTCATAAACCCCGATGATGACTGTGTTGAATGAAGATTTCAACCGGAGGGGATACTTACCATCAAAATGTGCAAGCTCAAATTGAGTTAATCAAAATCAAGTCTCAATATAAATATAAAATTGGATAAATCACTAAGCTATTAATGGTTAAATGAAATTCAATTCTTAAATACTTAAAGCAAACTCGATTCAATCCACCTTTCGCAACTATTTATTGGAGGTGACAAATTAAGAAAACTCTAGCTCATAAAGGATCCAAAGTCAAATCAAGTGTTTGACTATGTTCACTCTCAATCAATCTCATATCAGTAAGAACGTGGCCCGTGTCCTCTAACTGCGTGGCTTGGCCAGTAGGCTTCACATATGATGCAGTTATGACCAGAGTCCTCTGATCGGGTGGTTGCCGCCAAATGGAACTATTATATTACGATCACGACCATAGCCCGTATGCTCCCCAATAACTTTTCCTTTGAGTTGTGAATCATAGGGTACACCTAATAAGGCAAAAAGTCTTATGTCAACTAAGGTAGACTTAAGCCTGTCTCCTTAGACAAACACCACCCTAAGTCTATAAGGATTTCTTGGACGAAATAACCCATGTTTTGTTGATAAGGATCCTTCGGTCAGGTTAGGTTGACCACCTCCTTTGACTAAGTAGACTAAGGACCGCAACAACCCGGGATGACGAAACCATGGGATATAGATCGCGCACGTCATCATCCCCCCAACCATCTGCTTTAAGTTAAAATGATGAATTTCATAATCTCAAATTTCAAACTCCATATGTTGCTACTATACGCTACGCATTTAGCGATCTAACGACTAGCCTAAATCGAAAGTTCTTTCTCGCACATTGGGAGGGGAAATTAACTATAGGGGAATGCACCTATAGGAAACCTGGAACTAGATATAAAGTCCTTACAAAATGAGGACGAAATCTCTGGGTAGTGTTTTATCTACTATTACATCTGCCTTCTGAAAATTACACCGACTCTTTAAATTAATACTCTCTTCAATTTGTGACAGGTCGGTGGTGAATTTTTGGAGCCCACATATTTCTGGTGACTCCGCTGGGGATAGGATTCTCTTTCCATCTTTGACTAGTCATATATGTGATATAGTAGCAACAAAATATTTGAAAATTCAAAATAAAAAATGGTGATTTAAATGTGTAATAAATTCAAATTATTAATGTATGAGGCTCTATGTCGGATGAATTATTCTGTAGAATATATCTTTATTACTCTATTATTTTGTTCTATAGTACCTCTGAATTTTGAAAGTATGGGGTGAAATAATAATTATTAATTACTAATCCCCATCTTTTACTTGTGCAGAATGGATCTACAGAGCACTCCTTTCACTGTCCAGTGAGGGCGTGGTGCGAACATCTACTTATCTAACGTCATCATCAACACAGGAGATGTTGGAGCTACCATTCAATTTGGTAGCTTGAATTTCTCAACTATTATAGTCGCAACTCCTGAAGTACCCACCCATGGTACACTCGTCCGAGGTCATGTCGGGAGACCTAAAGCTCCTACTAGTCATGCTCGCCAACCAATTCAGGAACCAACTGATGTTAAGGAGTTCTCCAGATAGAGAACTTCAGTTTTTAAAAGATTAGGTCAATCTAAAGTCCTCGTGATGAAAAAAATTGTTAGTGGGCAAACTGTGTATTTAATGCCTCATGGTATACTTGCTTCGCCGATTGAACTTTCGTACCTGGAAAGCATGATCATAAAGCTTCCTCATCAGGAACCAAATTAATGAGAAGACAGAGAAAATGAAAAAATGCTGAGCTGAGGCCTCAGCAGATCCTACTTGAACGATCCAGTGAATAAACAATACTGCTGCCAGAAGAGAGTATTCCTACCCATAATAACTTTGATAATCTAAAATGGCTAAAAAGGAATAGCTCTACTCGTGAGGTGAAGCAGTTTTTCTGGACTCAACAACGTCAAGCTCCACCCCACAGAGGAGACAGCCTAAAACACTATCCTCTAGAATACATAAGGTTCTTAAAGTAGCCAAGGAAAGAGGCTTGATGAAAGAAAATTTTAGAGGCCTATAGTGATTGGAAATACTGAAGCCCCACCAAGGAGGTTTCTATTTCTTATGGTGACTAGTCATCGAGCCAAATATGCTTCACATGGTGAGAATCGGAGCGTGACACTTGGATTGCGTGTCCAAGAATCTACTGCCGAAAGGACCTAGCGAAAGGGTAAGCAGATATGGAGGCCAAGGCCCCATGATGAAATTCTAAATAAAGAAAGATGTGTGACATCTGATGCATATATTCAAAAATCCATTTAAAAAATAACTTATCAGAAGTGAATACCCAAAAGAAGAGATATCATTGATAAAATACATTATCGTTGACACCTTGGAGAATCCTCTAGGGGATACCATCATCGATCATATTCACCCCCATAAGAGAAGGTTGACTTTGATCATAGTCCTTTAATAGAAGAAGTGTTTATTTCGTACACTGAAGCAGAGATCCATTGGAAACGTGGATCAGAAATTCATGTGAAAAAAAAAGGAAATGAAGAGGACACTATGGAAGTGGAAGTCGTCTATATGGTTAGAGATATAGATGAACTTTTTGCTTAACAGCAACATGGATCCAGGGAACCTGAACCTAAATTCAACATTTATAAAGAAGAGTCTTCACAGAAGAGGAAGAAGAAGAAGATCAAATGAGAAAGAGATCATAGGTGTTGAAGCTGTTTATATAGTTGAACCAGAAAATGATCAGCCTAATACATGCTTTTATAATCAGCATCGTCGTTCAGCCCAAGGAACAACTATCCCTGCAAATGCATAAGGAGAAGGACAGTCAAATTTTTCCCCTGAAGATGAACAAGGAGCACAGCAACAATAAGAAATAGAGGAAGAAGAAGAGCATATACTTGTTGATGTTGTTGTGCTAACTAGAGAGCAAAGATAAATGCAGCATCAAATGGAAGTCAAAGATAAGAAAATTATACAGCATGGTACCAAGATGAATGACATGATGGCACAAATGAATATCATGATGGATATATTACAAAAGAATACCACATCAAATGTAGCACATGTTTTCTCTGCTTATCAATAAATAGCTAATAATGCAACTTCTATACCACCGGTCGCTCTAGTACCTCAAGCTCCTATAATACATGGTACACATGAAGCGAGGAATGAAGTTAACCAACTACCACTTCAGCCAATAATTCAAAATATGGCTAGTATACCTAGAATGGTAACAACTGCTCAACTAGAAATAATAATTAATAAAAAGATAAATGTAGTTATAGCTTCAGAGCAAGTTGAAAAGTTGGTGAGTAAGGGTTGCCCTTACCCAGTTGAATATGATCAAGTATCATACCCGAAATGTTACTCAGTGCCAAAATTTAATATTTTCAGTGGGCTTGGTAATCCATAGCAACATCTAGCCCAATTTAAGGCTACTTGTGGTAACACATAAAGGAATGATGTGCTACTTTTTCATCACTTCATTAGCAGCCCGACCTCAGCTGCTTTCGAGTGGTATGCATAATTGTTGAATGATTCGGTTAAAACATTTGTTGAGATAGAGATAATATTCGTGAAGAGGTTCGCCAGTACAACCAAGAAAAAAACAATCGCTGAGCTTGCCTTACTAAAAGGGAGAAGTCAGTGAAAAATTTTGTAAGTCGTTGGTGTAACTTAAGTATGAAATGTGAGCAACAATTGGAAGAAAAACATGCGATCAAATTGTTAATGAGTAATATGAATGATAAAATGGCACCATTTTTATGTATGACGTCAATTATAACGTTCCAAGACTTACTTGATAGGGTGGCCAAATTTGAAATGTTGAACTGCCCTAAGTATAAAATCTATACAGATAAATCAAAGAGAAACAAACCTTAGACTCAAGAAGAAAAGAAACTCATGCCGCTTCCTATAGCTCAAATGGTGAAAAGAGGGTAATGTATAATGTACAAAAAAGAAAACAACCAATGTACATTGATGATCAGGGAAAGAAGCTTGTTCATCTTAATCAACTATCAAAATTGGTATTGGGAGGCAATGATAAATCTCGGGCTTTTCTAAGTGGTGGAGAGCATCTAAAACAAGCAACAAGAGATGATGAGTGAATGCGAGCATCTCTTAAGGAAAAGATGAACAAAGAATATTCCAATAGAAGGGTGGCTAAATTATTTCGGAAAGCGGTCAAAGCTGGTCTACAATTACCAGAAGTAAAAAAGGTCTCAGGAAGCTGATCAAGTCATGTGGTGGAAATTTTATATTCCACGTCTTCATCTATCCCTCTTTTCTGTGGGTGGAAAGAAGAGATAAATGAAAACAGAAATATTAACGCCTACATAAGATAATGGTTAGACTAAGATCATCCTACCATTCAGTCTATGCACATGCACCCTAACATCCAGTCTAAAATATTATATCACAAAATAAAAAATAAACATCAAACTATACACCGTCCTAACCTTAAGCTAGAAGTGGCGACTTAGCCTAATGTGTGTGCTTTTAAGGTTTGTGTGGTATGCTTATCTATGATTTTAAGTTAGAGTTTTCTAAGTGTAAAGAGTATTTAACTTAAAGGAGGGTTTCATTTAAGTTGTTTAGTTGTTTGTATTAATTTTATTTTATGTTTTGATTGGGTTCAACTACAATTAATTACTAAGTTGTAAAGAAAGGGAAAGAGAAGAGAACTTCTCTTTCCTTCCCTAACCTAAGTAATTTCTAAAATTGATTCATTTTTTAGTTTTATTTAGTGAATTTTTTATTATGTGTTTTAATTAATCATAAGTTTAGATGAACTCTAAACAAACCTATTTAAAAAGAAAGGAATTTTAAGATTAAGTAAAATGAACAAAATTCCTAAAACATACATCACTTCATTTCTTTCACAACATATATAACATGCATATGAATGAGTCCTAAGCATATTTATACATGCAAATGGGAATGTTTAGCACACTTTATGATGCATGCTAAGTAAGTTACTTAAGAGAATTTGAATGTTTATGATGCAAGCTTTTTATTAAGTAGAAAAGGGATTTCTTATCCAATTTTTCACATGCACACATGAATGTATGAAAGACATAAGTGAGTACGACCCTATTGTTTGCACCAGGGGTGTAAAGTACATGACCTACTTAAGGCTACTTAAAGCCTCACAACCCCGGGGTTGTGTAGACTAATATACTACTTTCCTTAAATACAAGCATGTGTACAAAAGAAATGAATGGAAAAGAAAGATGCAAAAATTTATATTTATTTTATTTTAGTTTGTTTATGCAATTTATATTTGTAAGTGTAGTTGTCCGTCTTAATTCATAGCATAAGAATGAAAAGAAAATGGAATTAGGCAAGTGTTGTGTTCTTTTTAAATGAACTATACACTTTGCCAAATTCTATTCAAAACTATACCAAAAGAGGGGAGAAGGAAAACTATACTAAACACATCCTTATACTTTACTCACATGTAAGCTTATAAGTAAGATATAAGTAACACACTTTCAGTTTTGATAATTGATTCATATATTTTGAAAATAATTTAGATTTAATAGTGATAATAGCCACTCATATTCTTACTTTAGCCAAAATATGCAATTTGACATAAAGGAAATATTTTCATTTTAAATTTGATTTTTGAAAAGCATGAATGCATGAAATCATATGACACACATATTTAGCATATTGGGAAAGAACTAAAGTAATGAAAGTATGTAAATACATTCACCTTAATTAATTCCTAAAGATAATCTTATGAAATAAGAAAGCTTAATGTAAATCAAAGTTTGTTTAATGTGATTTTTATTTGATCTTGAGTTTGATTTAATTTGGAAAATGTCAGGTGGGTTTGCTGTTCCTAACCCATTCCCACATGTGTTTGATATTTTTGTTCAATTTTTAGGTGATAAGGTTAATTTTATATTTTGATTAGGTTAAGGTATGACTTAAGCATGTTAATTATCCCTCACCTACACCACCTTCGCATAGTTAATCAAATAATTATGAGCCAATGAGATGACATAAAATCTCACAAGGAATTTAAATTTGCAATGCTCCTGAGAAGAAAAGGCCTAATGCAATTTGGCTCATGATTAATGATTAATTAAGCTAAGGGGTTTAACTTAAGTAATTCCAAAACACCCCTCACACATATGAGTTAGATTTTAATTTCCTTAATTATACTTAGGCACTTGAACACCTAAGCATCTATCCCAAGTAGATTAATTGAGTTTTGGAAAGTTTTAAGATTTAAGAAATTAATTAAGAGGGTAATTAGTGAATTAACCCTTTAATTAAGAGAGAATTAAGCAAGAAAAAGAGGGGTTTGAGGAATAGCTTAGGGGAAATACCTCAAAACTATTCCCTAAACATCCTATTCCCTGAAAGTATTAAACCACTAATCAAACCCTTAATTAACCTTAATCACATTAAGGGGGTAATTAGGAAATGAATTAGCAATTTTTCTAATTAAGCCACCAATAAATCCCAAAAAAATTAGGGGAGGTAGAAGTCTTCCCCCAAAATATACACAAGAAGTTTGGGAATAATTAGTGAATTAATTAAAGGGTAATTAGCAAATTATCATTCCCAATGAAACCCAAATTCAGAGAAAAGAACTAATCAAAATAAATTAAAATCAATTTTAGAATATTCTATGTTCAATTATCTTTCTAAAAATGAGTTCAACAAATCAATAATCCAAATTACTATCCCTACCATTGGATGATCAGTCATCCTATCGAAGATTGTTATGTCTTCAAAGATTGGCTAGAAAGGAAGTATCGGTGAGGTGAATTTACATTATCCGATAGTGTTCTAGTCAACCTGAAAAGAGAGTCTACAAGGATGATTATGTCCTCTTCCGCATCATCCATTAAAGATAAAAAGAAAGAAAATCAGTTCAGATTGAAGAATGAGAAACAGTAGTCTCTAAGAAGATCATGAAATGCTAAAGCAGCCAAAATACATCCCTAGTGTTAAGTGGAAATCACCATTTGAACCTATATTGGATTTAAAAGAGATGCCTAAACCAAGTATTTAGGCTTCTTAGTGGCATTTTGATAAGGCTACTTCATCACAACACGAGGAACAGTCTACTAAATGTAGGCCTCATAAATCAAAGAAGCTAGCTAAGAAAAAGAAGAGCAAGTAGAAGACTATAACTCAAAAGATTATTAACAATTTAGAGGAGTATCACCAGCCAACAAGACAATCATTTAGATTTGCAGACTTTATGCCTAAACTTTGTATTGTTAAATTGTATGAAGAAGCTAATGGTGAATGTCGTCCAGTAGAGACATGCTAAATCATTTATGTGATATCAGATGTTCTTCAACATCAGTTACTCCAAAATGATAAGGGTAGTCAGACAGACTTGACCAACCCATCAAAATTCTTATTAGGAAAGCAAGAAGAGCCTGAGGAGTTAACATCTGAATTTTATTTAATGACTCAACAAAAGGATAGCAATTCAAATGAAGATTTATATTTTCCGACGAAGAGTCAGACTCATCGATATCATCACGTATAAAATATATGAAGTTGAAAAATGAGTATAGCCCTTTTGGTCAATCATCCAAAATAAGAAGTGAATTTGAAGAAACTACATATTCAGAATAATCTGAGCAAGACAAGGTGATTCAAGTTCAATGGAGAAGTGGTAAAGTTTTACCACCATCATCAAAAAAGAGATGCAAATAAAGGCAAAGGCAAATAAATTGAAGTCAACGAAGATATCATTCTTAAAAATCCTAAACTAATTCCTAAATTAAGCGAAAAGATAGATTATAATATTTTATCACATCTGAGAAAGATCCCTGTAAAATTAAGTGTGTACGAGGCTCTCTTGATGTCAAAAGACCTCCGAGAAACTTTGATACATGATCTAAAAGATTCTGAGAATTATGAAGCTTACTTTGTCAAAAAATATATGACTAAATCATTGTAAACTCAAGATCTCCCAGTAATCATATTTTCTAAAGAAGATCTTATGTTGAGAACAACAGATCACAACCGTCCTCTATATGTTGCTGTGGAGAGTGATGGCATCTTGATCAACTGAATATTGATTGATTTAGGTTCTTCTATCAATCTTATGAGTCTAAAAGTATTAAGAGGATTATCACTTAATATCCAACATCATAGGGGAGATAAGTTGATGGTTCATGGTTTCAATGAGAAAGGGTAGAAAATCCTGGGTTCTTTTATTCTCGTGCTTAAGTTTCAAGATTTATATACAGAAGCTAAGTTTCATGTAATCGATGTTGATACATCATTTAAAGCTCTCTTGGGCAAAAACATGGACATGGACTTATATGAAGTATAAAGAGGGAAGAGTTCAAAAAGATTTATGAAGATGCAAAATATTTCATCCCTAAAGAGCCTAAGCCAACAGAGTCTCTTGAAGCGGTAGCATCCACTTCAGGAATTAAAAAGTAATTTCACAAGGTGAATGAGCAGAAGCAAAGAGGAAGAAAGAAGACCGTGTCGACTTTCCCTAAAGCACTTGACTTCATACCTAAATCAAGAAGATCAATTCCTCATTTGGGAAGTGACACACATGAAGAAGAAAATATTCTTGTCAAACCTAAGGGAACTTATAAACTTTCAAGAAAGATAAAGTATGAAATAAATGATTACGATTCAGACTATGACTTCGAATCTACTTATGGAAATAGAGTTCAGATGGTCTCATCAAGAAGGATATCTCATTTGGTAGTGTTAGAGGACTCCTTCAAAATTATACCCATCCCTAAGCAGTACTTCAAAGAAATCACTCCACTTGAGGTTCATAACATTGAAGAATTGATAACATTCTATGTGTCTCCATTGAGTGAGAGTGGCAGAACAGGAACTCTATTTTATAAATCTGAAGAGTCCCAGCCTCACAATTTTGATCAGCCTACTCAATATGAAAATTCTGATGAGATAGTGCCAATAAGAATACCAATATACTATCCATAGAAATTACAAAGAATGATGCATAAGCTTGAAATTCATGTTAGAACTATAATACATAGAACTCAAATATTTAACAAAATGTGGAGCCAAAGAAGTCCTCAGGCATCACAAAGAAGTGATGAGTTTATTACTAAAGATCTTGGGTTCATCCACAAATCTCATCAAAATAAAGTTTGTTATAATATAATAGAAGCTGAGATCAAAACTAATAGCGATGAAGAAGATGATCTCCATGAAATTCTTCTTACAAATGATGAAGAAGTAAAAGCCATGCCTGCACCTGAAGAACTCGAAGATGGTGGACAAGCAGCTACTATGGATGAACTTAAATAAATCAACCTCAAAGCTGAGGATGATCCCCGTCCAACTTTTGTCAGTGCCCTTCTACCTAATGAGAAAGTTGAAGAGCTAAAAATACTACTTTGTGAATTCAGGGATTACTTTGCCTGGACATATTCTAAAATGTTAGGCTTATCCCCGTCCAACTTTTGTATGACGTATTTCACATCTTCATAGATTTTAGCTACATGGACTGTGAATGGCTGAAGATTGCCAGGAATTCTATGTTTTTCCTCATATTTTATGTATTTCATGCATTGGTGCAAAGTAGACGAGACTATTCCATACTCATGTAGCCAAGGACGACCCAACAAGGCCCTGAACAAAGTGTCAGTATCAATGACATGGAATTTGACTCCTGTGTAAAGTTCTCTAAATCTTAATGGCAAGATAAAAGATCTGAGTGTCTTTTTCCCTTTTTCATTGAAGCCATGGATCATCAATTTGTCTCTTACTGGATGTTGAATGTCAAGGGACAATCCTTTCAATGCTAACAGACTCATGAGATTGACTGATGAACCTGGATCAATTAGAATTCGATTGACTATGACACCATTGCTCTCTGCAGAGATAAATAGTGGGCGATTATGTTCTGATGTTCTGAGCATAAGATCTTCCTCAAAGAAGGTGATCGTTGGAAGGTCTTGAGATTGTAATGATCATACACCTGGCACGCTTTATATTTCTCCAGATTCTTAAGAGCTTGAGTTAAGATTTCACGAAGATCCTACGACATCAAGAGGGCCTCATACACACTCAATTATGCAAAGATCTTCCTCAAGTGTGATAGAATGTTGTAATTAATTCCTTTATTCATATTAGACTTCTTCTTTGAATCCTTATAAATGATATTTTTATTAACTTCTATATTTGTGTCCTTGCCTTTATTTGGTGTACCTTTCTTTTGTGACGATGCAACAACATGCCACTTCTTAATTGCAATGTGGCTACTCTATCTAGCTCAGATTCTTCTAAAGAAGTCTCCTCTTCAGAATCACCGTTTATGTCAGAAGATTGGATAGAGACTTCAGAATCACTGTCTAATTTTATACCCTTCATCAATGGTGACATTGAAGGCTCTAACTCACCTTCATCCAGAAAGCACAAGTCTTCTTCTAGTTATCATATGCTTATTTCACCATTAGGCAAGACATGAATGCCACATCATTGGTGGTTCCTCTTCTTGAATTATCTTGAAGAAGTCAACTCCGTCGGGGAGTATCTAAGAACACTAAGATAACCTGACAGACTTCTACAAGAAGGGATTCTTCGTCATCATCTCTTTCATCATTTGTTTCGATGATTTGGAGTTTTGACATAAAATCAGCTAGCTTAATTGGTTATTTTGATGGTTGTTGATATTCTTCAAGATAATTAATAATCTTTTGGGTGGTATATTTCTTCTTGGCCTTCTTTTGTTTGGCTGGTCTTTCAGGAGATTTTTGGCGAACTATGAATAGGCTATTTCTCAGATCGGGGGGTGTCAATCACCTTGGATTGCCTTTGAAGAGCATAACCTTTTGATGTGGACCCTGCCTTTAGTTCTAGTATTGGCTCAAACAACGATCTCCACTTGACACCAAGAATGCCTTCTAATTCTTTCAGCATCTTCATAGTTTTCTTTGAGATCGCAGTCTACCATTTATCATTCTCAACTATCTTTTCTTTTGCTTTATTTTTTTTGCGGGGAAGAGGACATAACCACCCTTGTAGATTCCTAATTTTTTATGCGAGAATACTATTGGATAAAGTAAATTCACTCTTTATGTACTTTCTTTCTAGCTAATCTTTGATTACATAACAATGTTTATAGGGTGGCTAACTACCTGATGGTATGGACAGTAATTTGGGTTACTAGTTCATCTTGACTCTTCAGGTCTTTTACATTCGGGTAACTCTAACCCTTCCTTGAGTGCTTATCAAAATAGTTTAGCTAGGTTTTCTCATTTGAAAGAGTATTCTTTATTCATTTTCTCCTTAAGAGATGGATGCATTCGATCATCATCTCTTAACGATTTCAATGGGCACTCTCCATTACTCGAGAAAGTTTTGGGTTTATCATTGCCCTCGAAAACTAATTTTGGTTGAGAATTTAAGGGTTATTTGACTTTTTCTTTAAAACATATAGGTTATTTCCCTTTATCTACATTATAGGTTGCTTGCCTTCTTCTATTCGAATCATATGAAGTAGTGTGAGATTCACTTCTCCTTGATTTTGAGAGCGTCCTTTTCTTTGTTCTCATTGAATGGCTTTCAAACTTGGAAAGGTTCAGCTTTTCAAATTTTGACACCCGATCAAGTAGTTCTTGGAAGGTGTGATGGAAGCCATGCATAAATAGAGTGTCATTTTATCATCAATGTTACCCATTAGCAGCTAAATTGAATGTTCCTCTTCCAAATATTGCTCATACTTCATGCTCATGTTGCGCCAGCGAGTTATGTATTTAGTGACTGACTCATCCTTCTTTCTCTTCTCCAAGGCAAGGTCAGTTATAGTAGTCTTTCTGATTGCACTAGCAAACCTCTTGATGAACATTGCCTCCAACTCGATGAATGTCTTAACTGAGTCGTTCAACAATTCTGCGTACCATTCGAAAGAAGTTGAAGTTAAGCTACTAATGAACTGGCAAAATAACAGTGTGTCATTGCCCCCAGTGTTACCACAAATTACTTTAAATTGTGCTAGGTGCTACCTCGGGTTACTGTTGCTATCAAATAAGTGGAATTTTGACATCAAGTAACCTTTAAGATCGACACTAGTCATATTACGCGGTAGGGGGACCTCACCAATTTCTCCACCTATTCTACAGCTGAGACAACTTTAATCTTTTTACTTATAATAGTTTCAAGTTGTACAGCAGTCATTGGCTCGAACGTTCTTAGTATATGCTGAGGGGTAGGTTGAGTAGTCAATTGATTGACTTCATTTTTACCTTCAGGAGCACTCTGTGCTCTATAGATTTGTGGTGCTTGCTCAATTGGTGGATTGATGGGCGTAGTGTTGGTTGTTTGATGATTGATAGGATGAACTAGTGTCGACACTGCGTAGCATTTCTCTGCATCATCTGCATCATCATCTGAGCGATAACCCAAGGTGAGCATTTCTTTGCATCATCATCATCATCATCTGAGCGTTTCTCTACCTCACTTAATTGATCTTGGGTTGCTTCTTGGGTGTTCAATAACCCAAGGTGAGAGATAATGAAATTATGATTGGCTCACATGTGTAAGAAAATCATAAAAGTAATTAAGTGAGATCCTTTAAGCTTAATTAACTATTAATCATAAGTCAATTGCATTAGGTCCCTTTCATTTCTTAGGAGCATTGCAATTTACTTTTCATGTGATTGCATATCATATTGGCTTATTATTAATTAGTTAATTAACTTAAGGTTATATAGGTAATGGATAATTAATTCATTTAATTCATATCTTAACCTAATCAAAACATGAAATCAACTTAAATACTCTTCTTTAAACCAAACTAATTCACATATGAGTAAATGTGTTAGGATTAACAAATCTCTCTCATATTTCCTAAATCAAATCAAATTCAATGATAAAAATGCCTTTAAAGAATTCTAGTTCATTTTAAATAGCCTTATTTAATATGATTGTCCTTAGAAATTAATTGGGGTGAATGAAATCATGTGTTTACATTCCTTTATTTGTTTCCAATCATGCTAAATATTATTTGTCAAATGAAATCATGCATTCATTTCTTTTAAAAATTAATTAAATAAAATATTTTCTTTTATGTCAAATTACATGTGTTGACTTAAATTAGGAATATGAGTGGCTATTATCACTATTAAACCAAAATTATTTTCAAAACTTATAAATAAATTATTATAAATGAAGTAATGCTAATTACAAATACTTATAAGCTTGCATGTGATGATAATAATATAATATTGTAATGTGAAGTTAAACTTTTATAACATGGATTCACATAGGACTTGCAAGTGTATAGTTCATTTGAAAAGAACACAACACTTGCCTAAATTTATGCATATGCATCTTCATGTTAAGACTTAGGAATAATTTCATGTTATACATGTAAATCATATAACCAAATCAAACATAATTTCTTGCATGATTCTCTATCCATTTGGTCCTTTTTGTATATTCATATGTATTTGAGAGAAGCGATATATTAGTCCAACATCCGGTCTTTGTGAGGCTTTAAGAAAGTAACCAAGTAGGTATCATATGCCAGTGTAGAAAATAATGGTGTTGTACTCACTTAAAACTCTTATACATATGCATGTATGATGCGGCTAATGAATAAGAATAAAAAATCAAATAAGTAAAACATAAATTTGCATGGATTTTCTTATCCTTATAGTTATTCATACATTAACATGTATCAAAGAAAAGTGGTATATCAGTCTGGACATCCCAAATCTGCGAGGCTTTAAGTATCTCTAAGTAGGTCTTATACCTTACGCCCCTAGTGTAGAAAATAATGGCGTCATACTCACTTAAAACTTTTATTCATATGAATGTGTATTTAACTAATGGATGAAAACCCCCTCTTTTATATATAATAAAGACATGCATTCATAATTCAATCAATAAATAAAATATTTAAATTTCCAAATACACTTCTTTTCACTCATAATCAAAGTGTGTTAAGATTTACATTGCATGTATAGGTATGCTTAGGATTATTCATATGCTTGATATACATGATGGAAAGAAATAAATGAATATGTATTATATGATAGTAATCCATCCTAATTAATCCTAAGATGTCTTTCTTATTGAATAGAGTTATTTAGAATGAACATAAACTTAAGGTTAATTAAAAAACATAATAAATTTTTTACTAAAGAAAAGCTAATTAATTTACCTTAGAAATTACTTAAGGTAGGGATAAAAGAGAGATTATCTCTCTTTCTTCTCTTTATAACACTTAGTTGCTAAGTGTAGGGTATATGAAATAAATGAAAACATTAAGTAAAATCTCCAAATCAAGTAAACCACATAAAGAGAAACCAACCCTTCATAAATTAAATCCCTCACACTTAGCAAATCATAACTCTAAAGCCAAGTTAAGACATACCACACAAGCTCTAACACATGCACATTAAGCTAAGTCACCATTTCTAGCTTTATGTTAAGGCGATGCATGGTTTGATGAAAGTTTAGTTTTGTGATGTATTATTTTAGACTTGATGTTAGGGTGTATATGTGTAGTTTGAATGTTAGGCCAATATTAACCTAATCATGTTTTATGTAGGGGGTTGTGCTTAGGGGGCCGTTGAAATAAAAATATAAATATTTTTTTGTTATGCAGGTTGCTTAGCCCCTAAGTATAGACCAAGTTAGGACAAGTGGACTTGGTTACCCATGTGTGGGGTGCTAAGCCCAAATTATTCTTATAATTACTTGGGTTGTATGGTATGTTTAGCTAACATTTATTTTACATGTGTAGCTAGATTTACTTCCCTTCCTTTTAATGTAATTTTTGCATTAGGATTAGGATAAATGTTATGGGGATTAAGGATGAGCATTGGTTATAAGATCATGTATATACCACGTGGTGCCTTTGGAGTAAACTACATCCTAATCAAGCCAACAAAAAGAAAGAAATGGAGAAAATCAAAAATGAAGAAACGAAAGATGAAGAGTGAAGAATGGAGGATGAAGAATGAAGACCCTTATAACACTTATCATTTTATAATTGTAATTATTCTTTCATTGTACTGGAATGTATAAGGGTAGAGCTCGGCTACCCATATTTCTTTTCAGGTTATACAACGGTACCCGATTGCATTGACCTCTTATTCTTTTGTGATAGCTTTATAAAATTATTTGATATTTTTTTTAGCTTGCGCAGTAGAAATATCATGCATTTTCATAGTTATTTATGATTGGCGATTGCTGTGTGGCCTGGATGTGATTAGAATCTTAGGATGAAAAATAAATTATCTATCCCATTAACAACTCATAATTAAAATTTTAAAATAATTCATAACCTCAAATAAAGGCCTAGGAATTAAATCAAGATAATAAAAATAGTTAACAATCCTTTAACTATATGATTGTATGTATACCATCATGCATGTCATATTCTTTCACTCTTGGTAAGAGAGAGATTCCATCTGTGCAAGAGAGTAAAAGCTTAACCTGTAAGAGCCTTTGATGGAAGACACCTCTTTCTCTTATGGTTTAGCCCATAATCAATTTCTCATGCATTTAGACATATAAAATCCTATAGCCTGTGTCAAAATAAAGAGCCCAAAAAATAATTAAAACTTGACAAAATTTGCATTAGAATTAAGTCATTATTCAAGCCCTTCATGATCTAGTCTCTTGGGGAGTGAGTTTAAGGACTTAGTTTCTCTTATAGATAAACAACAACCTTACTATCTTGTAAAACATATGACTTACCTACATGAATTTAAAGCGTAGGAGTTAGGCTACCACTCAGTTTTAAAAGCATTTGTAGATATACTTTCTCTTGTGGAGGTAAACCATATACTCACTTTTGCCTTAGATTTAAGTCTTACTTTGGCTCTTGCCAAAGCGCCTTAGATTTAGGATCTGAGGTCACTGTTTCCCTTTGTGGGCTACAATCATAAATCCTCATCTCTTAGGCATTTTCACAACCTTGTATTATGGAATTATAAGTCATAAATTTCTAATAAAATTTCCACTAAAATAAATAAATCTCTTCAAATTCAAATATATAAAGCCCAAATATATGATAGATTGGAGTGCTCACTAGGCTTCCTAGTATCATGAGTACTCCCTACCCATCTCCCTTGGTTTCGATAAGAACTCTCCTTTTGATCTCTCCCACTTGATTTTCAAAAATACAGCCAATCATTTGATAGTCCTATCTTTGAATTCTTTGGAGACAAGAATCTCCTACTTTAATCAAGATTATTCTTAAGCAATTCATTTTTTTAAGATGTAATTAACCATGGAGGCTTGCCTCCATTGGGAACTTAACGAACCTGATTTAAATAAACCCCGCTTTACTTTTTTATTTAAAGTAGGAGAAAAATCTTAGGTATATTTGAAGACCCATCATGTCTTAGGAGTCCTTAGTAGGTGATTAGGTCCATTATAGGGCAATGACTTCTATCTCTCGAGATAGTACACTACTCCTTAATATCATATCCGATCACCCTAATAAGTACATCTGCAGATCTGCATGGTGTCCCCTCACGTATACACAAAGCACCTAAACCAAAAATAAACACCACAATCCCATTTAATTTTTCAATACAAATAATCCTTTGATAGTCTAATCTTGAAATCTTTGGAGAGCCTGATTGTCTATTTTAATCGAGAGTGTTATTAAGGAATTCCCATTCCTTAGGATGTAATTAATTATGGAGGCCTGCCTCTATGGGAAACTTAACAAACCCGGCTTAAAATAAACTCTACTTTACTTTTTCATGTAAAGTAGGGGAAAGATCTCTGGAATATTCGAAGATTCATCATGCTTTATGAGTCCTTATTAGGTGATTAGGTCCATTGTAGAGTGATGACTTCTATCTTTCGAGATAATACAATATTCCTCAATATTGTACCTGCTCACTTCAATAAGTACACCCTAAGATCTGCGTGGTGTCTCACCATTTCGAAAATAAATACCACACTCAATCATAGGATAGATTGGAATGCTCACTAGGCTTCATAGTATCATGAGTGTTTCCTACTTCCTCCATTTGAATTCTAAAAATAAATCTTCTCCTTGAACTTTTTCAATTGATTTTCCAAATATAACTAATCCTTTGATAGTCTTAACTTTGAAATCTTTGGAGATGATAATTGTCTACTTTAATCGAGAGTATTCTTAAAAAATTTTCTTTCCTAAGATGTAATTAACTATGGAGGCTTGCCTCCATAGGGAATTTTAGAACCTGATTTAATATAAACCTTGCTTTATTCATCTATGTAAAGTAGGAAAAAAATCTCTAGTATATTTGAAGACCCATCATGCCTTAGGAATCCTTATTAAGTGATTAGGTCCATTGAAGGGTGATGCCTCTATCTCTCGAGATAGTACATTATACCTCAATATCATACCCAATCACTTCAATAAGTACCCCCTACGATCTACTTGGTGTCCCCCCATACATAAAAAAAAACACAACATACCTGTAACAAATTAGTACAAAAAATTATAATGTTAAAGATAAATTACTTTAATAGTTGAATGAAAGACAAGCATATGCATGACAAAAGTAGGTGGTAGCATATACGATGAACCTACTAATATTAATGTTAGTTGATAAAACTATAAAGATTTACCTTCTACTACTAGGATTGTGTGGGCATGATGATCAATAATAATCCGATTTACATAAATCGACTACTTTGACCTTTACTTTCATCCATAGAATTTTTATATCTAGTCGTGCGTGATCTTCCTTATCGTCTTTTGAAACTAGGTAGTAGCAAGCTATATATTTCTCTCTCTGCATTAAAAATCAACTAATCACTATGATTCAATAAGACATAAAAGTTTGTAGAATATGTTTGCTTATAAAATTGTAGTATGTAATAACTCGATGCATATGATAAGTGATTTAATCTTCGATGACCTAAAGTAGCAATTGAATGAGCACATGACATGATAAATAAATGTTCTATTGTCGCTACAATTGCATACTTGTTCATCAATAAAATCAACTTTGAAAGATTGACAATCCATGCCAAACACTTGCACTTCAGTAACATTTATATTGATTGATCCTAAAAAGTGTCTAGCTTCACGTTCGAACCTATTCAACACATTTTGTATTCTCCAAACAAAAGTGTTTGATTGTTCTTCTTGAGTTACACTTTCAGATATCTTGAAAAATAAAATGACAATGTTGTAATAAATGAAGTGATTAGGGCTTGAATTGGTAAACCCCTTACTCGTTTTAAAACCTCATTACAATACTCTTAAGGCATTTGTTATTGTAGTACCATATCGCATAACACCGTCATACACCAATGACCATTTAGAAACATCATGATCTATTCACCATTGGTATGTCTCGACCTTCACATTTTTATGCCAAATATATATCAATTGAAGATGCTTAAATCATCCGTACTACCAACCATGTATATTTTATGACATAAAAATTCAACATCTAAAATATCCATTTTTCTAATATTTTTTAGGTTTTCTCTTAAATGCCTTAAACAATGATGATTTGCAACCCAAGGGAAATATGTCTCTGCATCCACGTATTTAGCCCGTATGTTTGTCTAAAATGAAACACATATCAATTTTTGAAGAAAAAATTGAAAGCATTTCATGAACATAGAGTATTGATTCATTAGTTTCTGACTATAGAACAACAAAAGCAAATGTAAACAATCCATTATTAATGTCAATTCCAACAACTGTGGGCAAAATACCATTGTGCTTTCTAAGCAAAAATGTGTTAACTATGCTTAAAACTGAACAACATAATTCTCATCCTAAAATTGATAGCCCAAAAACCAAAAATACTCTTTAAAACCAGTGAACGGTTGTTGTCTGCATCCTATAAATAGATCCGACATAACAAATCACTTCAAAAAAATAGACCTATAGAAAGTAAGATTCTTCCCAACTACTAAAATTGCCTTAATATTTTTTATGTATAAACTTCTCATGCCTTCATATAAGAAATTCTTATATTAAATTTCTCTTTCATTTGCCCAATAATCTCTTTTGATTTTAAATCTATTTGATTTATAATCACAAGTAATATAAAATAACTAATAAACTTAGATTAGTACTGATGATGTCCAAAACTCATGATAGTCTTAATGCATGTGTGTGCAGCACCCAAGGTTGATATTATCCAAGTACCTCATAATCTCTTACTTCGACTACAATGCATGCACCACTAACATGAGGGGTTATTTTGCTGGGAGCATTCAATTATGAAGTTCTTCTAATTTGAAGTACTTGTTAGGAACTGAACATTATTGTGTATTGACTAAGCAACAATTGTAAACTTAAGCTCTTTTTTCTTGAAAAAACATGCCTTCATAAATTTCATCTAAAATTTCAATATCATTTGAGAAAACAGTGTTATCAAATAGGCCATTAAAAATAACATATGCCCCTCAATGTCTTATCATTTCATAAAATATAGACATAGTTATTAGTACAAATCATGTCTTCTTCATGTTCGAAACTCTAAATGAATAATTCTTAATAAAATCATGACCTACAATATTGTCACTTAAACTAAGCTGTCCAATTGGAAGATCATCCTCACCATTACTATCCTCATATGTAGAACTAGACTCATTATTCATTGTTTCATATTCATCATTAAACACCCAAGATCTGATTTAGTTGGTTGCTCATGCAAATGTACATCAGCAATCATTATGGTTTTATACAATAACCCTTAATGTAATTAAAAATCTTAGAAAAATAATAAAGCTTTTGACAAGATTTTTTATTATTATAAAAGAACGATTAATCGTGGTTCCAACTCCTAGCTGTTGTGTCACATCTGTTGATGGGAAATTGAAGTCATACGTGTAATCTAAAGAAATATTACATTGCATGGAAATAGTAGCGACTGCAAATGAAGCATTAAAGAAAGGTTTGACTTCTGCATAAAGCACCAATATATGATGAGGAGATTCATCCATCACTAGAAACTATTGATGCTATGAATCTCGAGCCAATGGGGAAATGACATGTTAGATTAATTTCAAATTTTTTGTATCATAGTGTAGTGATTTAGTTTAAATCATCCAAGTTTGAATGTCGCGAAACTTTTAAATGACAATTTCTTCCATCGATATAATTTGGAATAAAGTGATCATTAATGCACAATTGCCCATCAAAAAATAGGATTACGAAGACAAACTGTTGACTCATTCTAAAGTACTATTATCAATCAGCATATAACATTGAATGAAAAAATGAGCATTCTTAAGCATAAATCATTATGTTCAAAGTTGTATTGAAAAGCTAAATGGCACTAACAATAAGTATTTGGAACTTACCAATGCATAGACATATTCATATGCAATTTCTCCTTATTCATAATACTTCTGTAATAAACATCACTTATGGTATCATAATAACCCTAAACATATAGAATAATTAATGCTCTATTCATCATTTATTTTTCTAAAGTCATATACAAATATAATTATCTTAAAATAATCTTACCCATCTTAAATACCAAGATTTAAAATGAGCACTAGCAACCGGATCCAGCAACCATGCCATCAAAGACAAGTGCATTGAAGTGCCAAAACTTAAGAGTTTTGGAGGAGTTCACAACGTGAAGGAGGTATACAACTTCTTATGGGACTTGAACAATCCTTTGGAGCCATGAGCATCACTGATGAAGATGCTAAGATCCAGTTCGTTACTCTTTATCTTTCTGACACCGCTATGTTGTGGTCGAGGAGGATACAAGGAGATATCGAGAAAGGTATGTGCACCATACCAACCTTTGATGAGTTCAAGAAATAACTCAAAAGATAGTTCTATCTTGAGAATTCAGAAGATGAGGCTAGAGCCAAATTGAGAAGGCCCAAACAAGTGGGATCAATCTAGGAATACATCAAAGACTTCACTAGTCTGGTTCTTGAAATCCTTGACATGTCCGACAAAGGCTCTTTCTTCAACTTCATGGATGGACTTCAACCATGGGCCAAGACTGAACTTTGGAGGTGTGGAGTGGAAGATCTTGCAACTGCCATTGCTATTGATAAAAGTTTGATTGATTACACCAAAGAGTCCACAAAGCTAAAGGAAAAGAAGAGTACCTATGACAACGGTGGGAGAGACAAAGGACAACACAAAGAGGAGTCTCGCCAAGAATCGACCTCAACATGGGAAAAAGATAAGGGAAGGCAAAAGGACATTAAGAGTCAACCACATAATAATTGCTTCATTTATGAAAGACCCCATTGGGCAAAAGAGTGTCCTCAAAAGAAAGCTTTAAACTCTCTTATAGCAAGTCATCATGAGGCAACAGAAGTCAAGAAAAGCGATATGATGGCACAAGTGAGATCCATGCAGTTACTGAATGGGATTCAAACTGCCCCAAAAGCCCCAAGCCAAGGGATTGCTCTTTGTAGAAATGGCCATTGGAGGAAAGACTACCAATGTCATGGTAGACATGAGAGCTTCTCACAATTTCATCTCTATAGAAAAGCAAGGCGGCTAGGACTGCCAATGGTTAGAGGAAGAGGCTCCATCAAGGTCATCAACTCGGTGACAAAACCCATTCATAGCATAGCTTGAGGAGTCAAGCCAATGTGGGAACTTGGCCAGGCACTTTGGACTTTTTTGTCATCCCGATAGATGATTTTAAAGTTGTCTTTGGATTAGAGTTCTTGGATCAGGTAAAAGCATTCTCGATGCCATTTACCAATAGCATGTACATCATTGAGGGAAATCAAACTTGCATGGTGCCAATAATAAGAGCCACCAAGCTGAATGCCAAACTACTAACGACCATCCAATTGAAGGGCATTCAAATTGAAGAGGAAAGCTACTTGGTTATTCTTCATGATATGGATAATGAAGAACCAAAGTCACAAGAAGACATGCCAAGGGAGGTAGCGGTACTTGAAGAATTCAAGGACATCTTAATAGCAGATTTGCCAAAGGAGCTATCACCCAGAAGGGAGATAAACCCTCAGATCAAGCTGGAATTGGGAACCAAGCCACCAGCCATGGGAGATACAAGTAAAAGCCCTTTTGAAGTGATCATGGGACAACAACCCATGACACCTCTCACTCTTATCGCTAGGGAGGAGCCCGCAACATTCAAGTTTTCCAAGCCCTAAAGTGAACTAAGGGAGTTAGCTAGGGCCACACTACACAAGGCAACAAGAAGGATGGAAAAAAGGATAGATCAAAAAAGGAGGCACATAGAGGATCTATCAAGAAGAATATCCAAGCGAGCTCTTATCATAGTGATTACTTCTTTTGACAGAGAAGTTGAAGAAATAATTTTAGATCAAGTAGTTAGGTAGGAGAGATCAAACTGAAAATATCTTATCAAATGGAAGGGATTGCCGGACAGTGAGGCCAGCTGGGAACATGAAGAAACACTGTGGCAATTCAAAGACAAGATCCAACTTTACCATGAAGAAGGTGCGCGATGAGGGCATCACGGGCTTAGGTGGGGGAGAGTGTCACGAAGACACATTATAAGAGAGGTTAGACATGCTCTCTTAGTCATACACAAGGAAAAAAGCTTCTAGGGAAATATAGAAAGAGGGAGAACAACCTTGAAGATTCCAAAAGGTTCCACCAAAATCCAGAAGACTTTGGGTGGGGGATGCTTCAAGAGAACTCTAGCTTGAGTTTAGAATGCTTTAGAAATCTTGTATATGGTAGGAGTAGTATGGAATAATATAGAACTATGCATATTCTATTGTATTCTAGAATCTTATATCTATAATCTTCTCTGGTCCATGGGGAGGACTATAAATAGAGGTCCTCACCCCTCATTTGGAACCAACCCAGGTTCCAAAAGCAATCTTGTATTGTAAAATTCCTTTGCATAGTGAAGTGCTTTTCCATCTTTCTAATCTCTCATGTCTAAAGAGTCCTAAATATTTTAGTCCAACATTGCAAGGGTTAGACTGACTTAGCATCAAGAAGGAGTGCTAAGGCCCGGACTAGGAAATGTCTCTCTATGGCGGGGTCGAGATGGGGATTACAATGTTGATTTGTGAAGAGATGGGAAGAAAGAAGCCCCGATATGGGATTGAGCAAACAACTTTTTTCCTTAAGCAAGTTGCCAGTTTAATGGATGACTTGCACCACATAACTACTAAGTTAGCGAGCAAGTTGCTTGTTAAATGAGTAATTATACCTAATTTTAAATTTATTTAAGCATATTTAAACTGTTAATTACTATTAAAACAATAATTATTTAAAAAAACTATCGTTGTGTAACTTACATAGAGTCAAAGTCGCATTTCTCTCATTCCTTTGTAATTGTGGAATATGTTTTTATGTTGATGAAGCCAATAAATCTAAGTTGTCCTATCGCAACAACAACCTTGACCTTATCTCACTTATAACCTCATTGCCTTCTCCCATGCCTACATTGAAGTTGCTCCTATAGTTGATGAAGCCCTAAATGAAGAGATCGAAGCTACACACCAACAGTTAGGCCCTCACATTATCCCATTCGTCAAAGTTTTTTATGCAGAGTTGTTCAAAGAAACTAATGTATTGCCACTATGTAGCTGCTTTAATTTTACATTTTGATTTATTTAAAAAGTAAATATAAATGTGAAAGGATCGGGGGTTAGAATGTCGATTCACGAAGAGATGGGAAGAAAAAAGTCTCGATATGGGATTAGGCGTACAACTTTATGCCTTAATGGGGAAAACTGCGTAACCTTGAGTTGGTGGCGGGTCACTGTTAAATAAGTGATAATAGCTATTTTTAAATGTACTTACACATATTTTAATTATTAATTACTATTAAAATTGTCACTGTGTAACATACGTAGAGTCAAAGTCGCATTTCTCCCATCCTTTTGTATTTGTTAAATATGCTTTTATGTTGATGAAGCCAAGAAATCGAAGTTGTCTTATTGCAGCAATAACCTTGACCTTATCTCACATGCAACCTCATTGCCTTCTCCCATGTCTAGATCAATGTTGCTTCTATAGTCAATGAAGAGATCGAAGGTGCACACCAACAGTTGGGTCCCTCACATTATCCCATTTGTTGAAGTTGCTTATGCAGAGGTGTTCAAAGAAACAAAGGTATTGTTACTATGTAGTTGTTTCTATTTTATATTTTAGTTGATTTAAAAATTAAATATAAGCGTTAAACTATATGTATATATTATCATCATTTTATAAATTTAAATATAATTTTATATTTAGTTTTTCTTCACTTCTAGCATAGTTGTGGCTAGCTACTATTATGTTTCATCATTATTAAACTTTTATTTTCACGACTATAAGGGGTATGAGTGTGTTTGTATTCTTCTTTGTCATTATTGTTGGGCTCAACCTATGTATACATGCACACTCCCACACACACATATAAATCGAGCCAATGAACTGAGTCAAGTTAAGCTTGAGCTTAAGCTCATATAATATACGAGCTTAAAATTTGAGCCTATGCACGGACTCATGGCTCAATAAGCTCGACATACAAGCTTATTATAGAGCAAAGTGTGAGCTGGTAACTTAATCTTTAGAAAATAAAACTAGTCAAAGATATTGATGCATAAATTAAAAAAATTAAAAACAAAAAAATGATCACTAAATAGATTCTTATAATATTTTACAAGTGTTGCATGCTAGAAAACCCATGAGTAAAAGTTTTCAGCTTGGAAATCCATCACACAGTATTTAAAAGTGAGCAGTAAAACTCCAATTTACGTGGAAAACCTCGAAAAGAGGGAAAAATCGGGCTGCTAGAAAAGCTTCCACTATGTATCATTTGAGTACAAGATCTTCCGATACCGATTACGAATTGTATGAGAAAGGGACAGATTCTTAGTAACGACAATGTTGGACGATGTTGGCACAATGTTGGCGGCGATGTTGGCGATGATGTCGATGATAATGTCGGCGATAGTGGTCGGTGATGATGGCCGAGCGGTGGTCGGCGACGGCGAGATCGGCGGTGGTGGCTGATGGCGGTGGCCTGCGGTGGTGATTGATGTCAGTGGTGGCGATTATTGCTTGGAGGATCTTTAGAGCTCTCCTCTCTCTTGCTTCCTCCTCATATGAGGAATGAGGGGCTATTTATAGATTGGAGGTGGCGTCTCAGTAAATACATGCAAAATCTGAACCACTCCTCCAATCAGACGGCTCATGATGATTCCCTCGATCATATGATGTATTTTGTATATTTGAATGCTCAAATGAAGTCGAAATTGTAAGATCTTTGGCTTGTTAGAACCGGCTTGTTGAGATGCTCGATTTGACTATAAACACTCCATATTTGAGAGCTTTTTAGGAATTTAACTGATATCTCAAAGTTTCCAATGATATTTTAAGAGCTTGATCTCGATCAGTTTCAACTTCTGATTAGCTTGCTTTCGGCATCAGATTATGCATCGTAGAGGAATTTTGATTAATCATCGGTTGTCCCCTATTTTTGGATGATATTATCTCAATCATCCAAAAATATATACTACTTGAAAATAGCAAATTCTTTAATGAAATTTGAGGGTCCATTAACTGCATATTTTGAGAGAACAGATCTTCATAGGAGCACAATATTATGACTACGGAAGGCGATCACGAGCTGAAATGCGTGTAGGTATCTTGCGGTGTGAGATTTTGAGGTTCTGGACCCATCCAGTGCGAGCGGAGCTTCATGAGCGCTTCCATGGCTACGACCTTGGCGGTGTGAGGTGGTTGAGCGGTCGATGGGCCTCGGCCGCATGGAATGGACCACCTGCAGTATCCTTGAATTTGACGGTTTGGTCCATGGATCATGAGCGAGAAGGTCATTCAGCGGAGCAGCGAGGCGGGTCGGAATTCGTAGTCGGCCTTGATATGGCGCGATTTGGCGAATTGTGGCGCAGCGGTCCGGCGATATGACCACGAAAACTCTACTAGTCGGCCGAATCTTGATGCTAAAAGTAAGGCGATCCGTTGAAGCGGTGAGATCAAGCACTTAAAATATTCTTGGAAACTTTGGGATATCAGTTAAATCCCTAAATTTCTTTCAAACATGGAGTGTTTATAGTCAAATCGAGCGTCTTGACGAGCCAAATCAAACAAGCCCAAGATCTCATAATTCCGACATCATTTGAGCATTCAAATATACAAAATACATCATATGATCAAGGGAATCATCATGAGCCGTCCGATGGAGAGGAGTGGTTCGGATTTTGCATGTATTTACTGAGATGCAACTCTCACCTCTCTAATAGCCTCATTACATATGAGGAGGCCAAGTGAAGGAAGAGGCCAAGCAAGAGGAGAGAGCTCTAAAGATCCTCCAAGCTGTCGCTGACTCGGTGCCACCACGGCCGCGCCGTCGCCGTTGATCCTTGCCGTCGTCAATCTCTGGCGGTCTCCATCATGACTCTACCAGTGATTATTCCTACGTTTCTGCCAGTGATTGTTCCTGCGTTTACGCATGATTGTTCCTGCGTTTACCGGTAATTGTTCCGCATTTCGTGATTTACTCGCGGTTCACCATCACTACTAGAAACTATTACAACGATCTTTGTCACATCATTGTCCCTTTCTCATATACAATTACGTAATCCCGGTGTCGGGAAGATCTTGTACTCGAAGCATACATAGTGGAAGCTTTTTTTCTTGGGCTGCCCGTGGTTTTCCCTCTTTTCGAGGTTTTTCACATAAAAATTTTGCAGTTATATTGTTCACTCTTTAAATACCTGTGTGTGTGCTGGATTTTCCAACAAAGCTAAGACGAAAACTTTTACTCTACCACAACTAGTTTTCTAGCACGCAACAGTTTGACGCCGTCTGTGGGAAGTTGATTCCCATTATTTCATCTTGTATGGAGACCAAGTTTTCCAACAAGATCAAAACCACCATCGAGGTGGAGCATTTCAAGCTTTTAAGGGATGGCGAAGAATGAAGATTCATCAAACTTAGTTCCTTGATTCGGGCAACCTCTAAATCTCAGAAGATCACCCATGTTAAGCATCTAATCGATTACCATTCCAAGAAATAAGTCAAAGTTGGAGGGTATTTCAACATTGAGATGAGATATGGCTTTGCAAATTATGTTTATCCACTCATACTCATGGAAAAACGAGGTCAAGGTTAAGAAGCAACTTTGGCTACAACCACAAACAGATATTTTAATCTCTTCCATACGAGGTTAGCGTCATGGCAATACTCGACAAACAACCTAGGATAGGTCAAAAGTTTCTTAGCGGACTTCCTACGACCTCTTCCACGGTTAGCGTCGCCGAGGCTCGACAAACAACTAGGATAGGTCAAAGGTCCTTGGTGGACTTCTACGACCTCTTCCATGCAGTTAGCGTCATCGAGCAAAGACTTCGACAAGCGACTAGGATAGGTCAAAAGGTCCTTGGTGGACTTCTACGACCTCTTCCACGCGGTTAGCGTCATGGGTAACACTCACAAACAACCTCGGATGGGTCAAAATCCTGTGATTCAATTCAACCTCTTCCACGGGTTAGCGTCATGGGTAACACTCGACAAACAACAGGATATGGGTCAAAAGGAACTTGGTGGACTTCATGACCTTTTCCACATAGGTTAACGTCATGGGTAACACCGACAACAACCTCGGATGGGTCAAAATCTCGGCGGTCAATTGACCTCTTCCACAGGTTAGCGTCATGGCAGGCTACAAACAACCGGAGGTCAAAATCACCGGAGTTGATTCAACCTCTTCCATTATTGCGTCATCGGCAAAGACTTTGACAAACAACCTCGGATAGGTCAAAATTCCGGAGTTGATTCAACCTCTTACATGAGGTTAGCGTCAGAGCAAACTCGACAAACAACCTAGGATGGGAGGTCGCTGGACTTCCGACCTCTTTCATACGAGTTAGCGTCATCGGCGAAGATTACGACAAACAACCTAAGATGGGTCAAGGTCCTTGGTGGACTTCTACGATCTCTTCCGCGCGAGGTTAGCGTCATGAAAGACTTCGACAAATAACAGGATAGGTCAAAAGGTCTTGGTGGACTTCGACCTCTTCCATACGAGGTTGCGTCATGAGCAAGACTACGACAAACAACCGGATAGGTCAAAATCCTTGGCGGATTGATTGATCTCTTCCGCGAGTTGCGTCGCCGAGCAAGACTGCGAAAACAGCGCCGGATAGGTCAAAATCCCAGTTCAATTCAACCTCTTCCATACAGGTTAACATCATGAGCAAAGACTCGACAAATAACACCGGATAGGTCAAAATACTCGGCGGATTGATTCACCTCTTGTATAGGTTAGCGTTATGGGTAACTTTGACAAACGACACCGGATGGGTCAAAATCACCGGCGGATTGGTCAACCTCTTCCACGAGGTTAACGTCAGCCGGGCAACACTCAACTCCGGATGGTAAAAAATCTCATCGGTTACCGTGGCTACCCCCTGACTATCCTTTCGCCGGCCACCACCATCTGGCAAAACACTGGCTACATCGTCCGATATCGGCATAAACACCATTATCGTTTGCTCTACACCTCCGCCACTACTATCAGGTCACCGCCGAATTATCGCCAGATATCTATCAAACATTACGCCGGTTACACATCGTTGACGGTCATCCTCGCTGATTATCACTGATAGCTTAAGCTTGCCAATTAGTCTCGCATGTCACCTCTCAAGCCACACGGGTACTACCGGTATTTGGTCTAATCCTCGCTGGCGTGAAGTTGCCCAGACGGCCCTCGCCGATATATGCTAAACCACACTTTATAGCGTACATCACTGCCACCGCTAACGATGTTATCCGACTACTGCTGTTTACTATGGCCATCGCCACATGAATTATCGGGCTACCGCAGCTGCTGCACTGGTTACCACATCTAACTAAAGCCTGGTTATTGCCGCACATCTGCTGATTACTGACGCTTATCGCTTGGGCTTCGCCATCGGTTATCGCCTGACTTGATTACGAATTATTTATGCTTTCATTCTAATTCAAGGGGTTGAAACTACCCGCTGCCGGCCAATTTGCCCGGCTTATAACTTTGCTGAGCCGCTCACTGGCTACGCTGCTGAATTATCGCTGCATTCGCTGGCTACCAAGAATCGTTGCTAATATCACATTTACCGGACACTATTGGTTAATTGCTGATTGTTGCATTGCTGCTGCTGATAACTCCGTTTGGCCGCTAACCACTATAGTATTACCTCCTGCTGACTACGGTTGCTTTATTATCGCGCTGACTATCGCCGTGAATCTTCCGGCTATCACTATTATCACGATTATCCGGCTGACTATCGACGCTATGCCTCTGTTGACCGCTGCTTGCTTAATTTCCCTGAACTCTGCCGGCCGCTAACCTCATAGTCACGCTGCTCACTACTGCTGCTGACATCGCGCCACTATCGCTGATAATCTTCACCGGTTATCACTATTGTCGCTGGTCATCCGCTGATTACATGCGGCCACCACTGCTGACTACTATCGCGCCGCTGACCACCCCATCGGTTAACCACGCTCGACCATCACGCATTTTCACCGATTACCAAGAAGCCGCTGATCACGCTGCCACTGACCGCTATCCGATTCATTGCCGCTACTTAATCGCTGGCTTACCCTTATCGCCGCTAACCATCAGTGCCATCGCATCGACTACTGCCGCCGGCTACTACGCTGAATTATCACGGCACCATTTATTGACGCTGGCCGCCACTGCTGATGCTTTGCCGTTGCTGACTACATTCGTTTGCCGCCAACCACTGCATTGTATCGCTGCCGGATCGCTGCCACCATCGCCGGCACTCTGGTCCACTATCGTTGCGGTTATCTCGCGACCACTGCTGCCGGCCGCATCGCCGGCATCGCCACAATCGTTCTCCGGTTATCGCTGATGATCGCTCCGACGGACCCAATTGCGAACGCTTTTCGAGGAACCGGAACAACGACGTAAGTACCGCGGGTCTTGATCGCTTCCAAACCCGGACGGTCCGCTGGCGTTTCGACGCCGAGAAAACCGGAACAACGAGCAAGTCGGGTCTTGATCACCTCCAAACCCGACGGTCCGGCGCGGCTGACGCTCTTTCGAGGAAAATCGAACAACGATGTAGCTGGTCTTGATCGCTTCCAAACTGGACGGTCCGTCAAGTCGGGCGACGCCTCTTTCGAGGGAAAATTGGAGCCTTGTCGTATGAACTATGGGTCTTGATCGCCCATCCCGGCCGGTCCGCGAAAGTTAACACCTCTTTCGAGGAAAAACTGGAGCCTTGTCGTATGAACTATGGGTCTTGATCGCCTCCGATCCCGGTCGGTCCGACGAGGATAGTTAACACCTCTATCGAGGGAAAACTGGAACCTTGTCGTATGAACTACTGCCTGATCGCCCCGATCGTCGGGTCCGACGAGGTTAGTTAACCTCTTTCGGAAAATCGAGCCTCGATGAACCACGGGTCTTGATCATCTAACGACATTCTCTCAAGAAGAAGAGAAGGTGCCTTCTCCCTTAGCCCTAGGGGGCTTTTTATATACCCTTTTTAGGGCAAAATGGTAAAAAAGCGTCCAAAACCGTCCAAAACCATCCAAAACCTTTCAAAACCGCCAAACGCCAAACAGCGAAAACGGCCAAACGGACGATTTTGTTCATACGCATGGAGGCATCAGACGGTCCGCTGATCGGCTCATACCCCAGTCCGTTCCAATCGCCGTTTCCGCTGGATCAGAAGCTGCGTTCTGTTCTCATGACTCCGCTGGTCCGTTTCCATGCGAAGCTCGTCCGTTTCAGAATCAGCAACCACAGACCGGCGCAGATGCACCTCAATAGCGACTACCAATTCTGACTCAGATTCGCTCCGCATGACGAGCAGCGTTGCTACTTCGCACCTCGACTGCCCACGCTCGCGAGTTAGCCGGCTGTCGCGAATCCACAGCCTTTTCAAACTCGACATTCTGACACACAAAGGCCCGCAACACCTTTCTATCTTATAAAATGCATGCACTAGAATTTCGTACTCGCTTCGGTAATCCAACTAAACCTCGGTTTGCAACGCTTGTAAATGTCCGCATGGGTCCGTAACCTCAAAATTTCGCGCTCACACATACCTACACGCATTTGCGCAGATCTGCTCAAGTCATAATCTTGTGCTTACATGAAGATCTGTTTTCTCAAAATACGGTTAATGGACTCAGATTGAAGAATTTACTATTTTGAAGATTTGGACATATATTTTTTGATGATTGAGATAATATCATCCAAAAATAGTAAACCGATATGACAAAACTCTACTAGACGACGATCTTAATCTAAAAGTAAGCATCCAAGTAAACCGGTCGAGATCAAGCACTTAAAATATTCTTGGAAACTTTGGGATATCAGTTAAATCTCTAAATAGCTTTCAAACATGGAGTGTTTATAAATCCGAAGGCGTCTTGACGAAATAATCAAACAAGCCAAAGATCTCATACGACATCATTTGTGCATTCAAATACACAAAATACATCATATGATCAAGGGAATCATCATGAGTCAGATGGAGAGTTTTCGATTTACGATTTTGAGATTTAACCTCCACCTATAAGTACTCCTCAATACTCATAGGGAGGCCAAGTGAAGGGAGCCAAGCAAGAGAGAGAGAGCTCTAAAAGATCCTCCAAGTACTGTGCCACTGACGGTGCCAACCAGCAATCGCTGCCGTTAATCTCTCGTTGCCTCCATCAGATGACCTCTACCTGATTATTACGTTCGCTGGTTGAGTTTGCTTAGCTGATTGTTCCTGCGTTTACCGAATTGTTCGCATTTTACTCTGATCAGATCGCCATCATCATCTCATTACAAGAACTTATAACGACGTTACATATTGTTGTCCTTTCATATACAATTTAATCAGAAAGATCACCAAAGATACATAAGTTTTTTTGACCATTTTTTCCCTTTTCGGGTTTTCCACAAAAAGGAGTTTTATTGTTCACTTTAAATACTCATTTGATTTTTCAGTAAGCCAAAACTTTACTCTATCTGGTAAAGACGCAACAAAGTATGCTTATTTAAGGACATATTTGATTGTTTTGTGCTTTTATTTTATTATCTATTTATATACCAAAGATTTATATTTGATAGACGCATAATTAAACTAATCTGATGAAATTTATGAAATTATGACAGAATATTATATAAGTTAAATTATATTAATTAGTTAGAAAAAAATTATTCGATAGATGTAGATACACTTGTTAAAATTAAATTAATTATAGTCAAGAAAATAAAATTAAAGATCTCAGGAATCATTCTTAAGCCACGCTTTAAGAAAGGTGCTTAAAAGAAATGAAACTATTTTATGGATTTGTAATGTTATACTCCTATAAATAAGTATATTTATTTATCAATGTTATAACTTATACGAATATTGATTATAATATTTTTAATGTTTAAATATTATATAAATTATATAATATTTATATATTTGTAAAACTAATATTTAAATATTAATATTTTTATATAATAATTTAAGATCATATATATATATATATATATATATATATATATATAAAATTTTCAGAAAAATAATAAAATGATATATTATTATATTAACAATTTGAATATTGTATAAATAAGCATTACAATTTAAATATTAAATATGTAATTTCAATTGTTATTTATGAAGTTTTTAAGGAAGACTGCAACATCTCAACTCACATTTTATGAAATGCGTGATAAATCAAATTCAATCCTCTTCAACATATATATTTAAAATAGAAAAAATAAATAGGAACTCGATATATATAAATGATGAATATGATAATAGATCCGTGTGATTAATCATAATAACATCTCAACCACACAATATGGGTGGATTATCCTCTTCGGTTCTTTCGGAGCGGAAGGGGAAGGACAAGCCGGAGGAGAGAAAGAGTCTACAAAGTGTAGGCGAGAGAGGCGATGGGAGAAACGCAGCTGAAGACGATTATGATAACTGGGGTGAGTCGAGGATTAGGGCGGGTTCTGGCTCTGGAGTTAGCTCGCCGGGGCCACAACGTGGTTGGCTGTGCTCGTTCGCAGGAGAAGCTTCAAGCTCTAATGACTGAATTGACAAGGGATGATTCCGCTTCTTCTTCTTCTTCTTCCTCCTCCTCCAAGCATCTTCTCAAACATCTCGACGTTGTCAGTACCCTATCCAATTTCTTTACTCCAAATTCAAATCCTTCCTCTGTCTTCTGTATCGATGCTCCAAGTTGTTCTTTTAAGCCAATTTTGTATGTTAAATGTAACAGTGTTATGACATGCTCAAATTTTGTGACAATGGAGCGAGTATTTTTTTTTATACAAAGACTAGTACACTCACGAAACGAAATTTAGAAGATACATCAGGGTTTTATTTTAAAAATCTGAAAAGAAAAACATCACAGAGCCTGATCATGGTTGAATAAATCATGGTTGAATAATCTATCATATAAGTAAGATTATAAAAGTATTCTATTTTTCTTAATTGAAGAAGATAATATTACATGACAGCTTTGTTAGCTTGACTTGTGGTTGTAGTAGATAATACTAAAAAAATATTGAAGGATGGTAATACCGATTAAAAGACTAACAATAATCAACATATATCTTTGTCATTGGTGGATGGTGATAGTTAGAAGACAATAGTTGGGCAATGATAATCGTACCATGTTGATCTGACAATGATAATCGAGTAAGAATGGTTAGTTGACGATAGTTGGGTAAGGATGGTTAAGAGATGATAGTAGGGCTAATGGTAATTAAACGATAATGGTCAAACATAATAGTAAGGTGATGGTAGTTGAGTGATTACAGCTGTTAGTGATGATTAACTTCATCAATCATTAGACAAAACTTTATAATTCTTTAGACTTCTAACCTATGTCTAATATTTAGGTTTGCTTTCTTGTGAATAATGAGAGATATTTTAAATATTTTAGTGATATATTGATAATTTTAGCCAATATCCTTAAAATATTATATTGGATAACTCATATTGATTATCTTGATTGTAGAACTATTTTTCAACATTTAAATGTTTTAATGATCATAAAATTGGCTAAAAAGTTTGTTGAATTTCTATCGTCAAGATGCTCATTTTGATTGCAAGTATAAACAAAATTCATGATCATTTGATGCATTAAATGATGCCATGAAGTTTTTAACTATACTTCAAGGATTGATTAGACTCTTTTGATTTGGATCAAAATAATCTTTTTAACATTAGACTTGTTTTCTCGAAATATTCATTTCAGTTGTAAATATGTTGAAATCAAAGCTTGGATAGTCTTAAATTTAATTGAAGAAGATTTTAATTTAAGTATTGAGTTAACATTCATGTAGAATGAGATGAATTTTTTTGCGGTGTATCAAATATAAACATTTGGTTGAATTTAGATACGTAGCTTTACATGGTTAAAATTATCTTTCGAGAATATTTCTACATTTTAATGGATTCTTGACACTTTCTTTGTAAGTTGTCCCTTTACAAAAACTAACGAATGCCCCTATCTTTTTCATGCTAGTTCCTTTCATTAATATGAAGAGAACCTATTTCTATTCTCTTGTTTTGTTAACTTTCTTTGATATCCTTTCCACGAAAATCTTCTTTTTGTTCCAATTATTCTTTCTTCACCTTCTTTGTTGGAGGTAGGATACATTAAAGTAAATGAAAGTATTGAGTTTAGTTCATATCATTAAGGCATATGAGATTATACAATAGTTAGTCTCATGTCATTGAGGCAATGAGAGTATTTAGTTTAGTTTTAATATCTCATGTTGGATGTGTGAAAATATATTGTAAAAATACAAGTGATTGACCTTCATCCACAAGCTTTAGACTTTTTGTTTAAAAATGGATTTGAGCAATGATGCATAAGGTCTGATTTTTTTATTTATTTCTTATTTACAATTCCT
This sequence comes from Cymbidium sinense, assembly GCA_021442155.1. Taxonomy (NCBI): domain Eukaryota; kingdom Viridiplantae; phylum Streptophyta; class Magnoliopsida; order Asparagales; family Orchidaceae; genus Cymbidium; species Cymbidium sinense. The sequence continues at coordinate 72,693,002 of CM038218.1, read as the reverse complement.
AACAAGATGAATCTATTCAGTACACCTCCATCAAATGGGTCTTCTCATAACTCTCTTAGTGACTATTAGCTGACATGACATTGTCATAGAAACTATAGTCACATCTAATTTCTTAACATAATTGAGTTTTCTTATCTATGTCAAGTGTGCTTCATTTCTCTCTTTTTGAGATAGGACTAGCAAGATGGACAATTGTGTAGCATTACTTTAAAGATTATTTGTTTAGGTCATCGTAGCCCAAACATGACCCTTTTCCTCCATAGGAACATTGACTTACCTAATTTAGGAGCCTTTTAGCAACTCATTGAATTAAGTGCCAAATATGAGCTCTTTAATTTGGAGAGAGAAATGAACTATTAGGGAAATAAAAAGGTAGTCAGTTCATTTCTCGCTCTTTCTTTTTGTCATAGATATCATATTCTTTCACGTGTATTGGGATCTAGTTATAAATCACAAAAGTTTGATGACTTTGTCAGCAATGGCCCTTTGATTATATCTTCAATGATTTATGATGCCGAATGTTGGCTAGTAAAAGAGAAGCATAAAATTAAGTTAAGTCTTACAGAGATGAGGATGCTCAGGTGGATGAGTGGCTTTACTCTTAGAGATAAAATGAAAATGAATGAAAATGGAAAATGTTGAGTGTAGTAAGATTAGAGAGAGCCTTAGATGGTTTTTACATAAAGGTTCTGACTTCGTTAAGAGTGTAGATGTATTAGATTTGCTTATGTTAAGAAATGTAGAGGTAGACCTAAAAATACATGATTAAGATGTATAAAAAATGATCTTAGTTTATTTGAATTAATGAAAAATTGACACTTGATAGGACATAATGAAGAAGATGGATTCATGTAGCCGACCCCATATAGTGGAATAAATAGTTGTTGTTGTATAGTCTTATTTGGTGTCTCCAGCTCATTGCTTCTATGTTAATTATTAATAAATGGAATGAAGCAGCCCAATTGTGGCTTTTCACCTTTATTGTTCCTAGCTTTATATTTTGTGTCTTCCTTCTTTTTAAATGCATTATGCCTTTCTAACTTATTTACTCATTCATCCCTCATAGCAATCTTGTTTGGTATGTTACATACAAATACGATTGCAGTCAAGTGCTTGTTATATATATAATATTAGATGGATAAATGGAAGTTTAAAGCTGATTCACTCAAAAGTAAAAGGTTAGTAATCCTAGAAATTAGCTAGTCTTGAAGGATTAACTTCAAAATTAAGCATGCATATCATTTAATCAAACTTCCTAGGGTCTTGGTATTTGATGCAGTTTTTGAGACAATGTAGTGAGCTCCTGGTGTTTCATGAATTTTCTCCTGTATGTAAACACCTAGTTTTATGGACCAAAATCAATATCTTATCTGTTGTCAGCCCATTGTAGTTGATAATACTGTTCTGCTTACCCTGTATAACACTTCAAAAATGCTGAATGCATATTCCCATGTGTTGTAGAGATCTGACAGCAACGTGAAGGAGTTCGCTAGGCTTCTTGTGGAAGAAAGAAAGATACCAGATATTATAGGTTTGCCAAATATTATATGTACTTTGATCATTTCAGTTCACAGGTCACATGTTTTGATTTCTTGTTATTCATGCTCGTCAAGGGATGTCAAAGATACTGTTTCTGACATTTGCTGGAAAATGAATGATATCATTGATTCTGTTGTTGTTGTTTGCTTGAAAAAAGTAAACCACAATATCTGAGGCATGAATTGCAGCAAAAGTTTTCTTTGAAATTCTTTAATCATGTAAAACTTCAAAGTTGAGTTTATATTCCTACTATATGTGATGAGTGTAATCTCGGCTTCAAACTTGATGGGATTTTAACATGTAGATCATGAGTGAAACTTTCAAATAATATATGATGAGGTGCTACTATGCTACACATTTAGGATCAGTAACATCTTTGAACTCAAACCAGTTAGACCTTGTTCAAGATTGTCTCAAACCCATTCAATTTGTTCTTTATCTGAGGGCCTAGCTATAACATAATGCTACTAATATTGATTTGAGCGGACCTTGACTCATTCATTTACTAGCATGCTTCATTAGAGCAAACAAATGATTTAATTTTTAATCCATTTTCATTTTTCACTTGAATTTTTATTTCTCCATACAAAAATATATCTAAAGAGGTATATATACACACATATATGCATATGTACATACATGCTTATGTGTTTTCTCTCATGCATACAAGTACACTTCAATCTAACCTTGAGGGAGCTCGATACAATCCATTTATGAGTGGTGATGTTGGACTGTAGCAGCTATTTTCAAAATTGTAGTTTTATGAATGTTGTTTTTGTGATTTTAGTAGTTCTTCGGACACTTACTGTCAGGAGGTGCTATTCATTTGACAAGTGATGTCATTATTTGATTTTCAGAAGCTGTTATTCACACCTATTGTTTGATGTCATTATTATTCAATTGCCTTGATTTGTAGCATGATTATTCTTGGTTTGGGAAGGTTGTTGACTTCTATTTACAAGAAATATATCTTATGGGGCTACTTTAATTCTTATTGGCTTGATTTTGGATAAAATCAATGTTTGAATTAAGCTGATTTTATGCCAACCTTATTTACTTAGGGATGAGGAATCTTTTAATAAATGTTTTGAGGTATGTAGACTATTATGTTTGATTGAATAAAAATCTCTTCTTCAAATTTTCATTGTGCACAACTTGGATGCGTGAAACCTTCAAGCGTGTTAGCTGCGTGACTATCTAACTTCCGGAGAAGTCATTTTCTTAGATTAGCAAGAAGTTTGAAGTTCTTACTTTGGTGAATTCTTTTCTTAATCTAAATTCTTTTATATATTTTATTGTTGGTTTGTTAGTGCTCGTGATTTTATTCAAATGTAACACAATTAGGAATCCATTTGTGACGATCAAATATAACACAATTACATATTCTCGTTGATTTTTTGTGGTTCAAAATTTTTGTTGATTTATTCAATCATTACACCATCATTTGACCGACCCCACATAGTGGGATAAAGGCTTGTTGTTGTTGTATTACACCATCATTTGAGTTCTACTTCTTGCATTTATTGTTTATCTTTAAAGAAAATAAGTTGATAACTTATTTGGTGGATTGTGATGTGAATTATTAAGTTTCCTTACATGATTTACATTGCATATATTAGTTGCATTAGACCTTAAATGTGTTGCATCATTATATCGATTATTGTGGAGTCAAAGTTGCATTAATTAAAACTAAATATTGAACATTAATTAGTTTATAAAAAGTAATCAATGATCTAATTTAAATAAGATTAGATAAAATATGATTATAATCAACAACAATCAAATTATCATGATGTTCAAAATTATATTTTGATATTTAATGGGGTATGACCTTAGAAATTTTTATGGTGGATCAATAACTTGGATTTTTTTTGAAAATACATCATATATAATTTTCAATGTATTGAATGTGCTAAATCAAATTTTTTGAGATATGCTCAATAATTTTGACAAGGTTTTGCCACTAAAATCATGGGTTAATATGAAATATAGACTTACAAAAGTAATGCTTGCTGTTCGGTGACTATAATGATCAACTATCATTTCAATTTAAATATCATAAATAAGATAAATATGATGTGTTTGAGTATTATGCAATTTTTACTTGACTTTAGTTAAACATTATTTAATTTTAGATAAATTTAATAATATTATTTATTTCATTAAAAATCTTAAGCAAAAACTAAAGATAAACTTAGTTACAATTTATGAAAAATATTACAGGAGGCTTCATATATAACTTAAAATATTGAGGAATGTTTTAACTATTCTCTTGTTAAGACTATTACACCTATCCTTATTCACATGGAAAACTCAAAGACATCTCATATAAACTCTATTAAAAATATACCAATACAAGATTCATGTTTGATTGAATGTACTTTTATTAAAAATTTATAGTTTAAGAATTTTCTTTTGACAGTATTATAGGTGCATAAATGTTAAATGTAAATCAAAATCTATGCTTACATTAGATCACAGTTTTGTATTTAAATTTATACTTGATCAAGAGTCAAAATATTATAAAATTGAAATTAAGCATGTGGCCAAATCTGAATATGAACTTATAAAAATAATTAAGCTTTTTTTTGAATGATATGATGAATTAATTATATTTAAAGTAGTCGATGAATCAAACTAGCAATCTAGAAATGCAACTATTTATGAATTATCCGATGATATTATTTCTATAATGGATATCAAACTATTTTTGGTTCTTGATTTATTGACATACAAATGTATAAAGTGAGCCTCAGAGTTAGGAAACTTGCTACTAATAAATGTCTTAAAAGAAACATGAAATATAAAATTTTACCTATTTGGTCAATATGCATAGTTTATCTAAATAAATCCCAAAATGAGCTTCTGAAAAATTTGCATAATGTCAATTAGTCATAAGAGTATTACGTTTCTCTAATTTTGTCCCTGATTATATCAAAATGATCCAATATTGTCCCTCATGTAGAAATAATGACACAAAATTCATCCCAATTTAGTCCTCAGAGGACTATTTTGGATCAATTTTGTATAAACGAAGATTAAATTTGTTGCATACAAAATTCAGAGGATCATTTTGAGATTTTGTCTTAATTTATCGTAACTATTTTTTAGTTATTTGAGTTATTTAAAAGAGGTTGTTAGTTCATATAAGCATATCATGATTGTGTGGGCAATGTGTGTGCAATTGTGTTGGCATCTCATTATCTAGGATTTAGCTATAATGTTATAATTACAATCTACATAATTATATTTTAGCAATTTATGACTTCATAATCACTTGGATAATTTGCATAATCTGAGTGAGGATATTTATAGAAAATTGGTTGTTAATTGTTAATTATAGATCTGAACATTAGATATGTGGAGATGCAAATCTTGTTGAAATTATTAAAAATCTTTATAAGTTAAATGAGAGAAATATTTAGCTATTTCAAATTTTGCAATGCATTGAAACTATAACTTATACAAATTGAAAATTCATATTATGGCATTAATTAATTTTAACTCTGTTTGATTTGATATTATTCCATGAGTTTGTTGTGAATTCCTTGGTTTTTTTTTCTCTTTTATCGCTTTCATGTGAATTTGTAGCAAACCTTCTACTAAATAATTTTATATAGCTTATTTTGGATGATGAAATTGTGTCCACTGTTGGTGGTGGATTCTAGAATATTTGCTCAATGATAAGATACGCCTATTTGCAATGAATCATATATTATGTTTCAATAATATTGTCATTGTTTAGATAAAATTGAAAAATAGATTCGAACAAACATTAGTTTTTTGGGTTAATTTGGTTAAATATCAGTTCAATGACCGGTTGTAATTTTAATCTTTTTTATTTTTATTTTCGGTCTGATTTTTATTTTTACAAAATCAATCATATTAAAATTGAGTTATATTAATTTCTTTAAATATTCAATCAATAAATCTATATAATTAAATAAGTAAAGATAACTAGGATATTATTTATTTTACTTGCTAAAATTTATAAATTTTAATAAAGATTACATGGTATTCTTTTTAATATATATTATTTAAATTAAAGATAATTAAGTTTATTGTTAAAGTTAATTAGATTTTGGTTCATCTAAAATTGAACCGAATTAATCAAACTAAGTTTGGTTTTGTTTTAAAAAAAGCTTGATTGGTTTAATTTTTTTGAATTTTGATAACTGAAATCAATTGGTTTAATTAATTTATGAACCAAACCTTCTAAATCAATAAAATGTGCAACTCTATTTTTCAGTAAGCTGTGGGCTCCGAAAATTCACCATCGACCTCTCGACATTGAATGAAGAGAGTATATTTTATGTGTCGGTATAATTTTCAGAAGGCAGGTGGAATAGTATATAAGACACTACCCAGAGATTTCGCTCTCATTTGGTGAGGATTTTAGATATGGTTCTAGATTTTTTATAGATGCAAGCACCTATAGTTAATTACCCCTCTAATATTGAGAGAATTTTCAATTAAAAGTAGTCGTTAATTAAGCAATGTAGCATGTGGAGTTTTAGAATTTAGATTTAGAATTTATGAAATTCATTATTATTAGCTTGAAGCGGATGGTTGGGGGGATGATGACGTGCGTGTAGATCCATAGTTAGTCATCCTACATTTTGTCCCCTACGTTGTCGAAGGAGGTACTGGCCAGAAGGATCGCTCGGCGTATTCGTCGTCAGAAATCGCAGACAGGCGCGAGATGGTGTTTGTCAGGAGCGGTAAATCTACCTTGTGAGGGTTTTGATCATCGGTGTACCTATGATATTTGATTTATGTTAATTTGATTTGAAATTAGAATCATCTTGATGGAAGTATCTCTCGGTTGAAATCACCATTCAACCGCGTCATCGGGGTTTTAATTGATTGAATCGAATATATTTGAGAACTTTAGATCCTATCACTCTTTAGCTCACAACATAGGATCAGTCTTGTCACGTAGCAATTAAACTACCGGATATTTTCTTAAGTTGAAATTTTTATAATAAATTTTTAGGTTTGTTACTTTTACAGTCTACTAAAAGCAGCAGCGTAGCGTCGCGACACTTTAATTTAAGCGTTAACGTAGTATCGCGTCTGCGGGTATATTTAAGAATGTCTTAATTAACGACTTTTGTTCGTTTGTATGATGTATTGTAAATCCGATGGCGTAGAAGATATTGTAAATTGATATAATGTCTTATTAGATCTTTTGAATTAATATTTAATTGATTCCAAGTTCAGACTTATTTTTCAGCGCTATGATGATCGGCAAGATGAAGAGGAAATGTCGAATCGAAGAGATGAAGGTGTTCCTCTCATTCTGAGAAAGGAAGGTCGAAAGGAGGGGCGGAGGGAGATCGGAAAGAGAGGCACGCTTTGATGACGGTGTTCTCTCTAATACGACAAAAGAAGTGGAAGAGACGTATTGGATAAACAAGGTAGAGGAAGTGAGGAGGTATCTAGAGAGGAATCATCTAGTACTCGTTTAATGAAAAAAGCTAAGGGTGGATTTAGATAAAGGAAATAAGTGAAGAAAGAAGGATTCATGGATGAAATGAGAGAGGAGAAGGAGAGATTCGATTTAAATAAAGGAAATAGGTTTAGGAGAAATAAGAGTGAAGGAAGAGGATTTTCAGTTTTCAAGGAAGAAGAAGATAAAAGTTAGCTGGTTAGACGAGGGAAAGAAAGATGAATGGAAAGTCTTAAGTTGAAAGGAGTTATTAGTCTGGAGAAGGAAAAAGATGTGGAAGTTCATTTGACGGAAGCAGAAACTCAATGTAAGAGATTAAACGAGGAAACTTCGTTCTCAGAAGATGAAACTGAAAGGACTTTCGTTATCAGATGAAGAAGAGGAGAGGACTTTGGTCGCGCAGGGATTAAGTTAGGAGAAGGGTTTAAATAAATTTAAATAAGATTTTTTGATTTTTTAAGTGTTTAATTAACTTCAATATGAATTTTATGATGACAAAATTAGATAATTAATATATATATCAATAATTAATTACGGTGTTTGAACCAGCAACGCGATCATTTATGTCAGGCGGGCGGTTTAAGTTTAAGTCGGCGTGAAGAGTTATTCTAATTTCAAAATGCGTGTTATATCCGGCGCTTTGTTTTAGCAGCTTTGCTGAATTGTCTGCGAACACCTTGGATGGCGTTTTAATTGCAATGGCGATCAATTTAACGGAAGTCGTTTGGTCGTCGGTGTCTCTTGATTTGCGTGTACCGTTGGCGATTCGATCGGCGGTGATTATCGGGTCGCTGATATTTATATTAACCGGTTTGGCATTCGAACACGAAGTTCATTCGTCAATCGGAGTCATTTGAGCGATTTTGGTGGCGTTGATGTATTTCCGGTATTTTGCGTTATTAGTCATTCGACATTTACAACTTCGTCCGAATTGGCGTGGGCGGTCGTCATTTGGCGGTTTTCGGCGTTTCGAGGTTAGCGATCAATTTTATTATGAATGGAGTCGTTTGGACGTCGTCGTAAACTTCCGACTTCATGTACAAATTAGGCGATCGACGATAAAACGATCTTTAGATTGTGCGATATCTTTATATTTGGACCATTTTGATTACCGTTGATGGCCAGGGAAGTTCGGTCGTCGGTCATTTGGATTGATTTGGTGTGCGTCAGGTCTTTTTATTTATTTTAAAATCAAAGTCGAGTCAGGTTTTGGAACTTGTGAGGCCAACTTCAACTTGACATATATAGCGACATCAACACATAAAATTTATATCATGATTTTCTTGATAAAATATCTAATGCTCAATTCACCAACTATAATTTTTCCCAAGTCATATGGATTGTCATGAGGTTATAGAATTTCATTGATTATATAGTTTTGTGGTACTATTTCATGGGCTATATTGTTGTAATTGGTTTTTGCTAGTAACCACTATTCATGCTGATGTCATTGCCTAATTTTGGGAAGCTGCCACTCGCCTGTTATTGGATGTCGCTATTCACCCATTCGCAACTATTGGATCGCTATTCACTGTCCTCTACCTTGACTCGCATCAAGGTCATTACAGGTTTGGAAAGGTCATTGACATCTATTCACATGAAACGATATGTTATATTTCTGCTTAAATTCTTTATGTTTTAACTTTTGGATACTAAAATTCGAATTTGATGCTTTCCTGAAATTAAATTGGGCTAACATTAAGTAAATTTACTAACTTAGATATGAGGAATCTATAAATACATGATTTTAGGCATGAAAATTATTATTATTTTATTTCGAATTTTCACTTCTATGTGCAAGTTGAACGTAAAATTTATTGAGTGCTATATAATTATGACTACTTAATTTTGGGAAAATCATCTCTTCGTTTCATGATAAGGCGTGAATTTTTTACATAGATGAATTATTTTCTTTATCTAAATTTTATTATATGTTTTATTATTGGCCTGGTAGTGATCTTGATTTATTTAAAATTGACACAATTAAGAATTCATTTGTAGTGATTATATCACAATTGCTTGCCAATTTTATTTTGTTCAAATTTCTTGCAATTTTTTAATCCATTCTATCATTGCATTATATTTCTTACTTTTTAGTGTTTTTCATTCTTCATTAGATAAGATATTATCAACAACAAAATGATCCATTTCATCATCATCATTTCCTTGTCTCTGTAACTTGAGGTTATAATCTTTCAATTAATATTACATAAACTAATTTGTTAATTTATCCTACTGGCAATCTCTTTTCTTTTCTTTATATGCAATTGGTTGAATGTGCTTTAACATATCATCAACAACCAATTTTTTTATCTACATAATACAAACTAACTTGTTCATTCGTCTTGTAGCCAATTATTTAATACTACTTGTATGCAATCGGTTTATGTTTACATGTAGAAGTTGAATAGGTAAGATTAAGAACTTTCATCACAAATGCTTTATGTTTAGGCACGTCATCTATAAATTTTGCCCACCAACATTCTAGAATTATGAAATTATTAATATTATATTAATATAGAAAGCTTAGACATAAGCCATAAACCTTTAGATTTAATTTTATAAGTGAATCAAATTTATAAGTGTGCATGTCTTATAGTATGCTTAAACTACTCCAAATCCAAACATTTTTATTCTTCAAATAAAATTCTCTTAGTTGATTATTAGTTTTAAGATAGATTTAGAGACAAATATATCCATGCATGCATATAAATCAATCTAAACCTTTTTATCAACATGGAAATCTAAACCTTGTTATTTCATCTTTAGTTATCTTCATAACTTCATAGATAAATCCCATAGTGGAGTCATCTTGTCATCAATCGTCTATAATACCTTCACTAAAAAGCATGTGATCTTCATAGCATAATTAACACTAAATTAAAAAAATAAATCATTTTTCATAATAATCTTCTTCAATTGCTTTCTTTTCGATTATTTTTGCTTTAAGAATTTTAATCCCATTTTTCTAAAGCAAACAAATCTATCAAAGGTTATTATAACTTTTTAAATTTCTGCAAAGTCATAATTTGTGACAAATTTTGTAACTACTGGTCAGATAAGTTCTTTATTTGTGATTTTATCATCAAGCATAACACCTAAGAATGGTTGTAAATAAATTTGCTTATTATTTTGTTTTAAGTAAAGTAATTTTATGTTGTGGAAACTATCCCAACTTCTTAAGCATTATATCAAGGCAATGAGTGGCATATGGAGTCTAAGAAAGATACCTCATTTCTCCATGAACATCTTCCTTGAAGCCTTATAGGTATTTCATTATCTGTAATAACTTAAACAACTAAGCTTTCTCCTACCCTTAACAATATCATCAAGTAATTTAAATAGTAGTTGTGGTTCATTTATAAACGTGATGCATCAACAAATTTCAAAATACAATTCCATTAATGTTGTTAACAAGAAAATTTATAATTCTACTTTGTTAAATATCTAATCAGCCATCTAATATTATTGTAACTCCTATTTTAACTCTCATCTTCTTCACCTGTTCAACTATCATTGTCATTATTCTAGCTTCTTCATCTAACATTCAAATTCACAACTCATATTTGTGAGAAAGATGACTATGATTCCCAATTGTAGGAAGCATATTGATCCATGTATAACTCCTAGTCACATAAGGAGCTATTTGGTTTACTGCAAAGTGAGTATATTGTATTTAGAATATAGGAGTTTTGAAAATTCTACTGTTTGATTTGATTAATTTAGATTGTAATGTAGAATTTTAGTGTATTTCAATTTCAATGTATTTAGAATTCGCTCAATTCGAGCTAATTTCAAATACATTGCTGTAAGTGAAGGCGGTCATTACCTTTTCTTGACGGGTGACCACTATCACCACCACCACTGGCCGCCTGCCACTACCAACCATTGTCGGTTGTCGGCCACCATCCATTGTCGCCGTTTGTGCCAGCCACCACTCCGCGACCTATCACCACCACCTTACTTTACCATCATGACCACCACCACGATCCTTTGTCATTTCCTTCATCGGCATTTCTGGCTCATTCTTAACTATCATCTGTCGGACCCACCACCATTGGTGTAACCACTAATAATCTTATCGTCATCACCATCACGGTTATTATATTTCACGGTAGCATGTACTAATCTCTCTTTGAGTTGTGAATCAGATTTTGGACAAAAAATCTCTCGTAGACTTAAATTCGTCTCTAGAAACATCCGTCTACAAGGTTTTCTTTCGCTTCCATGTGTTTAATAAGGATCCTTCTGATTGGGTTGGTCACTATTAATTAGTGGCCCATTGAAGATGAAAGAACTGAGATCTAGATCGGGAACGTTATCATTCTCCCAATCATTCACTTTAAGCTAATAATGATGAATTTCATAAGTTCTAAATTCTAAATTCCAAAACTCCATATGTTGTTACTATAGGCTACGCATTTAGCGATCTAACGATTAACCTTAATCAAAAGTTCACTCTCAACATTGAGAGAGATAATTAACTATATGCCTATAACTTGGAACCGGATCTAAAGTCACAAAATGAAAATCTCTGGTAGTGTCTTATCTACTATTTCATCTACGAAAATTACGACATTTAATTTTACTCTTCAATGTGAGAGGTGGGTGCTTTTTTGAGCCCATAGTTGCTACAAGACTTTGATAGAAGGGCAAGGCTCATGGTGAGACTTCGATGGACTAGCTTGATAGAGATGAAGCACCGGAACGAACCTAATCTCATGTAATGGCTAGCTATGGTGTATGCACATGCATTTTTGAAGGTAAGTAAATATTATATAAAGTATATTAATAATTAATATAATATGATATTTATAAAAAAATTAAATTCATTGAGGGGCCATCTCAAATATTTTGAGGCATTAAGCTCCGAAGCACACGCCTTATCAAAAAAATAACCTAAGCCTCACTAGTGAGCATGAAGCTTAAGCCTCGAGGCACTCATGTGCCTCAATTTGATGTGTGTCTCAAGGCGCATGGCTTGAACACTTTTTAAACAGTGAGACTAAGACATACAGTAATTATTATGCGGTTTACTGGCTGTCTTTGAATGAAACTTTATGGCTTGGTATTACGGTTTGCTGGCTGTCTTTGAGTTAAACTTTATGTCTTGGGTCCATGCTTCTTGTTGCTATTGTTGCTATTTGTTGAGTCATAGAATTGAATTTCAACCTGCATTTCATGTTTTTTTTGGTAGGTTGTTGTTCATCAGACTCTCTATACCTTTTTTTCCCATCATTCTGAGCTTGTTTTTTTCTTTCCTACCAATTAGGGGAATTCTTTGTTTTTCTCAGCAATATGATTAAACTGTAATCATTTATTATTATTTTTTGTTGTTCAGTTTGTAATTGCTTTGAATATGTTGGCATCTCTACCATTGGAAACACTCTTTATAGTACCTATCAAGAAACAAAAAGTTCATCATCAGCATCATGCAATTGTGCAATAATTTGTGGTCAATTTTCAAGTTCTCGTAGAGGATGTTAACTCTAAACTAAATGGCTCAATCATTTAAAATTGCATGTTTGAAGATGCACTAATAAAGTGGAGCAATGGCAAACTTATTTTGTGATAATTGCTTGGAAATGATTTTGACTTATATAAATAAGCTTAGATCAATCATTTATTTGATAGAAAGTGAATTAAAATTAGTCTCTATTTTTAGTGATTCATTCATAAAGGTTAGAGTTAAGTTTTAATTTGATGAAGAAGTTATCAGTTGTGGATCGCATATGTAGGTGTGGACCATATTTGTAGCTTTATGTGTGGAGTACCAGACTATACAACTATGTATTTCCGTTATCCACATCTAATAATTTATCATTTTGATGTTTTTGAAGTGCTTCATCTTGCTTTGATTTCAAATTTAGTAACAATTAAATAATATAAAATAACCACTCTGGAAACAAATTCATATTTTGATTCATCCTTGCTTGTGTGGATTAATTAAAACAAAAGTGTTGACACTCTCACTCACTCTTATTTGTCCATGTAAACTAGAGGCATGAGAAACAATGTATATGAATTTTAAGTGTGGACTCAAAAAAATGATTGAATGTATTAATTTATTGAATTTTCTTGTACTAATAATAATATGAGCGTGGATAAAAGTGAAATTCTCTACAACAAAACAAAGATAAAAAGTCATGTATGTTTATGTAAGACGAGCATAGATCATTAAAACTTCAATAAAATTTTTTTCTATAACTGATGTGAAAATAATTTAGAAAGGAAAATGAATCAAAGCTGACATAGTTATAAGTTGTGTAATAAGAAATTCAAAAATGTCAACTATCATGGTGGTGATTCCAACTCTCTCGGAAGGAGTTATCTGTGATGCAGTACAATTATGTGTTTAATGTTACTAATGCAACATAGGATGATTGGACACTGAAAATGCCATAAAACCATAATATGTAGGTTATCAACTGTTAAAATTTGTTAAAAATAGTTGCTTTAATGTAAAAACAACAAATGTATTTCTTTCATTTTAAATGGAAAGTTAACAATTATCAAAATTCAAATTTTCATAAGAAACAAAATGACTGAATTTAAAGCTTTGGTAACTATTAAGTTCATACTACAAAAAGTAAAATTGATTTATTTCACAATTGATTAAACTTCAGTCATGCACACATATTAGTCAACATACAAAATAAAACAACAACAATGATTTAAATTGCCTTGAATCGCTTAAAGAGTACATATCCAACAATACACAAGGATTGTGAAAAATTAGAATTTTACTTCAATAATAAATATTTAATCAACTTTACATGCCTCAAGAATCATATATATCCAATGAAATTCCCAACGTTAGAAATTTTAGTATCATCTAAGATTCAAGATAAAATTACAGCTCCGATTCTCCTATGCTTGAAAAATATCAAATTTAGGTTTTATAATTTATATATATATGCATCCATATGAAGAAAATCAGAAGCAACAAGAGGTAGTGGTATTGGTCACTATAGCAATTAGTGATCTTGAGATTGTAGCAAGTAGCAATTACTCTATTTGAATCTAGGACTATAACAATTGGTTGTTAGAGAAGAGGAATGTACCAATTAATGGCTAAATTATAAGATTCAATGGTTGCTAAAGAATTTTGTTTATTCTGCCTAAGTTAAAAAAAAATTGGCCTTATAAATTGAGCATTTGATATTCCCAAATATGTTTGGGCAAAGTTTTTATGCTTTTTATAAGCTAATTCTCGAATTATCATAAAATAACCTATCATCTCATGACATAACTTGTAATATTCACTATCATGAATGAATACAATCCCTAAATATAAGTTTGTTTGAATTAGATGAACAAATCCATTCGGTAAGATTTTGGATGTAAATCCACAAGTAAATGACGAAAGAGATAGAAATCTAAAAGTATCAAATTAGATGTACTGAAGCTTGGAATACTATAAATTTTTTTTTTGAATTTTTAATTAATAGTATTTACCCAATGAATTGTGTGATTTTATAAGTTAATTTTAAAAGTTCTCAAAGAAAGCCTTTTAAGATTAAGATATACCGTGATTTTATTATCTGGTTTGAATTCCACATGCCTCTTATACATATCAACAATATTGTTATAATTTACATATTTAGTAGTTAGCTTTCTGTAAATCTTTTCTTGTGAATCAAACAAATTATACAAATCATAAAAGTGATTTGGAACAAGTAATGAAAATACTACAATGCCAATTATCAACATATGTCCTAACAAATTTTAATAATAATTTATAACCTATTCTTGGATTATGAGATCATAAAGAAACTTGAGAATATGCAAGTCACATAAATATGAATTGTCTTCATGGGCTGGTTTATAATTTGGAGTTTTTATGTGAAATTTAGGTCCACAGTCAATAATAGACTAAATATTTTTTGAGAGCTCATATGTTAATTGCAATTTAGGGTCATATTCAATTAATGTTTCACTCCTAATATTAAGTTTGATTTTCAAAGGAAGTTTGGATTCAATCTTAAACCTAATTTTGGAGTTGGGCTTTGACTCTTGTTCAAGCTTCGATTCATGGATATGTGCTAATAGATGTTCTAATTTAGATTAAACAACATTTAAAGATTCTAATTATAATTGTAAGTTTTTATCTAATTTATTTTTACAATTTATTTAATAAGATTCTGTTTAGCCTTGAATAATTTTGGTTTTGATGATTATTGATACTCTTTAGAGGTGAAGATTTTATTTCTTGTATGATATTACTAATAGTTCATTCTTAGTATGCCTAAATGTTCAAGGATTTGTTTAATGCTTCAATAGAGTTTTTGATAAATTATAACTTAGGTAAACAATGTGCTTTAAGAAGGCATTCTCAATTATCAATTCATTATAAAAATATTGTAGTTATCTCTCATGGAATGCATGATTGTAATTTTGATTTTCTCAATAGTTATATTGTATTCATTTCGAAACATGACTAAATCTACTTGGTTGAAATTGCATTTTATATTAATTTTCATGATTGTCTTTTGAATATGTCCGACTTTAATTGACATGATGATGCAATCATTTGCTTGAATGCCATATTACAACTTTGGATGTGATGCCCAATGAAAACATGGAAAATCACAATATGTTGATTACCAGCAATTAATATTAGCAAAAATAAATCATTTTAGTCTAAAACTAACACACGTTTTGTATCCCAAATAATAATCTAATGGTTGTGAAAAATTTATAACACATTTCTAACAATTAATTTTAGCAAAATCTATCATTTTACTATAAAAACAACAAACAGACCTTTTTTTATTTCAAATGATAATTTAATGGTTGTCAAAATCTGAAATTTGACAAGAAAAACTGTAAAAAAATATAAAATTTCTTGGTTCCTATAGAATTTTTGGATTGTAGCAGTCAGCTTTGAAGCATAGGACTGCAGCCTGCAGGAATAGGTGTCTGCTAAAAGATTCTACATCTCCATGCATGTTTCTTTATACCTCCCCCCTTTTTTGAGTGATGTGCTTAATGCATATGGATAACAGTTTTTTATTCAATGAGATATATTTGCTCGTCATCGTATGACTGGGGAGGTTTGTTACAGTAAACAATGCAGGAGCAATCAACAAAAACAATAAAATCTGGGCTGTGCCAGCTGAAGAGTTTGATATGGTCATAGACGTCAATATAAAAGGAACAGCCAATATACTTCGTCACTTCTTACGACTTCTAATAGAAAAGAAGCAAGGAATTGTCGTGAACATATCATCTGGGTGGGGAAGATCTGCTGATGCTGAGGTAATGTGTTTCTTTGATGACGTTCGATATCAGTTCGCTTAAGTGTAAATTAAACTTCGTCCTTATAGGTGGCTCCCTACTGTGCTTCAAAATGGGCAATAGAAGGCCTCTCAAAATCTGTGGCTAAGGAAGTACCTGCAGGTTTAGCAATAGTTTCCCTGAACCCCGGGGTTGTAAATACAGACATGCTTGTCTCATGTATTGGAAGTAATGCTGCCCTTTATCAGTCACCGGATTCCTGGTATTACTCTTTATTATCTTAGCATTTTATGTACATAGAAGTTTGAGTTTTTTTCTTTTTCTTTTTGTACAATGCCCCACTTAATATTGATTCAGTTGCACTTGCGTTGTGCAACCCTGTGTGGATATAATATTTTTATTCTATGGTGACTTAGCTTTACATTTTGGTTTTTTTTTAAATTTTTATTTATTTTTTTATTTATTTTATGCCTGCTAAGTTAGATGCCCTCTAGATTTTCTTTACTAGCACGCAGTCAACTAAGATTTTTGACAAATTTGAATTTATCTTAAATCAGAAGAATGTAGCTTACTTGCTGCAAGTGGCTTTTGCTCTAATAAGAATATTAGATTCTGTAAATTTATGTCTCTTCTCAAAAAGATTAAGTGAAGATACAGTTTTTAAAATGATTTGTTTATATTAACCAGCTATACCATGAAGGTTTTACACACCTTCCATATTTATTCATCTAGTTTAATCTGTTGATGAGTACTCAATTCCAATATTCACTTTTTTTTTATTAGCTTCACAAGTCCTATACCAAATGTATTATCTTGCAATCCCCCATTGATTTGAACGTTTTTTTGTTTCCTGTGTTTCAGGGCTCCAAAAGCTGCTACTTAACACCAGAAGATAATGGCACCTCCCTCACAATATAAAAGGAGACCCGAATTTTCAAGTTCCTTTATATGGGCTCCAAAGGTTTTCTTCTCTTCTGGTCGTTGGAAACACAACCATAGCTTTCTGTGGGATGATTGGTGAAGTTAACTACTCCTTTTGATTCTATTATTCTATTAACGATTGACTTTATCTGGAAGAATGCTTCCATTTTCATTTTGATTTATACATGGAATATTGTGACATTTTATCATTTTTCCCCAATATAATCAAGATTATGCTTTCCATTGGTTTGGTTTTTATTCCGACAATATCAGTCTGTTTATGCATCACTAGAACAAATTTTTGATATGATCATAGATTCAACTGGATTGTACTTGTTGTTTTAGAAGCGTTTCAATCCAATGATTTTTGGAACCTAATACTTAGGAAGAAAAATTATGCCAGAATATTCTGATTGATTTTCTTATCAAGATGGTCCTGATTGCTTATGAATTTGCGCTGAAATTAGTGCAACATCTGATGCTGCCTAAAGCCAACAGCAATTGGGCCCATTCTGACATGAATTCCATCAAGATATCCTGACACAATTTGTATACTTAGTTGTTTGATTTATTGGTGTGGAAAAAAAAAGTGTTATGGAGTCCTTGATCAATTGTCATCTGTATACAATTATAATTAATCATAAAATTGTATTAATAATATCTGTATTTGACATTTGATTAAGCAGCTTCACACTGGATTTTCATTAAAGATCGCATGCCGCATATTTGATCTCAATAGGTTCTATGTCTATAACATTCATTGGTAACTTAAAAATCACCCTACAACAACAACAACAACAACAACAACAAATCCACTAAGTAGGGTCACATGAATTATTATTCTATATTTGTCAAATTCTCATTTAATTCAAAATCATTCGGTCATTTTTTATCTTAACCAAGTCTTTTAGGTCTACCTCACTTTTCTTAACATAAGGCAAAATCTATCTCTCTCTAATCGATGTGACATGTCAATTCTCTAATCTTTATCTCTGTGCTACTCCAACTTTTTTCCCGAACATACTCTTTTTGCATTTTATCTCTAAGAGCAAAGCACTCATCCACCTAAACATCCTTATCTCTGTAACACTTAACATAGTCTTATGCTTCTCTTTTATTGGCCAACATTCTGCACCATAAGTCATTGTAGGTCTTACCACCATCTTATAAAATTTTTCCTTAAGTTTAACTTTTCTATCACACATCGGATGTCCTTATTACTTCAACCATCCAACTTGAATTCTACTAATAATCTCCATCTATTTCACCATCATTTTGAACAATAAAGCCTAAATATCAATCGTTCACTCTTATTAATGACTTGTTTAATGTCAACTACTAAACTACTATTCCATATATTCTCTTTAGATCTACTTCTTGGACTCCCTCTCTCTAGTCTTATCTACAAGAAAAATGTCATCGAAAAAAAGCATACACCATGGTAAATCTTCAAATGCCTAAGAACATCCATAACTAAAGTAAAAAAGATAAGGGCTTAAAGTCTCCTTGATGTAATCCAACCAAATAGGAAAATATTTTGTCAATCCTCCTTGTGTTTGGACACAAGTAATGTATATACATATCCTTAATGACTTACCAATATTAACTCCTTTCTAGAACTCTCCAAAGAACATCTCTTGAAACTTTATCATGTTTCTCTAAATCAATAAATATCATATGTAGATCCTCCTTACTTTCTATCTTCTCTATCAAACCTTTTAACAAATGTATAGCATTCATAGTAAATCTACTTGGCATTAAAACCATTGTGAGAAACTTTGTCACGTAACCTATGCTTAATTACTCTCTCCTATAATTTTAATGTATGACACATTAACTTAATTCCTCTATAATTTGCACACTCTTGTGCATCACCTTTATTCTTAAATATAGGAATCAATAAACTATTTTTTCACTCATTTGGCATCTTTTTAGTCTTTAAAATAACATTAAAAAGATTTGTAAGCCAAGAAATTCCTTGATCTCTTAAACATTTTCACACTTCTATTGGAATATTATCAGGTCCTACTATTTTTCATTTCATTTTTTTTTAAAGCTTCTCTCACAGATTTACTAATCGATGATAAAATGAAATTATCTATTTTTTATTCGTTATTAATTAATCGTCTTTCGGATCCTTCATTGAAAAGTTTACCAAAATATCTCATCCACCTATTTTCAATATCTTTTCTAAGAAAACACTATTATTTTCATCCTTAATACACCACACTTGAACTATGTATTTCTTCTCTATCTCTTTGGTTGACTAACTTACATCTGTCTCTTTCACCTTCTTTGTATCTATCAGATAAATCACTAAAATTTAAATTTTTTCAGATCATATATTGCTTTTTTAGAATCTCTAGCCACTTTATATATTTCCCAATTTTTTGAGTTTTACATCTAAACCAAGTTTTATAACAATCTTTTCTTATTCTTTTCTTGCGTATTCTAACTTCAATTATTCTTATTAAAGAGAACTTTTGATTCTACGTCTTTAGATTTGCTTAATTTAAACTATTCTTATTTTTTCATAACATTACAACTTCCTATGAACATCCCAAATTCTAATCTCTTGTCTTTAAAATATTTTTTTGTATTCTTTAAATTATTTAATCTGAATGATTATTTATTTTATCTTCTTTCTTAAAATCTAAAACTAACAATCAATGTTGAATCTTTAAATTTTCACTTGGAATGACCTTACAATCTTTCTGATCTAAAGCGATCTATTTTTTCTTATCGAATAATCAATCTGTTTTACTTGATCCATTTTATATAAGTAATAATATGTTCATCTCTTTTTTTAAATAAAATATTAACAACTATAAAATCATAAACTAAGGCAAAATCTAATATAAGACTACCTTCTTATAATCCAAATCCATAACCACCATAAGACTTTTAAAATCTTCTCACTATATCAACGTGTCATTTAAATCTCCTCCAATAAATACTTTTCTTTAAAAGGTATCTTTTGTATTAATCCTCTAATTCATTCCAAAATTTTTCTTTTGAACTACATCCAAACCTACTTGAGGGGCATAAACACTTATAACATTGATAATCTTAGTATCAACAATAATCTTTAAAGTATAATTCTATCTCCACATCTATTAATATTTATAACATTATCCTTCAAACTTTTATCTATATCATATACACTATTTCTAGTTAGACGACCAATATCAAAGTTTAAAACCTAAACTATCAATCTCCTTGGCCTTCTCCCCAACCCATTTAGTTTCTTGAACACATAAAATATTTATCTTTCTATGAACCATAATATCATTAATTCCATTAATTTACATATAAGAGTACCTATATTTCAAGATCCTAACCTAATTCTAATTTCATGGACTAACTTCTTTGCCCGCATCTATCCATAATGTGGGAACCCTTGCTTATTTAACACTGCACCCTCATGTCGATGCAACAGCTCTAGCACATTTTTCACTATATTGAAGTCATACAACTGGCGCTTCCGGGGATTAAGATTTTCTGATTCATGTCATGATTATTTCAACAAGTTTCTGTTGTTTATGACTACTTACCCTCCACTTTTTGGGACTTGGAAAGGTAGTGTTTGAGTTTTTTGATATAAAAAAGTAATTGAAATAGAAGTGAGGTGGTGTGATCTTGTATTATTGTTCACTTGTCTATGGTGCTATAAGGATCTAATTTTTATTAGAATATATAGAGATATATGTTTGTAGTATTTGGATGGTGATCTTTAATTTTATCTCCTTTTTTAAAGTAAATTTTAAATGTGATTCATAGTTTTTGAACGTACGTTAAGGGGGAGGCTTTTAAGATCTTATACGAGTTTTCCAAGTTAAGATATGTATGTGTATATATATATATATATATATATATATATATATATATATATATATATATATATATATATATATATTTATTCTTACTAGGCATTTACAGTAAGATATATCTTAGTGTATGTTTTTTGGTGATGACATTCTTCTTGTTGATAAGATTAGAGAGAGAGTCCAAGAGGAACTTGAATTATGGAGGTCAACCTTAGAGTCTAAAGGTTTTCATTAAAGTAGATCTAAAATTGAATATATGAGCTATAATTTTAGTTGTAGAAGTTCTAGTGATAGTGTTGTGATATTAGGTGAACAAGTCATTAAAAAGAGTGAGCGATTCAGATATTTAGGCTATATTGTTCAAAATGATGGTGAAATAGATAGAAATGTTATTAGTAGAATTTAAGTTGAATGGTTGAAGTGGAAGAATGCATCCAGCCTGTTGTGTGATAGAAAAGTATCGCTTAAACTTGAGGAAAAATTTTATAAGATGGTGGTAAGACCTGCAATGATTTATGGTACAAAATGTTGGCCAATAAAAGAGAAGCATAAGACTAAGTTAAGTGCTGTAGAGATGAGGATACTCAGGTGGATGAGTGGCTTTACTTTTAGAGATAAAATATGAAATGAGTATGTTGGGGAAAAAGCTGGAGTAGCTGTAATGGTAGATAAGATTAGAGAGAGTCGACTTAGATGGTTTGGCAACATAAAGCGTCGGCTGTCTGATGATCCGGTTAGTAGAGTAGATGTATTAAATTTTTATTATGTTAAGAAAGATAGAGGTAGACCTAAAAAAGACTTGGTTAAGATGTATAAAAAATGACCTTAGTATACTTGAATTAAATGAGAATTTGATACATAATAATACACAATGGAGACGAAGGATTCATGTAGCCGACCCCACTTAGTGGGATAAAGGTTTGTTGTTATCGTTGTTATACATTTATAGTCTTATATTATGAAAAGTTTAATTTAATATGAGTTAAGCTTATATTTCTTAATAAATTGGGATTAAAGTTAATAGATAATTTACATTCCACTAAAACAAAATTGTTGAATTGTTAAATTGTTTTTACTTAACAATCATACTCTTGGTGAGGTATGAATAATATGTGCCAAGAATGACATTTTAAAATATTAGTAAATAATTATATTTAATAATGAACATAGTCATATGCATACAATAAGTCGCCGTTGCTAGGCACCTTAGCCTATTGGTTGAGAGCATTGACTTTCAACTAAGAGGTCTTTCAAGTCCTTGCACATGTGTGTATGAAGAATAAATTCGCTTAAATGTCCCCAAAAAAATAAGCTGCTGTTCTAATAACTATGACAAAGCAGTTGAAAAGATTGATCAATATTTTGTGTCAGAATTTAAAATAGTAAAAGCCATAAATTATATTTAATCTCATTGTTAAAATGACATATATTTCCTCTTTAATATTCTAATAGTTGAACTATATATTTTATCATTCTCTTAAAAAATAATCTATGAGACAAATGATATTTAGAAAGGCTCTTTTATTGGTGATTTTTGCCTGAATATTTCTCATAGGTTATAGAAATTTTACATTCTCATTATCATGGAACTAATTAAATTTTTTTTTATGCTAATAAACTATAACTTAATTTTAGAAACAACTATGAAGAAAAAATTTAGTAAATTTATAGTCTATTTGGAATAGTTATAGTTATATGAAAAAATAATGAGGAGAGTAAGTTATATGAAACTGTGATGAGTAAATAAATTTTTTTTATTTTATAAAAATTAAATCATAGTTTTCTAGCCACAACTGTAGATAGTTAAATTTGATTTAAAAATACAACTATCTTGTCACAATTTTCTCAAAACTCAGCTATTAAATAGCATAACAGTGTATTTACACACTACACTACGAAGGCATCGCTCCGTGATCAAACTCAGCCTTAATATTCATAGATTACATCAATGGCTCTTGCCTCGGCTTACAAAAGGCCTATTCCTCCCCTTTATCTTTTATATTTTATAGTCGAAGTCTTAATAGATTTAGAGAGAGAGAGAGAGAGAGAGAGAGAGAGAGAGAGATTCAAAAGCATAAGAAAGCAAATTGCCAATAATGTCACTTATCAACATACACACCATTTACCACACAAGTGTATTACACAAATTATATTAATAGACTAAATGGCAAAATAGATTAGTCAATAGTATCAAGATTAAACAAATAGGTGAAATGAAAAAAAAAATATTATGAATATCACTTATTAGAAAGAAGAGATGCTAAATTTCAACCAAATTAGAATTAATAACCAACTTATATGACGTTAATGATGTTTGTAAAAAGGTTGATAGATTAATTGAAAAAATATTGATGATGATGAAGATAATAAAGAAATCTCAAAAACAACTGATAATGATTCATATGAGTTCTTATAATCAATTTTTTATTTTTATAAATTAATTCATGTAGTTTTTTAGTTAAAATTTAAAATTTGATCTAATACTCTTTATATTTTTAATGTAGATAGCACTCCTTGTAGGTTAATTTCTTTCATATGCAGATAAAAAAAGACTACTTCAAGTCCTCCTCAGAGCACAACATCCCATACCATTACCACTACTAGTGCCCCAACTCTTAGTTCAATATATCACTTATTAGAAATTAATGACTCATTATTTGGGGAGTTCCCTTCATACTAGTAGCTGAATACCACATACTTTGTATAGA
Source organism: Cymbidium sinense (assembly GCA_021442155.1). Classification (NCBI taxonomy): domain Eukaryota; kingdom Viridiplantae; phylum Streptophyta; class Magnoliopsida; order Asparagales; family Orchidaceae; genus Cymbidium; species Cymbidium sinense. The sequence continues at coordinate 72,669,315 of CM038218.1, read as the reverse complement.
AGAAGGGTAGTCTATATGATTTCACACTGACACTGAGTTATGTCCATAATATTTACAGATAACATCGATTCACATCACTTTGAAAGTAAGCTATAATTTGATGCATATTACAATAATTAAAAGAATTGGAAAAATAATATATATATGTATATATATATATAATCGTTAAGCCATCATCATAACCTTGAACTCCTCAAAGCTGAGCACGCCATCATGGTTGATGTCAAATTTATCAATAACTTCCTGGCAAACCTCTATATTCCGAGAATAACCTAACCTGCTTAGCATCTGCTTCAGACTCTTAGCAGTTATGCATCCTTCGTCTTCCATCTCGTACATCTTGAAGGCCTCCATCATCTCTCCATCATCTTCCTCTCTCCTCTCCATCAACTTGATGAACTCCTCCGAGCTCAGCCGCCCATCGCCGTCGGTATCCATCGACTCAATGATGGCCGTAACTTCCTCTAGGGATAGTTCATAGCCGACGCCGCTCATGCATGACCTGAGCTCGGCCGACGAGATTCGTCCATCGCCATTTTCGTCGAAATAACAGAACACCTGCTCTAGAGATATCTGGTTAAGGCTCATTATCGCTTTAGTCCGAAGAAAAAATTGATTTTGATGATTAAAGAGTTGCGGGTTGTGCTGTTGTTTGTGGTGCTTTAAGGATCTAATTTTGATTGGAATATATAGAGATGCATGGTTATCTGCTCGCAGCATTTGGGAGTAGGCCTCAACGTGAAGGTGAGGTTTTGAAGCTTATACGCGTTTTCTATGTTATGGTAAATACTGGAGGTCTGCAATTCCACAAGTTTGGTTATGTGTTAGTAGTCTAAAATATGTTCTATTTTATATTATATTCTTTGTTGCTCAATCTACCTTTCTTATCTTCTGAGATAATTTTGTTTTAAGTGCAGCACTAGTTGACAATATTGATCCCAAACGGCTCTTCATATATTCATGTCACTTATATTTAGAAAAAATATTAAATGATATGAAGAGTCCTTAGGGTGAAATTAACCCAAATAGGACTAATTACAAAAACGATAAAATAGAAGTAAACTAAACTATATACTAAGACGAGGAATCTCTCATAGTTGAATTTAGCAGCATAAAAGAATATCAGAACTTTTATCATACGAAGATAGGTCAATAGCATCAATTATTGATAGCAATTATTACAAGATAAATTAGTTATTACAAATATTATTTATTTTTTATTTTAATTTTGGGCAAGTACATATAATCAAAAGTAATTGTTGCAATCATTTTTACCATGCAATTGTTGATCTCCATGCGTGATACATCAGTCGAGTTGATCTCAAAATCCAAATTCGACGGACTTTTAATGTAACAGCTCTCAAATCAGAGCTGAGATGCACCAAATATCGCCAAAACCAGCCCGAATGACTTAGATCGATTAGCGACATTAAATTGCGTTGACGTTGATATATATATATATATATATATATATATATATATATATATATATATATATATATATATATATATATATATATATCCAATCTAATAGTTAACCGTCAAGATTGAGTCGAATGCCGACTCACATATCGAGAAGGCGTGGTGATGCTTGAATGACTCCTTGACGAATGACTTGCTTTGTGCGACATCGAAATTAGTCAGAATATAAATATTGCACTATCTAACGATCGACCGATTAAGAGATCGAGTTGTCAATGTGTCAATGCGCATATCGGAGTCGGCAGACTGCGAGAATGCTCGAACAACCTCCGTTCTTAAAATTGATCATGTTGTTAGTTTCGAAATGTCAAAATCTACCAAATGAGATAGTCCACACTCAATTCAGACGAATTTGTGCGATTGTCGAATGATCGGAAGTGACCATGCGCATATCGAGGAAGGGAAGCTGCGGTGAGTCGAAATTTGTTAGAATATAGATATTGCCTCCGTCGATAGTTGTCAATGTAAATGAGCATATTATAGTCGGCGATCGAGGATGCCAACAACCTCCATTGAAATTCGCCTGTTAGTTTAAACTTCAAATCTATCAAGTATTGTCGTACTCATTCGGACAACATCAAAAGTGGTTGGAAGTGATACGCGTATTTTATTTGAAATTGACGATTCGATCTTTCTACTTAAACCAAATGGCTCCGAACAGAGCGATTCGTCAGATTATATATATATATTGATATATATATATATATATATATATATATATATATAAACTATATAATGATTTAGGCATAAAATTCATATTAAAGTGATTAAACACAATAAAATAATTATTAAAAAGGCTTAATAATCATAACCGACCCATATCCCTTTATACACGGCCGACTCAATCAGACCGGATCACATACAAGCCCTAGCCGATCCCTCCCTCTTCGTTTCGAGTCCTCCAAGCTAAGCGCTCGGTGTCAAATGCACGCAACCTCCACTCGCTCCACCTCGCCTATTCACGCGCGCTCCACGCAAAACTGAAGGCTCCATGTTCGATCTCCCTTTCAACCGCACGAATTCTTCCCTCAACTGAAAAGGGGACTCTCATTTTTTCCTCTCGTTCAAGCCGCACACAAGCAAACCGTAAGGCTCTTCGTCTTTCCTCCTCCCTCTTCTTTCAATCTTCCATGTTCTTCCAGTCTTCCCTCAATTGCTAGCAACTCAACCCAAACTTCTCTGGTCGAAATCCCTAATTGAAATCCCCTAGCCAAAATCTCCTAGCCGAACCCTATTGGTCAAACCATCCTTGCTGATCGTTATGTGCATAGGAAAATCAAGTTTGAATATGCGTGAAATGTATATGTGTATGCTATTTTCATTTTTTTGTAGGTTTTGAAACCTCATTAATGTCCAACAGTAGCTGTGAAAGGATGGTGTCATGAACACCATTTACTTCAATAGGATGTATCAGTACTAAAAGATTGTTAGATTGTATGTCAAAATGTTAACAAAATTTTAACTGAAATTTTGAACTTAAGCAAATTAAAATGAAAATCATCTAAATTTAAAATTAAATAAGGGATGCATACTAAATACAATGATAAACACTAAATCAAAGAAAATAGGCGAGGAATACTTAAAGAAACTTTGAAGGAATAAAACACTTATTGTTTGGTTTAGTAAAATGAATATTCGTTCACTTTACAATCATTATTAATTTTTCTATTTGCATAAAGCAAATACATTGTATTTTTTGAGGCATTTGAAATACACCAGATAGATTTGAGTGTATTTGAATTCACCATAAATCGGGATTCAAATATCCGATATAAAATCGGTGGGCCATTGTCGCCGTAAGCGCCCGTATTGCCGTCTTGCCAGCCGAGCCCGCCGACCATGCCATGGCCGTAAATCGCTGGCCGTGCCCGTAGCCAGCTTAGCCATGGCCGTAGCCATTGCCGTAGCCATACGCCTTGCCATGCCGTGGCTGCTGCCGATACGCCATTTATCCTTATTTGTCGTTCATTCTAGTCGGTCACCTGCCATCGGCCACCATGCACCCCGTACCTATAATTCTTTCATTACATTTGTCAATAAAAAATCAAAGTCGTGTATTTGTAAAGCTCGAAACAACTATAAGTAATCCTTAAATTCACTTTTCTGTATTTTTATCGATTAAATGCCAACCCTTTACTTGGAATGTAATCAAATCTTTCTCCCCTCTGAAAAACTCCAAAACACTCCAACCTCTCAAGCAAATTATATGAAATGGAAGGCTCTCCCTTAGCCTTATTTATAAAAATGGAAAGAGTTGATGTGGGACCCATCCTTATTTAAGTTTAATGATTAAGTGCAGTGACGAGGTTTGATAGATAATACTAAACTCACAAGCTTTAATTGTAATTTTCTATAGCTTAAATTGAAGCAAAATAATAAAGGTAAATTCCATGGCAAAGTGGGTTTGTATTCTTTCAAATTCCTCAAAATTAAATAAGCTTTAGTCGAAATGTGGGGAGTCAAATACTAAATCCACAAGGGACTTAGGATGAACTTGAAGTCTAGTTATTAAATAAATATGAAGCCTGATGTTGAGTTAAGGATAAATCTATATTAGAGTTGATGTCTCTATATATGAATAGAGTTTCTCTTTGAATATTCAAAGCATTAAATTCACAAATGAGTAATCAATATGAATGAAAGGAATTGAGCAATTGAAAATTAGGTCTGATATCAAATAAAGTAAGAATCTCAATTGGACATCAAATCAAAGTATAAGAGAGCCTCTTGGAATTAAAATATACTCTTCAAATATACCCAAATAAATTGAAAAAAAATCAAAGAATTCATAAGAGATTTTCCATGAGATCGAAAGATTGCTATTAAGCATAATCAATGAATTTTTGGAAAATATTTGAAGCATATTCTTCATCTTATTAAATACTCGAATTAGATCAAGGAGAAATTGAGTATAGTTGGTGATGAATTTAATAATTGTCATAAGCGAGAGTCTATTGAATATTCAAAGACTAATCAACTTATAATAAAAGAAAGCAATTCAATATTAATCCAAGGGATCTAATAAGATATTAGATTAATTTACAATGCTCTCAAACGCCATTGTATTTGCAACACATCGTACAAGAGAACAAAAGGTGTTAATTAAGGCTTCAATTAAACCCTTGCACATATTATGAAGTATGATTAAAACTCAAATTCAATATTTTATAATTATGCAAGCATTTTTAAATACACTCGAATGGGCCTCGACATTATGCTAAATGCTCAAACTTAGTGTCTGAGAATGCTGCGCGGGTTGATTCCGGGTTTGGTCTTAGGACTGGGTCCGGGTTAACAAGACCTAAAAATTCAATTATTATAATAATTTTAACTTATTGAAACATCTGAGAAGCTAATTCTGTCATGTAATAGTAGATGCGATCCTTAATTATTAAACTAATAGAGTCGACAAGATCAAACTCATAAACCCCGATGATGATTATGTTGAACGAAGATTTCAACTGGCGGGGATACTTACCATCAAAATATCCTTGCAAGCTCAAATTGAGTTAATCAAAATCAAGTCTCAATATAAATATAAAATTGGATAAATCATTAAGCTATTAATGGTTAAATGAAATTCAATTCTTAAATACTTAAAGTAAATTCTATTCAATCCACCTTTCGCAATTATTTGTTAGAGGTGACAAATTAAGAAAACTCTAGCTCAAAAGGGGCGAAAATTCAAGTGTTCTACTGTTTCTCAATCAATCTTATATCAGTAAGAACGTGGCTCGTGTCCTCTAACTATGTGGCTTGGCCAGTAGGCTCCACATATGATACAGTTATGACCAGAGTTCTCTGATCGGGTGGTTGCCGCCTAATGGAACTATTATATTACGATCACAACCATAGCTCGTATGCTCCCCAATAGTTTTTTCCTTTGAGTTATGAATCAGAAGATATGGCAAAAAAGCCTCTACTAAGGTGGACTTAGTCGTCTCCTTAGACACCACCCTGTCTCATAAGGATTTCTTGGGCGGCGTAACTGTGTTCGGATCCCGATTGGTTGACCATTCTCCTTTATTACGTAAGGAGGGCCATGACGAAGGATACCATGCGATCTAGATTGGGCACATCATGATCCCCCCAACCATCTGCTTTAAGTTAAAATGATGAATTTTATAATCTCAAATTTTAAACTTTATATGCTGCTACTATACGCTACGCATTTAACGATCTAATGACTAGCCTTAATCGAAAGTTCTCTCTCACACATTGGGAGGGGTAATTAACTATAGGGGCATGCACCTATAGGAAACCTGGAATCATATCTAATGTCTTTACAAAATGAGGATGAAATCTCTGGGTAGTGTTTTATCTACTTTTCACTTACGAAAATTACAGCACTTTAAATCAATACTCTCTTCAATTTGTGAGAGGTTGGTGGCAAATTTTAGACCCATATTCTGGCTCCATTTGGGGATAGGATTCTCTTTCCATCTTTGGCTAGTCATATATGTGCTATAGTTGCAAAAAAATATTTGAAAATTCAAAACAAAAAATGGTGATTTATATGTGTAATAAATTCAAATTATTAATATATGAGGCTCTATGTCAGATGAATTATTCTGTAGAGTATATCTTTATTACACTATTATTTTGTTCTGTAGAACCTCTGGATTTTGAAAGTATGGGGTGAAATAATAATTACTAATCACTAATCTCTATCTTTTATTTGCGCAAAATGGATCTATAGAGCACTCCTTTCACTGTCCAGCTAGGGCGTGGTGCGAACATCTACTTAGCTAACATCGTCATCAACAAAGAAGAAGTTGGAGCTACCATTCAATTTGGTAGCTTGAATTTCCCAACTATTATACAGAACTCCCTAAGTACCCACCCGGTACACTCATGTCATGTCGGAGGCCTCGCTTACTAAAGCTCTTACTAGTCATGCTAGCCAACCAGTTCAGGAACCAACCGCTATTAAGGAGTTCTCTAGACAGAGAACTTCAATTTTTAAAAGATTAGGTCAATCTAAAGCCCCCGTGATGAAAAAATCGCCAGTGGGCAAATTGTGTCTTTGATGCCTCATGGTATAATTGCTTCGCCGTTTGAACTTTCGTACCTGGAAAGCATGATCATAAAGTTTTCTCATTATGAACCAAATTAACGAGAAGACACAGAAGATGAAAAAATGTTGAGCTGAGGGCACAGCAGATCCTACTTGAATGACCAGTGAATAAACAATACTATTGCCAGAAGCAAGTATTCCTAACCACAATAACTTTAATAATCTAAAATGGCTAGAAAGAAATAGCTCTACTGGTGAGGTGAAGCAGTGTTTCTGGACTCAACAACGTGAAGCTCCACCCCATAGAGGAGACAACTTAAAACACTGTCCTCTAGAATACATAAAGTTCTTAAAGTAGCCAAGGAAAGAGGCTTGATGAAAGAAAATTTCAGAGACCAATAGTGATTGGAAATACTGAAGCCCCACCAAGGAGGTTTCCATTTCTTATGGTAACCAGTCATCGAGCCAAGTATGCTTCGCATGGTGAGCATCGGAGCATGACACTTGGATCACGTGTACAAGAATCTGTTACCAAAAGGTCCTAGTGAAAGGGTAAGCAGATATAGAGGCCAAGGCTCCATGATGTAATTCTGAATAAAGAAAGAGGTGTGACATCTGATGCATATATTCAAAAATCCGTCTCAAAAATAACTTATCAGAAGTGGATACCGAAAAGAAGGGATATCATTGATAAAAGATATGATGATCGGCACCTTAGAGAATCTTCTAAGGGATCTCATCATCGATCAGATTCACCCCCACAAGAGAAGGTTGACTTTGATCGCAGTGCTTTAATGGAAGAAATGTTTGTTCCGTACACTGAACCAGAGATCCACTAGAACATGGATCAGAAATTCATGTGAAAAAAGAAGGAAATGAAGAGGACACTATGTGGAAGTATATAGTGAGATATAGATGAACTTTCCGCCATCGGCAACATGGATCCAGGAAACCTAAACCTAAATTTGACGTTTATAAAGAAGAGTCTTCACATAAGTAAGTAAAAGATGGATCTCCAGTCTCTGCTGAAGAGGAAGAAGAAGAAGATCAAAATGAGAAAGAGATCATGAGTGTTGAAGCTATTCATATAGTGAAACCAGAAAATCATCAGCCTGGTATACGCTTTTATAATCAACATCATCGTTCAGTCCAAGGAACAACTGTCCCTGCAAATGCACAAGGAGAAGGATTGTCAATTTTTCTCGAAGATGAACAGAGGAAAAACAACAAGAAGAAGAAGAGCCTATACTTGTTAATTTTGTGGTGCTAACTAGAGAGCAAAGATAAATGCAGCATCAAATGGAAGTCAAAGATAAGAAAATTATACAGCTTGATACCAAGATGAATGACATGATGATATAAATGAATATCATGATTGATATGTTGCAAAAGAATACCACATCAAATGTAGCACATGTTTTGTCTGTTAATCAATAAATAGCTAATAATACAACTTCTATACCACCGATCGCTCTAGTACCTCAAGCTCCTACAATACATGGTACACATGAAGCAAGGAATGAAGTTAACCAACACCAATAATTCAAAATGTTAGCATACCTAAATGGTAGAATGTAGAAATAATAATTAATGAAAAGATAAATGCATTATAGTTCAAAGCAAGTTGAAAGTTGGTGAGGGGTTGCCCACAATTGAATATGATCAAGGTTACTCAATACCAAAATTTAATATTTTCAATGGGCTTGGTAATCCATAGCAACATCTAGCCCAATTTAAGGCTACTTGTGGTAACACATAAGGGAATGATGTGTTGCATTTCATCACGTTAGCTAACTGCTATATGCGAATTGTCGAATGATTCGGTTAAAATATTTGCTGAGTTAGAGATAATATTCATGAAGAGGTTCGCCAGTGCAATCGAGAAAATAACAATCGCTGACCTTGTCTTACTAAAAGGGAGAAAAGATAAGTTAGTGAAAAAATTCATAAGTCGTTGGCGTAACCTAAGCATGAAATATGAGCAATAATTGGAAGAAGAACATGTGATAAAATTGCTAATGAGTAATATGAATGATAAAATGGCATCATTTTTATGTATGATGTCAATTACAACGTTCCAAGACTTACTTGATAGGGTGGCCAAATTTGAAAAGCTGAATCGCCCTAAGTTTGAAATATATACAGATAAATCAAAGAGAAACAAACCATCAGACTCAAGAAGAAACGAAACTCATGCCGCTTCCTATAGCTCAAATGGTGAAAAGTGGGTAATGTATAATGTAGATAAAAGAAAACAACCAATATACAATGATGATAAGGGAAAGAAGCTCGTTCATCCTAATTCGCAGTCAAAATTGGTATTGGGAGGCAATGATAAACCTTGGGCTTTTCTAAGTGGTGGAGAGCGTCCAAAACAAGCAATAAGAGATGATGAGCGAATGCGGCCATCTCTTAAGGAAAAGATGAACAAAGAATATTCCTTTAGAAAGGTGGCTAAATTATTTCAGCATGCGGTCAAAGTTAGTCTACAATTACCAGAAATTAAAAGGCCTGAGGAAGCTGATCAAGTCATGTGGTGGAAATTTTATATTCCATGTCTTCATCTATCCATCTTTTCTATGGGTGAAAAGAAGAGATAAATGAAAACAAGAATACCTTGGTCGGACACTACGTAGATCCGCAGATGTACTTATTAGGACGGATACATGAGGTGAGATATCTCGAGAGATAAAATCACCAACAAATGCACTAATCACCAAAATAAGGACTCCTAAGATGTTAGGTCTTGAGGTGTAGAGATTCTTCCCCTACTTTATGAAAAATAAAGAGGATTTATTTTAAATGTCGTTTCTAGGCAAGCCTCATATTATTACATCCTAGCATGAGATCCCTGGAATACCTCGACAATGAAATGATCATTATCTATAAAGATTTCATAAAGACTATGATTAATTTGTTTTAGAAGATCAAATGGGATTGATCAAAGAGAGTTATTGAAGCCAAATAAAGATAAATAGAGATGCTCACGCTAGAAACCTAAGCGCGCAAACTATCCTATGATTGAGATTTACATTTTTGAAATTGATTTAATTTATTTGAGTTAATTTTTTTATTAGAAATTTTGGGCTTATGATTCCACAACACAAGATTATGGAAATGCCTAAGATATGAGGATTTATGCTTATGGCCCTTAAAGGGGAGAAACAACCTCAGAACCTAAATCTAGGGAGCTTTGGTGAGGGCCAAAAGCACAACCTAAATCTAAGGCGAAAATGGGTATTTGATTTGCCTCCACAAGAGAGGACAAATCATCTAATTGCTTGGACTTACAATTTGGGGTATAATCCTACAATGATTTTAAATTCATGTAGGCAAGTCATGTTATGCAAGATAGCTAGGTTGTTATATTTTTTTAGAAAGAGATTAAGTCTTAAACTCACTCCTAACTGTCAGTAGGTATGCAAATGACCTAAATCTAATGCAATTCATATTATATTTTATTTTCATTTTTGAATAATCATTTTGACTTAGGCTAATAGGATTCATATGCCTAATGCATGAGAAATGAGATTATTGGCCAAAATCGAGGTGGATAAGGTGTGTTTCCACCATGGCTCTCTCAAAGGTCAAGCCAAATGAAAAGGTAAGCCTCCAATCAAGAGTGAAAATAATATGCATTTGTGCATGATGTTATAAAAGAAATACTCATCCAGCTAAGGGATCTCTAATTCTTTTATCTTAATTTTTAGCTTAAACTTTAGATGAGGTTATGAGTTTTTTATTTTTAATTTTGAATTGTTAAATTTGGTAGAAGATTTATCTTTCCCTATGAGCCTAATCTATATCCAAACCATACATAAAATAAGAAAGAAACTAGAAAAAGAATGTCACTTAATGCATAAGCTAAACAAATCATCAATCAATTTATAAAGCTAATCGTAAAAGAATTAGAGACCATTGTACCACCGCAAAACTAAAATAAATTGGGTAGCCGAAGCTCTACCCTTATACAACCCGACATTACAAATGAATTAAATACAATTAAGCAAACTCATTGTTATGGGGTCTTCAAGCTTCATTTCTTCATTCCTCTTTCATCTTTCTCCTTCTTTCTTTTTTTTCTTCTTGTTCCTTCTTTTGGATGGTTGAAAGATTGTGCTCCAAAGGCTTCACATGGCATAAGATGAGATCTTATAACCAATGTTCATCCTAATCCCATAACAATCATTCCAAAATCCTAATTGAAAAATTACATGAAAAGAAAAATGGAAATCTAACTAACACAAAATAGATTAGCTAAAACAAATCATACAAATCCCAAGCATGTATATTGGACTTATCACCCCACATGGGTGACTAAGTCCACTACTATGGACATGCATAGCAAAAAAATATTTATATATTTTATTTATTATGCCCTTGAGCATAATCCCCTACAGAAGATAATGATTAGACTAAGATCGCCCTACCATTCAGTCTATGCACATACACCCTAACATCCAGTCTAAAATATTATATCACAAAATAAAAAATAAACATCAAACCATGCACCTTCCTAACCTAAAGCTAGAAGTGGTGACTTATCATAATGTGTGTGCTTTTAAAGTTTGTGTGGTATGCTTAGCTATAGCTTTAAGTTAGAGTTTTCTAAGTGTAAAGAGTATTTAACTTAGAGGGTTTCATTTAAGTTGTTTAGTTGTTTGTGTTAATTTTATTTTATATTTTGATTGGGTTCAAGTGAATCCTACAATTAATTACCGAGTTGTAAAGAGAGGGAAAGAGAAGAGTACTTCTTTTTTCTTCCCTAACCTAAGTAATTTCTAAAATGGATTCATTTTTTAGTTTTATTTAGTAAATATTTTATTATGTGTTTTAATTAATCCTAAGTGTAGATGAACTCCAAATAAACCTATTCAAAAAGAAAGATATTTTAAGAATAAGTAAAATGAACAAAAGTCACAAAACATACATCACTTCATTTCTTTCACAACATGTATAACATGCATATGAATGAGTCCTAAGAATATCTATACATGCAAATGAGAATGTTTAGCATACTTTATGATGCATGCTGAGTAAGTTACTTAAGAGAATTTGAATGTTTATGAGTATGATTTTTATTAAGTAGAAAAGAGATTTCTCATCCAATTTTCACATGCACACATGAATGTATGAAAGACATAAGTGAGTAATGATTATTTGCATGTAAGTACAAGACCTACTTAAGACTACTGAAAGCCTCGCAACCCCGGAGTTGTCCAGACTAATATACCACTTTCCTTAAATACAAGCATGTGTACAAAAGAAATGAATGGAAAAGAAAGATGCAAAAATTTATATTTATTTTATTTTAGTTTGTTTATGCAATTTATATGTGTAAGTGTAGTTGTCCTTAAGTCATAGCATAGGAATGAATAGGAAATGCAATTAGGCAAGTGTTATGTTCTTTTTAAATGAATTATACACTTTACCAAATTCTATTCAAAACTATACTAAAAGAGGAGAGAAGGAAAATTATACTAAGCACATCCTTATACTTTACTCACATACAAGCTTATAAGTAAGATATAAGTAACAAACTTTTAGTTTTGATAATTGATTCATATATTTTGAAAATAATTTGGATTTAATAGTGATAATAGCCACTCATATTCTTACTTTAGCCAAAATATGCAATTTAACATAAAGGAAATATTTTCATTTTAAATTTGATTTTTGAAAAGCATGAATGCATGAAATCATATGACACACATATTTAGCATATTGGGAAAGAACTAAAGTAATGAAAGTATGTAAACACATTCACCTTAATTAATTCCTAAAGACAATCTTATGAAATAAGAAAGCTTAAAGTAAATCAAAGTTTGTTTAATGTGATTTTTATTTGATCTTGAGTTTGATTTAATTTGGAAAATATGAGGTGAGTTAGTTGTTCTTAACCCATTCTCACATGTGTTTGATATTTTTGTTCAATTTTTAGGTGAGTAGGTTCATTTTATATTTTGATTAAGTTAATGTATGAATTAAGCATGTTAATTACCCCTTATCTACACCACCTTAGCATAGTTAATCAAATAATTATGAGCCAATGAGATGACATAAAATCTCACAAGGAATTTAAATTTTCAATGCACCTAGGAAGAAAAGGCCCAATGCAAATTTGGCTCATGATTAATGATTAATGCTAAGCTTTAACTTAAGTAATTTCACAACACCCCTCACACATATGAGTTGAATTTTAATTTTATTAATTGTACTTAGGCTCTTGAAAACCTAAACTTCTATCTCAAGTAGATTAATTGAGTTCTGGAAAGTTTTAGGATTTTAAAAAATTAATTAAGAGGTTAATTAGTGAATTAACCATTTAATTAAGAGAGGATTAAGAAAGAAAAGGAAGGTTTAAGGAATAGCTTAAGGGAAATACCCAAAAATTTTTCCCTAAACCTCCTATTAACCGAAAATATTAAACCACTAATCAAACTCTTAATTAACCTTAATCACATTAAGGGGGTAATTAGGAAATGAATTAGCAATTTCCCCAATTAAGCCACCAATAAATCCCTAAAAACTTAGCGGAGCAGAAGTCTTCCCCAAAATATACTCAAGAAGTTTTGGAATAATTAATGCATTAATTAAAGGGTAATTAGCAAATTATCATTCCCAATGAAACCCAAATTCAGAGAAAAGAACTATTCAAAATTAATCAAAATCAATTTTAATATATTATATGTTCAATTTTATTTCTAATGCAATTTATTTCATATTTTTCTGATTTTTTTAGGTTGAGATTTGAATTTTAGAAGTTTAGGTAATTAATTAGAATTATTTAAATCCTAATTAAATTCTTACTAGCCAATGCATTACGATGCGTGCACTTTACACGTTATGCTACGTGCTTTCAACCATCCGATCAAGGATCAGACGGATAAGATTAAAGCTGTGGATCAGAGGGGATAAAATAGGATATAACGTGCTTTTTAATCTCGACCATCCATCCCAAAATGCATGAATGGATGGCCAGAGATCCTTCCCTGCAAATGCCTATGAGCCATGGAGATCGTCCATGATCTAGGCCTTGATCCGAGCTCGATTGAGCTTGGATTAGGATGAAACTTAACCCACACCATCAACATAATCCTAGATCTCATCTAACGATCAAGATCTTATGCCATTAACATTTCTTTCACAAAGATCCACACCACATTGATTTTAATGATCGAAAAATGGCTAATCTCACTGGAGGTGATCACCGATGCTCAATTCCCTTGGAGAAGCTTTGTCTGGTTGAGACAAAGTTGTGGTGAAAGTTTGAGGGTCTGAGGTTGAGTGGATCTTCTTATGGGTCACCTCCTCCTTAGCTTGAGCTCAACTTTGATCGAATTGGATCTCCACTTGCTTCAAGAACTTGGAAGAGAGCTTGGGCAAGCTCGATTAGGCTCACTGATGGAGTGTGCAAAGGGAATTGCACTAATTTTGAGTATGGAGTGAATTGGCTTTTCAATGGACCTCCCTTATTTTCAAACTCTAAAAATTGAGAAATGGAGTTTTCAAGTCCTCTCTAAGAAGCTTGGGAATACTCTCTAAGGCTTGCTCTAAGTTCCTATGCTTCAATCGATAGAGGGGAAGTTAGAATTGAAGTGAATTAGGGGGAGTATATCTCCCCTTTGGCAATCGGACTGCCGAGCATAAGCTTGCCATTTTGATCCAATTGTCAAGATTGAAAGGGTTGTTTTGCTATTAGGATTGTCCTTGAGTTTGATTTGACCAGAGGAGTGGGAATATGAACTTCCCATGTGCTCAAAACAAATGGATGCATGATTCCCATGTGACCATTTCAATGGGAGTGGTCGTTTTGACCATTGGGTCAAGTTGGGCCAACCCAAACTTACTGGGTTGGGTGCACCACTCTCCCTAGTGTTCATTTGATCTATTAGGAGAGTATCAAGTAGGTATGAAAAGGATTTGACCAAATTTCAAGTGGAATTTACCAAAATTTGCTCTATGGCCTAGGGGTAAAATGGTCATTTGGTTGATTTTTGAGTTTGGATATGTTGGGTATGTTGAGAAAATAGGTTTGGCCAAGTTTCATTGGATTTGGAGTTCATTTGGTATGGTTTGGCTCATGTTGACCCATTTAGGTCAAAATGAGTCAACTGGGTCAACCAATTACCAATTGGTCAAATTGGGTCAAACCAAGGGTTGGGTCAAGTTCATATGACCATTTGAAATATTTTGGTGGCTTTGGTTTGATTCAATTTGGTTTGAATTTGGTTCATATGACTTCATTTAGGTCAAATGGGTCAAGTTGACCAATTTGACCCATTTGACCTATTTGAGCTAGATCATGGCTAGGTTTAGGTTTGGTTAGTCATATAAAGTGGATTGGTATATTTATTTCCAATCAATTTTGGTTAAGTCTGAATTTGGCACAATATAACCATTTTAAGTCAAGTTGGGTTCAAGGTCAATTGGGCTAGGTTAGGTCTAGTTGACCAATTGAGGCTTTGGTCAAGTTCAACAAGTGATTTGGAATGAACTTGACCCATTAGTTTCAATCAATTTGGCTTAGATCAAGTTTTGACACATTTTGACTTTTTAGGTCAAGTTGGGTCAACTTGGGTCAAGTGGCCAATAGTTAAGTTAGGCTCAAATGACTTGGTCAAGTTCAAACATTGGTCATGAATGAACTTAGATCAATGGCTTCAAACAATATATGGATTTTGGCTATCATTTTGGCTAAGTGTTGACTTGGTCAACTTATTTGACTTTTGACCCAATTTGAATGATTGATCATCCCATGATTGTTGATCATGAGAAGCTTAGGTGAGTTTGATTCAATCCAATTTAGTTAGGATTAGAATTTGGCTCATAAGTACTTTAGGTCACTTTGGTCAAGTGAGCCAAGAAAATGGGTCAAAGCTTGATTTGAGTTTAATTGAACTTGTATATGGACTTATGATTGAAATATAAATCCATTTGTAAGTGGTTTGATGTCAAACGGATTTTGATGTATTTGACAATTTCAAGTTCAAAGAGTGAACATGAAATTGATTTTTGAATTGAGTTTTGGTTAAGTGATTGAAGTTTGTATTTATATTTGGATTCATGATTATAAGATTGATTGAATCATGAAGAAAAATCAAGAGTTTGGCTTGATTTGAAGTTGATTTGGCTAAGTTCAAGAATTTTACTTGAAAGGCTTAGGTTGGATTTTGATAGAATTTGAGTTTGAATTTTTGAATTGGTTTTGGTTGTTTGAATTTATATTTCATTTATATTTGTGAATATAAATGAGAAAATTTCAAAATTTTGAAGTGATTTGATCATGACTTAGGCTAAGTCCTTAAGAAAATTTAAAGGACTTAGGAAATATTTGAAGTTTGGATTTGATTTTTGAGTTTAGTTTGATTGATTTGAATTTATCTTTCATTTATATATGTAAATATAAATGAGAATATAAATGATTTGTGAGAAAATTTTATGAATTTGAATTGATTTGAAGATGATTTAGGCTAAGTCCTTAAGAGGGAATCAAGGACTTAGTAAATGATTTTGAATTAGATATTTCAACTTGGGATTTAATCATGGATTTCTATCATATGGCATTGATTTGAGTTTGGAGAAAATCAAATAAGATTGATTTGGAGTTTGAGAAAATCAATTAGGATTGGTTTGGAATTTGACTTGAAGGAAAGTAGGTGAGGAATGGTTCAAGCTAAGGGTACGTAAATTTTCCTAACACCGCCTAAGGCATGACCTATTCCTATGGCTAACCCTTCTAAGTCTCTAGGGCTAGGTTGAGTGTCCACCTAATCACTAGATGCGTCTTAAGACAAGGAACTCCTAGAGTCTAAGAGAAGTCATATGTCTAGGAAGGAGGGGTTGAGAGCTCATCCTAAAAATGAGGTCAATAAGTCAATAATCCAAATTACTATCCCTATCATTGGATGATCAATTATCCTATCGAAGATTGTTATGTCTTCAAAGATTGGCTAGAAAGGAAGTATCGGAGAGGTGAATTTACATGATCCGCTAGTGTTCTAGTCAACCTGAAAAGAGAGTCTACAAAGATGATTGCGTCCTCTTCCGCATCATCCATTAAAGATAAAAAGAAAGAAAATTAGTCATTGAAGAATGAGAAACAGAGTCTCTAAGAAGACCGTGAAAATGTTGAAAATAAAATACGCCCTAGTGTTAAGTGAAAAATCACCATTTGGAAGTATTTGGGCTTTGGGGCATTTTGATAAGGCTACTTCATCACAACGGTTACTGTAGGCCTCATAAATCAAAGAAGTTGGCTAAGAAAAAGACGAGCAAGAAGAAGACTATAACTTAAAAGATTATTAACAATTTAGATGAGTATCACCAGCTAACAAGATAGCCATTTAGACTTGCAGACTTTATGCCTAAACTTCATATTGCTGAATTGGATGAATAAGATAATGGTGAATCTTGTCCAATTGAGACATGTCGAATTATTTATGTGATATCAGATGTTCTTCAACATCAGTTACTCCAAAATGACAAGGGTAGTCAAACAGACTCGACCAACCGATCAAAATTTTTATTAGGAAAGCAAGAAGAGCCTGAGGAGTTAACATCTGAATTTTGTTTAATGACTCAACAAAAGGATAACAGTTCATACAAAGATTTATGTTTCCCCGATGAAGAAGAGTCAGACTCATCGATATCATCACGTATAAAATGTACGAAGTTGAAAAATGAGTATAGCCCTTCTGGTCAATCATCCAGAATAAGAAGTGAATTTGAATAAACTACCTTTTCAGAATAATATGAGCAACACAAGATGATTCAAGTTTAGTTGAGACGTTGTAAAATTTTACCACCATCATCAAAAAAGGAAAATACAAATAAAGACAAAGGAAACAAATTGAAGTCAACGAAGATATCATTCCAAAAAATCCTAAACTAAAGCCTAAATCAAGCGAAAAGATATATTATAATATTCTATCACATCTAAGAAAGATCCCTATACAATTAAGTGTGTACGAGGCTCTCTTGATGTCAAAAGATCTCCGAAAAACTTTGATACATGATCTCAAAGATTCGGAGAGTTATGATGCTTACTTTGCCAAAAAAATGTATGACTAAATCAATGCAAACTCAAGATCTCCCGATAATCATATTTTCTGAAGAAGATCTTATGTTGGGAACAGATCAACCCTTTCTATATGTTAGTGGAGAGTGATGGCATCAACAATATTGATTGATCTAGGTTATTCTATCAATCTTATGAGTCTAAAAGTATTAAGAGTATTATCACTTGATATCCAACATCTTGGGAGAGATAGGTTGATGGTTCATAGTTTCAACGAGAAAGGACAGAAAACCCTGGGTTCTTTTATTCTCCTGCTTAAGTTTCAGGATTTATATACAGAAGCTAAATTTGATGTAATCGATGCTGATACATCATTTAGATCTCTCTTGGGCTGGCCATAACTGCATGAGTATGACATGGACCCACCAACTATGCATCAGTGTATGAAGTACCTAAAAGAGAGGGAAAAGTTCAAAATTCCTAGCAATCTACAACCATTCTCCGTCCATGAAAAAAAGATTTATGAAGATACAAAATATTTTATCCCTAAAGAGCCTAAGCCAACAGAGTCTCTTGAAGCGGTAGCATCCACTTCATGAATTAAAAAGCAATTTCACAAAGTGAAAGAGCATAAGCAAAGAGGAAGAAAGAAGACTGTGTCGTCTTTCCCTAAATCACTTGACTTCATACCTAAATCAAGAAGATCAATTCCTCATTTGGGAAGTGACACACAAGGAGAAGAAAATATTATTGTCAAACTTAAGAGAACTTATAAACTTTCAAGAAAGATAAAGTATGAAATAAATGATTCTGATTTAGACTATGACTTCGAATCTACTTATGGAAATAGAGTTCAGATGGTCGCATCAAGAAGAACATCTCATTTGGTAGTGTTAGAGGACTTCTTCAAAATTATACCCATCCCTAAGCAATACTTCAAAGAAATCACTCCATTGGAAGTTCATAACATTGAAGAATTGATAACATTCTGAGTCTCCATTGAGTGAGAGTGGCGGAACAGGAACTCTATTTTACAAATCTGAAGAGTCTCAGTCTTTTAATTTTGATTAGCCTACTCAATATAAAAATTCTGATGAGATAGTGCCAACAAGATTATCAATATACTATCCACATAAATTATGAAGAATGATACATAAGCTTGAAATTCATATTAGAACTATTAAACATAGAACTCAAATATTTAACAAGATATGGAGCCAAAGAAGTCCTCAGGCATCACAAAGAAGTGATAAGTTTATCACTAAAGGTCTTGGGTTCATCCACAAATCTCATCAAAATAAAGTTTGTTATAATATAATAGAAATGAGAGATCAAACTAATAGTGATGAAGAAGATGATCTCCATGAAATTCTTCTTACAAACGATGAAGAAGCAGAAGCTAAGCCTGCACTAGAAGAACTTGAAGATGGTGGATAAATAGCTACTATGGATGAACTTAAAGAAATCAATCTAGGAGCTGAGGATGATCCCTGTCCAACTTTCGTCAGTTCCCATCTACCTGATGAGAAAGTTGAAGAGCTAAAATTACTACTTTGTGAATTTAGGGATTACTTTGCCTAGACATATTATGAAATGTTAGGCTTATCCCCATCCAACTTTCGCCAGGCGTATTTCACGTCTTCATAGATTTTAGCTACATGGACTGCGAATGGCTGAAGATTGCCAGGAATTATATGTTCTTCCTCATATTTTATGTATTTCATGCATTACAAAGTACGGACTATTCATACTGTAGCCAAGAAACGACCCAACAAGGCGAATGTTAATTATCAATGACATGGAATTTGACTTTTGTGTAAAGTTTTCTGAATCTTAGTGGCAAGATAAAAAATTTGAGTGTCTTTTGCCCTTTTTCATCGAAGCTGTGGATCATTAATTTGTCTCTTACTAGATGTTGAATGTCAAGAGACAATCCTTTCAATGCTCACAGACTCATGAGATTGACAGATGAACCTGGATCAATTGGACTTCGATTGAATATGACACCATCGCTCTCTGCAGAGATAAATAGCGGGCAATTATGTTCTGATGTTTCGAGCATAAGATCTTCCTCAAAGAAGGTGATCGTTGGAAGGTCTTGAGATTGTAATACTTCAGTCATACACTGCTCGGTGAAGTACGCTTATTATTTCTCTGGATTCTTAAAAGCCTGAATTAAGATTTCACGGAGATCCTGTGACATCAGGAGGGCCTCATACACACTCAATTGTGCAAGGATCTTCCTCAAGTGCGATAGAATATTGTAATTGATTCCTTTATCCATATTAGACTTCTTCATTGAATCCTTATGAATGATATTTTCATTAACTTCTATATTTGTGTCCTTGCCTTTATTTGGTGTTCCTTTCTTCTATGACGATAACTTGCACTTCTTAATTTTTTGCTCTATCTCAGATTCTTCTGAAGAAGTCTCCCCTTCAGAATCACCATTTATGCTAGAAGATTGGATAGAGACTTCAGAATCATTATCTAATTTTATACCCTTCATCAATGGTGACATTGAAGGCTCTGACTCACCTTCATCCAGAAAGCACAAGTCTTCTTCCGAGTTATCATCTGTTTGTTTCAGCATTAGGAAAGACATGAATGACATATCGTTAGTGGTTCCTCTTCTTGAATTATCTTGAAGAAGTGAACTCTGTCAGGGAGTATCCAAGAACATTGAGATAACCTGACAGACTTCTCCAAAAAGGGATTCTTCATCATCATCTCCTTCATCATTTATTTCGATGATTTGGAGTCTTGACATGAAATCAGCTAGCTTAGTTGGTTGTTTTGATGGTTATTGATATTCTTCAAGATTATTAATAATCTTTTGGGTGGTAGATTTCTTTTTGACCTTCTTTTGTTTGGCTGGTCTTTCAGGAGTTTTTGGCAAACTACGAATATGTTATTTCTCAGGTCGGGGGTGTTAATCACCTTGGATTGCCTTTGAAGAGCAGAACCTTTTGATGTGGACCCTGCCTTCAATTCTAGTACTAGCTCAAACAGTGATCTCCACTTGACACCAAGAATGTCTTCTAACTGTTTCAGCATCTTCATAATTTTCTTTAAGATCATTGTCTACCATTTATCATTCTCAACTGTCTTTTCTTTTGCTTTATTTTTCTAGGGCGCATGGAAGAGGACATAACCACCCTTGTAGATTCTCTTTTTGACTGTACGATAATACTATTGGATAAAGTAAATTCACTCTTTCTGTACTTTCTTTCCAGCTAATCTTTGATTACATAACAATCTCTTATAGGGTGGTTAACTACCCGATGATATTGACAATAATTTGGGTTGTTAGTTCGTCCTGACTCTTCTGGTCTTTTACATTCTGGCAACTTTAACCCTGCCTTGAGTGCTTGTCGAAATAGTTTAGCTACGTTTTCTCTTTTGAAAGAGTATTCTTTATTCATTTTCTCCTTAAAAGATGGATGCATTCGATCATCATCTCTTAATGATTTTCTTGGGCACTCACCATTACTCGAGAAAGTTTTGGGTTTTTCATTGCCCTCGAGAACTAATTTTGGTTGAGAATTGAAGGGTATTTGACTTTTTTTTAAAATAGATAGGTTATTTCCCCTTGTCTACAGTATAGGTTGCTTGTCTTCTTCTATCTGAATCATATGAAGTAGTGTGAGATTCACTTCTCCTTTATTCTGAGAGCGCCATTTTCTTTGTTCTATTTGAATGGCTTTCAAACTTGGAAAGGTTCAACTTTTCAAATTTTGACACTTGATCAAGTAGTTCTTGGAAGGTGTGATGGAAGCCATGCATAAATAGGGTGTCATTTTATTATCAATGTTACCCATTAGCAACTGAATTGGATGTTCCTCTTCCAACTTTTGCTCACACTTCATGCTCATGTTGCACCAGCTAGTTATATATTTAATGACTTACGCATCATTCTTTCTCTTCTCCAAGGCAAGGTTAGTTATAGTAGTCTTTCTGGTTACACTGGCAAACCTCTTGATGAACATTGCCTCCAACTCGACGAATATCTTAACTGAGTCATTCAACAACTTTGCGTACCAGTCGAAAGAAGTTGAAGTTAAGCTGCTAATGAACTAGCGAAATAACAGTGTGTCATTGCCCCCAGTGTTACCACAAATTATTTTAAATTATGCTAGGTGCTGCCTGGGGTTATCGTTTTTATCAAATAAGTGAAATTTCAGCATCGAGTAACCTTTAGGATACGACACCTGGTCATATTCTACAGGGTAGGGGTGACATGTGTTCACCAATTTCTCCACCTATTCTACAGCTATGATAACTTTAATATTTTCACTTATAATAGTTTCAAGTTGTACAGCTGTCATTGGCTCAATCGCGCTCAGTATATGTTGAGGGCTGGGTTGAGTAGTCAATTGATTGACTTCATTTCTACATTTAGGAGCACTCTATGCTCTAGAGATTTGTGGTGCTTGCTCAATTAGTGGGTTGATGGATGTTGTGTTGGTTGTTTGATGATTGATAGGAAGAACTGGTGTCGGCACTACGATAGTGTTTCTCTGCATCATCTGCATCATTAGATTCATCTACATCATCATCTGATTCATGTTTGAATTCAGTTGAGAGATCTCTTTGTCCTTCGCTTTCTTCTACCGCTGCATTTACCTTTGTATTTGAGCAAGCGTAGCAGTGTCAATGAATAGCGTGTTATCTTTTTCTTCTTGTTCCTCTTCTTACTCATCACTTGAGGAGGAACAAAAAGGTTCTGCTTCCGTTTGACCATATGCTGGATCTTCAATATGGATAGGAGGTGCAGCTCCATGATGCCTTGATCGATATTATTGTACACCATATGGTTCTCTAATGTGCTATACCATATATACCACTTCTGCCCCCATGGTATCTTCTTCTTCATCTTCTTCTTCTTGAAGCTTTATCTCCAATCAACGTCTCCATCTAATTTCAAGCTCAGAGTGTGGGGCAGACACCTCCTCAATCGAAGGGCTGTGATCAAAATCAAGAGAAGATTGTTTAGGTTAGTGATAAGATTCCCTGGAGGATCCTCTAGAGTGTCGACCACAATGAGCCTCATTGATTACGATATTCTTTTTAGGAACCCATTCTCGTTGGGTCCTATCATCAATGGATCTCTGGATATTCGAGCCGGATGTCACCCCTTTCTGCCTTTTGGTGGCCTCTTCTTCTCGAGGCTTCGGCCTCCAGACTTATTTTCCCTTCTACCAGGATCTTTCGGTCGTGGATTCTCAAATATGTGATTCAGGTGTCACGCCCCGATGTTCACTGTGCATGGTTTGTTTGTAACGCTCTTAAGTTCTTACTAACATTGATGGTAGCTTCTACAGTGGAGCGTTATTGGTCTCTTTGATAATTGATCTTTGATATCTCTTCTTTATAAATCCTTATTCTTTTACAACTTTTAAAACTCTATGTACTCGAGCAGATAGAGTTTCAAGTTGTTTCTTCTAAGGGGTTGGCACTGACTGTTGTTCAGCCTAGAAAGACGGCTTAACGTACAAGTAGAGCTATTCCTTTTTACCCAATTCAGATTTTCAAATTTATTGCAAGTAAGAATACTCGCTTCTAGTTGTAAGACTGGCTGTGTAATAGATGGGTCAGGTGAGAGTTGATGGGCTCGCAGCTCAGCATTCTTTCTTCTCTTCTACCTTTTAGTCAGCTTTCCTCCATATGAGGAAGCTTCAGCATCATGTCGGTCTTGCACAAAGGACAAGGTCGGCGGGGAAGTAGCGTTCAGATGCACTACTGAAATTGTCTGCATAGTTATAACTCTCTTCATGGCTAGAGCTTCAGCATGTCCCAACCTTTCAAATATATAGGCTCTCTTTCGAGGAACCAAAATAGTAGTAGCGATAGGAACTTTGGTATACTTGGCCTGTTGCACGGGTTAATGTGCAAATTGAGCATGATTGTCTTGTGGCCTAGCAGCAGTTCGAGCAGTGATCACTGGAAAATCCATGCTACCAAATTGTATAATAGCTCCAACGTCGCTGGGGTTGATGACAGTATTAACTAGGTGGATGTTGGCTCCATGTTCTAGTTGCACAGTGAATGGTGTGTTTTGAAAATCTATCTGCGAAATGAAAGATGGGGATTAGTAATCAGTAATTGATATATCATCCCACACTTTCATAATGTAGAGATATAATAGAATAAACATGATAGAATATGAAAACAAGTCATGTATAAATAAGATCTTGAAATTTTCATAATTATGTTTATTATAAAAATAATTTGGAATTTCAATCAATTTAATTTTATAAATAACTTTAAGTTTTCATTTTACTATACTCCATTGCTATCATAGCTCAGATTCGACTAACCAAAGATAGAAAAAGAGAAACATGTCTCCAGCGGAGTCGCCAGAAATCTGTAGGCTCCAAAAATTCGCCACCGTCCTCTCGATTAAAAGAGTTTGATTTAAATGTCGGTTAAATTTTTAGAAGGCAGGTGAGAGAGTAGATAAGACATTACCCAGAGATTTCAACCTCATTTTGTGATGACTTTAGATCTGGCTCTAAGTTTTCTATAGGCGCAAGCACTTATAGTTAATTACCCCTCCCAATGTTGAGAGGGAACTTTTGATTAAGGCTAGCCGTTAAATCACTAAATGTGTAACATATAGTAGCAGCAAGCAGAGTTTTGAAATTTAGATTTATGAAATTCATCATCATTTAACTTAAAGTGGATGGTTGGTGGAACAATGATGCGCCCGATCAAGATCACATGGTTCCATCATTCCGGGCTATCATGGTCTCTAGTCTACTTAGTCAGAGGAGGTAGTCCCAAAGATCATCCTTGTCGATGGGTTGCATCTTTGAAGAGAACCTTGTACTGGCTATATATATATATATATATATATATATATATATATATATATATATATATATATATATATATATATATATATATATATATCTATATATATATATATTGATTATCAATACATAAATTCAATTTAAAGTGATTAATCAATTAAAAAAATCTATTTAAAATCCAATATAACCAAATCAAACCACTATCCCAAATCTCTGCCTAAACTTCTTCTTCTCTTCATACATGAAGCCCGCTAGCTCCTCCTTGCTCAACCATGTGCATCCCACGAAGCGTTGATCTCCCTTCATGCTCGGGTTTAAGCCAGGCACGAGCCCTCGCATGACCTCCACCATTCCTCCTTCTCCAAACCGATTGACTTTTCCTCCAAACTGCATGCAAAAATCACAGGCAACCTTCCTCCCCTTCTTCATTCTCCAAAATTGCAAAGAACCACTCTCTCTAATCATAGGCACCCTTCTTCTTATTGATAGCAGGGAAACATCAAAGGATTCTTCTTTCAATTTTGATTATTGCACTCTTCATTATCCTTCCAATCTTATTGTCAAGAACACCAGAAGCGGGTTCTTCTTTCATTTTCATCGCTCTCGCATTATCCTTCCAATCTTTACTTCCTAGCAAATCAGGGAAGAACACCATCAAGAGGCGGGTTCTTCTTTTAGTTTTTGGCATACCCAACCTCGCTCCCTTGCCGATCATTGCAACATGCAGAAAGATTAGTCAGACCATGTGAGATCTGTGAATGTGGATATATAAACATGCTTGTATTTCTTTGCAGGTTCAAAGGCCTCGTCATGCTCATGAAGACGCGACGAGATGAAAAATTGGATGTGGTATCGCAAGACACTGCTCGCTATGCTCAAGATCGCATGCTAAGTAAGTCAACATTCTTTAGATGTCGCTCCGCCTAGACGTGCTGCCAAAATTTTATCTAATTTCTAGACTTAAAAAAAATGAAATGAATACACTTTGCACTATATTTCTTTTCTCAGTTTGACGCAATGCCCTTGAGGCGTAGTGGTGTGAAGGCTGATGGTGTCACAAGACACCACTTCTTGCACACATGAGGGTCAGAAAGCAAATACTCTTGATCGACCCACATCGGGATGATGCCAGACTGCCAAATTGTGTCAAGTCTTTTGACTTAGCAAAAATGGGAGAGTGAAATGAACTGGCTTAAGAATGTTAAGTAAGAAAACCTGCAGCTAATTTTAAACTAAAAGCGTCAAACAAAAAAGGGGAAAAATAAGAATTACTTTGAGGGGTAAATCTTCTTTTAAAATAACAAACTAAATTATCCTTTGAACCTCTAGCTTCAAAATAAAATTAAAATTTGGATCTACAACTCTTTTCTGTGAGATAGAAGGAGATACCAAATAAAAATCTACAAAAGTCATAGGGTTTCCTTCAATTAAAAATTATGAAATTTTATTCTAATTATGATCTTTAAAATCTATTATTTCATTAATTAGATAAAATTAGCTAAGTTATAAACATCAGATGTCTTTGACATTGAGGTTTCAATCAAATTTTAATATATCCAAAACTATGCGCTAAGTTGGAATTAAATGAAAATCTAAAATCAATCTCATAATTAAGAAATTAAAACTACATAAAGTCTTAAATACACCGTGCATCTATTTATCTTTATTTAGATTCAAGTGTTTGAGGATGATGCGGGTTGCTTAGGTTTAGTCTTGGATGGTGAGCATAACCTAAAACCTATAATAAGAGTTTCAAATCGGTGAAATATAGAATTTTATCGATGATAGATCTAATCTTCATTAGTAAATTAAACGAGTTGGAGGATCTAAAGCTCTTAAATATATTTAAATTAATCATTTTTTTCTAATTAAATTAACTCAAATTAAATATCAATATGAAACTGCTTAAATGGAATTCTATCATTAAAAGCTTAAATCAAAATTCAATCTATCCACCTTTCACAATTATTTGTCGGGGGTGATAGATTAAGAAAACTCTAGCTCACAAAAAATGCTCAATCTGTTCTATGTTCACAACTAATCTTTTGCGGTAAGGGCGTGGCTGTCCTCATTCGTGTTGTCCAAGAGCTCCATATGAAGCTGATGACAATCAGTTTCGGTCATGCTCCATTATATTACAATCACGATGGCAGCATACTCCCCAATGGATCGCCTTTGAGTTATAAATCATAGGGTATACTTGATAGGAAAACAACCCTCAGCTAGGTAGACTTAAGTTATCTCCTTACAAACACCAGAATAAGAATTTCTTGGGCGACGTAACCCATGTGATCTTTGATAAGGATCCTTGATCAAGTTTACCTCCTCTCAGTAGGGACCATGACTTCGAACAACTATGGTATCTAGATCGGGCACGTCATCATTCCCCCAACCATCCAGTCTAAGCTGAAATGATAAATTTCATAATCTAAATTTTAAACTCCACATGTTGCTACTATACACTATGCATTTAGCGATCTAATGACTAGCCTTAATCTAAAGTTCTCTCTCACTTATTAAGAGGGTAATCTATAGGGCTTGCTTTATAGAAACACAGAACGATCTAAAGTCCTCACAAAATGAGGTGAAATCTCTAGGTAATGTCTTATCACCATTCCATCACGCCTTCAAAATTACAGCATTTAAATCATACTCTCTTCAATTCAATATTGAGAGGTCGATAATTTTTAGAGCCTGATTTCTAGCGACTCTGGGGATAAGATTCTCTTTCCATCTTTGGCTAGTCATATATGTGCTATAGTAGCAATAAAATTTTTGAAAATTCAAAATGAAAAATGGTGATTTAAGTGTATAATAAATTCAATTTGAGGCTCTATGTTGAATGAATCATTCCGTAGAGTATATCTTTATTATATTATTATTTTGTTCTGTAGTGCCTCTCCATCTTGAAAGTATGGGGTGAAATAATAATTGCTAATTACTAATCCCCATCTTTCACTTTTGCATAATAGATCTATAAAACACTCATTTCATCGTTCAACTAGGGCGTGGTGCGAACATCTTCCTAGCCAATGCTGTCATCAACATAGGAGATGTCAGTGCTACCATTCAATTCGGTAGCTTGAATTTCCGATTATATGTAGACTCACAAAGTAACCAGTGGTACATTCATCAGGTCATCTTGAAGGTCTCAAGTTCGAAGCTACCTCTCGGCCATGTGTAGGGTTCAATAGCCAACTACTATCAAAGAGATCTCCCAATAGAGAACTTCAGTTTTCAAAAGGCCAAGTCAATCTAAAGCCCCTGTGATGAAAAGAGTCGTCAGTGGGCAAACTGTGTCTTTAATGCCTCGTGGTACAATTGCTTCGCCAATTGAACCTTTTGTACCCGGAAAGTATGATGATGAAGCTTCCTCATCAAGGAGTAAATTAACTAAAAGACAGCGAAGAAAGAGAAATGCTGAGTTGAGGGCTCAGCAGATCTCCTTTGAACGACCTAGCGAACAAGCTATACTGCCGCCATAAGTGAATATCCCTACCCACAATAACTTTGACAACCAAAAGTGGGTAAAAAGGAATAGCTCTGCTGGTGAAGTAAAGCAGTCTTTTTGGAAGAACCAACTCAACCACCACAAAGGAGATATTTAAAAGCTGTCGATACATAAAGTTCTCAAAGTAGCGGACAAAGGCCTAATGAAAAGAAGATCTCGAGGCACTGATGATGGAAAAATCAAGGTCCACCAAGAAAGTTTCCATCTCTTCTGGTAACTATCCATCGAGGCCAATATGATTTGCATGGTGAGCATTAGAGCGTGACACTTGGACGCAAGAATCCATCAAAGGTCCCATGAAAATTTAGATATGGAGGCTAAGGCCCCGTAATGAAACTTGGAATAATGGAAGAGGTGTGACATCTGATACATATACTCAGAAATTCACCTCAAGAATAACTCATCAGAAGTGGATACCCAAAAGATAGGATATCATTGATGAAAGATATGATGGTCGACACCCTGGAGAATCCTCTAGGGGATCCTATCATCGATCAAGTTCACCCCAACAAGAGAATGTTGACTTTGATCGCAGTCCTTTAATAGAAGAAGTGTTTGTTCCTCACATTGAACCAAAGATCCACTGGAAACGATGATCAAAAATTCATGTGCAAGAAGAAAATAATGAAGAGGACACTATGGAGGTGGAAGTTGTCTATGTGGTTAAAGATATAGATGAACTCTCTGCTCAGCACCATCAACAGCAACACAAACTCAAGGAACCTGAACCTGAATTCAACATTTATGAAGAAGAGTCTTCATAAAAGCAAATAGAGGATGGATCTTCGATCTTTGCTAAAGATGAAGAAGAAGAAGACCAGAATGAGAAAGAGATCATGGGTGTCGAAGTTGTCTATATGGTTGAACCAGGAAATGATCAGTCTGGTACACGATTTTATACTCATCATCGTCGTACATCCCCAACAACAATTATCTCTATAAATACACAAGGAGATGGACAGTCAAGTTCTTCCCCTGAAAATGAACAAGGAGCAGAACCACAATAAGAAATAGAAGAAGAAGAAGAAGAGCATGTACTGATTAATGTCATGGCGTTAGCCAGAGAGCAAAGAGAAATGCAGCATTAAATGGAGGTCAAAGATAAGGAGATTGCATAGCTTGGTACCAAAATGAATGATATGATGGTACAAATGAACATCATAATGGAGATTTTTAGAAGAATATCACATCAAGTCTATTTTATTTTTACGCTAATCACAAAGTAAGAATACAACTTCTATACCATCAGTCACTGTGGTACCTCAAGCTCCTATAGTACATATTATGCATGGAGCGAGGAATGAAGTTAACCACTACCTCTCCAACCAATAATTCAAAATCTGGCTAGCACACTTTGAATGGTAACAATTTCTCTGTTAGAAATAATAATCAATGAAAAGATAAAGACAGTCATAGCCTCAGAGCAGGCTGAAAAGCTGATGAGTAAGGGTCACCATTACCCAGCTGAATATGACCAAGTGTCATACCCGAAAGGTTACTCAGTGCTGAAATCTAATACTTTCAGCGAGCTTGGTTATCCAAACCAACATCTAGCCCAATTTAAAGCTACTTATGGTAACACAGGAGGGAATGACACACTATTTTTCCATCAATTTGCCAGTAGATTGACCTTAACCACTTTCGAATGGTATGTAAAATTGTCAAATGATTTAGCTAAAATATTTGTTGAATTAGAGACTATATTTGTGAAGAGGTTCGCCAGTGCAATCGAGAAAATCGCAATCGTTGACCTTGCCTTGCTGAAAAGGAGGAAAGATGAGTTAGTAATAAAATTCATAAGTCGTTGGTGCAACCTAAGTATGAAGTGTGAACAACGATTAGAAGAAGAGCAAGCAATCTAATTGCTAATGGGAAATATGGATGATATAATGGCACCATTTCTATGCATGGCGTCGATTTCAACATTCCAGGACTTGCTCGATATGGTGGCTAAATTCGAAAAGTTGAACTGCCCTAAGTCTGAAGTCTATGCAGATAAAGCAAAGAGACACAAACCTTCAGACTCAAGAAGAAATGAAATTCATGCCGCTTCCTATAGCTCAAATAGTGAAAAGCATGTGATATATAATGTGGATAAAGGAAAGCAGCCAACGTATAATGATGTTAAGGGAAAAAAGCCTGTATATTCTAATCCACAACCAAAATTAGTATTGGGAGGTAATGGCAAACCTCAGACTTTTCCAAGTGGTGGGGAGCATCTTAAACAAGCCACAAGAGATGATGAGCGAATATGGCCATCTCTTATGGAAAAGATCAGCAAAGAATATTCCTTTAGAAGGGACAATGTGGCTAAATTATTTAAAGCATCAAAGTGGTTTAATTACCAGAAATTAAAAGGCTTGAAGAAGTCAAATAATCCAAATTATTATCCCTATCATCGGATGATCAGTCATCCTATCGAAGATTATTATGTCTTCAAAGATTGGCTAGAAAGGAACTATCGATGAGATGAATTTACACTATCCGACGGTGTTCTAGTCAGCCCAAAAAAAGAGTTTACAAGGATGATCATGTCCTTTATCATCCAAAGATAAAGAAGGAGAAATCTTCTGAAGAATGGCAACAAATAGTATCCAAAAATACCATGAAGATCTTTAAAGCGCTAAAAGGCGTCCCAGTGTAAATGGAAATCACCACTTGAACCTATATTGGACTTAAGAGAGACCTAAACCAAGTATTTGGGCTTCTCAATAGCATTCGATAAGGCTACTTCATTACAACATGAAGTAGTCTACTAGCGAACCTCATAAATCAAAGAAGGCTAAGAAAAAAGATCAAGAAGAGAACTACAACTCAAAAGATCATTAACAATCTAGAGGAGTATCACGAGCTCGCAAGACAGCCATTTAGGCTTGCAGGCTTCATGCCTAAACTTCGCATTGTTGAATCAGATGAAGAAGATAATGATGAATCTTGTCCAGTAGAGACATGTCGAATCATTTGTGTGATGTCAGATATTCTTCAACATCAGTTACTCTGAAATGACAAGGGTAGTCAGATAGACTCAGCCAACCCATCATAATTCTTATTAGGAAAGTAAGAAAAGCCTAAGGAGCTAACGTCTGAATTTAGTTTAATGACTCAAGAAGACAATAACAGTTCAGATGAAGATATACATTTTTCCAACGGAGAAGAGTCAGACTCATCGATATCATCACGTATGAAACATATGACGTTGAAAAATGAGACTAACCCTTTTGGCCAATCTTTCAGAATAAGAAGAGAACTTGAAGAAACTACCTCTTCAAAAGAATCTGAGCAAGATAAGGTAATTCAAGTTCAGTTGAGAAGTGGTAAGGTCTTACCACCTTCAACAAAGAAGGGAAATGCAAATAAAGACAAAGGCAAATAAATTGAAGTCAACGAGAATATTATTCCCAAAAATTCTAGGATAAATCCTAACTCAAGCGAGAAGATAGATTATAATATTCTATCATATCTGAGAAAGATCCTTGCATAACTGAGTGTGTATGAGGCTTTCCTGATGTCAAAATAGCTTCGAGAAACTTTGACACAGGCTCTCAAAGTCCCGGAGAGTTATGAATCTTACTTTGTTGAAAAATGCATGACTAAAGCATTACAAACTCAAGATCTCCTAGTAATCACATTTTCTGAGGAAGATCTTATGTTGGGGACAGCGAATCACAACCATCCTATTTATGTTACTGTAGAGAGTGATGACATCTCGATCAGCTAAATATTGATTCAGATTCTTCTATCAATCTTATGAGTCTAAAGGTATTAAGAGGATTATTCCTTGATATCCAACATCGTAGGAGAGATAAGTTGATGGTTTATGGCTTCAATGAAAAAGGGCAGAAAACTCTGGATTCTTTTATTCTCCGGCTCAAGTTCAAGGATTTATATACAAAAGCTAAGTTTCATGTAATCAATGCCGATACATCATTTAGATCTCTCTTGGACTAGTCATTGCTGCATGAGTATGGCATGGTCCCATCAACTATGCATCAATGAATGAAGTACCTAAAAGAAGGAGAAGAATTTAGAATTCTTGGTAACCTACAATCATTCTCCATCAATGAAGCAAAGATCTATGAATATGTGAAATATTTCATCCCTAAAGAGCCCAAGCCAACAGAGCCACTTGAAGCGGTGGATAATCAGGGCAGAAGCAAAGAAGAAGAAAGAAGGCAATGCTGACTCTCCCTAAAGCACTTGATTATGCACCTAAATCAAGAAAATCAGTTCCTTATTTGGGAAGTGACATAGAAGAAGAAGATATTCCTATTAAACCTAAGGAAACTTATAAGCTTTCAAGAAAGGTAAAGTATGAAACAAGTGATTCTGGTTCAGACTATGTTGAATCTACTTATGGAAATAGAGTTCAAATGGTCGCATCAAGGAGGATAGCTCACTTGGCAGAGTCAGATGACTTACTCAAAATTACACCCATCCCACAACCGTACTTCAAAGAAATCACTCCACTAGAGATTCACAATATTGAAGAATTGATAACCTTCTATGTGTCGCTATTGACTGAGAGTGGCGGAACAGGAAATCTATTTTATAAATCTGAAAAGTTTCAGCCTCACAATTTTAATCGGCCTGCTCAACATAAAATTTTTGATGAGGTAGTGCCAACAAGAATACCAATATAATATTTGCAAAAATTTTGAAGAATGATGCATAATTTTGGAATTCATATTGGAATTAATAAGCATAGAACTCAAATCTTTAATAAGATGTGGAGCCAAAGAAGTCCTCAAGCATCACAAAAAAGTGATAAGTTTATCACTAAAGAGCTTGGGTTCATCCGCAAATCGCATCAAAATAGAGCCTCTTATAATATAATAAGTTGAGATCGAGACTTATAGTAACAAAGAAGATGATTTCTGTGAAATTCTTCTTAAAAATGATGAAGAAGTAGAAGTCAAGTCCACACCTAAAGAACTCGAAGATGGTGGACAAATAGCTACTATGGATGAATTTAAAGAATTCAACCTAGGAGGATGATCCGATCCAACTTTGTTAGTGCCCACGATGAGAAAGTTGAAGAGCTAAAATACTACTTTGTGAATTCAAGGATTGCTTTGCTGGACATATTCGAAATCCAGGTTATCCCCTGATATAGCGTTCATAAACTAGCTATTACACGAACTGATGCACTTAAGCAAGCTCTTAGCGAATGAGATTGGAGATTGAAGAAGCGGTAATTATAGAAACTAAAAGGCGATTAAGCGCTTCATCGAGAATGCATATTGGATAGCCAACATTATCCTAGTGAGAAAGAAGAATGGTCAAATTCATCTCTGCATTGACTTCCGGGACCTAAATAAGGCGTGCCCAAAAGATTACTTTCCGCTTACAATATCAAAACTATTAGTGGACAACACCTCCAACTATGACATGTTCTCATTTATGAACGGATCATCGGAATATAATCAAATCAAGATGGCGCCTGAAGATGAAAGACATACATCATTCAGAACACATATTGGTATATATTGTTACATGGTCATGCCATTTGGCTTGAAAAATACTTGAGCTACATACCAAAGAGCCATGACGTGTATTTTTGATGAGTTGATTCATCAGAAGGTGGAATATTATGTTGACGATTTGGTGGTGAAAAGCTTAAATTGTGAAAATCACTTTGAAGACTTGAGAATTGTATTGGAAAGAATCAGGAAATATGATCTCAAGAAGAATCATCTAAAATGTGCATTCGAAGCATCCTTTGAAAAAATTTTAGGTACATTATACATCATAGAGGTATTGAAATTGATCCCGCAAAATTATTGGAGATGCCCAAAAGTTTCCATCGACTTCATTCTTTGCAAGGATAGCTCGCATTCATCCATTAATTCATATCAAATCTATCAAGACACTATCAACCATTTGCAAAGTTGATGAAGAAGGATGCTCCATTCAAATGGGACAAGGAGTGCCAGGAAGCCTTCAATACCATTAAAAGATACATGTTAAATCTACCAATCCTTGCAACGTCTACTCCTGAAAAGCCCCTCATTTTATACACAGCTGTATTAGAAGAGTCTCTTGGAGCATTACTGGCACAACACAATGAAGAAAGTAAAGAGAATGCTCTTTATTATATTAGTCGAAGGCTAATTGGAGCAGAAATGATATACTTTCCAATAGAGAAGCACTGTTTAACATTGATGTTTGCAGTCCAAAAGTTTCATCACCATATGTTATCTCACAAAGTTACCCTCATATCAAGGATTGATTCGCTGAAGTACTTGATGACAAGACCAGCATTGACAGGTCATTTGGTAAGATGGGTAGTATCGCATTTACAATTCTATATCACATATGTTCCGTAGAAAGTAGTGAAGGAACATGTCTTTAGCATATTTTCTTATTGCACATCCCATCCCTGCGGACTCTTCTCTTAATGACGATTTGCCCGATGAGCAAACTATGCTCATTCATGAAAGAGAAAAATCATAAATTTGGGAAATGTACTTTAATGGAGCCTCATCGATCAAACAAGTCCAATATCTAAATTTTCCAAGAGCAAAAGCAGGAATCAACATCGTCTTCATAACACTAGAAGGAGGGATAATGAGACGATCATATGGATGAGAACTTGTGAATATGAAGCAATAATGGTAGTCGGAAGAAGCTATTTTCATAGGCATTCAAAACTTGCATATTTTGACGATTCTCAACTTATTATAAATCAAGTACTTGGCATCTATAGAATTAACAAGCTTGAGTTAGCTTTCTATCACAAGCAGGTTCTCGAGCTTATGAAGTAGATACCAAATATCACACTAACTCGAGTCTCTCAATCCGAGAATAGTAAAGTTGATTGCTTGACAAAATTAGCTAAGGAAATGGCAAGTATGAATGATGATTATGTCTTGATCAGCATATTTACTTGACGAGTCTTAGAACTAGTAAAGTATCAATCCCCGCATGTAGAGTGGTTACCAAATTCGACACAGCGAGATGCGACTCAGGTTGCTCTTCATACTCCCCAAATCAACAAGAAGTTGTACCAAGAACAGCTAAGAATGATATTACTTCAGAGAAGCAGTGTGAAGCTTTTATTATAGAAGAGCCACATGATTGGAGGCAACCCTTCATCGACTACGTTAAAGAAGGCAAATTACCAAATAATAAATCACTGGCAGCTCAAATTGAGAAGAGGATGTTACGCTATATTTTTTTCAACGACACTTTATATCGTAGATCCTTTAAACAAATGTGACTACGATGCCTAAATATAGATGAAGGTACTAAAGTGATGATTGAAGTTCATGAAGGACTTTATGGTACACATCAGTTAGGTTCCAAGATGACACTAAATATCAAAAGTATAGGTTATTATTGGCCATCTATGGTGAGAGACTGTATTAATTATGCTAAGAAGTATCATGAGTGTCAAGTACATGGGAATCTCATCCATCAACCTCCAAATCCATTACACCCAACAATAGCATCCTGGCCATTAGAATGTTAGGGTACATATGTAATTGAATCAATTGATCCACCGTCGTCAGCTGAACATCGCTTCATCCTAGTAGCGACTGACTATTTCTCTAAGTGGGTTGAAGCTACCCCATTTAAAGAAGTTACTATCGATCGAGTGATTAACTTCTTTACATATAATGTGGTCTATAGATTTGGAGTGTCAAATAATTTTTTGATAATGTACGACTTTCAAAGTGCAAAGATTTATAGATTCGTCGATCGACACAAAATTGATTGAAAATACTCTTCAATATATAATCCAAGAGCAAATGGTTTGGAGGAGGCCTTCAACAAGACATTAGTCAAGTTGCTCAAGAAGATTCTTACTAAAAATAAAAGGAAATGATATACCAAGCTAGTAGAGGCAATATGGGCGTATCGAACTACATACAAGATGTCGATTAAAGCCACTCTCTATTCATTGGTATTTGAAACTGAAGCAGTTCTTCCGCTCGAAGTTGAGTTTCCTTCACTTCAAGTAGCCATCCAATACAATCTAACTAAAGATCAAAATGCTCTTCTAAGAATGGAGGACGCTTGATGAAGTTAGACTGCAAGCTCATTAAAATCAAGCGTCATTAAGATGTCAGGGCTTTTGACCATGGTGACCTCGAACATTCTAAAATAGAGAATTGGTTCTCGTGCTGAGAATACTAATTATTCCTAATCGAAAATTTGTTCATAAATTTGAGTCTAATTGGGAAGGCCATTTTGTCATTTAAAAAGTGTATCTAGGAGGGGCATACCAACTCATTGAGGGTGAAAATCTGCCAATTAATGGTGATATTTGAAAAGTATTATACATGATAAATATATTCTCGATGTATAATAAAATCCTCAACATAGGGGCATTTTTTTTATATATATATTTACATTGTTTTCGTGAGATCTAAATAAATATACTCACACCATATAAAATTTTTACGTGAAAATTCCCTTTACATAGAGGTATTTTTTAATATATCTTTTTTAGTTAGTGCTTCATCGAGATCCTAAATAAATATACCCACTTCATATGAAAAAAAAAACTTTTCTATGAAAATTCCTCTGTTACACAGGGGGCATTTTTAGATTTATATACATAGATGAAAGCAATGTTACATGTTAAAACCCTCTTAAGAGCATATCAAATTGAATATTAATGTATTTGCATATTTTCATCTTGAAAGTTCTTCTAAATGTGCTTTAGAATTCCCCCTACAAGACAGGGGCATTTTTAGTTTATTTGAGTTGATATCATGCTATAAGACGAGATCCTCGAATATATGTTGATTCAGGTTGACATTGAGCGTTACGCTGAATTCCCTAAATATATCTATAATTGTCATTATTAAGTTGCATGTTCTTGTGAAAACAAAAAGAATCTATTTCTATACATGAAAAGACGGCCCTAAATATCAAAAAATTTATCTCTCAGATTTGTCAAATGTCGGAGATCAAGTTAGAAGAACTCCCAATTTTGGAAGCTTTAATCAACTGAGTTGGAAAAACATCAACCTCTACATCCTAAAGTCTAAGACACGGATGGGTTCTAAAGGTCAAACTCAATAAGCCCACAAATGGCCAAGTTGCTGACACTCTCCTCACTCAACAAGTCGCGAGAAAAGGCCACCTCGTTCGTTAATCTGATGATAAAACTATCAACCCATCACGGATTAAGTCGATGACTCAAGTAGGTTCTAAAGGTTGAACTCAACAAGCCCAAATGTGGCTGATTTGCTGACGCTTTCCTCACTCAACAAGCCATAAGAAAAGGCCGTAGTGAAAGAGCCCATGCTTGTCAGTCCAATAATGGTAGATGTTCAATCTCAAACTAGATCTAGCTTAGTGATTACAAGCAACCAAGATCCAAGAGATCTTTCTACTTGATCGATAGATCAAAGACAATCTGAAACTCAATTGGTCTCAAATCAATCTATATATTGCCCGAGGGATATCTCAACTTATTCTCAAATGATCCGATCAAGCTCAAAGCATAGATCAAGGCTAATCTTCTCATCAAGTCCATCAAAGCAGAAAGCACGGGACCGAGGAAGCAATTCCATAGTTCATACAAAGTCGATGGTTGAACTAAAGGAATTTCATGATTATCTATGCACCGTTCTTTGACTAATAACTCAACATCGACTATATAAGGGTGGGTCATATATCTATGCTTCAATGAATCCGTCAAAGCAGCAAGCACAAGATTCATGGTGTAAATACACTTCTTGACCAATCAATATGGATAAATTAGGTCATTCCTTCATCAAGTCAATCAAGCTTAAAGCTAGGATAGAAGGAATTTCAAATCCGACCAAACACGGATAAACCAATTCCTCCATCAAACCCAACTAAGCACGAAAATAGGGTTAGAGGAAACTCAAATTTGCAAAAATATAAAAGAAAGAGATATTCAACAAAACTATTGAAGTAGATAGTAGATGGTGTAAGAACTCTTATCTATCAATTCGACAAATTGTCAAGCCCATCATTTAGCATGTCACGAATAAGCGACATCTTAATAAAGCTATCAAAGCTCGTAAGCTATACCAGCAGTCGAAATGATCTAAGTTCTGTGGCCAGCCCAAAGAGTCAACCAGTTTTAAACAAATGTGACTCGCTCCATGCATGAATCATAATTATTGGGGGACATTTGTTGATCTCCATATGTATGTCATAAGTCAAAGTCAAGCCTACAAATCGAATTTGACGAACTTTGGAGGTGATAGTATGCAAATCAAAGCTCAAAATACACTGGTCATCACCAAAAATGGTTGAAATGACCTTCGATCAATGAACGGACTTTGTCATCGCGTTCAGAACATCAAAAGTGATCAAGATATAATTGTATAATCTAATGATCAATATATCAAGCGATCAAGCTATTAATATATCGCATATGAGTGAAAATGCGATGATAAGCGACCTTCATTCATAAAATTGATTACTAGCTTAAAACATCAAAACTATCAAATGAGAGCTCGCTCAATTGAGACATACGAATATCGAATGATTTGAAGTGGCTGCGATCGGTAAATGCCGGCGTCACCAAAATCAACTCAAATAACCTCCGATCGATGAATGGATTTTTCCATCACGTTCAGAACATTGAAACAGGTCAAAATATAAATATTGCCTGACTTGATAATCAAGCGCTCGAGTCGTGGCGCTGCGCATATGTCGAGATCAGACGGCAGACCAAAGACCGTTCATAAAATTGATTGTGTGTTACTTTTAATCATCAAAATCATTAGTAAGACTATTTGTACTCAATTTAGATGAGTCACGAGAATGTCGGCGGTCAAAAGCGAGCATATTTTGGTAGACTCAATTTGGCACGAACTGAAAGCATGATTGTGAAAGCAGGCGTGATGTATGAAATATCAGAATAATCTTAAATTGATATATATATATATATATATTGATTATCTAATCACGAATCACGTCGGCATAAATTCAATTTAAAGTCATTTAATCTATTTAAAATCCCTATTGTAACCAAAATCCCTAACCAAAATTCCTAAACCACTCTAAACAAATCGATCCGTGCCCTAACCCGACCCAGTTCTTCTCCTCTTCACGCGTGAAGCCCACGACCGAACGAGCTCCCTTCTTCGCTCGACCACGCACACAGGAACCGAACGGCAAGCCTTCGGCTCTCACTTCACTTGCTCGGGTTGCACGAAGCCAAGTCGCACGCAGCCCTCATGCACGGCCTCCCGCAACCGTTCCCTCCCTTCTCCAAACCGAACAGCTTTTCCTCCAAACTGCACGCAGAAACCACAGGCAACCTTCCTGCCCTTCTCCATTCTCCAAAATCGCAAAGAACCGCTCTCTCTAATCCGAAAACTTCTTCCCTCAAGCAAACCGAAAAAGAGAAAGGTGATATTCTTCTTCTCTTCTCCTCCTTTCTTCTTCCTTCTTCCTTCCTTTTCTTTTCTTCTTCCATTTTTCCCCAATCCTAAAATCATTTTTTTTTCTATTTTTCCTTTTCCTTCTCCAAATCGCAAAGATCTTCTCCACTTTTCCTTCTCCAAACTGCAAAGAACTCCTCTCCAATCTTCCTTCTCTAATCCAAAATCAGTTTTTCCATTTTTTCCTCATTTCTCTCCAAAATTGAAAATCAATTTTCAAATTCCCTCATTTTTCACCAATCTGAAATTTCCCCCATTTCCCTAATCTGAATTTGCAACCACTTGCCTGTCGGGAAGAAAAACATCGTCAGAGTTCTTCTTTTCGGTTTCAGCCTCCTTGCATCACCCTTTCTTTTCCTTCGAAGAAAACAATCGAGGCGGGTTCTTCTTTCGATTTTCGCGTTCACATGCATTATTCTTCCAATTATCGCTTCATTGAAACTGGGGAAGAACACCATCAAGAGGCGAGTTCTTCTTTCAATTTTTGGCATTGCACATTATCAATCTTTTTGATACAAGCGGGAAGAACACGTCAGGAGGGTTCTTCTCTTGGTTTTTGGCATACCCAACCTCATTCCCTTGTCGATCATTGCAATGAACAGAAAGATTAGTCAGAACATGTGGGATCTGTGAATATGGATATATATACATGCTTGTGTTTCTTTGGAGGTTGAATCATCGTCGTTCTCGTGAGGCGGGCGAGATCAAAAGCGGTTGTGGTGTCATAAGCTCAGAGAGCGTATCGAGTAAGCCAACATCTGTTAGATGTCGCTCCCCCTAGACAAAATGTTGGAAAAATTTTGTTTAATTTCCAGACTTAGAAAATAATGAAATGAATATATTTTTCACTACATTTCTCTTTCTGTAGGTTTCAAGACCCGTTAATGCCCATGAGAGCATAGTGGGTGTGAAGACAGCTGTGGTGTCATGAGACACACTCTTCGCTAATGAGGAGCGTCTTGAGACACTCATCTGTCATGTGGGGATGGCCGAGGGAGGCTAAAATTGCGTCAAATCTTTGACATAGGAAAAATGGGAGAGTGAAATGAACTAGCTTAAGAACATTAAGGAAACCTACAACTAATTTTAAACTAAAAGTGTCAAACAAAAAAGGGGAAAATGAGAATTACTTTAAAGGGTAAATCTTCTTTTAAAATAACAAATTAAATTATCCTTTGAACTTGTAGCTTCAAAACAAAAATTATTGTCGGATCTGCAATTCTTTATACAAGCAGACAGAAGACGATACCAAATAAAAATCTACAAAAGTCATAGGGTTTTCTTCAATAAAAAATTAAGGAATTTTATTCTAATTATGATATTCAAAATCAATTATTTCATTAATTAGATAAAATTTGCTAAGCTATAAACATCTGCATGTGCTCGGGCATAGATGTTTCAAGTGCAAATTTTAATGTCTAAAAAGAGTGAGTAGGCTAAGTTGGAATTAAATGAAAATTTGAAATCAATCTCATAATTAAGAAATAAATACTACATAAAGTCTTAAATACACTCGCATGTGTCCCGACACTACGCTGAATGTTTAGATTCAAGTGTTTGAGGATGCTGCACAGGTTGCTTCCCGATTTAGTCTTAGGATCTAGGTTAACAAAACCTAAAAACCTATAATAAGACTTTCAAATCAGTGAAATATCTAAGAAACTAATTCTGTTAGGTGACAGTAGATCTAATTTTATTAGCGAAAGCGAGTTGACAATCTAAAATTTAAATATATTCAAATTAATCAATTTTTCTAATCAAATTAACTCAAATTAAATATCAATATGAAACTTCTTAAATAGAATTTTATCATTAAAAGCTTAAATCATAACTCAATCTATCCACCTTTCACAATTATTTGTCGGTGACTAAGAAAACTCTCACAAAATTTATCAAATCAGTGTTCTACTTATGTTTCACAATTAATCTCTTACCCGAGGATGTGGCATGTCTTACATTGCGTGGCTTGGGAGCTCCAGATGAAGCGGTTATGACCGAGTCCTCTGCCGGTGGTTTTCCAATCAGCTCTATTATATTACGATCACGCGCATATGCTCCCCCCTCTACCTTTGAATTGTGAATCATGGGATATACTTGATAGGGCAATAGCCTCTCATTGGGTAAACTTAAGTCTATCTGTAGACAAACACCACCCAGTCTACAAGGATTTCTTGGATGACATAACCCATGTGTTGTTGATAAGGATCCCGATTGGGTTGAATTACCTCCTCGATTAAGTAGGTAGGGACCACGACTAGGGATGGCCATGGGATCTAGGGCACGCGTCATTCCCTCAACCATCGGTTTAAGCTAAAATGATGAATTTCATAATCTAAATTTTAAACTCCATGTTCTTCTTATATACGCATTTAACGATCTAATAACTAGCCTTAATCGAAAGTTCTCTCTCACTTATTGAGAGGGATAATTAACTATAGAGGCTTGTACCTATTGGAAACCTGGAACCAGATCTAAAGTCCTCACAAAATGAGGGTGAAATCTCTAGGTAGTGTATTATCTACTATTCCATCTGTCTTTCGAAAATTATACCGACACATTTAAATTACACTCTCTTCAATTCAATATTGTCGAGAGGTCGGTGGTGAATTTTCGGAGCCCACATAGACCTGGGGTGGTGCTCGTCTAAAGAGACAAATTTGAGTCCACCTTAGCTAATAAAGGATTTTTTGCTCTATCAAGTGCACCCTATAATTCACAACTCAAAGGATAGAGTAATTAAAGAACATACAGGCTATAGTCGTGACCATAATATAATGATGCCATTTGATAGAAATCGCCGGATTAGAGGTCTCTCGTCGTAATCGCATTATATGTGGAGTCTACTAGTCAAACCACGTGATCAGAGGACATAAGTCACATCCTTTCTAGCATGAGATTGATTGAGAGTGAATATAGAAATACACTTGACTTGATATTAACTCTTTTGTGAGCTAGAGTTTTTTTAATTTGTCACCTTCAATAAACAATTGCGGAAAGTGAATTGGATTTTAACTTTAAGTTTTTTTTTTTTAATATTGAATTTCATTTAAGCATTTAACACTTAGTAATTATCTAATTTTATAGTTGTATTAATACTTGATTTTGATTAATTTGATTTGAGCTTGCAAGCACATTTTAATGATAAGTATCCTCTTCGGTTAAAATCTTCATTCAACACAACCATCATCGGGGTGGATGTATTATTTCACTATTTCAGATCCTGTCGACTCTATTAATTAAATAATAGATTATCAGATCTACTATCATATAACAGAATTAGCTTCGCAGATGTCTTATTAAGTTATAATTCTGATAAAATTATTATTAGATTTTTAGGTTTTATTAACCCGGACTCGATCATAAGACTCAACTGAGAATCAACCCGGCAAAGATCCCCATTAGTTTAAGCATTCAGAAGTTGGGGCCCATGTTGTAGAAGATAGCACACTTTTTAAGCATTAAATTTAAATTTTAATCATGCATCAAATGTGTGTAAAGCTCACTCCATTGAGTTATTTAATTCAATTTTGATATCATAAATCTGAGCATGAATTGCCTCATGATTTTGTACTATTCATTTCATTAAAATTTTGATTATTTGCATGCATTTTGAGATGATAAATTTGAATGTAAGCTCACTTCACAATACATACAATATTTCAATTGAAGCTTAATTAACGCCTTCTATTCATGATATGTCAGAATTCGATAACGTATGTTGTATGCTTCATTATCCAACTTTAAATCTTTTGAATTTTTATAAGACAGTGTATTTCTTATTCATTCAAATATTTTGCTTACGTTGGATAGATATCTAATTTGTTGTAGACTATTGTCAATCAGATGATTGTAAGCTCAATCTTATCTCGATAGCTTAGTCATTGTATTTAGTTCAATTATTGATCTTATTAATCATTTAAGATTCAAATATTATTCCTTAACTATTTTATTTTATTAATTATTAATCTCTATTTTGATAAAATTTTGACAGCCTCCCTGCATTGTCTCCACATAGGGGGTTGCTTCGAGAGGGCTAGAGCCTTCCTACCATGCTTAAGACAACATACATAGTTAGTGTCTTATGACACTGCGGCTTAAAGAGTCTTCTAAACCCACCATGCTTAAGAAAGCGTGCATAGGCTTTCAATACTTATG
This sequence comes from Cymbidium sinense, assembly GCA_021442155.1. Lineage (NCBI taxonomy): Eukaryota > Viridiplantae > Streptophyta > Magnoliopsida > Asparagales > Orchidaceae > Cymbidium > Cymbidium sinense. The sequence goes on along the minus strand of CM038218.1, from coordinate 72,625,937 downwards.
TTTAGAATGATTACTCTCTAAGATCATCCCCATATGTGAGGCATCGAGGTATTAAAGTCTTCCCACCACACTTATGTGAAGCATGCATGGTAGGTGTCTTGCAACTCCGCGGCTTAAGAGGTCCTCCAAACCCACCACGCTAAAGAAAGCGTGCATAGACCTTCAATACTTGCATAAGAGATATCCTGGTTTCCTCACCGTGCTGAAGCAGCATGTACAAGTACTTATGTCTATAATGCTCTAAGGATCTGATTTTTATTAGAATATATAGAGATAGTATATGCTTGTAGTATTTGGATGTTGATCTTTAATTTTATCTTCTTGTTTTTAAAGTAAATTTTAAATGTGATTCATAGTTTTTGAACGTACGTTAAGGGGGAGGTTTTTAAGATCTTATACAAGTTTTCCAAGTTAAGACATGTATAAAGGTCTTCAAATCGTCATATTTTGCTTTCCTTTATATATATATATTCTTATACATTTAGTCTTATATTATGAAAAGTTTAATTTAATATGAGTTAAGCATATATTTCTTAATAAATTAGGATTAAAAATAATAGATAATTTACATTCCACTAAAACAAAATTATTGAATTGTTAAATTGTTTTTACTTAACAATCATATTCTTGGTGAGGTATGAATAATATGTGCCAAGAATGAAAATTTAAAATATTAGTAAATAATTATATTTAACAATGAACATAGTCATGAGTATACAATAAGCCGCCGTTGTAATGCACATTAGCCTATTGGTTGAGAGTATTTGGCTTTCAACCAAGAGATCTTGGGTTCAAGTCCTTGCAGATGTGTGTATTAGTTATGATTAAATTCGTTTAAATGTCCCAAAAATAAGCCACCGTTCTAATAACTATCACAAAGCTGTTGAAAAGATTGATCAATGTTTTGTATCAGACTTTAAAATAAGTCATAAATTATATTTAATCTCATTGTTAAAATGACATATATTTCCTCTTTAATATTCTAATGGTTGAACTATATATTTTATCATTCTCTTAAAAAATAATCTATGAGACAAATGATATTTAGAAAGGCTCTTTTATTGATGCTTTATGCCTGAATATTTCTGATAGCTTATTGAAATTGTACATTCTCATTATCATGGAACTAATTAAATTTTATTTTTTTTTATGCTAATAAAAAAAATAACTTACTTTTAGAAATAGGCATATCCTTTTATAACTATGAAGAAAAAATTTAGTAAATTGATAGCCTATTTGAAATAATTATAATTATATGAAAAAATAATAATAGAGCCACTGAGTTAAGTCCATAACATTTACAGATAATATGGATTCACATCACTTTGAAAGAAAGCTATAATTTGATACATATTGGAATAATTAAAAGAATTGGAAAAATAATATTATATATATATAATCGGTAATTTCTAAAGGATTATATAGGAATAATCGTTAAGCCATCATCATAGCCTTGAACTCCTCAAAGCTGAGCACGCCATCATGGTTGATGTCAAATTTATCAATAACTTCCTAGCAAACCTCTATATTCCGAGAATAACCTAACCTGCTTAGCATCCGCTTCAGACTCTTAGCAGTTATGCATCCTTCGTCTTCCATCTCGTACATCTTGAAGGCCTCCATCATCTCTCTATCATCTTCCTCTCTCCTCTCCATCAACTTGATGAACTCCTCCGAGCTCAGCAGCCCATCGCCGTCGGTATCCATCGACTCAATGATGGTCGTAACTTCCTCTAGGGATAGTTCATAGCCGACGCCACTCATGCATGACCTGAGCTCGGCCGACGAGATTCATCCATCGCCATTTTCGTCGAAATAACAGAATACCTGCTCCAGAGATATCTGGTTAAGGCTCATTATCGCTTTAGTCCGAAGAAAAAATTGATTTTGATGATTAAAGAGCTGCGGGTTGTGCTGTTGTTTGTGGTGCTTTAAGGATCTAATTTTGATTGGAATATTTAAGAGATATCTGGTTATCTGCTCGCAGCATTTGGGAGTTGGCCTCAACGTGAAGGTGAGGTTTTGAAGCTTCTACGCGTTTTCTATGTTATGGTAAATACTGGAGGTCTGCAATTCCACAGGTTTGGTTATGTGTTAGTAGTCTAAAATATGTTATTAAATGATATGAAGAGTCCTTTGGGTGAGATTAACCCAAATAGGACTAATTACAAAAACGATAAAATAGTAGTAAACAAACTATATATTAAGCCGAGAAATCTCTCATACTTGAATTTAGCAGCATAAAAGAATATCAGAACTTTTATCATACGAAGATAGGTCAATGCGCGTTTAACGTATAAGCTACAAATTACCTCACCTTCACGGTGTGGTCAATCTTGAAAATTAAAAGGCAAGAACAGCAAAATAATAAGTTATGTTTTATTTTTTTCAATTTCTAATCTTAATCACACGCATGGGCAAATCAACCTCTCTTCTCAGGAGAAACAAATTTGGGTGTTAAGATAAAAGTGGAGGTAAAAAAAAAAATTTTAAGGGGGTAATAGTTACCCACCTCTTATAAGATAAATTTTAAAATCTCACAAAATTAAATCTTCAAATACCACAAAAGTAAGATCAACAAAATAATAAGTTTGGCCTGATGCTTCTTTTCAATTTCTAACCTTAATTACACATAGGGGTGAAATTAACCTCTCTTTTCAGGAGAGATAAATTTTTGTGTTAAGACAAAAGTGGAGGCCAAAAAAAATTTAAGGGTGCAAAAGACTAATTTGTCCAACTCCTATAAGAGAAATTATAAAATTCCACACAAAATTAAATCTTCAAACACCACAAAGGCAAGAACAAAAAATATTAAGTTTCACATGTTACATCTTTTCAATTTCTAACCTAATCATACATTGGGGCGAATTCTGCCTCTTCTCAGCGAAGGTAAATTTAGGTGTTAAGCCAAAAGTGAAAGTAAAAAAATAATATTTTTTAGGGGACAAAAAACTAATTTTCGCAGCTCCTTGAACTACTGTTTTGTTAATGAAGATCACGATGGAATGATTGATTGGTATTTTTTATCTTATATGTAAGTATATATGTCGTTCAAGTAATATAGAATTAGTATAATATCGTTCTCACGAGAATTAGAGCAAAATTTGATATTAATTTATATTAAATTCAGTACTAATATTTTAAAACTTTTTAATGAAATGTAAAGTGCTTAATTAAAATGGTTATCTACTATTTTATAAGAAATTAAAACACTAAATTTATATTTTTATATGTTTATTTTTTTCTAGAAAAATATGTGTTTTTCTTAATTTTAAAAGTAGTACTATGAATTTATGAAAATTTTAGATGATGAATTATATTAAACTAAGTAGTAGAATTAACTTTAAGCATGTAGTGTCAACCACGAGCAAAAATATTATACCTCTATGTCTAGATAAGTATACAAACCAATTCATTTACCCAAATTTCTCTTTAGTGTCAAGTAAATTTTAATTGGTTTACTTACCTATATATTTTCTTTAAATGACTGCGAATTCTAGAAATAATCATATGTTTAATGACTAGTTAGCACTTCTGAACTATCTAGCACATTAATGATTATTTAGTATATTTGTTTATCTTTTTTTTAATTGTTCTTTTAGGACTCTGTCGATATTTCTAGTTCACACTTAATTTTAATTTTGCAATTGACCAGATCACAAGTAAATGAAGCATGAAAAAAAATACCATATTCATTATAAGAAAAAATAAAATAAAAAATTCTTATATTAATCTACAAATAAATTTTAATACAATATAAACATCCAAAAAGTTCACATAGATTAGTGCTTCATAGTAGATAAGAGAGAAATCTTATTTAACATAGTAAAACAAGACATAAGATAGCTAGAGAAGAAAGGAAAAAGCATACCGATTAAGTCTTATAAGTTCAGCCTTTATGATTCTTTATTGCTTCCTCATTAAAGTGCTTGAAAATATTTGCTTTTGATTTTCTTCTTCACCACTTGCTTAAGAATAATATATTTCTACACTCTACATAGACACACACAACAACAACAACAACAATAACAACAACAATAAGAGCTGTCATTGCACTCTCATATACTCTTATTAGACTCACTCACTTGCCAAAAAATATTTCTTTAACACAGTTTAACACATCCTATTTATAGTCATTAAATCCCTCTAGTAGTTATTGGTATGCTCCCTCTTGAAACTACTCTAAAAATCATATAAACTGTTTACTATCATTAACACTTAAAATTATAAAAATAAATTATAAAATAATAATTTCTTAATTAAAAATGCATGTTAATTTAATTATACTTTTTCATTTATCACTGATCTCCTTAGTCAAGCTCAAGTCTTGCAAGAATGTTGTCAGTATATCAAGATGATGCTAAAGCCTTGATCAAATCAATAGATGCTAATGGAAATGGGCTACTTAGATGGGAGGAGTTCATCAAGTTGGTTGAAATCAGAGAAGAGCGGGATGAAGATAAGAGAGAAATGATAGAGGCACACAAAATATATGAGATGGATGGCTAAGGCTGCATCATGGTGAAGAGTCTTGAGAGGATGCTGAGCAGGTTGGGTCTTTGTAAAATATAGAGATTTTTTAGGGAGTGATTCATTAGTTTGATAATAATGGTGATGAGTTATGCTCAAATACATAGCTCAATAGTAATAAATAATGTAAAAAATCTCATAAATCAGATTCAAGTGTTTACCTTTCCAAAAAAAATATGTTGATGAGCCTTTTAGTTACAAGGAGTTCAAGTTATAGTGATGATAATGAAAATAATCTCTTCGCTAGTGAACTATTTTCATTTGATTGATATTATTGATTAGTAAGTACTACATTGATTTATTACAGGCATTTGCTCTCTTTAAGATGGATTTAGATTTTTTTTATTGTGCTATTGTACTTCCTTTTGAACCAATGATCGCATAGGAGTCTTATATGATGCATGTAAGTACGTAGCCACAATTGAACCCATAAGAAAAATCAACAGGATATTATTTATAAAGTATTGCTTAGATAATAATTAGGTGAATTAATAGCACATGAAGCTATATGCATTGGCATTAAGATGCATATTATCATATAAAAATATATATTCTATACACTTTACTTCTAAACAATACAAAATAATACAACCAAGCATATATAAGCACATTTTTTCATTCACATAGTATCTTTTCAAAGTTATAATTTATTGCTATAAATTGAATTACAGTAGCATTACTAAGTGATTCAATTTTAAGATTCTCTAATTATCTTGTTAGCTCTTTTAATAGCGTAGAAAAGGAAGATAGAGATTAAGAGATATGGAGGTAATAACATTGAATATTATGCTTGAATCCTCGAAGGTGATCATTCTACTAATAAGTGGACCATGAAGAGAGCACTTTAATGGAGGCTTGAGAATTTATTAGGTGTAAATATATCTTTATTTGCCCATTTTATAATTTGGTTTATTTGAGTATAGAATTATGCACTCCAACTGATTAGAGCATACAATAGTGCATAATTATATACTCTATTAAGGTGGTACATATAGTGAGTATATATGACTACGTACTCATGTGTTGTGCAAGTAAAATTATGAATGTATTTTGTGATTGACTACAACAGACAATTTAGTCATGAGTGTTATAATCAATTATTTATTTTACTTTCTTTCTAGTCTAAAGCTTTCAAATATTTGGTTGTGTTGAAAATGGTCATCAAATGAGTTATACATTAGATTGTGCTATCATTAAATATGAATAAAGACTATTTTAGTTATTTTTATTTTTGTTTTTCTTGTTGTTATGTTGACTTGATGGCACTCATTTAATCATTTTTGGCTGTTTTGGGGTCTGTTCTGAGTTAGTTTGCTTTTTTTAATATTTTTTTATTATTATTATAACTGTTTTATGAATTAAAATGCTTTACCTTATAACCTTCCATTGATTAAATAATAATAATAATAATAATAATGCATAGCCTTGTTGTTTTTCATAAATCATAAATATTATGAATGAGACAAGTTTTGCAAGTAATCATGGTAGACAATTTATTCATGGACTTTACATGGATCTGAGGTGGCAAAATTTTTGGAAATCAAGCATTTATTTTATCCTTTCAATTGGTCTAAAGTTTTGGAATAATTGATTGTGCCAAAAGTGATCATATAACCTTATTAGATTTAGACCTCTTTATTCAATTGATAAATCAAGATCATTGACATTAAATTTTAGAAAAAATGTGATATGATATCAAGTTTAAGTAAAATTGAAAATAATTTATTAGCTTCTATATGTGATATCCTTATAAATGATTTAGAAAGTAAGATAAACGATTCCTTAATGCTATAAAGACATGCATTTTAACTAATTTTTACAAACATCGATCATGATAGATTATAAACTAATCATTTGGTAATGAAATTTAAGCCGACAATTACAAAACTAATTTTCCAATGAATTGTGATCACTCTATGAGTGGTCATAAGTGATCACAAACCCTTGAGAATAAATCATTCCCATGCTTTTATGTTTTTTTTTTCTTTTACTTTCTCATATGAGTCTTTTCTCTCATGACTAATGGTCTCCTCTCTCCTTACAACCAATGCAAGGACCAACAAACCTTATCGAACCTACCATTGTTCTCCTCCAATCAATTATTGATGACCAAGGATAAAAAGTTCATTATTTTTCTTGATTGGAGAAGACAAAGTGAATGTAGTGGAGAATACTAGAAAAATAATGAATGGTGATAATCGATGCCAATGATTAAAGGTTGAATATTAGTCAGTTAATGTTAATGTCATTGATGGATAGTGGTGATTAAGAGATTGTCATCAAATAATTGCTATTAGGTGATGAACAATTGGATGTTGGTAGTCAAATAACAATAGTTAGGGGACTATGAACATGCGATTACATTTATTGATGATAACCATTAATATCAATCATTTAGGAAAGTTCTGTTGTTATTTAGACTTTTCAGCCCTCTCAAATTTAAGTCATCTTTAATGTGCAGTGCAAAGGCTTATGTATAGTTATTAAGAGTGACATTTTGAAAATAAGCCACATTCCTAAATACTCCGTCAAATAACTCATATTAGTGATTTAGAAAAATATAATTTTTACGATTATAAAAACTTTAATGGAGAATGATAATTCTAAAATCATATAATTATGATATGTTTTTATTATATATTTTTTTCTTTCAAAAATATTTGTATAGGAAGAAAAGTTGATTAGATACCTTAATATAGCAAATGAATGGCATGCTAATTATTTGAACTTAGATCATACTATTTTTGGTGTTGTTGAATTTAAACTATTGAGATGTTCAGTTCAATTATAAATTTTCTGAAATTTGATTTTAGATGCTTCGATTAGATCATATCAAGATCTATACTTGATCAAGTGAATTTTAGGATAGCGCATCAATATTCAACCTCTTTTGATAATATTTACCTATATTATTGAATTTATTATATATTTTTTATTAATGAAAAAAAAACTAAGATGATGGTTGACACTTCTTCATCTTCTTCTTTTTCTACTTCTTTTTGAGAGGATGAGTGTTCTGCATAGAAATTGCTTCACAAGAGATGTCTCAATAATGTCTAAATGTCTCATCAAGATACTATTCAACAATAGTCTTTTGATATTGATATGATTATAGTTGATATGTCATTTAATACCAATGCAAAATTAAAAAATGACATCACATAAAAATTCAACATCAAATAAACAATAAGAAAAACAAAACACCAAAATTATATAATGCTTTAGAATATGTGATTTTTTTTATATTAGTTGAAATAATGATGATTTTGTGACCATATGCATGAAGTATTGCCGTTAATGTTAGAATAAATATGATAAAAGTTATTTCTTTCACTCCACTTACCATATTATTTTATCCAAATTAGAATTCCCTTATTAAAGTGTTTTATTACAAAGAAGAGCCTCACTCAAAAAGTATCTTCAACATGATAATACTTACAAGTAATCACGTAAGGCAAGAATAGCATAAATAAGCATAACATAATTAATTAGGACTTAAATATTTCGATCAATGATTTGTTTAACTTTTTAATATAAAAACTTTATATTATCTGCTATATATATATATATATATATATATATATATATATATATATATATATATATAACCATTCTCAAATCCCACCACAATCATTCACACATCAAAATTAATAACAAGATGGATTTAAACCAATACACACAAATTTTATATATGTACATATATGTATATCTAATACTAAAATTTGATATTTATTTATATAATACTTTAATGTTTCACTCATATCAAAATATGAACATGAAATGATATATTTTATTCTTAAAATATTAATAGTAATGATTTTTTTTTGACATGATTTAAAATTTTAAATATTTTATGTAAATACGTGAAACTATATAATATGTTTATATCTATTTCGCCCAAATAAAAATCTCTCTCTCCGTCAAGCCTCGAACGTCGTCGACTCAGCCAAATCACTTCTAATGTTCCTCGTTCTTCCTCGCCACGACGCATCAAACTTCTCCGGCATGAAAACTCCCTCATCTTCCCATCCCTACCATCCCTCTCCCATCCCTCACCATCTCACCGCCACCTTCAAGCCACCCAATATAAGCCTCCAAATCATGCACACAAGCCGGATAATTCTTCACGTTGAAGAAATCCAGAGCCAGCTCAACTCCCACGTGCACATAACGCGAGCCGCCTCCCCACGGCAACGCGAACGTCTCGTTCAGAAACACCCCGGGAATCTTCGTCACCGGATCCCTCACGTTGGCCACTCTCAGCACCTTCACCCCGAGCTCCTCGCACCGGGCCTTGAAGCCAGTGTTCCCAACCCGCGGCCCGCCGTAGGAATAAACCGTCATGGGTATTGTTCTGCTCATTCCCCTCCCTGGCCGAACCAGGTTCAACCCGAGCTCGGCGAAGTCGTATCCTAACAGAACGGCGAGCGAGCTGCCCATGCTGTGCCCGGCCAGCGTTATGCTGTGCCCGGCCAGCGTTATGCTGTGCCCGGCCAGCGTTATGCTGAGCTCGTCGTTCTGGTACTGGTTCACGATCCTGGAGATTTCGGAGAGCAATGGCGCACGGCAGGTGGCGGATGTGTAGAGAGTGAGGAAGCCCAACTCGGCCTTGACGTCAGGGCGGGGGTTGTAGGGGTCGAGACGTGAGGCGGTGAGCTCGCTCATGAAGTTGGTGAGCCATTCGGTTTTTGTGACGGTGCCGCGGAAGGAGACGAGGATGTCGCGGCGGCCGAGGGCGGAGAGGGAGAGGTCGTCGGAGACGGCGACGAAGCCGATCCAGTGGGTGGGGGTGGAGGTGGCGGGGGTTGCGTGGAGGTATTTGGTGACGTGGTAGGGGGAGTTGATGAGGTCAGTTTGGGGGAGGAGTGTGGGGATGGGGTATTTGGAGTCGAGGTAGTGGGAAGAGGTGGGATCCTGCTCGAAGGATTTGTAGGAAGAGTGGACGAACTGGGCGTAGCGGATGAGCTCGTGGCGGAGGATGGGGTGGAGGAGATTGTGCCAGTTGTTGGCGCCTTGGATGTGGCGCCAGATGGAGGGGAGAGACGGTGGAATTTGGCTGCGTAGGTGGCGAGGATTAGCGTCGGAGGGGAGGAGGGTCGGGTTGGCGGGCATGGTGAGAGGAGCGGCCATGGTTGGCTGGTTGGTCGCTCGTGGAGTTTTTACTTGCGTGCGTATGCAGAGTGTGGGATATTGTGGTTATTTATAGGGAGAAGACAATAAAAGAAATTGGTGCATGAAGAAAAAATATATATTTAAGCATACAATTTTATAATTTATATGAGAGATTTAAAATGAATTTTAAAAATATTAGATTTATGTTATAATTAGAAAAAAAAAACTAAATAAATTTTATCAAAAGAAGTTGATAGATTGATTGATGGTTTTAGTTTTTTTGATATGATCTTAGAAATTTTATTATTAGACAGATCGTCAGAGCCCAAAAAATTATCCAACACACAGCGGGATATGAACAGGGGGTTAATGGAAAACCCGTTAAGGAAAACCACGGCCTTGCCTCAGAACTTTCCATGTGTTCAAAGATATGTCGCTTCGTTAGTTGAGAAGAAGGTGTTCTGTGAAACAATATTCCGAGTGTAGAAAAATACATCGCCAACTCCAACCCAAGGAGAAGTTTCCAAAAGCGCAGAACCGATCTTACGGGAGCAACCTCGATCTTCGGAGAAAAGAGCGTCGGTCTTTTCTAGTCCTCTGGGCGATCTCGAAGCTCGATCTTCGTGCACTACCGGTGGCATGGGTGATAGATCGTCGGTCCGTCCGACCGGTGGTTCTCGAGCTCGGTCTTCAAATCGATTCCCCCTCTAAGGTGAGAATGAAGCTCATTTATAGATTTTGGGAGTGGCGAGCCTTGTAAATTGTGGAAAACTCCAACCACTCCCCTGATCTACGATCCATGGGACGATGTATTTTGATGATCCGTGCCTTAATGATGTCGAATTGGGTGATCTTGGATTCGTTGGATTCGCCTGACGAGCCGACCGACTATAAATATGTCGCTTTTGGTGACCATTTGGCGATCGATCCATTTTCATCAGCTTGATGTCGATTCGAGCTGGATCGACTATGTTTGATGTTGATATGTTCTTCCTCATCGAGACGGCTTGATTAAGTTAAATCGGTGATTAGATCAAGCATTTCAAAATGCCTTGAGATTCATGCGATGACATTAATTTTGAGGATGTATCTTGCCCCTTTTTTTGGGTGACATTATCTCGTCATCCAAAATATATGTCAAATACTTGAAAATAGCAAATTCTTCAATGAAATTTGAGAGTCCATCAACGATTTTGAGAGAACAGATCTTCATAACAAAGACAATATAACTGGAAGTCACGTAATGCAAATGTGGTATGTGTGATATTTTTGAGGATCGATCCGGATGAACGGGGTTCATTGGCGCTGGCCACGGAAGCGCCAGTAAGGCTACGGCGTCTTGTAGTGACGTGACTCGCCGCGCCGCGGGTCACTGGTACGCGGCCGCGGGATGATCGGTCTGCGCGGCAATGGGACAGAGCGGTCCGGAGCGGCCGACGGGTCGCGGTATGAGCGGGCCGATCGAGTTCATGGTAGCATAGTTTTGAATAGGATTTGACAAAGTGTATAGTTCATTAGAAAAGAATACAACACTTGTTTAAATCCATTCCTATGTTATTACTTAAGAAGGACATCTACACATACACATATAAATTGCACAAACAAAATCAAATAAACAAACATAAAATTTTGCATCTTTTTTTTTCATTCATTTCTTTTGTACATGTATATATGTATTTAAGGAAAGTGGTATATTAGTCTGGAAAATCCCAGGGTTGTGTGGATTTAATTATCCTTAAGTAAGTCTTGTACCTTACAGCCCTAGTGCTAACAATGGTGTCGTACTCACTTATGACTTTCATATATGTATGTGTGCATATGAAAAATGGATAAAAGAAATCCCTCCTTTTTTACTTAATGAAAATCATGCATTATAAAGCATCCCAATTTTCTTAAGTGACATTTCTTAGCATTCATCATAAAGTATGCTAAACATTTCTATTTGCATGTATAGATATGCTTAGGATTCATTCATATGCATGTGCTGACCTCATATGTGTCATAAATCAAGACAAGCCCACAAATTTAATTCGACGGACTTCGGAGGTGACAATGCGCAAATTAGGGCTCAAAATGCATTGGACTTCGCCATCGCATTCAAAATGTCAAAACTGGCAAGGATGTAAATATTGCACAACTTGATGATCAACTAATCAAGCTGAATCCACGCTGTATGCATATATGAGGCACCGATAAAAACTAAACGACATCCGTTCATGAAATTAATCACACCATTAGTTTAGAAATATTGAAATTGATCAAGCAAGACTATTCACACTGAATTTGGATGAGTATGCATGAATGTCGAGTGGTCAAAAGCAGCGACACATATTTTGAGCTAAAATTGACTCAATTTGACGTCGACTTGAACTAAGCAACCTCCGATCGTGAAACAGACTGTGTCGTTGCATTAAGAACATCAGAATAACTTTGAATTGATATATATTGATTATCTAATCATGTCAGCATAAGATTCAATTTAAAGTCAGTTACTTAATTAAAAAAATAAATTTAAAGCCCTAATCTAAACCTATATCCCTAAATCACTCTAACCCATGCTCGACCGGCCTTAATTCCTAAACCTGACCCAAACACTTTCCCCTCCACGCACGAGCGGCTTGGCTCGTCTTCACGCACGAGATCTCGTGCATCCCTCCCCTTCTGTTCAAATGTTTGGCCCCCTTCACGCACACTCCACCTGACAAACTGCCTCTCCTTCAGAGTCCTTTACTACTCCTTCATCATCCAAACCGCAAAGGGATCCTTATTCCTCCCCTCATCCAAAAATCCAAAGGCCTTTTTCCTCTCCTCCTCCAAGCCAAAAGTATATCTTGATGCTCTATATATGTATCTATTATCTAGGACATTTTCATGTTAAAGCCAAAGTTTCACACTAAAAATGACCAAATCTCTTCATATGTTCTCAGTTAGACCCTTTCTTCATTATTTAATATTTTCATGGCATGGCCTTCATCTCAGGTGAGCCAGGCATAAGAAAAATAGAATTTGTTTTTGAATTTGCTTATAGACATTACCAAATGTACAAGATGGTACTCTAGATTACTGGAGAAGAAATGCATATTCGTGTAAGCTATATGAACTTGCTGACTTTTTTGGGAATTGATGTGGGCATTGTCGATAATGAGTTTTGCTCAAAGAGGGCTTATCCAAGGAGCTTTGAGGAAACATAAAGTGAAGCCATTCGAAGAGTCAGGAGAGAACAAATGCGGGGAATCCCTTATCTACTTGTGATTGATAATTTAGAGAATGAGAATGATTGGTGGGATGGTAAGAAAATAATGGATTCACTTCCTCCTTTTGGTGGAGAGACCCATGCTATTATCTCCACTCGCCTGCCTATGGTAATGAATATTCAACCTTTGGAATTGTATTACTTATCTACTACTGAGTCGATTTCCTTTATGATGAGAAACTTGAGGGATGTTGAAGTTGTTGAAGATGATTCTCTTAAAATTATTAGGGAGAGGTTATGCAGATTACCCCTTGGCCTCACACATGTTGGAGGTATCCTTTCTAATGGCTCCATTGATCCACTAATTTAATGAGAATGCGAGAAATTCAAGGAGTGGCGATGAAGGGGATGTATTTAAGGTTGGTTTGCTCCTTCTTCCCAATATCTATGCTAGCTTTGGCAGAGGTTCCCAAAGAGAGAGATAGTGTCTGCTTTCTTGAAAAATTGCTACAGTGATGTTTCTGTAAAAGGTGATTTCACATACTAATTTGTTAAAGGTTGAAACATCATCAAATATGCTCATAAGATTCAATTTAGCAAGGTGTAGTCCAAGAAAGGGGTTTATTTTCTTCCATGACGTCATTCGGGTTTATGCCTACAAAAGCAGTGGAGATAGATTTGCTTGTTCTATGGTCAGAGCTGTTGGAATTCAAGGATGTTTGCCTCTACATTTGAATCATATATGGGCAGCCTGTTTCTTACTATTTAAATTCAGCCCCTCTTTCTTCCCTCATAAATGACAAAAATTGAGAAGCAACACTGACATTAGGTGGGTTCTTCTATTGGTTTTTGATGTTTCTACTACCCCTACAACCAAACAACCCCTCTTTCTTCCCTTGCAAATGACGAAAATCGAGAAGCAACACCGTCATTAGGCGGGTTCTTCTCTAGGTTTCTAACGTTTCCACTATCCCTGCAGCCAAACAGCCCCTCTTTCTTCCCTTGCAAATGACAAAAATCGAGAAGCAACACCATCATTAGGCGGGTTCTTCTCTAGGTTTCTAGCATTTCCACTACCCCTGTAGCTAAACAGCCCCTCTTTCTTCTCTTGCAAATGATGAAAATCGAGAAGCAGCACCATCATGAGATGGGTTCTTCTTTCGATTTTCGGTGTCACCCCCCTTACATTACACTTCCAATTTTCGCTTTGCTGCAACTGGAGAAGAACACTATCATGAGGCAGGTTCTTCTCCTGGTTTCCGACATATCCAACCCCGTCTCTTTGCCGAACATTGCAACATGCAGAAAATGAGTCAGAACATGTGGGATCAATGTGTGAATATGGATATATATATATATATATATATATATATATATATATATATATATATATATATATATATATATATATATGCTTGTGTTTCTATATATATAGTTTATATCCTCAGCGGTCTTGAGAGCACAATGAGATGAAAAAACTGGTCACAAGACATCACTCGTTATGCTCATCAGGGCATACTGAGTAAGCCAACATCCATTAGATGTCGCTCCCCCTAGACGAAATGCTGCCAAAATTTTATCTAATTTCTAAACTTAAAAAAGGGGAATTAATATATATTGTATCAGATGTCTTTTCAGTTTAAAGGCCTCACACGCTCATTGTGGACTAGGTGAAAAATGTAAGACACACCGCTACTCATTAGGGCGCAGAGAAGCCAAAATACTCTCGATGTAGCCCCCTACACGAGGATGACGGGAGGCTACCAAAATTATGCTTGATTTTGGATTAAATTTGAGACTTAAGCAAATTTAAATGGAAATCATTTAAACTTAAATCAAACAAAAAATACATGATAAACATGAAAATAAACATTAAAATAATGTGGAGAATGCTTAAAGGAAACTAAACAAAGCAAAGAGGAAACATAATACTAAACTAAACTACATACTTTAAACGGAAGCAAGTTCCCTTCCTTTCTTCAAAATCCTTAAAGGCCATGAAGATTTCTCTTCAAGAAAATAATGTGAAAAGTAAAACTCCCCCACTAGCCTTATTTATAGGAAAGGAAAGCTATCTTTTTGGGACCCACTTATAATTAAATTAACAACATATGTAAAACATATCACAACAACCTTGTTCCATGTTTGTTATCGAAAACTTAAGGAAGTTAATACTAAACTCATAATAAACTTGCAATAAATTTGAAGTTTAATTTTCAAATAAATAGGGAATTTTATATGAAGTTAAAAATGAATATAAATTGGGTCTAACAACTCTTATTGTAGAAAATATGAAAAGTCCTTAAATAACAAAATTAGAAAGGCTTGAAGCTTTCTTTTGGATAAACTTCGTATATATAAACTTGTATGAATACAAATGCATGAAATATGCCCTAACACATATCTTATAGCAGTCACTCATTTGGGTCAAATATTCCAAAATACATGCAAATGCTTGAATGAAAATAAATTTATTACACATATCTAAAATGAATATAATCTTATTCAAAGCTTGTGCAAATTTTCAAATAGTCACCACAAGATCCAATTCTTGCATAGAAAGGCACACTAAACTAAATGTTTAATCTAATGAAGGAGCTTTCCTTCAATACAAAAATTATGGAATTTCATTCCAAATTATGATTTTCAAAATCAATGAAATCACTAATTAAGTGAAATTATCTAAGCTATATACACCTGCATGTGCTCAGACATGGAGATTTAAAGTGTAAATTTTAATGTCTGAAAAGGCTGTGCAGACTAATGTAGAATAAAATAAATATTAATCTGAAAAATCTAATAAGATATTAGATCAATTTATAATATTTTTTATGCCACCGAATTCGCAACACTTTGTACAAGTGAACAGAAGACGTTAATTAAGGCATTCTTAAATACATCCACATGGTCCCTGACATTATGCTGAATGCTTAAATTTAAGTGTCAGAGGATGCTATGCGGGTTGCTTTCTCGGTTTATTCTTAAGATTGGGTCCAAGTTAACAAAATATAAAAATCTATTATAAATATTTCAAATTAGTAAAATATATAAGAAACTAATTATGTCATGTGACAGTAGATCTAATCCTCTGCTAGTAGTTAAACAAAGTTGACAAGATCTAAAGCTCTTAAATATATCCAAATTAATCAAATTAACTCAAATTAAACATCAATCTCTAAAAAAATGAAAGCCCCTCATCCCCTCTTCGTTTGGTTGAGGAACCATAAAGGAGCAACCATTCCCTCCACTCTTCCCTTAACCGTAATAAAAAAAGAGAAAAAAATTACTCCCTCTATCGCCTAAAAAAATTGCTCAAATGAAATCTAATCATTAAAAGCTTAAAGTAAACTCAATCTATCCACCTTCCGTAACTGTTTATTGAGGGTGA
This sequence comes from Cymbidium sinense, assembly GCA_021442155.1. Classification (NCBI taxonomy): domain Eukaryota; kingdom Viridiplantae; phylum Streptophyta; class Magnoliopsida; order Asparagales; family Orchidaceae; genus Cymbidium; species Cymbidium sinense. The sequence goes on along the minus strand of CM038218.1, from coordinate 72,609,714 downwards.
TAAATTAAGAAAACTCTAGCTCACAAAAGAGTTAGTTAATGTCAAATCAAGTGTTCTATTATGTTCACTCTCAATCAATCTCTTGCCATTAAGGATGTGACCCATGTCCTCTAATGTGGCTTGACCAATAAGCTCCATAGATGAAGCAGTTACGACCAAAGTCCTCTGATCAGGTGGTTTGGCCAATAAGACTCCATTATATTACAATCACGTAGCCCATATATGCTCCCCAAATGGCTCGCCTTTTTGAGTTATGAATCATAGGTATACTTGATAGGAAAATAATCTCTGTCAGTTAAGGTAGACTTAAGCTTGTCTCCTTAGACAAACACCACCCCAGGTCTACAAGGATTTCTTGGACGACGTAACCCATGTGTTGCTGATAAGGAATCTTCAGTTAGGTTAGGTCGACTACCTCCTCTGACTAAGTAGATTATGGACCACGATGGCTCGAGATGATAAAACCATGAGATCTAGATCGGGCACGTCATCATTCCCCCAATCATTTGATTTAAGCTAAAATGGTGAATTTCATAAATTCAAAATTTCAAAACTTCACATGTTGTTACTATACACTATGCATTAAGCGACCTAACGACCAGCCTTAATCGAAAGTTCTCTCTCTACATTGAGAGGGGTAATTAACTATAGGGGCTTGCGTCTATAGGAAACTTGGAAGCAGATCTAAAGTCCTCACCAAATGAGGGTGAAATCTATGGGTAGTGTCTTATCTACTATTCCATTTACCTTCTGTAAATTACATCAACACTTAAATCACTCTCTTCATTTCAAATATTATCGAGAGGTCGGTGGCAAATTTTTGGAGCCCACACCATGTTACACGTGTTGGAAAATAAATGAAGTGATGTGTATTTTGTGATAGTATTTCACTTTACTTAATCTTAAAATGCCTTTCTTTTTGAATAGGTTTATTAAGGGAAAATATAAACTTAGGATTAATTAAAATATATAATAAAACATTCAATAAAAAAATTAAATATGAATCTACTTTAGAAATTACTTAAGGTTGGGAGGAAAGAGAAGTTCCCTTCTCTCTTTTCCTCTCTTTACAACACTTAGTAATTAATCCTAGGTTCATTCAAACCTAATCAAAACACAAAATAAAATTAATCCAAAATAACTGAACAACTTAAATTAAAATCATCCTCTAAGTTTAACATTTTCATACTTAGAAAATCTAAACCTTAAAACCATAACTAAGTATATCACATAAACTTTAAATGGCACACACATTAGGCTAAGTCATAATTTCTAGCTTTAGATTAGGGTGGTGAATGGTTTGATGTTTGCTTTTATTTTGTGATGTATTATTTTTAGTCTGGATATTAGGGTGTATATGTGTAGACTGAATGGTAAGATGATTTAGTCTAATCATTGTCTTCTATAGGGGATTGTGCTTAAAAGGCACTATAATAAAAATATAAAATTACTTTTGCTGTGCAGGTGCCTATACCCCAAAGAATAATCCAAAATAGGCCAGGTGGACTTGGTTACCTATGCATGGGGTGCTAAGTCCAATTTATATATATACATGCTTGGAAATGTGTGGTTTGTTTAGCTAATCTCTTTTTTTTTAGGTTTTAGTTAGATTTACTTTTTCTCATTTTCATGTACTTTACAATTAGGATTTTGGAATGATTGTTATGGGGGATTAGGATGAACATTGGTTATAAGATTATGTCTTATGTATCATGTGAAGCCTTTGGAGTAACCATATTCTAACCATCCAAAAGAAGGAACCAAAAGAAGAAAGAAGAAAGAAGAAAAGGAAAAAAAAGAAGAAAGAAGAAATTAAGAATGAAGACTCCCAAAACATGAATTCCTTGCTTACTTGTAATTAATTCATTTATAATCCGGGTTGTATAAGGGTAGAGCTCAGTTACCCAATTTATTTTTTTGGGTTTGTGCGGTGGAGCCCGATCACAAATGACCTTTTATTCTTTTGTGCTAGTTCTATAAATTGATTGATATTTATTTAACTTGCGCATTAAGATAACATATTTTTCTAGTTTCTTTCTTGCTTTGATGTATGACCTGGATGACGATTAGGCTCTTAGAAAAATAAAATTTTTATCCAATCAAATAACTCAAATTAAAAATAAATAACTCATAACCTTACCTAAAGCTTAGGCTATAAATCAAGATAAAAGAATTTGCAACCCCTTAGCTGGATGTTGTATTTTATTTCTCACATCATGCATAGAAAAAATATTATTTCACTCTTGATTGGAGGGCTTTCACCTTTGCTAGAGAACTTGGCTTGACCTGTGAGAGCCATGGTGGAAATGCATCTCCTTATCTTGCTAATTTTGGCCCATAATCTAATTTCTCATGCATTAGGAATAAAGAATCCTAAAGCCCGTGCCAAATTAATTTTCCAAAATAAAAATAAAACATATGAAAATTTTGCATTAAATTTAAGTCATTAAAGCATGCCTTACATGATCTAGTCTCTTGGGGAGTGTGTTTAAGGACTTAGTATCTTTCTAAGTAAATAACAACCTTGCTATCTTGCAAAAATATATGACTTGCCTATATGTTTTAAAATTGTAGGAGGAGTTAGTTGGCGGCCATCCCCAAGCAGTTGTAAGTCCAACAATCGGGTGATTTATCCTCTCTTGTGAAGGTAAACTAAATACCCATTTTCTTCTTAGATTTAGGTCATGCTTTTAGCCCTTGCCAAAGCTCCTAGATTTAGGTTCTGATGTTGCCACTTCTCTTTGCGGGCTACGAGCATAAATCCTCACCTCTTAGGCATTTTCATGACCTTGTATCATAGAATTGTAAGCCCTATATTTCTAATAAAAAATTAACTCAAAAAAATTAATTCAATTTCAAAAATATAAAGCCCAATCATAGGGTAGTTCGAAATGCTTATTAGGCTTCCTAGTATCTTAAGCAACCCCTACTTATTTTCATTTGACTTCGATAAGAACTCCCTCCTCTTGACCGATCTCACTTGACTTTCTAAAAATAAAATAATCGATTGATAGTCCTACCCTTTTGAAATCTTTGGAGACAATGATCATTTACCTTAATCGAGAGTATTCCTAAGGAATCCTGTTCCTTAGGATGCAATTAACTATGGGGGCATGCCTCTATAGGGAACTTAATGAACTCGGTTTAAAATAAACCCTGCTTTACTTTTTCATGTAAAGTAGAGGAAGAATCTCTGGTATATTTTGAAGACCCATCGTCCTTAGGAGTCCTTATTGAGGTAATTAAGTCCATTGTAGGGTTGTGATTTCTATCTCTTGAGGTAGTACACCTTTCCTCAATGCCATACCCGATCACCCTAATAAGAACATCTGCGGATCTGCATGGTGTCCCAACAAGACTTATTTTATATATCTCTATTTTCATTTATCTTTCTTTCCCAAAAAAGAAAATGGGAGATAGATGAAGGCGGTGATGCATACAATATTTTTCACCACAAAGTTTTTTAGCGACTCCGTTGGGGATGGTTTCTCTCTCCATCTTTGGTAAATGATCGTTGTCTCTAAGTATCGATAGTGGGTTTGTACTTTTGTATGAATTCAAGACCATGTTTCTTTCCATTGGCACTTAGCTTATTTTGCCCTTAAGTTAAGCTAGCCAACATCTTTAGGTTTTAGGGCCTCACCCCATGTTGGTCTTAAAACCCCCGTTGGGTTTCCTAATGGGTGAAAAAAAAATTTTAATAAAAAAGAAAATGATTAAAGACTTCCTCCTTACCAAAGGTTCATGCTAAAAAGAAAGACAAAATAAATCCTTCACAAAAGTCTTGCTTTTCAAAAGCACTTTTCCAAAATACACTTAATATACTATTTGCACTACATCTAAAAATTTTCACAATTGTTACATGTAGAAACATTTCAAAAGACTTCATTTTTAAAAATAAAATTCAAATAATCATAAACTTTGAAAAGCACAAAATTTGAAGATGGGCCTTTTCATTCAATACATCCAAATGTGTTGGATGGTCGTTACATCTTCAAGCCAAAATCACAACTTTGAAATTTTACTCAACACATTCCACATGTGTTAAGTTGGAATTTTTACCTTTTTAAAAAGCACATATGAAATCTCTCCATTCAATATACCCATATTTATTGAATGGAGGTTTCATTTCCAATCAAAATCAAAAATAAATTCTCCAAAAGCACATATGAAACCTCTCCATTCAATATACCCACATTTATTGAATGGAGGTTTCATTTCTAATCAAAATCAAAAATAAAACTTTCAAAAAGAACATATGAACATCTCCATTAAATATACCTAGATTTATTGAATGAAGATTTCATTTCCAAATAAAATGACATTATTTTGAAATACCACTTAACATATTCCATATATGATCATGTTAGAATTTCCTCTTTCAAAAAGCAATAATTACACACAAAAATACATCTTTGAAAAATGAAACATAATTGATTTCCATCTTACATACCCAAATTTGTTAAATGGAAATCTCTCTTTTCAAAATCAACAAAAAATAAAATTTTTCAAAACACATTTGGAACTTTATTCTAGCATACCACATTTGCTAAAATGAAGTCTCCATTTTCAAAAAAATAAAATAAAATAAAATAAAATAAACAAAAATTTTTAAAAACACATTTGGAACTTCATTCTAGCATACCCCATTTGCTAAAGTGAAGTCTCCCTTTTCAAAACACAAAAATTTGAAACAAATTTTTAGAATTTCATTTAGCATACTCAAATTTGCTAAGTGAAATCTCCATTACACAAAATTTCAAAACACATTGGAACTTCATTTTGGCACACCACATTTGCTAAAGTGAAGTATCCATTTTAAAAACAAAATCCAAAACAAAAGTTGAAACACATTTTTGGAATTTCATTTAGCATATTCAAATTTTCTAAGTGAAATCCCCATTTCACAAAATTTCAAAACACTTTGGAACTTCATTCTAGCATACCCCATTTGCTAAACTGAAGTCTCCTTTTTCAAAACACAAAAATTTGAAAAACATTTTTGAAATTTTATTTAGCATACTCAAATTTGCTAAGTGAAATCTCCATTACACAAAATTTCAAAACACATTGGAACTTCATTTTGGCATACCACATTTGCTAAAGTGAAGTCTCCATTTTCAAAACAAAATCTAATAAAACTTGGAACATATTTTGGAATTTCATTTAGCATATTCAAATTTTCTAAGTGAAATCCCATTTCACAAAATTTTGGAACTTCATTCTAGCATACCCCATTTGCTAAAGTGAAGTCTCCCTTTTCAAAAACAAAAATTTGAAACACATTTTTATAATTTTATTTAGCATACTCAAATTTGCTAAGTGAAATCTCCATTTCACAAAATTTCAAAACACATTGGAACTTCATTTTGGCATATCACATTTGTTAAAGTAAAGTCTCCATTTTCAAAAAAAAATCCAAAACAAAACTTGAAACACATTTTTGGAATTTCATTTAGCATATTAAAATTTGCTAAGTGAAATCCCCATTTCACAAAATTTTAAAACACTTTGGAACATCATTCTAGCATACCCCATTTGCTAAAGTGAAGTCCCCCTTTTCAAAACACAAAAATTTGAAACACATTTTTGGAATTGCATTTAGCAAACTCAAATTTGCTAAGTGAAATCTCCATTTCACAAAATTTCAAAACACATTGGAACTTCATTTTAGCATACCACATTTGCTAAAGTGAGGTCTCCATTTTTAAAACAAAATCTAAAATAAAATTTGAAACACAATTTTGAAATTTCATTTAGCATACTCAAATTTGCTAAGTGAAATCTCCATTTCATAAAATTTCAAAACACATTGGAACTTCATTTTAGTATACCACATTTTCTAAAGTGAAGTCTCCTTTTTCAAAACAAAATCCAAAATAAAACTTGAAACATATTTTTTGAATTTCATTTAGCATACTCAAATTTGCTAAGTGAAATCTCCATTTCACAAAATTTCAAAAGACATTGGAACTTCATTTTAGCATGCCACATTTGCTAAAGTGAAGTCTTCAGTTTCAAAAAAAAATCCAAAATAAAACTTGAAACACATTTTTGGAAAATTATATTAGCATACTCAAATTTGCTGAGTGAAATTTCCATTTCACAAAATTTCAAAACACATTGGAACTTCATTTTAGGATACCACATTTGCTAAACTGAAGTCTCCATTTTCAAAACAAAATCCAAAATAAAATTTGAAACACATTTTTTTAGGAATTTCATTTAGCATACTCAAATTTGTTGAGTGAAGTGTCCATTTCACAAAATTCAAAACACATTGGAACTTCATTTTAGCATACCACATTTGCTAAAGTGAAGTCTCCATTTTCAAAACAAAATCCAAAATAAAATTTGAAACATATTTTTGGAATTTCATTTAGCATACTCAAAATTTGCTAAGTGAAGTATCCATTTCACAAAATTCAAAACACATTGGAACTTCATTTTGACATGCCACATTTTCTAAAGTGAAGTCTCCATTTTCCAAACCAAAAGAAACACATTAGGATTTCTTTAGCATACCCAAATTTGCTAAGGATCCTATTTTTCAAAATCAAAATCCCCAAAATAAAAAAAACACATTAGGACTTCCTTAGCATATCCAAATGTGCTAAGAACCCTATTTTTAAAATCAAATCAAAAACAAAAAGAAACATATTGGGACTTCCTTAGCATGCCCAAATTTTCTAAGGATCCTATTTTCAAAATCAAATCAAAAATAAAAAGAAACACATTAGGATTTCCTTAGCATAGCCAAATTTCCTAAGGTTCTTATTTTTCAAAATCAAAATTTCTAAATACAAAAGAAACACATTAAGATTTTCTTAGATACTCAAATTTGCTAAGAGTCATATTTTCAAAAAATTTCAAAAAAAAAAAAAAAAAACAAAACACACTTTGATTCTTCATTTTAGCATACCCAAATTTGCTAAATGAGGATTCCATTTTTCAAAATCATAAAATATTCACAAAATAAAGCAAACAAAGAAAAAGAAGAAATTGTTTTCAAACACATTACTTAGCATGCCCTAATTTGCTAAGTGAGTAGATTCCAAAAATCTCAAATCAAAATCAAATTGACCCTTTACTTTAACATACCCAAATTTGCTAAATAAAAAGTCCTCAAAACAAAATCAAAACTCAAATATGAATCTATGGAAGCATCTCTCAAAAAAATATTTGAACCAATTTTCAACATATCCAAATTTGTTGAAAGTGGATTGTACATGCAAAAATTTCTCTTTCCAATCAAATTTCAAAATCTCTTCTAAATCCATTTGAGCCTGACTTAAAACTTTCAAGATGTTAAGTATGGGTTTAAATTCTATATTTGAATTCAAAATCAATAAAGCAAGAAAATCTGATTCAAGTTTATTTTCAACATTGCGGTTTTATTAGTTTTTCAATCTCTTCGATAGTTTGATTCAATGGCGTGGCGATATATGTTCACTTTTCCCCATGGGATGGATCTGGCCCTGGATTAGGCCAACCTCCCACTCTCTGACTATGCCCACCTCATCCACTTTGGTCAAGATTTTGAGAGGGCCCATATTACATGTGAGGGGACCTCCCTCACGATTGTTAGTAGGAGCATAGTGGCCGGGCAACAATCGATCATTCGGGTTGACATGCCATCATATTCTGAGATTCCCTCACCGAAGAGGAAGGCAGTGGCGGTTCCCATAGTAGCAGTGTCAGTGATAGTGCTAGTGCACCTGGTTGTTCTTTGGTGGGGCTAACCTCCCTTCCAAGGGGAAGGCTCCCCCGATCCCATGGATTGTCTCCCCTACTTTTGAGGTTGGGTCTAGCTCTTACTCTGCTCGCCCTACCGGGACCCAAAGAATAAACAAAAACTGCATGATAAAGTGATACCACACTCGCATTGCTAAGGAGATGGAGGCAGCCACACGGTATGTAGTTGAGGAGTTTTCCATGATGGTTTCCCTGCTGGTTACAACAAATCAGTTCCATCATCTCTAGGTCGATAGAGGATGTCGAGGATTTGCCACCTCCACCGGTGCATTTTAGGCTCATTGAGAGTAAGTCGTCCGACTTGAGGATAGTTCTTTGCCAGGTTGGCAGAGCCTACGAATGATCAAAGTCCAAGGCTCAATTTGATTTGAGATCTGTTATCCCCTGCAGTGTGGGGAAGCATATTAGATAGGAGAGGGTAAGGGAGGCCTGCACTTCAGTTCATATCACTAGTCGGGAGAGGCGGAGGTTCAACGGTCAGCGACCTCTGCGGATTTTCTTGATCGCGGTACCCATCGATCATATATTATTTTTATTCACCTACACATCATGGGAGATCATCACGAGAGAGTCGGTGGTTCCTCCACCACACCGTTCTTCTGTGTGTCCACCGTCATCTGTCCATATTCCAGCATCTGCAGTTCCACCAAAGGTGATGAAGGCCGCATCTAGGGAGAAGGGAACCCCACTGGTGATCCAGCTAAGGCCAAGGGATCCCGTTCCATCTACACCACCTACTATAGCGAGATCGAGCTCTCCTGCTCGACCTTCAGCCCCAGTCATGTTGAGGAAGGAATGGTGACCCCGAAGTATCATATTCATCCTGTAACCACCGCCACCATAGCATACGTTGGAGATAGCAGTTCCTGAGGGAGAAGGTGATAGCTTAGTTGCACCTATGATGATAGATCCTCCTAGGAGTGTCACCCCATACAGATTCAGTGACAATCATGAGCATATTTCTTCCAACGAGTATAGCCCTCACAGGGTTAACTATCCAGAAGTAGGGGAGGTCCAGTGCCTCACAGTACATGATAGTGATCCTACCGCTAGTCAGCTGAAGTCATTTGTGCCAGTTCAGACAGATAATTCTCTAGATGATATAGTAGCCCATTATCTCATGGAGAAGAAAGAGATCCTAGGATATGATTGGTCTAATGAGGAGAAGATCAGCTTTGATCCCAATGAAGATGATTTATTGGGAGATTCAATAGGGGTTTGCATGGTAGACACCAGGGGATCCCTCCTTAGAGAGAGACTATGGAAGGTGTTGAGGCCGAGGAAGACACTACTCGATCTCCTTCAGATAAAGCAAAAGGATGAAAAAATAGATAGGATGGAAAAGAGGCTTGAAGATCTACTAGCAATTATCTTAGCACTTCAAAATTAAGCCCCATCAGTTCATCATACTATAACTGAGACCAGTCAACCAGAGTTGGTGCATGTCTTGGATCTAGCCAAGACTTTACCTCCAATAGAGCAAGGTAGCACCAGCATATATGAGAAGATAGTGGATAGTACCTTCATACAAGAAAAAAAATATCAAGAGCATGGTTGAGTAGTAGGTGAGAGAAGCATTGGCTCAAGTCTGAGGAGAATCATCGGTTCAAGGGTAGACCCCACAGAGAAATGATGCAATATCTCCTAAGGGTTTCGTGCCTCCTTCTTTCAAAATCTTGATGGTGAGAGCACACATTGCACATTTGAGCTAATTGTTGCTTGGTGGCGGGTGGCTTTACTCTTCCATCTCTTCATCACTAGCTTAGCAGGTATTGCATTTAACTAGTATGCTAAACTTCCCAACTTTTCAGTGAAGACTTTTGCTGAGTTGAAGTAACTCTTTATCAAGAGGTTTGTTGGAGCTCAACAAAGGGTCACTGTTGGTGATCTCGTTGTGGCTCAACAAAATCCTGCTATGTTCCTCATTGATTATATTTTCAGATGGAGTAATTTGAGTATGAAATGCCAATCATTTGTCAAATAGCACACCATTGAGATTACAGAATATCCATGGCGTCCCCATGCTCAAGGTTTCACCATCAAAACTTTTGAGAAATTAATCAACAAGGCAACTAGCTTGCAAGGGAGAAATCTTGCCTCTCTAGATCTACCAATAAAGCTGAAGCCACAAAAGGTATATGAGAAGAAACTAGGGGCAATGATAATAGTAGACAAGAGGAAACAACCGGCCATAGAGCAGTTTGAGAGACCTTGTGCTCCATAGCCATCGCTTCCACCTCCTCTACGACCACAGAGGCAGCCCTACTGGCCGCCATAAAATCCTCCATGGCCTGCACCACCTCCTCCTTAGCCACATCATCAGCAGCAATGGTACACATTCATCACCAGGTAGCTATGGTCCACCTACTCTTTTGAATAAACTTAATAAGCCTTATTCATTTAAGAGGGAGATAATCAGGAATATCTTTAAGAATCTCTTAAAGAAGCCTGATTTTTAGCTACCCGAACCTAAAAGACCGGAGGAAGTAGGCAAAGCAATGATCCTAACTTTTGCCTCTACCATCGTATGCTAGGTTATGTTTTGGAAGATTATTTCACATTTAAGGACTGGTTTGAACATAGCTTCAAGACCAGTGCTATAGTTATCCTGAAGGAATACCTTATGGAACAACCATCCAGTTCCATTAGGGTAATCCTTGGGGAAACTTGCGATCCTTCTAAAACCAAAAAAGGTTGGGATATCTCCTTATCCAAAACCTCTAAGAAAATTATCTCGAAGATCAAGAAACTTTCCTTGTAGATGCCTAAGCTAGTTCAAACCTCCAATATCAAGGATGGTTTGTAAGTTGCCTGAGCTAACTCAGGGAATAGGGAGCTCAGCAGCAGTGACATGTGCTAGCCTGGGATAGCCTAGTAGCGGAACCACCTCAGCCCCGCCTCCATCTCAATTGCACTACTTCGACTACCTCTACTTCAGCTAGCTCTTCTTCTTATAGTAGACATCTTGTATTGGCGGATGAGGGCATCAAATCGCTCACCCCTCTTACCTTACTTAATTTTTACTATGTACCTCCTATAAAATCCAAGAAATTGAAGAATAAAGTTAGCTTAAATTATATCTGTGTCACTTCTGATGGGTTATCTAAATCTATTCCTAATGATAACTCTTCAAGTCTAAATAATAACTATAACAATTTTAATCTTCCTCTTTCTGATTCAAAGTTGGATTTTGCTACTATGAATGCTATGGGTTTGCCTCTTGAGATAGACTTGGAATCATCTGATTCTGAGGGTCCCATAGGAGAAGGCAGAGGTGATGGCGGTAGAATTTTGCATTACCCTGCCATAAGAGATCACCAAAGTCAACCTTCATAGTGACAAGGTTCTACCTCCTAGGGCAGCACCTCAAGATAGAGGGAAATAAGTCATTGGTTTAGAGGATCGAGAAGCCCCTCCACAGGATGCTCCACCTTTGGATATGCTTGTGGAGGATTAGCCCAAGGTGGATTACAATGTCCTCTCTCTCACCTAAGAAAGTTTCCATCTAGGCTAAGCATATACGATGCCCTTGTCTTATCCAAAGAGATGAGAGAATCATTAATCAAGGCTTCACTTGATCCTGAGATATGCTTAGCTCAGCTGACCACTATTGGTGAGGAGGCACATTATTCTAGAGAAGCTCAGGGGACACTTTCATAGATGAAGACCAACTTTTGGGGGACATGGAGCACAACCGTCCCCTCTACATTATAGTTGACATGAGCAGATTCAGACTTGCCAGAGTTCTCATTGATCCAAGTGCATCGATGAATATTATGAGTCTAAAGACCCTTGCTTATTTGAGGATCGACATCTCCACACTCCGAGGAGATCAGATAATGTTGAGAGGATTCAATGAATAAGGCGAGAGGGCTTTAGGTTCTATAGTGTTACCTTTGGAGATAGGCGACTAGAAGACTGAAGCTAAGTTTTATACCATTGATTCGAATACTTCATTCACTGCTTTGCTTGATAGGCCTTGGATACATCAGAATAATATGATTCCATCCTCCCTCCATCACTACATCATGTTCAGGAAGGATATGATTGAGTACTATGTTAAAGGAGATGAAAAGCCATTTTTAGTTAGAGAGGTTGAGATATATGAGGATGTGACCTACTATCTTCCTCAAAATACCCTTTCTCGTGAACTTGGACAAAATTAAAATTCAAAAGAAAAAGAAAATGAAGAAAAATAAAAAGTAGAAGAAAAAGAAAAGAAAAATGAAAATCCAAGTGAACAATAAAGGGAAATTGAAGAAGAAGTAGAGCCACATATCACATTCCATCATATGGACATATGGGTAGGATGACTCAACCTCCACCAGGCAGAGGCAGAGGTAGAAATAAATGCAGTTCCAAAGGTGGAAGACCCCCTAGTTGGCCATCAACCAACAGGTGTTATGTTCCAGTTCATAGGACTACCCCTACTATTCTCATAGACTTGGAATCCAGCTTGGAGGACAAGTCTAATGTGATTAGCATACCAGCCAACCCCTCTCAACGGGTTTCATTAGAGATGACCATTGAGCCTGACAGCAATGAAGACTGGGCCTCTAGATAAAGCAAAGTATTCAAATCAAATGTATGCAAAACTATCAGGCAGCTGTGGTGAAATATTTTATATTTAAACTTTTCTTTAAAGAATGTATATACTTCCCTCTTCACTCTATGCAGAATAAAATGAAGATAGAAATGTACTCTTTATGCACATTTTTGGACACCACGTAGATCCGCATATGTTCTTATTAGGGTGATCGGGTACTACATTGAGGAGAGGTGTAATATCTCGAAAGATAGAAGTCACCACCCTACAATGGACCTAATCACCTCAATAAGAACTCCTAAGGATAATGGGTCTGCATATGTACTGGAGATTCTTCCCCTACTTTACATGGAAAAGTAAAGTAGGGTTTATTTTAAATCAAGTTTATTAAGTTCTTTACAGGAGCAAGCCCCATAGTTAATTACATCCTAAAGAAGGGGATTCCTTAGGAATACTCTCGATTAAGGTAAATGATCATTGTCTCCAAAGATTTCAATAGGTAGGACTATCAATCTATTAGTTTATTTTTAGCAAATCAAGTGGGATCGATCAAGAGGAGAGAGTTCTTATCGAAGCCGAATGAAGATGAGTAGGGGATGTTTAGGATACTAGGAAGCCTAGGAAACATCCCAAACTATCCTATGGTTGGGCTTTATATTTTTGAAATTGAATTATTTATTTGAGTTAAATTTTAGAAGTTTAGAGCTTATAATTTCATAATACAAGGTTATGAAAATACCTAAGAGGTGAAGATTTATACATATGGCCCATAGAAGGAAGAAATAACCTCAGAACCGAAATCTAGAGAGCTTTGGTGAGGGCCAAAAGTAGGACCTAAATCTAAGGCAAAAATGAGTATTTAGTTTGCCTCCACAAGAGAGGATAAATCACCTGACTGGTTGGACTTACAACCGCCTGGGAGTGGCCGCCAACTAACTCCTCCTATGATTTTAAATTTATGTAGGAAAGTCTTATACTTTATGCAAGATAGTTAGGCTGTTGTTTATTTTAGAAAGAGATTAAATCCTTAAACTCACTCTCTAAGAGACTAGATCATGTAAGGGCATGAAAAATGACCTAGATCTAATGCAAAACGTATTACATATTACTTTTATTTTTAGATAATCATTTTACTCAGGCTTATATAATGCATATGCCTAATGCATGAGAAATAAGATTATGGGCCAAAATCAGCGACAAGGGGAACAGTTCTACCTTGGCTCTCAAAGGTCAAGCTAAGTTCTCTCACAAAGGTAGAAGCTCTCCAATCAATAGTGAAATAATATGTTTTTATGCATGATGTTAGCAAAGAAATACTCATCCAGCTATGGGTTGCTGATTTTTTTATCTTGATTTTAACTTAGGCTTTAAATGAGGTTATGAGTTATTTATTTTTAATTTTGAGTTGTTTAATTTGGTAGAAGATTTATTTTTCCCTAAGAGCCTAATTGTCATCTAGGCCATACATCAAAGCAAGGAAGAAACTAGAAAAATATGCCATCTTAATGCACAAGCTAAACAAAACATCAAATATTTTATAAAGCTAACACAAAAAGAATAAAAGACCATTTGTGGTCGGGCACCATCGCACAAACCCAAAAATAAATTGGGTATGAGCTATACCCCTACAACCCGATTACAAATGAATTAATTTACAACCAAGTAAGGAAATTCATGTTATGGGGGTCTTCATTTCTTCTCTTCTTCTTTCTTCTTTCTTCTTTCTCCTTTTGGTTGCTTCTTTTGGATGGTTGGAAGGTGGTTGCTCTAAAGGCTTCACATGGTACATAGGATGTATTATTATGACCAATGCTCATCCTAATCCCCCATAATATTCATTCTAAAATCCTAATTGTAATACATGAAGATGAAAAGTAAATCTAACTAATACCTTTAAAATAGAGATTAGCTAAACAAATCATACCAATCCCAAGCATGTATATTGGACTTAGCACCCCACACATGAGTAACCAAGTCCACCTAGCCTATTGGATTATGCTTAGAGGTATAAGCACCTGCACAATAAAAGCATTTATATTTTTATCACAACACCCCTTAAGCACAATCCCTTGCAGAAAATAATGGTTAGACTAAGGTCGCCCTACCATTCATTCTACGCACATTCACCCTAACATCCAGACTAGAAATAATACATCATAAAATAAAAGCAAACATCAAACCATACATTGTCCTAACCTAAAGCTAGAAATGGTGACTTAGTTTAATGTTTGTGCTTTAGAAGGTTTGTTTGGTATGCTTAGCTATGGCTTTAAGGCTTAGATTTTGTAAGTGTAAAGATGTTCAACTTAGATGGGTGGTTCTATTTAAGTGCTTAGTTGATTTGGGTGGTTTTTATTTGGTGATTTATTTTGGTTTAAGTGAATCCTACAATTAATTACTAAGTTGTAAAGAGATGGAAAAGAGAAGAGAACTTCTCTTTCCTTCCCTAACCTAAGTAATTTCTAAAGTGGATTCATGTTTGATTTTGTTTAGTGAATGTTTTATTATGTATTTTAATTAATCCTAAGTTTATATTTTCCCTAAATAAACCTATTCAAAAGAGTGACATTTTAAGATTAAGTAAAGTGAATTAATATCACAAAATACACATCACTTTATTTCTTTCCCAACATGTACAACATGCATATGGATGCATCCTAAGCATATTTATATATACAAATAGAAATGTTTAGCACCCTTTATGATGAATGTTAAGAAATGTTACTTAAGAAAATTTGAATGCTTTATGATGCATGATTTTCATTAAGTAGAAAAGTGGGATTTCTTTTATCCCTTATTCAAATGCACATGTATATGTATGAAATGCAAAAGTGAGTACGGAGCCATTGTTAGCACCAAGGGTGTAAAGTACAAAATATACTTAGGGCTACTTAAAGCCTCATAACCCTGGGGTTGCCAAACTAATATACCACTTTTCTTAAATACAAACACATATATAAAAAAATGAATGGAAAAAGAAAGGTGCAAAAAGTTTGTATTTGTTTGTTTGTTTTGTTTATGCAATTTATATGTACAAGTGTGGATGTCCTTCTTAGGTAATAGAATAGGAATGGATAGGAATGGGGTTAGGCAACTGTTGTGTTCTTTTCAAATTAACTATACACTTTGTAAAATCCTATTCAGAACTCTGCTTAAAGAAAATAGAAGGAAAGCTACACTATGCACATCTTCATATTTATATCCACATGCAAGCTTATAAATAATTATAAGTAGCACACTTTCAATTTTAGGTATTTTATTTATAGATTTTTGAAAATAGTTTTAGATTTAATAGTGATAATAGCCATTCATATTTTTACTTTAGTCAAAACATGTAATTTGACATAAAAAACATTTCATTTTGATTTTGATTTTTAAAAGATATGAATGCATGAATTTCATATGACATACACATTTAGCATGCTCGGAAAGAAATAAAGTGATGAAAGCAATTAATTCCTAAAGATAATTCTATAAAATAAGAAAGTTTAAAGAGAATCAAAGTTTGTTTAATGTGATTTTTGTTTTGAATTTATTTTATGTTTGATTTAGGAAATGTGAAAGAATGTTTGATGGTCCTAACCTATTTTCCCCATATGTATGACATTTTAGTTTAATCGTTAGATGATTAGATGATTTTTATATTTTGATTAGGTTAAGGTATGAATTAAGTGTGTTAATTACCCCTTGCCTATACCATCTTAGCATATTTAATCAAATAATTATGAGCCAATGATATGACATAAAACCACATAAGGAATTTAAATCAGCAATACACCTAAGAAGAAAAAGGGCCTAATGCATTTGGCTCATGATTAA
This sequence comes from Cymbidium sinense, assembly GCA_021442155.1. NCBI lineage: Eukaryota > Viridiplantae > Streptophyta > Magnoliopsida > Asparagales > Orchidaceae > Cymbidium > Cymbidium sinense. Next base: position 72,593,594 of record CM038218.1, on the reverse strand, counting down.
TTATTATTTAAGCTAAGGAGTTTAAGTTAAGTAATTTCATAACCCCTCTCACACATGTGAGTTGGATTTTGATTTCCTTAATGTACTTAGGTTATTGAACACCTAAGCATCAATCTAAGATGGATTAGTTAAGTTCTAGAATGTTTTAAAGTTTTATCAAATTGATTAGGTAAGTAATTAGTGAATTAATCCTTAATTAAGTTTAGATTAAGGAAGAAAGAGGGGGGGTTAAGGAATAGCTTAAGGAAAACATCCCAAAATTATTTCCTAAACCTGCTGTTTCCTTAAACAAATCTTAATTAACTCACTCAAGGGGTTAAACCACTAATTACATACTTAATTTAATTTAATTACATTAAGAGGGTAATTAGAAATTAATCTAGCAATTCCTCTAAATAAACCATCAATAAATCTCAAGAAAATTAAGGGAGGTAGAAGTCATCCCTCTAATCATACACAAAAAATTGGAATTAAATAGAGATTGGTATTGAGTGGCACGATGAGATTCATAAAGTAATAATAAAACCCAAATCTAGAAAATAACCATATTTAGAAAAATCAAATTCTCAATAAAACCCAAATCCAAAATTAGCAAAATCAAATTCTCAATAAAACCAAAATCCAAAAAATAATAATATTTAAAATCTATTGAAATCAATTTTATAATATTATAGATGTAAATACCTTTCATATACAATTTATTTCATAATTTTTTTATTTTTCTATACTTAGAAATGAATTTTTGAAGTTTCCTTGATTAATTAAGTGATTTAAATCCCTAATTATATAATTAATTCCTTGAGCACGTGGAGGTGCTTCTCTCTGGATGATGGGATTTATTTAAGTTGTCACATCATAGCCGTCAACAGCTATCGCTTTCTCTCAGCGATCAAGGATCAGATGGTTGAGGTTAAATCCATAGTTCTAAAGGGATAAAATCTGGGATCTACGTGGATTTAATCAAGACCATCCATCCAAAACATGCAGGATGGACAGTTTTTGATTCATCCCTAAGATCACCTGCTGGATATGGCCACTTTTCATCTTCCATGGCATGATCCGAGCTCGATTGAGCTCGGATTGATCCTAAATTCAACCCACACTATCATCAAGAAAGGGGATGAACATCCATTGGCTAGTTTTGCATGGGGTGAGGATTCTCTTCACAAAGGACAAAGAAAATTTGAAATTATGCTCAGTTTAATGGCATACCTCACCGGAGGCTATCCGGCTTCGATTCCTTAAAAGCTTCATCTAGTGGAGGATTTTCAAGTTTTGAGGTGTTGAAATTGGGTAGTTCCTTCTAGAGACCAACTCCATCTTCACTTGAGCTCGGTCTTGGTTGAAGTAGCACCTCCCTTGCTTTTGGATCTTGGGAAAAAGCTTGGGTGAATTCAATTGAGCTCCTTGATCAAGCTTGCAAAGCGAATTGGATTGGTATTGAGTATGGAGTAAGTCAAATTTGAAGTGGAGCTCCTTTATTTACAGTCTATGAAAATTGAGAAAATGGAAATTCAATTTCACTCTAGGAAGCTTGGGATCACTTAGCAATGACTCCTCTAGCTTTTTATGTTTCAATCGAATTGTGTAGAATGAGATTCAAGTGAAATTAGGAGGAGTATATCTGCCCCTAGAGCAATCGGACGGCCAAGCCTTCTCTTGCTGTTTTGATCCAATTGAGCTCCTTGAGTGGGTTTGTTAGGTTGTTAGAGGTGTCCTTGCATTCGGTTTGGCCTAAGGAGTGGAGTAGTGGAGCTACCATGTGATTAAATCAAGTGGAGGAGGGATTCCATGTGGCCATGTTCAAGAAAGTGGTCAGTTTTGACCTTAGGCTAGGTTGGGCTGACCCAAACCCATTGGGTTATGTGCACCACACTCGCTAGTGTCCACTTGGTCCACTAAGAGGGTGCCAAGTGGTCATGAAAAGGATTTGATCAAATTCCAATTGGATTTGGCCAAAATTTACACTATGGCCTAGGGGTAAAATGATCATTTGGCTTGGGTTTCAATCTGAATATGTTTGAAAAATAGGTTAGGCCAAGTTTCATTGAATTTGGAATTAGTTTGATGTGATTTGGCTCATGTTGACCATTTAGGTCAAAATGGGTCAACTTGGGTCAAGTTGGCCAATTGGTCGAATTGGGTCAAACCAAGGGTTGAGTCAAGTTCATATGACCATTTAAAATATTTTGGTGGCTTTGGTTTGATTCAATTTGGTTTATATTTGGTTTTGGTTCAATTGAGTTCATTTAGGTCAAATGGGTCATGTTGACCAAATTGACCCATTTGACCTATTTGGGTTAGGTCATGGGTTGGTTCATATTTGGTTGGTCATTTGAAATGGATTGGTTCTTTGTTTTCAATCAATTTGGTTTATATTTGAGTTTGGTTCAATTTGACATTTTAGGTCAAGTTGGGTTTATGGTCAATTGGGCTAAGTTAGGTCTAGTTGGCCAATTGAGGCTTTGGTCAAGTTCAACAATCATTTTGTAATAAACTTGACCCATTGGTTTCAATCAATTTGGCTTAGATCAAGTTTTGACACATTTTGACTTTTTAGATCAAGTTGGGTCAAGTGGCTAATCGGGCTAGTTTAGGCTAAAATGTTAACTCAGTCAAGTTCAAACATTGATCATGAATGAGTTTTGATCAATGGTTTCAATCAATTTTGGCATGGTGGATTTTATTTGGTTTAGTTTCATTTTGGCTAAGTGTTGATTTGGTCAACCCTTAGGTTTGACTTGATTTAATCTAATTTGAGTGATTGATCATCTTATGATGATTGCTGATCATGATGGGAGCTTTGGGTTGGCTTAGTTCAATCCAATTTGGTTAGGATTAGAATTTGGCTCATAAGGGTACTATAGGTCACTTTGGGTTAAGTGAGCCTAAGTGGGTCAAATGGTTAGGTCAAAGATTGATTTGAGTTTGATTGAACTCACATATTGACTTATGATTGAAATATAAATCCATTTGCAAGTGGTTTGAAGTCAAATGGGTTTTGATTCATTTGACAATTTCAAGTTCAAGGGGTGAACATGAGTTTGACTTAGGTTTGATTTTTGGATTTAGTTTTAGTTTGATGATTAAAGTTTATGTTTATATTTGGATTCATGATTGTAGGGTTGATTGAATCATGAAGAGAAATCAAGGGTTTGGCTTGATTTGGCTAAGTTCAAGATTTTGACTTGAAAGGCTTAGGTTGGATTTTGATTGAATTTGAGTTTGATTTTTGGAGTTAGTTTTGGTTGTTTGAATTTATATTTCATTTATATATGTGAATATAAATGAAAATATAAATGGGTTATAAGAAAATTTTAAGGATTTGAAGTGGTTTGAACTTGATTTAGGCTAAGTCCTTAAGAGGGAATCAAAGTGACTTAGGAAAGATTTTTGATTTGGGTTTGAATTTTGGATTTAGTTTTTTTTTGGGTTTAGGTTGATTGATTTGAATTTATATTTCATTAATATATGTGAATTTAAATGAGAATATAACTGGGTTGTGAGAAAATTTCATAAGTTTGAAGTGATCTGAACTTGATTTGGGCTAAGTCCGTAAGAGGGGATAAAAAAACTCAAGAAAGATTTGGGATTTGACCATGGATTTTGGATTTGATTTTGGGTTTCAATCATTTAGAATTGATTTGAGTTTGGAGAAAACCAATTATGTTGGAATTGATTTAAGTTTGACTTGAAGGAAGGAAGTGACAAATTTGGTTCAAGCTATTGGGTAGGCAAATTTTCCTAACACGCTTAAGGCATGACCTATTCCTATGGCTAACTCTTCTAAGTCTCTAGGGCTAGGTGAGTGTCCACCTAATCATTAGATGTGTCTTAAGACTAAGGATCTCTTAAAGTCTAAGAGGAGTCCCATGTCTAAGATGAATGGGTTGAGAGCTCATCCTAAAAATGAGGTCAATAAAGGGCGCCCAATAGGTGTGGTGTGATTGACAAAGAACACGCATATTGTGTTGATCAAATGATCAACAACATCGAATGATCAAGCACTAACATGCAATCTACTCTAACCCGAGGTGTAGAAGGAATACAGAGCTTAGTGCAATGTGGCTCTACTTATGTCAAGGACATAAGAGAGGGAAGGAGGAATCCACTAGGGATAGAGTATATGAACCTTTCACTAGGGAAGCAGGTTGAAGTCATCCATAAAGGGATGAGAGGTTTGATTTGATTTGAGTCTCATTGGGAAGAAATTTAAATTTTTTAATTAAGTTCCACTGAGGAAGAGGGTTGAATTTATTTTAATTTGTTGTTTGTTTAATAGTGTTTATTTTGACTCCATCGGGGATAGACAAGTTAACTCTCCACCGAGGAGGCAAGTTCAAGTCATCCACAAGGGAGGAAAGGTTGTGAAATCTGCTGAGGGATTAAAACTTTGGATCTGCTGGGGAACTAAAAAGATTTGCATCTCACTAAGGAGGAGCAAAAGATTTTGATTTGGATTGATAAATTATTTTTGTTTTGTTTATTTCAGATTTTTAATTTTGGATTTTGAAATGGACCCTATTGGTTTGCGATGGATCGTACTGAGTAGGAGCCACGAAGGCCTAGAACTAACTCAAATTAGCCAATCCAAAGGGGCAGTCTATAAATCACATAATAAGACTAGCCAACCAAAGGGATGCCTTTCAATATGCAGCAGCTGTACTAGGAAGAAAGCATAGTAGACTTACATCCTTCAAAGTATGGACCAGTTGCTGGGGTGACCCATTAGCAAGGCGATGGATCAAACCCAACCTAGGGCTAACTGTTGAGTGAATGCCGCTGGGTGACTTAGATCAACACAAAGATAGTCAAGATTAATTTTATTTTTATATTTGTTTTGGTGGGTCCCGTTGGTTTGCAATGGACTGCACTGAGTATGTACCACAGAGGCTTAAACATAACTCATACTTACCAACCCAAAAGGAGTAGTCTAGCAATCACAAGGTAGAACTATCCAACCAAGGGGATGCCTTTTGATTTGCAATGCTCAAGTCTTAAGAAGAAAGTGCAGGGACTCATATCTTTCACTACAAAAGACCACTGGGGTGATTGGTTGGCAAGCTAACAGATTGAACCCGACATAGGGCTGACTATTGAGTGAATGCCACTGGGGACTTAAATTAGCTTGTTGGTTTAGAAATAGAGTTGCCTTCAATCTATGAGTGAAAAAGGCAAGAATATAAAAATTCATCTTTTTAGGATGCCACGTAGATCCGCAGATGTGCTTATTCAGGTGATCGAGTACGTCATCAAAGAATAATGTACTATCTTGGGAGATAGAAGTCACTACCCTTAAATGGATCTAATCACCTCAATAAGGACTCCTAAGGATAATGGGTTTACATATGTACCAGAGATTCTTCCCCTACTTTACATAGAAAAGTAAGGCAAAGTTTATTTTAAACCAGGATCATTAAGTTCCATATAGGGACAAGCCCCCATAGTTAATTACATCCTAACGGATGATATTCCATAGGAATACTCTTGATTAAGGTAAATGATTGTTGTCTTCAAAGATTTCAAAAGGAAAGGACTATCAATCGATTGGTTCATTTTTGAAGATCAAATGTGATTGATCAAGGAGAGGGAGTTATTATCAAAGCCAAGAGAAAGATAAGTAGGAGATATCCACGATGCTAGGCATCATGGGCATCTCAAATTATCTTATGATTGGGCTTTACATTTTTGAAATTGATTTAATTTGTTTGAGTTAAGATTTTCATTAGAAATTTAGGACTTATGATTCTATAACACAAGATTATGGAAATGCTTAAGAGATGAGGATTTAAGCTTATGATCCATAAAGGAGAGAAGCAATCTCAGAACCTAAATCTAGGGAGCTTTGGTGAGGGCCAAAAGCACAACCTAAATCTAAGGAGAAAATGAGTATTTGGTTTGCCTTCACAAGAGAGGACAAACCACCTGACTACTTGGACTTACAACTGTCTGGGGGTGGCCGCCAACTAACTCCTCCTACAATTTTAAATACATGTAGGCAAGTCTTACGCTTATGCAAGATAGCTAGGCTGTTATTTATTTATAAAGAGATCAAGTCCTTAAACTCTCTCCCTAAAGAGACTAGATCATGTAAGGACATGCTTCAAATGACCTAAATCTAATGCATTTCAGATTTCATTTTATTTTCATTTTTGGACTAATATTTTGACTCAAGCTAATATGATTCATATGTCTAATGCATGAGAAATAAAGTTGTTGGCCAAAATCAGCAAGAAGGGAGGAGGTGTGTTTTCACCATGACTCTCAAAGGTCAAGCCAAGTTTCTCTAGCAAATGGAAGCCCTCAATCAAGAGTGAAATAAGATGCATTTGTGCATGATATTGTAAAAAATACTCATCCTAAGAGGTTGATAATTCTTTTATCTTGATTTTAAACCTAAGCTTTAGGTGAGGTTATGAGTTCTTTATTTTTAGTTTTGAGTTGTTAAGTTTGGTAAAAGATTTATTTTTTCCTAAGAGCCTAATCCACATCTAGGCCATACATAAAGCAAGGAAGAAACTAAGAAAAAGATTCCACTTAATGCACAAGCTAAAAAAATCATCAATCAATTTATAAAGCTAATTGCAAAAGAATAAGAGGCTGTTGTGATCGGGCACCACCGCACAAACCTGAAAATAAATTGGGTAACTGAGCTCTACCCTTTTACAACTCATATTACAAATGAATTAAATTACAATTAAGTAAGGAATTCATTGTTATGGGGGTTTTTAAGCTTTATTCTTCTCTTCTTCTTTCTTCTTTGGTTCCTTCTTTTAGATGTTGGAAGGTGGATGCTCCAAAGGCCTCACATGGTGCATAAGATAAGATATTATGACCAATGCTCATCCTAATCCCTATAATAATCATTCCAAAATTCTAATTGCACAAATTTATATGAAAAAGAATGGAAATCTAACTAATACATGCAAAATAGAGATTAGCTAAAACAAACCACACAATCCCAAGCATGTATATTAGACTTATCACCCCACACATGGGTGACTAAGTCCACCTGGCCTATTGGATTATGCTTAGGGGTATAAGAACCTGCAAGCAAAAGTATTTATATTTTATTTTTTAAGCACTTAACCCCTAAAAAATAATGGTTAGACTAAGATCGCCCTACCATTCATTCTATGAGCATACATCCTAACATCCAGTCTAAAATATATATCATAAAATAAAAGTAAGCATCAAACCATGCACCACCCTAACCTAAAGCTAGAAGTAATGACTTAACCTAATGTGTGTGTTTTAGAGATTTGTGTGGTATGCTTAGCTATGGCTTTAAGTTAGAATTTTCTATGTGTAAAGCATGTTCAACTTAGAGGAGAGTTTCATTTAAGTTGTTTAATTGATTTGGATTGCTATTTATTTCATGTTTTTATTAGGTTCAAGTGAATCCTACAATTAATTACTAAGTTGTGAAGAGAGGGAAAGAGAAGAGAACTTCTCTTTACTTCCCTAACCTAAGTAATTTCTAATGTAGATTCATGTTTTTAATTTTGTTTAGTGAATAATTTGATTAAGTGTTTTAATTAATCCTAAGTTTATATGAGCTCTAAATAAACCTATTCAAAAAGAAAGACATTTTAAGATTAAATAAAATGAACCAAATTCACAAAACATACATTACTTCACTTCTTTCCCAACATGTATAACATGCATATGAATGAGTCATAAGCATATCTATACATACAAATGGGAATATTTAACACACTTTATGATGCATGCTAGGTAATTCATTTAAGGAAATTTGGAAGTTTAAGATGCATGATTTTTTTTATTAAGTAGAAAAGGGTTTCTTATCCAATTTTCACATACACACATGAAAGTAAGAAAGACATAAGTGAGTACAACGCCATTGTTAACTAGAGGTGTAAAGTACAAGACCTACTTAGGAATACTTAAAGTCGTGCAATGTCGGGGTTGTCTAGACTAATATACATTGACCATATGGAGAGGGTTGTTTAGGCTATTTGAAGTTGGCACATGATCGGTTTGAGATCTTGAGTGGATCGGTAACCTTCTATGTGCTTCAAATCAAGTGGAGGGAGTTTTTTTGAATTAGCCCATTTGAGTGGGTCGCTTTTGGTTGGGCCACCCAAACCCATTGGGTTGGGTGCATCACTCTCCATTGGGTTCACTTGACCTATTTGGAAGGTATCAAGTTGATATGAAGAGGGCTTTACCAAATTACCCATGGATTATACCAAAATTTGTTTTATGGCCTAGGGGTGAAATGCTCATTTTGCTAATTTTTGAATTTGAATATGTTGGGTATATCGAGAAAATAGGTTCGACCAAGTTTCATTGGATTTGGAGTTCATTTGATAAGGTTTGGCTCATGTTGACCCATTTAGGTCAAAATGGGTCAACTTGGGTCAAGTTGATCTATTGGGTCAAACCAAGGGTTGAGTCAAGTTCATATGACCATTTGAAATGTTTTGGTGGCTTTGGTTTGATTCAATTTAATTTAGTTTTGAATTTGGTTCATATGACTTCATTTAGGTCAAATAGGTCAAGTTGATCAATTTGACCCATTTGACCTATCCGAGCTAGGTTATGGGTAGGTTTGGGTTTGGTTAGTCATATGGAGTGGATTGATATCTTTGTTTCCAATCAATTTTGGTTAAGTTTGAATTTGGCTCAACATGCCCCCTTTACGTCAAGTTGGCTTCAAGGTAAATTGGGCTAGGTTGGGTCTAGTTGGCCAATTGAGGCTTTGGTCAAGTTCATTTGGAATGAACTTGATCCATTGGTTTTAATCAATTTAGCTTAGATCAAGTTTTGACACATTTTGACTTTTTAGGTCCAGTTGGGTCAACTTGGGTCAAGTGGCCAATTGGGCTAGGTTAGGCTCAAATGTTGACTTGGTCAAGTTCAAACATAGGTCTTGAATGAACTTGGATCAATGGTTTCAATCAATTTGGCCTATGGTGGATTTTTGGCTATGTTAGGTTTCATTTTGGGCTAAGTGTTGACTTGGTCAACCCTTAGGTTTGACTTGGTTTGACCCAATTTGGTTGATTGATCATCCCATGATGATTGTTCATCATGATGAAAGGCATAGGTGAGTTTAATTCAATCCAATTTGGTTAGGATTAGAATTTGGCTCATAAGAGTACTTTAGGTCACTTTGGGTCAAGTGAGCCTAAGTGGGTCAAATGGCTTGGTCAAAGCTTAATTTGAGTTTGATTGAACTTGTATATGGACTTATGATTGAAATATAGATCCATTTGCAAGTGGTTTGAAGTCAAATGAGTATTGATTCATTTGACAATTTCATATTCAAAGGAAGAATATGAAAAGATTTGGGGTTTGATTTTTGAATTAGATTTTGATTTGGTGATTGAAGTTTGTATTTATATATGAATTCATGATTCTAGGGTTGGTTGAATCATCAAGGAAAAATCAAGATTTTTGCTTCGTTTGAAGTTGATTTGGCTAAGTTCAAGATTTTGACTTGAAAGGCTTAGGTTGGATTTTGAATGGATTTGAGTTTGATTTTTGGAATTCGTTTTGATTGTTTGAATTTATATTTCATTTATATATGTGAATATAAATGAGAGTATAAATGAATCATGAGAACTTTTCAAGGATTTGAAGTGATTTTATCATGATTTAGGCTAAGTCCTTTAAAAGGAATTCGAAGGACTTAGGAAATCTCATGAATTGGGATTGATTTGATCATGATTTAGGCTAAGTCCATCAAGGAAAACTTAAAGGACTTAGGAAATTTCATGAATTGAATTTGAATTTTGGATTTAGATTTGATTGGTTTGAATTTATATTTCATTTATATATGCAAATAGAAATGAGAATATAAATGAATTATGAGAAAATCCCATGAATTTGTATTGATTTGATCATGATTTTGGATAAGTCCTTTATGGAAAATTTAAAGGACTTAAGAAATTTCATGAAATGAATTTGAATTTTAGATTTAGATTTGATTGGTCTGAATTGATATTTTATTTATATATGTGAGTATAAATGAGAATATAAATGAATTATGAGAAATTCTCATGAGTTTGAATTGGTTTGATCATGATTTAGGCTAAGTCCATGAAGGAAAACTTAAATGATTTAGGAAATTTTGGAGTAGGGATTTGAATTTTGGAACTTAGTTTGATTGATTTATATTTATATTTCATTTATATATGTGAATATAAATGAGAATATAAATGAGTTATGAGAAAATCCCATGAATTTGGATTGATTTGATCATGATTTTGGATAAGTCCTTTAAGAAAAATTTAAAGGACTTAAGAAATTTCATGAATTGAATTTAAATTTTGGATTTAGATTTGATTAGTTTGAATTTATATTTCATTTATATATGTGAATATAAATGAGAACATAAATGAATTATGAGAAAATCTCAAGGATTTGAATTGGTTTAGATCATGATTTTGGCTAAGTCCTTAAGAAGAGTTTAGGGATTTAAGAAGGATTTGGACTTAGAAATTCCATTCATGAGTTTCAATCATGGGTTTTAATCACATGGAGTTGATTGGAGTTTGGAGAAAATCAAATAAGATTGATTTTGAGTTTGACTTGAAGGAAGGAAGGAGAGGAATGGTTCAAGCTAAGGGTAGGCAAATTTTCCTAACACCCCTAAGGCATGACCTATTCCTATGGCTGACTCTTTTAAGTCTTTATGGCTAGGTTGAGTGTCCACCTAATCACTAGATGTGTCTTAAGACTAAAGAACTCTTATATCGACTACTAAGTGAAGGCCACTAGGGGACCTATATCAGCTCAAATATAGTCAAGAGGAAAGGAGCCTCTGTGGAACTTATCCTAAACCTCAAATATACTCGACCTAGTTAGTGCATGATGGCTAGTTCAAGAAGAAAGCACGAGGACTCACATCTTCTTAAACAAAGTCAACATGAGGTAGCTTACTAGCTGGGTAGTGAAGCCTACCATACTAACAATGTGCTCATTGGTTTGCCATAGTCAAGTTACGAAGAAAGCACGGGGACTCACATCCTCCAACAAGTGACCGCTGGGGTAACATATTAGCAAGGTAGCATGTAGACCTGACCTAGAGCAGCTAATGAGTGAGTGCCACAGGGGGCTTGTTCCCACATTAAAGTAGCTCAAGATAAATGATTTGTGTTTATTTTTGTGCATGTGTTAAAAGGAATAGGATGCCTCTGGGGGACTCTTACACCTACCTTAAACACACTAGGGGTTTTGATGAAATGGTGCCACGGATGACAAAAGGATTCCACTAAGAAAGGATGCCGCTGGGGTTCTCTCACACATATCTTAGTTATGCTAATCAAAATAAGATGCCTCTCGGGTTTTTTTACACCTATTCTAAAAGCACCGGGAGATTATGTTTGTGTTGTGAAAGAGGGATAGGATGCCACTGGGGGACTTTTACAGTTACCCTAGACACATCACGACAGATTCACAAGACAAGCAAACAACGCTTTGAAAGAAGAGAAGATTTGATGAATAGAATTTGATTTTGTTCTTTTTATTACAAATTATTTTCAAACATGATCTATTTGATGGGTAATATTTCTTTAGGTAGAGCCCATTAATTGGAAGCATCGAGAGTTCCCCTTTACAATCAATAAGCTGATAAGATCCTCCTTGGTAGGCCTTCTCTATGACATAGGGGCCTTCCCAAGTGGGTTCAAACTTGCCTCCCATCTTTTGATGGGATACAATTAGTCTCCTTAGGACTAACATAAGTTCTCCTACTCGAAAAGACCTAGGGTGGACCAGCATATTGTGACCTTGAATCATTTTGGCCTTGTACAACTCGAGATTTTGGCATGCCCGTAAGTGATTCTCGTTCAAACCTTTGAGCTCTTCTAACCATAACTTTGCATTCTGCTCTGTAGTGATCTTGCTACCCAATGCTATCCTTAGTGATGGTAGTTGAACTTCTAAAGGTAGAACGGCTTCAGACCCATACACCAAGAAAAATGGGGTAGATTGAGTTAGAGTTCGGTATGTGGTGACGTAGGCCCACAAGGCTTCAACCAACTGCTCATTCCACTGTCATTTATTATCATCAAGAGTTTTCTTCAGTATCTGGATGAGAGTTTTGTTGAATGCTTCCGCTAAGCCATTTGCTCTGGGGTAGTAGATGGAGGAGTATCTCCAATCTATACCATATCTTTTGGCAAAGCTATTGATCTTCGTGCTTTTGAATATAGTACCATTTAGGGTGGCGCCTAAGATGAACTGATGCCCCTTGGAAGAAGGAGGATCGGTTGGACCTCAAATTTTAGTACCCAACTCTCAAATGGCCATGAAGCCCATGTAAGGTGATTGGTGGAGGACCACACCGTGTACCTGACACTGTTGGCATCAACTAGCTACATCCATGGAGTCTGTAATCATCGAAGGCCAGTAGTATCCAAGTCGCTTGATCTTCATCTTCATCTTCAAACTGGATTGATGTGCTCCATATAGACTTGAGTGTACCTCGATTATAATGCTATGTGCTTCATGTTTGTCTAAATAATGTAACCACATTTGGTCAAAGGATCGGCGGTATAGGGTGCCATCAACAAGAGAGAGAGAGAGCTCTATTTCACGATGGGCTCAGAAGTCCTAGTAATCTAGCTCCTTGTCCATTTTGGCAATGACAACCTCCCCTTCATGAGTTCATCATCAATAAGGGATATAACTTGTTTATTTTGGATCCTTATTGAAATGGACTCATCTTCCGGGCATGCCAATTCTTTGGCAAGTTTAGCGTGTTCTCTACCTGGGAACCCAGATGGTGACTTTGGGAATTTGGGCCAATTAGTAAGATTAATGATGAAGTTTTGGTTTGAGAACGTAGGACCCGTTGATGACCAATTGAGAATCCCCAAAGATGTTGATGCTCTTGACACTGATAGTGATGGCTAACTCCAGATTGGCAACCAAAGCCTCATACTCAGCTTCATTGTTGGTGAAGGGGTTGAAAAGATAGTATGAGAATCTCATCACATCGTGATTTAGAGTTAGAAGAACTATTCCTACCGCTTTCTGGGAGAATCATGGTGCTTCCCTTATGAAAAGAAGTCGCACCATCAAAATACATCTCCCATCTGGTTGCCTCCTAAGTTCATGATTTGTTCATGGGAGATCATCACGCGGAGAATCAGGAAGGTGTGTTAAGAAATCCGCTAATTCTTGTCCTTTTACCGCATGGAGGGGTACAAATGTGATATCAAACTACGAGAGAATCATGGACCAGCTTGCCAAATGTCTGGATAGCATTGGCCATGTCATGAGGTACTACAATGGATTTGTTATAGAGATTAAGTTCACCTTATGAGAAAGCATATAGTGTCGTAGCTTTTGGGAAGCAAAGATCAAAGTTATGCAATATTTCTCAATAGGTGGATAGTTCGCTTCAACATGAATGGCTGAGGTAGTAGATATCACTTTCCTTCCCTTCATAGTAGCTGGGCCAAAGAGAGAGTCATCCAAGGTAGAGAATGAGTGGCCGCCCGTGATAGGCTAGAACCTTCACCAAATATTGATGTCTGCCGACACTTGTCATCCCACTTGAACTTGGCATCCTTTTTGACAAGTGCTGAAAATGGCTTGCATCTCCCCGATAGGTTGGAGATAAAGCATTTTAGATACGCCAGCCATCCTTGAAAGGATCTGAGTTGAGTTAAACTCTTAGAAGGTGACATTTCTAAGATAGCTTTAATCTTTTAAGATCTATTTCTATTCCCCAGTGTCAAACAACAAACCCAAAAAATTTCCCTGATGCTACTCTGAATGCACACTTCTGGGGATTCATTTTGTGGTTATATTATTTTAACCGTTCAAAAACTACTCTCAAGTCAAAGAGGTGGTCTTCCTTTTCTCTCTTGATGCTGCACTCAACCGATGATGGATGAGTTCATTGAAGATCCGAGTCATGAGCACCGCATTTTAAGGCCGAAAGGTATTACCCTATAACAAAAGATTCCGATTGGGGTTCGGAAAGTAGTGTTTCTTTCATCTTCAGGAGACATCTTGATTTGGTTATAGCTAGATGACCCATCCATGAAAGAGAAGACTACATGAGATGAGGCGATATCCACCATTAATTTCGGTATAGGAAGAGGAAACTAATCCTTAGTACATGCCTTGTTCAAGTCCCTAAAATCAACACAAATGTGAATTTGGCCATTCTTCTTCTTAATTGGGATGACACTAGCTAATCGGATATTTTTCTTCCCTGATGAAACTATCATCGATCCATTTCTTGACTTTAGAAATGACTTGTTGTTCAATTTCTAATCGGTTGAGTGGTTTGCTTAATAGGTAGCTAGATTATGGACTACATGTCGAGACAATCTGGGCATCTCTTCATAACTCCATGCAAAGAAGTCTTTAAACTCAATCAATAGCCTAACTAAGTCATTGGTTTCTTCTTCATTCAGTAACGAACTGATGTACATAGGGCATGGATTTTCTTCTGTGCCAAGGTTGATTTCTTTAAGCTTGTCTATTATTGAATGAATTTCCTCTTCAAATTTTAGTGATGCCTCTTTGATTTGGAGATCATCTGAGATTTCTAAACACATATTCTCATAAGAGTTGGGGTTGTGTGAAAAGAATCTATCAGACTCTAAATGATTGGTAACAACTAAGTAGTAATCTTCATCATTGATTGGTCCCACTATACCCAATCCTAGTCTTGCCCTTGATTGTGCTTCCATGCCTGTATTGTTCCATTGCTTCTCGAAGTACTTTGACCTGTGCTTGGACCATGTATGAGGAACTAAACCTTTTTATATAAGATTATGAACATAAGACGAATAAAAGTCAAATGGTAATTCCATTAATTCTTTAAATGAATCCTCTTCAAGTTCTTCCTCAACTTCAGGACTTGAGGATGATGATTCCAAAAAGAACCACTTCTGCTTCATGTCACTGGAAGACTTAGGGACTTCCTTAACTACTAAAACTTCAACTTTCTGAGATGTAAGTGAGGTAAGAACTAAGGTTCCGAACTACTGCCTGATAGTTTCACAAAACTAGATTTGCTTTTATTTGGAGGCTTCGCTCTATCTCGATCACCTCTAATGAACCCGAGGGGTTGAGGTATACTAATCACATTAGCCTCGTCCTCCAAGTTAGATTCCAAGTCTATGTGAATAATAGGGGTACTCCTATGAACTAGAACATGACCTCTATTGGCTGATGGCCAACTAGGGGTCTCCCACCTTTAGAACTACCTCTACCTCTGCCTCATGGAGGTTGAGCCATCCTACCCACATGTACATATGATGGAATGAACTATGGGTGGAGTGTGATATGTGGATCTATTTCTTCATCAATTCTCCTTTCTTGTTAACTTGGACTTTTATTTTTCTTTTCATTCTCTTTTATCTTTTCTATATTTTCATTTTCATTTTCTTTTGTGTTTGCATTTGAATTTTGTCCAAGTTCATAAGAAAGGGTGTTTTCAGGAAGATAGTAGGCCGCATCCTCATAAATCTTAACTTCTCTAATTGAAAATGGCTTTTCATCTCCGTTGACATGGTACTCAATCCCATCTTTTCTGAACTTGATGCACTGATGGAGGGAGGATGAAATGATCTTCTTCTGATGTATCCAAGGCCTATTGAGCAAAGCAGTGAACGAAGCATTTGAATCGATGATGTAAAACTTGGCTTCAGTCTTTCTATCACCTATCTCTAAAGGTAACACTATAGAACCTAAAGCCCACTCACCTTGGTCATTGAATCCTCTCAACATCATCCGATCTCCTTGTAGTGTGGAAATGTCGATCCTCAAATAGGCAAGGGTCTTTAGACTCATAATGTTCATGGTTGCACCTGAATTGATGAGAACCCTGGCAAGTCTGAACCTTTCTATGTCGACTGTGATGTAGAGGGGACGGTTGTGCTCCAAGTCCTTTAGAAGAAGGTCTTCATCTGTGAAGGTGATCCCTTGAGCTTCTTTTATATAATGTGCTTCCTCATCTATAACAGTCAACTAATCTAAGCATATTTCAGGATTAAGGAGAGCCTTGATTAGTGATTCCCTCATCTCTTTGGATAAGACAAGGGCATCGTATATGCTTAGCTTAGATGATAACTTTTTTAGATGAGAAAGGACATTGTAGTCCACCTTGGGCTGATCCTCCATAAATATATCCAAGGGTGGAGCATCCTGTGGAGGGTCTTCTCGATCTTTTGTACCAATGAATTATTTCCCTCTATCTTGAGGTGCTACCCTAGGAGGTAGAACCTGCCACCACTGATCTCTTATGGGGTAATGGAAGGTTCTATCGCATAGTTTCCTTCTATGGGACCCTCAGAATCGGATGATTCCAAGTCTATCTTAAGAGGTGAACCCATATTATTCAGAGTAGGAAAGTCCAACTCTGAATCAGAAAGAGGAAGAGCATAATTATTGTAGTTATTTTAACTTGAAGAGTTATCATTAAGAATAGAAGAAGACAACCCATCAGAAGTGACACAGATGTAATTCAAATTATCTTTATTCTTCAATTTCTTGGAATTATTTGGAGGTACAAAGTAGAAATTAAGTAAAGTGAGTGGGGTAAGGGATTTGATGCCCTTATCCACCGATAGAAGAGTTCTACTAGTAGAAGAAATAGAGCTAGCTGAAGTGGAAGAAGTCACTGGTGTGGAAGTTGCAACTATAGGCTGGAGGTTTGAGTCAGTCAGTGGCTATGCTAATGGGCTATCCAGGGCTGACACATGCTGTTGTTGTTGTTGCTGGGCTCCCCCTTTCCTCGAGTTGGCACTGGAAACTTGCAAACCTTTCTTGATGTTGGAGGTTTGAGCTAACTCAAGCACCTACAAGGAAAGCTTCTTGATCTTGTAGATGATCTTCTTAGAGGTTTTGGATAAAGAAATATCTCAACCTTCTTTAGTTTTGGTAGGATCACATGTATCCCCAAGGATTATCCTAATGAAACTGGATGGTTGTTCCATAAGGTATTCTTTTGGGATAGCTACAACATCTGTCTTGAAACTGTGTTCAAGCCAGTCCTTGAATGTGATGCAATCCTCCAAAACATGCCTAGCATATGGTGGTGAGGGCAAAAGTTTGGATCATGACTTTTACCTACTTCCTCTGATTTCCTAGGCTCGGGTAGCTAAAAATCAGGCTTTTTTAAGAGATTCTTAAAGATCTTCCTAATTTTCTCCCTCCTAAAAGAATAAAGTTAGTTTAACTTATCTAAAAGAGTAGTTGGACCATAGCTACTCGGTGGCGGGTATGAGTGCCATCTTGGTGGTGGTATTATGAGGGATGGCTATCTTTTGGTGGTGGCAAAGGAGGTGGAGGCTGTTGAAGTCGTGGTCTCTTAGACTAATCTCTAGTTGGTTGTTTCCCCTTATCTACCACTGCTACTACTCCTGGCTTCATTTCGTAGACCTTTTGTGGCTTTGACTTAGGCAACTGATCTTCAAAAGGAAACTATTTGGGCTCTTTGTGTAAAGTAACCTCCTTGTTGATTAGCTTTTTAAATGTCTTGATAGTGAAACCTTTAAGCATGAAGCATGACATATATATTCTTCAAAAGAATCTCAATGGTGCTATTCAAAATTCATACTTCATACCGTGTTTTGCCATCAAAAAATATAATCAACAAGGGACTCACCGGGGTGTTGTTGTGCTATAATGAGATCACCTACAGTAATCCTTTGCTGAGCTCCAACAAACCTCTTGATAAAGAGTTGCTCTAACTCAACAACTATCTTTCCTGAATCATTGGGTAGTTTAGCAAACCAATCAAAAGTAATCTCCACTAGGCTACTAATGAAGAGGCAGAAAAGCAAAGCGTCACAGCCACCGACGTTGCAACAACTAGCCCTGAAGTGTGCTATGTACTGCCTTGGGTTTCCACAGCCATCAAAGCTTTTGAAGGAAGGTGACATGAAACCCTTGGGATATTGGATATCATCAAATTCCTCACCCTTTAGAACCGATGATCCTCCTGCAATGCTTCCTTCACTTGTTGCTCAACCATGAATTTTATGTCTTTTTCTTGTATGGAGGTACTTTCCACTACCTTTCTATACGTGCTAGTTCTACCTTGCTCAATGAGAGGTAAGGTCTTGGCTAGGTCCAAGACATGCACTAACTCAGGCTGATTGATGTTGACCGCAGTAGGATGAACTAATGGGGCTTATTTCTGAAGCACTGAAATTGCTACTAACAAGTCCTCTAACTGCCATGCCATCCTATCTATCTGCTCATCCTTTTGCCTCAACTGATGTCAAGTGTCTTCTTGATCAACCTCATCACCTTTCATGGCTTGCTGCTCCCTGAGAAGAGATCCTCTGGTATCAACCATGCAAACTCTAGTTGAGTCTCCCAACAAGTCATCTTCATTGGGATTGAAGCAAAATTTCTCTTCATCTGACTAATCGTACCCCAAAATCTCCTTTTCCATGAAATAATGTGTCACTATCTCATCTAAAGAATGATTAATCTGAGCATGTATAAATAATCTAGTAATGTGATCATTATCAAGAAGCACGAACCTCGCCACCGAGAGTCAATCCTATGTGGACTGACTAGATGACTGACACTCACTACTATGAGAGGTAACATCCCTAGGAGTTTCCAATATGCTTGGTGCAGCTGGACTATCATATGCCACCTCTGAAATGACTATCACCATCTCCACATCTTGCTATACTAGCAGAGTTGGTGAAGGGATGACCATGATGCTTCAGGGTTGCCACTCCTTCTGCACTACCACTGGGGCAGAAGGTCAAGCAGGAGAGCTTGGCCTTTCCATAATAGATGATGTGGATGGGGTAGGATCGCTCAACCGTAGCTGGATGGCCTTTGATGGAACTGGAGATGCTGTGACCTGGACTAGTGATGACGGACGAGGGGTAGAGCCGTGGGATGGAGACACCACCGATTCTCTATGAACATGAGCTATCCTCTTGTGATGACTAGTCTAAGTAAGTAGGATGCTGTCAATATGGTCGACGCGGGTAGTGCGCCAAGCTGGAAAATCAATAAGTGCGAAAGCTGCTGACTGGCGGCTGAATCTCTGTCTCTCCCTACTGGTGATGTGAGTTGTATGGGCCTCTTTGGCCCTCTCCTGATAGATATGCTTCCCCACACTATGGGGGGTGATGGATTTGAGATCAAATTCACTTTGACTACCCGCCACTGGTGCAAGATAGATTGAGGCCAGATACTCACCTCATGCCCCAATAACGGTCGATGTTGCACCACCCAGTGGAGGTGATGAAATCCTCTAACATCCTCTCTCGACCAGAGAGGATGGAACTGGTTTGCTGTAACCAGTGGTGAAGTAATAATGGGAACTCAACAAATCAACGAGAGGGCCTCTATCTCCCAATCCTAGTGTGCATGATTCCCACATCCCGATAGGATGGGAGGAGAGCTAGACCCATACTCAAAAGGGGGAGGCAAGCCTTGAGATCCTACCCTAAAGAATGAGACGATGATTCTCAGCAAAGATGAGAAACCATGGGGCGCATCAAATCGAGGCTAGCTACTGCGGTTATCACACAAGCCTGCCACCGCTTTCCTCTTGATGAGGAGATGTCAAAATCGGAAGGTAGATCAATCGATGACCGCTTTTGTCCCACCATCGACCGACCGTCGTGAAGGGAGTGTGCCCTCACATGTAATCCTCGCTCCCTTGAATCCCCTACCAAAGTGGATAAGATGTGTATGATCTAGTCAGGGGAAGTTGGCTTGGTCCAAAGCCAAATCCATACCATGAGGGAAGGTGAGAACAAATTTCTGTGAACCAGTCATTTCAGATCAACTGTAAAAGACTGAAAAACTGAGCTGTCTCTATACTGTAACTAACTATAAGAATCTGCAATAGGAAATGAACTTGTATCAGATTTCTGTCTTTGTAGATTTTGAATTTGAATTTAAAAATTTGAACCCACATCCAACAACTTGAAAGTTTTAAGTGGGGTTCAAATAGATTTGATTGAAAGAGGAATTTTGAATATGAATCCAACTTCAACAAATTTGGGTATGTTAAAATAGGGATTCAAATATTTTGAGAAGGTTGCTTCCATAGGTTCATGTTTGTTTGGATTTAGAGATTTTGATTTGAGGACCCTTTCCTTTAACAAATTTAGGTATGTTAATGTAAGGGTCAATTGATTTTGTTTTTGATTGATGATTTTGGAATTTTACTTAGCAAATTTGGGTATGCTAAGTAAAGTGTTTTAAAATGATTGTTTCTTTTTGTGAATTTTTGTTTTGATTTTGTTTTGGAAATTGAAATTCCCACTAAGCAAATTTAGGTATGCTAAGTGAAGAACCAAGTGTGTTTTGTTTGATTTTTAAAAATAGGATTCTTAGCAAATTTAAGTATGCTAAGAAGATCCTAAGTGTTTCATTTATTTGTTGGATGTTTTGATTTTTTTTTTTTTTTTTTTTTTGAAAAAGTAGGATTTTTATCAAATTTAGGTATGCTAAGGAAATCCTAACGTGTTTCATTCTATTTTGATTTGTTTGAAAGTGGAGACTTTACTTTAGCAAATTTGGTATGCTAAGGATGAAGTCCCACTTAGTTTTGTGAAATGGAAATTTCACTTAGCAAATTTGAATATGCTAAATGAAATTCTAAAATATGTATTCAAAATTTTGTTTGTGTTTTGGTTTTGAAAATAGAAACTTTTCCTTAGAAAATTTGGTATGCTAGGGAAAGAAGTTCCAAAGGTGCTTGAAGATTTTTTGGTTTTGACTTTGGAGACTTCACTTAGCAAATTTGGGTATGCTAAATGAAGTTCCAAATAAGTTTGAAAATTTTAATTTCTCACTAACAAATTTGAGTATGCTAAATGAGGTTCCAAAAATGTGTTTTGAAAATTTTGGATTTTGGGTTTGGAGGCTTCACTTGGCAAATTTGAGTATGCTAAATGAAGTTCCAAAATGTGTTTGAAATTTCATTATTTATTTTAAATTTGGAGACCTCACTTAGCAAATTTGAGTATGCTAAATGAAGTTCCAAAATGTGTTTGAAAAATTTAGATTTTGGATTTAGATATTTCACTTAGCAAATTTGCGTATGCTAAATGGAGTTCCCAACATGTGTTTAAAAATTTTTGATTTTGGATTTGGAAACATCACTTAGCAAATTTCAGTATGCTAAATGAAGTTTCAAAATGTGTTTGAAAATTTTTGATTTTGGATTTGGAGACTTCACTTAGTAAATTAATTTAAAAATTTTGAGATGCTAAAAATTTGAAGTTCCAAAATGAAGTTCCAAATGATTGTTTGAAATTTTTTTTGAAAATATGATTATTAAGTTTCAATTTTTGAAAAGAGGATTTTCATTTAACAAATTTGGGTATGTAGAAATGGAAATCAATCCTATTTTTGAAATGTGAAAATTTTATTTTGTGTGTGATTATTACTTTTTTTTTTGGAAGAGAGGAATTCCAACTTAATCATATGTGAAATATGTTTAAGTGGGATTTCCAAATGATATTATTTTTAGTTGGGAATAAAATCTTCATTCAATAAATTTGAGTATATTAAATGAAGATGTTCATATGTGCTTTTAAAAAGTTTAATTTTATTTGAAAATGAAGCTTTCATTTAGTATATGTGAGTGTATTGAATGGAAAGGTTCATGTGTGCTTTTTTGAAAATTTTATTTTATTTTGATTTTTGGAAAGATGATTGTTCATTTTATTTAGAAAAAAAAAATGAAATCTTCATCAAAGTGAATTGAAAGATGATGTTCATTTGTGCTTTTTGGAAAATTTAATTTCATTTGAAAATAAAACTTCCATTCAATAGGTGTGGGTATATTGAATGGAAAGGTTCATGTGTGCTTTTTGAAAACTTTATTTATGATTGTGATTTTTGGAAAGATGATGTTCATTTTATTTTGAAAAATGAAATCTTCATCAAAGTGAATTGGAAGAAGATGTTCATTTGTGCTTTTGGAAAAGATTGTTAGTTTTATTTTTGAAAATTCCTACATGTAACAATTATGAGAATTGTTAAATGAGGGTGATAAAATATTTGCGGAAAATATTTTATTATGTGTATTTTTGAAAGAGTGCTTTTTGAAAAGCAAAGTTTTTATGAAAAATTTATTTTGTTTTTATTATTTTAGAATGAACCTTTCCTTATCATAAAAATGATAAGGATGAAGTCTTTAAATGTTTTCTTTTTATTTAGATCTTTTTTATCTTTACCCATTGGAGAACCCAACGGAGATTTTAAGACCAACATGCAGTGAGATCCTAAAACCTAAAGATGTTGGCTAACTCAATTTAAGGATGAAATAAGCTAAGTGCCAACGGAAAGAAAGATAGTCTCGAATTCATACCAAAGTACAAACCCACTATCGATACGTGAAGACAACGATCATTTACCAAGGATAAAGATAGGAACCATCCCTAGTGGAGTCGTTAGAGAGAGGAACCATCCCCAGTGAAGTTGCTAGAAAAATCTGTTGGTTTAGAAAAATTTTTATAGAGTCGCCTTCAATCTGTGGGTGAAATAAGCAAGAATGTAAAATTTTCTCTTTTTAGGATGCCACGCAGATACGCAGATGTGCTTATTCAGGTGATCAGGTACATCATCAAGGAATAGTATACTATCTCGGGAGATAGAAGCCACTACGCTTAAATGGACCTAATCACCTCAATAAGAACTCTTAAGGACAATGGGTCTACATATGTACAAGAGATTCTTTCCCTACTTTATATGAAAAAGTAAAGCAGGGATTATTTTAAATCGGGTTTGTTAAGTTCCATACAGGGGCAAACCCTCATAGTTAATTACATCTTAAGGGACGGGATTCTTTAAGAGTACTCTCGATTAAGGTGAATGATCATTATCTTCAAAGATTTCAATAGGAAAGGACTATCAATCAATTGGTTCATTTTTGAAGATCAAGGAGAGGGAGTTTTTATTGAAGCCAAGAGAAAGATAAGTAGGAGATGCCCATGATGCTAGGAAACCTAGCGAGCATCTAAAACTATCCTATGATTGGGCTTCATATTTTTAAAATTGATTTAATTTATTTGAGTTGAGTTTTTTATTAGAAATTTAGGACTTATGATTCCATAGCACAAGATTATGAAAATGCCTAAGAGATGAGGATTTAAGCTTATGTCCCACAAAGGAGAGAAACAACCTCATAACCTAAATCTAGGGAGCTTTGGCAAGGGCTGAAAGCACAACCTAAATCTAAGGTGAAAATAAATATTTGGTTTGCCTCCATAAGAGAGGACAAACCACCAAACTGCTTGGACTTACAACTGCTTGGGGGTGGCCACCAACTAACTCCTCCTATGATTTTAAATACATGTAGGCAAGTATTATGCTTATGCAAGATAGCTAGGCTGTTATTTATTTATAAAGAGACTAAGTCCTTAAACTCACTCCCTAAAGAGACTAGATCATGTGCTTGATGATGACCTAAATCATAATCTAAGATTATATTTTATTTTTGGACAAATATTTTGACTTAGGCTACTAGGATTCATATTCCTAATGCATGATAAATAAAGTTGTTAGACAAAACCAGCAAGAATGGAGGAGGTGTGTTTCCACCATGGCTCTCAAAGGTCAAGCCAAGTTTCCCTGGAAAAGGTGGAAGCCCTCCAATAAAGAGTGAAATAAGATGCATTTGTGCATGATATTGCAAAAGAAATACTCATCCAGCTAAGGGGTTGCTAATTCTTTTATCTTGATTTTAAACTTAAGCATTTGGTGAGTTTATGAGTTCTTTATTTTTAGTTTTGAGCTGTTAAGTTTGGTAAAAGATTTATTTTTCCCTAAGAGCTTAATCCACATCCAGGCCATACATAAAGCAAGGAAGAAACTAGAAAAATATGTCACAAGCTAAACAAATTATCAATCAATTTATAAAGCTAATCACAAAAGAATAAGAGGTCATTGTGGTTGGGCACCACCGCACAAATCCAAAAATAAATTGGGTAACCGAGCTCTACCCTTACACAACCTGGATTACAAATGAATTAAATTACAATTAAGTAAGGAATTCATTATTATGGGGGTCTTCAAGCTTTATTCTTCATTCTTCTTTTTTTCTTTCTTCTTATCTTCTTCTTTCATCTTTGGTTCTTTCTTTTGGATGGTTGGAAGGTGGATGCTCCAAAGGCCTCACATGATGCATAGTATCTTATGACCAATGCTCATCCTAATCCCTATAACAATCTTCCAAAATCTTAATTGCACAAATTTACATGAAAAGAAAAAGAATGAAAATCTAACTAACACTTGGCAAACAGAGATTAGCTAAAACAAACCACACAATCCCAAGCATGTATATTGGACTTATCATCCCACACATGGGTGACTAAGTCCACCTGGCCTATTGGATTATGCTTAGGGGTATAAGCACCTACAAGTAAAAGTATTTATATTTTTATTTATTACAACGCTCCTTAAGCACAATCCCCTGCAACAAATAATGGTTAGACTAAGATTGCCCTACCATTCATTCTACGAGCATACATCCTAACATCCAATCTAAAACATATGCTATAAAATAAAAGCAAGCATCAAACCATGCACCACCCTAACCTAAAGCTAGAAGTGGTGACTTAGCCTAATGTGTGTGCTTTGGTGGTTGTGTGGTATGCTTAGATATAGCTTTAATTTAGAATTTTCTAAGTGTGAAGCATGTTCAACTTAGAGGAGGGTTTCATTTAAGTTGTTTAATTGATTTGGATTGATTTTTATTTCAAGTTTTGATTAGGTTCAAGTGAATCTTACAATTAATTACTAAGTTATGAAGAGAGGAAAAGAGAAGAGAACTTCTCTTTACTTCCCTAACCTAAGTAACTTCTAAAGTAGATTCATGTTTTTAATTTTGTTTAATGAATGTTTTGATTAAGTGTTTTAATTAATCCTAAGTTTAGATGAACTCTAAACAAACCTATTCAAAAAGAAAGGCATTTTAAGATTAAATAAAATGAACCAAATTCACAAAATATATAGTACTTCACTTATTTCTCAATATGTATAACATGCATATGAATGAGTCCTAAGCATATCTATACATACAAATGGGAATATTTAACACACTTTATGATGCATGCTAAGTAATTCCTTTAAGAAAATTTGGAATTTTAAGATGCATGATATTTTTTATTAAGTAGAAAAGGGTTTCTTATCTAATTTTCACATACACAAATGAAAGTAAGAAAAATATAAGTGAGTACAGCGCCATTGTTAACTAGAGGTGCAAGGTACAAGACCTACTTAGGGCTACTTAAAGCCTCGCAACCTCGGGATTGTCTAGACTAATATACCACTTTTCTTAAATACAAACATGTGTACAAAAGAAATGAATGGAAAAGAAAGAATACAAAAATTTGTATTAGTTGATTCATTTTGTTTGTGCAATTTATGTGTGTAAGCATAGGTAACCTTCTCAAGTGATAGCATAGGAATGAATAGAATATGGAATTTAGCCAAGTGGGTTGTTCTTTTCGAATGAACCACACATCTTACTAAATCCTATTCAAAACTATACTAAATGAAAAGAGCAGGAAAATCTATACTAAGCACACCTTTATATTCTTTCACATGCAAGCTCATAAATAAAATATAAGTAACACACTTCCAGTTTTAGGCATTTGATTTATATGTTTTGAAAATAATTTGAATTTAGTAGTGATAATAGCCACTCATATTATTATTTTAGCCAACACATGCAATTTTGACATAAAGTAAACAATTTCATTTTGAATTTGATTTTGAAAAATATGGATGCATGAAGCCATATGACATACACATTTAACATGTTGGGAAAAGAACTGAAGCAATGAAAGCATGTAAACACATTCACTTTAATTAAATCCTAAATACAATCTTATGAAATAAGGAAGCTTAAAGTAAACTAAAGTTCATTTAAGATGATTTTTCTTTGATTTAGAATCTGATTTAATTTTGAAAATGTGAGTAGATCTCTCTTGTTAAAGTAAACTAAAGTTGGAGTAGCTGTAATGGTAGATAAGATTAGAGAGAGTCGACTTAGATGGTTTGGCAACATAAAGCATCGGTTGTCCGATGATCCGGTTAGTAGAGTAGATACATTAGATTTTCCTTATGTTAAGAAAGATAGAGGTAGACCTAAAAAAGACTTGGTTAAGATGTATAAAAAATGACCTTAGTATACTTGAATTAAATGAGAATTTGATACATAATAAGACACAATGGAGAAGAAGGATTCATGTAGCCGACCCCACTTAGTGGGATAAAGGCTTGTCATTGTTGTTGTTATACATTTATAGTCTTATATTATGAAAAGTTTAATTTAATATGAGTTAAGCTTATATTTCTTAATAAATTGGGATTAAAATTAATAGATAATTTACATTCCACTAAAACAAAATTGTTGAATTGTTGAATTGTTAAATTGTTTTTACTTAACAATCATACTCTTGGTGAGGTATGAATAATGTGCCAAGAATGAAAATTTAAAATATTAGTAAATAATTATATTTAACAATGAACATAGTCATGAGCATACAATAAGTCGCCGTTGCAAGGCACCTTAGCCTATTGGTTGAGAGCATTGACTTTCAACTAAGAGGTCTTGGGTTCAAGTCCTGTATATGTATGAAGATTAAATTACCGTTCTAATAACTATGACAAAACAGTTGAAAAGATTGATCAATATTTTGTATCAAACTTTAAAATAGTAAAAGTCATAAATTATATTTAATCTCATTGTTAAAATGACATATATTTCCTCTTTAATATTCTAATGGTTGAACTATATATTTTATCATTCTCTTAAAAAATAATCTATGAGACAAATGATATTTAGAAAGGCTCTTTTATTGATGCTTTATGCCTGAATATTTCTGATAGCTTATTGAAATTTTACATTCTCATTATCATGGGACTAATTACATTTTATTTTTTTCGATGCTAATAAAAAAATAACTTAATTTTAGAAATAGGCATGTCCTTTTATAACTATGAAGAAAAAATTTAGTAAATTGATAGTCTATTTGGAATAATTATAATTATATGAAAAAATAATAGTAGAGCCACTGAGTTAAGTCCATAACATTTACAGATAACATCGATTCACATCACTTTGAAAGTAAGCTATAATTTGATACATATTCGAATAATTAAAAGAATTGGAAAAATAATATTATATATATATAATCGATAATTTCTAAAGGATTATATAGGAATAATCGTTAAGCCATCATCATAACCTTGAACTCCTCAAAGCTGAGCACGCCATCATGGTTGATGTCAAATTTATCAATAACTTCCTGGCAAACCTCTATATTCCGAGAATAACCTAACCTGCTTAGCATCCGCTTCAGACTCTTAGCAGTTATGCATCCTTCGTCTTCCATCTCGTACATCTTGAAGGCCTCATCATCTCTCTATCATCCTCTCCATCAACTTGATGAAGTCCCCCGAACTCAGCAGCCCATCGCCGTCGGTATCCATCAACTCAATGATGGCCGTAACTTCCTCTAGGGATAGTTCATAGCCGACGCCGCTCATGCATGACCTGAGCTCGGCCGACGAGATTCGTCCATCGCCATTTTCGTCGAAATAACAGAACACCTGCTCCATAGATATCTGGTTAAGGCTCATTATCGCTTCAGTCCGAAGAAAAAATTGATTTTGATGATTAAAGAGCTGCGGGTTGTTCTGTTGTTTGTGGTGCTTTAAGGATCTAATTTTGATTGGAATATATAGAGATGCATGGTTATCTGCTCGCAGCATTTGGGAGTTGGCCTCAACGTGAAGGTGAGGTTTTGAAGCTTATACGCGTTTTCTATGTTATGGTAAATACTGGAGGTCTGCAATTCCACAGGTTTGGTTATGTGTTAGTAGTCTAAAATATGTTATTAAATGATATGAAGAGTCCTTTGGGTGAGATTAACCCAAATAGGACTAATTACAAAACGATAAAATAGTAGTAAACAAACTATATATTAAGCCGAGAAATCTCTCATACTTGAATTTAGCAGCATAAAAGAATATCAGAACTTTTATCATACGAAGATAGGTCAATGCGCGTTTAACGTATAAGCTACAAATTACCTCACCTTCACGGTGTGGTCAATCTTGAAAATTAAAAAGGCAAGAACAGCAAAATAATAAGTTATGTTTTTATTTTTTTTCAATTTCTAATCTTAATCACACGCATGGGCAAATCAACCTCTCTTCTCAGGAGAAACAAATTTGGGTGTTAAGATAAAAGTGGAGGTAAAATAAAATTTTTAAGGGGGTAATAGTTACCCACCTCTTATAAGATAAATTTTAAAATCTCACAAAATTAAATCTTCAAATATCACAAAAGTAAGAACAACAAAATAATAAGTTTTGCCTATTGATTCTTTTCAATTTCTAACCTTAATTATACACAGGGGTGAAATCAACCTCTCTTCTCAGGAGAGATAAATTTGGATGATAAGATAAAAATGTTAAGACAAAAGCCAAAAAAAATTTTAAAGGTGCAAAAGACTAATTTTTCCACCCCCTATAAGAGAAATTATAAAATCACATATAAAATTAAATCTACAAACACTATTATGGCAAGAACAACAAAATATTAAGTTTCACATGTTACATCTTTTCAATTTCTAACCTTAATCATACATGGACGAATTCAGCCTCTCTTCTTAGGAGAGGTAAATTTAAGTGTTAAGACAAAAGTGAAGGAAAAAAAAATTTTTGGGGGCAAAAAAGTAATTTGCCCAACTCCTTGAACTACCATTTTGCTAAGGGAGATCACAATGGAATAATTGATTGGTATCTTTATATCTTATATGCAAGTACACATGTTCAAGTAATATAAAATCAGTAGACTATCATTTTCATGAGGATTAGAGTAAAATTTGATATTAATTTATATTAAGTTAAATACTAATATTTTAAAACTTAATTTTTATCCTATAAAATGTGAAGTGCTTAATTAAAATGACTATCTACTATTTTGCAAGAAATTAAAAAAACTAATTTTTATATTTTTTTTATATTTTGCAAGAAATATGTGTTTTTCTTAATTTTAGAAGTATCACTATGAATTTATTAAAATTTTAGATTATGAATTATATTAAACTAAGTAGTGGAATTAACTTTACATATGTAGTGTTAGCCAAGAGCAAAAATGTTATACCTCTATGTCTAGATAAGTATAATCATATTAATACCTTTACCCAAATTTTTTCCTAGTGTCAAGTAAACTTTCATTGGTTGTCTTACATAGATTTCCCTTTAAATGACTATTAATCCTAAAAACAATCATATGTTTAATGGCTAGTTAGCAATTCTAAACTATCTAGCACATTAATGATTATTTAGTATATTTGTTTATCTTTTTTTTAATTGTTCTTTTAGGACTCCGTCAATGTCTCTAGTTCACACTTGATTTTAATTTTACAATTGGCTATATCAAAAGAAAATGATGCATGGAGAAATAAAAAATACCATATTAATTATAAGCAAAAATAATTTTCTTATATTAATCTACAAATAAATTCTAATACAATATAAAAATTCAAACAGTTTACATAAATTCATATCACTTTATAGATTAGTACTTCATAATAGAGAAGAAAGAAGTTTCATTAAATATAGTAAAGCAAGACAGAGGATAGCCAAAGAAGAAATAAAGAAGTATACCGATTAAGTCTCATAAGTTCATCCTTTATGATCCTTTACTGCCTCCTCATTAAAATGCTTGAAAATATTTTCTTTTGATCTCCTTCTTCTCCACTTACTTAAGAAGAATATACTATTTCACTCTACACAAACACACACACACACACAACATATAGTACTTAGAATGTCACTCTCCAAGTGTTGCTACTGCACTCTCATATACTCTTATTAGACTCACTCACTTGCCAAAAAAATTCTTTAACATTGTTTAATTAAATCCCTTTAGTAGTTATTAGAATGCTCCCCCTTGAAACTGCTTTAAAAATCACCTAACTATTTTCTAAAATTGCTCTGGTCAGGCCGTAGCACCTAGACGTTGGTTCTGTAGAGCTTAGATGTTGTACTCTTTGATTTTGGCTTCAACTTTCTAATTCTGGCGCCTCAGTGCTATAATGTAACATCGTGGTGCTATCTTCTTTATTTCTACACAGTTATTTCTACAGATACTAATGCCTAAGCATTGTAATGTAGTGTTACGCTGTTGTACCATGATTTTGCATTTGTTTCTTTCTCCAATAAAAAATTTCCTATCATAAACACTTAAAATTATAAAATTAATTTATAAAATAAAAATTTTTTTATTTAAAAATATATGTTAATTTCACTATACTTTTTCACTTATCACTGATCTCCTCAGTTGAGCTCAGGTCTTGCAAGAATGTTGTTGGTATATCAAGAAGATGCTAAAGCCTTGATCAAATCAATGGATGCTAATTGCAATGGGCTACTTAGATGGGAGGAGTTCATCAAGTTGGTTGAAATCAAAGATGAGCGGGATGAAGATAAGAGAGAAATGATAGAGGCATACAAAATATATGAGATGGAAGGCCAAGGATGCATCGTGGTGAAGAGTCTTGAGAGGATGCTGAGCGGGTTGGGTTTTTGTAAAATATAGAGATTTTTTTAGGAAGTGATTCATTAGTTTGATAATAATGGTGATGAGTTATGCTCAAATACATAGCTCAATAGTAATAAATAATGCAAAAAATCTCATAAATCAGATTCAAGTGTTTACCTTTCCAAAAAAAATATGTTGATGAGCCTCTTAGTTACAAGGAGTTTAAGTTATAGTGATGATAATGAAAATAATCTCTTCGCTAGTGAACTATTTTCATTTGATTGATATTATTGACTAGTAAGTACTACATTGATTTATGACAGGCATTTGCTAGGGGTGCTAACGAACCGAGCGTTCGACAAGCTACTCGAAGCTCGGCTCGATAAGAGATCGTTCATGATCGTTTGATTAATTAATCAAACAAGCTTGAACACTTTTGTGAATACTCGATTAGTAAATGAACAAGCTCGAACAACTCATAGCTCAATTTGATTATGTTCGTGAACAGTATCATTTAATGTTCATGAACAAGCTCGTTAAGAAGCTCGATAAGGCTCGATGAACATACTCGCGAATAATATATCGTTTAATGTTCACGAACATACTCATGAACAATCTCGTTTAATGTTCATGAACATACTTATAACAAGCTCGTTCAAACTTGTTTAGGAAAAATATTTAAGTTTTTAACATTTATAAAAAAATGTAAACATTAATTAAATAAAAATATGTGTATATTTATATGAATTTAATTTTAATATTATATAATAAAAGCATAATATTTCTTAATTTTAATTTTAATATTACATAATATATATTAATCAGTATTTTAAGCCTATTCACCCAATCACCCTAAGTCCTTAATCCAATAATCCTAAGTGCAGATGACTGTCTTCCACTTTCGACGCCGCCGTCCGTTAATGATGGATAGACTTGATCCCAATATCGATAACCCTGGTAGTTTACGCTTAGGCTCTTATTGTTATCCCTAATTCCCCTTTAGTCACCTCATTTCTCTTCCTTTTGGTTCTTCCCGAACTCAAGAAAGCCAAAGAAAACCCTGAGGGCAGAGGCTGAGCAAACCAAGAGAAAGATTTTGGATTGATGAGTTTCAGGTATATTTTGTGGGTAAGTGATTTATTAATTTGGTTAAGTTTATATCGAGTTCTAATGAGAGGAATCATGTTCGGTCATTTATTCGGAACTCTAAGTAATGAGAGGAAAATCTTTGTGGAGAAGTTTGATTGGTTTATTTCCATTATGTCATTGTTTACGCTATCCTTATGCCCTAAATAATTTGATTGTTTTGACAAATCTGGAGGCTCGAGAGAATTTTTGTTCGACAATGTTAAGTTTATGTTGATAAGATTTTGGGTTATGCCCCTCTTTCAATTTTTCTTGTTGTTCAATATCGCTTTATGTTTGTTGTAACTGTACTGCTATGGTTATTTCATATTTGGTTATTTGGCTGAGGTGGTTGTTTCTATGACCAATTCTAATGACATGGGTAATACTGAGCTTCTTTTGCTATATTGTTGCATATTTTCGGTATTTCCCTCTTTCAATTTGTCTTGGTGTTTAGGTTATCGATTGCGGTGGTTATTTGGTTAGTGGTGTTTTCTCTTACTTGGTTATGGTCCCGCTTCGGTCGTGGTTGTGGTGCTTTTAGGATTGATGGAATGGTTGTTGCATACCAATTTTAATCAATTTGTACTTATTACCTTGTGATATTGAATCCAATCTTTTCAAAGATGTGTTCTTTGATTTTTTTGACTTGATGCTTAAAAGCAACAGTCTTGCTCGATTTGTCGGTTCATTTGCTCAAGATAGGCCTTTATTATAATTGTGATGACTAATTATATGATATGAGTTAATTAGGTAGGTTTTATCATAACTCTCTAATATATTATCGAGTTATATACTAATTTTTAAACATTTTCATTTATATTAACTTATTTTATTCTCTAATGGCAAGAATTTTGTCTTTATTACATTTAATTTATAATAAATTATGCTTCCTTTAACCATTGTGATTTGTGTCCCACCATTCTCTTTATTAATTATTTTCATTCAAAATCTTTAAAATTTTCATACTAAATGCAATCTTAAAGAGCCAATCATTATTTACTTTTCATTGCTCATCTTTGTTTACTTTTTATATTGAAGGTATGTCTTCTAGTCATTCAAAGGAAGATGTCAGTCCTATAGGACCTACTATTATGTGTAGAGAGAGTTTAGTGTAGGGTCCTCATCGAGTAGGTGCAAATATTGGGGAAGTTGCAATCTTTAATTTTAGGTGCTTTGACCCTAAAATGAAGATGATAAATTTTGCATTCAACTCTATGTACTCAAGAAATTGAATGCACACAATGAGTCAAAATTTATATGAACTTTATAATGAGTATATTGAGAATTATAGTGCTAATAATGCACAAGATTGTTCAGAAGGTGATTCAAGTTGTTGGAAAGTGTTTGTAATTTTTGGGGAGGCATAAAAGAGGAAGTATGAGACTTACATGTAGCATTACACTAATCAAACAGCAACTGAGCTTGATGTTTATTTGATGATGGGGTTGTCATCAGTGAGAACTCAAATAACTTTGATTGCTTAGGTTGGTGGAAGGCAAACAATGTTAAATACCGATTTTATCAAGGATGGCCTCGATATACTTTCTATTCCAATAACATCGCTTTCCTAATCAACTTTAGTGGTGGTAGAGTCATTGATCAATATCATGCTTCTTTAAACAGTCAATATTTATTATGTGGGAGTGAGGTATCGTAGTTTCTACGAATTAAAGAATGGCAAAGGTTAGTGGCTAAATTTAATTTACTATGCATTACAAATTTAGCTATTTTGACATTAATATCTATGTAAATTATGTTGCAGTGGCAAGAGGAGTTGAAAGAAGTTCTTTTACCTTGAGATGTCATGGAGTCAATATTTGGAACTTTGAAATGAAACTCTGAATTTGAACTAATTTGATGTATTATTATTTTTTCTCTTGAACTCTTTATGAAGTCAATGTCATAAGATTAGTACTTATTTTTCATATCAAGATGGTGCTACTAAGCATTTATTTAAACTTTCACCTTCGAGTCAGTTTATGCATATTAATTTTTATAAATTTTTGTTATTCATGAATGCTAGATGCTTATTTATTCACATTTACATAATTACATTATTCTTTTATGCTTGAAATAGTATTGATCCGATCAATGAAAGCAATGATGATATTATTATTCTAGATTCTATTTGGGAGTGATTGTTGTAATGAATGATATGTATGTACTCTCATGAGAGTACAGATGATTTTGCCAATATTTTTGTAGTTTATTTGGCATGTTTATAGGAAATATGTTCATTATAATCCATTAGTAGCAATTTTATAGGGTGTCCTGGTTGGTTTTTATGATTGATTTGCATCTATACTGTCATTTACTAACTTTTCATTTTGAAGTTTACCATGTTTGGGAAAAGGATAACTTTGAGATGCAGTCCTACCACCGCTCTAATGGTGTTTGATAATACTGCAACACTCTTTATTAATGAAGTCATTGACATTTCTGAGGCTTCATCGCATCAATTCATTAGACTCAATTAGAAGACTTAATTTATTATCTCAATCCTATCTTGTGACATGAGAAGCTGCTTTCTTTCACGGGTGGGTAGTGCATTCCTTTCACTATGAAGTTGCAGTGATAATGGTGCCAAATGAGGGAGAAGGTCACAAGATGGGGAATGCACATCTCATGAGGTCAAGACTTCGTGAGGGAAGCCTTAAAGAGCATCTTGAAGGTAAAAAATGTAAAAAAAAGAAGCCTACGAGCAAAAGAAGCCTTAAAGAGCATCACCCGATGAAGTTGCGTGATAATAGTGATGCCAAACAGAGGGGAGGTCTTATGAGGGAATGTGCTATCTGAGGTCGACTTCCAGTGAGGAAGCCCTTAAAGAGCATCTTGAAGGTAAAACACAAAGCAAAAGAAGCCTGAGCAAGAAGCCCCTCAGACTCAGACTCTTTGTACCTATACTCTCAGACTCTATGCACTCTCTCAGTACTCTATACTCTCAGAGAGTCTGAGCATTTTGGTTATTTTTTTTTCTGTTTCTTTGACCTGTTTGGAGGAAATATGTTCATTACAATCCATCATGAATAATTTGGAGACTGTTTGGTTAGTTTTTTAGTGTTATTTTGTATCTGTACTCTCTTGATAGTATAGATGATTTTGTGGATATTTTTTCCAGTTTTTTTGGCCTAGTTGTTGAGATTATGTTCATTACATTCTAGTGGAAGCAATTTGGTGGCTATTTCGATGATTTTTGGGGGATTTTTGTATCTATACTCTCTGTACTCTCATGGGAGTATAGAGCATTTTGGTCATTATTTTCCAGTTTCTTTGGCCTGTTCGGAGGAAATATGTTCATTACAATCTATTAGGAACAATTTGAGGCTGTTTGGTTAATTTTTTAGTATTATTTTGCATCTGTACTCTCTGTACAATCTTGAGAGTACAGACAATTTTGGCCTTTTTTTCAAGTTTCTTTGGCCTATTTGGAGGAAATATGTTCATTACATTCCATTGGAAACAATTTGGAGGGATGTTTGGATGGTTTTGGGGAATTTTTGCATCTATACTCTTTGTACTCTCATGAGAGTACAGAGCATTTTGGTCATTTTTTTCCTGTTTCTTTGGCCTGTTTAGAGGAAATATGTTCATTACAATCCATTAGGAACAATTTAGAGGCTATTTGGTTAGCTTTTTAGTATTATTTAGCAACTGCACTCTCTATACTCTCATGAGAGTACATAGCATTTTGGCCATTTTTTTCCAGTTTCTTTGGCCTATTTGAAGGAAATATGTTCATTATATTCTATTGGAAGCAATTTAGAGGGATGTTTGGATGGTTTCTGGGGGATTTCTATATCTGTACTCTCTGTACTCTCATGAGAGTACAAAATATTTTGGTCATCTTTTTCCTATTTCTTTGGCCTGTTTGGAGGAAATATGTTCATTACAATCCACAGAATAATTTGAGGTCGCTTTTTAGTGTTATTTTACATATGTACTCTCAGTACTCTCTTGAGAGTACAGTGATTTTGTGATATTTTTCTAGTTTCTTTGGCTGGGATTATGTTTATTACATTCCAGTGGAAGCAATTTGGTGGCTGTTTGGATGGTTTCTTGGAAATTTTTACATATGTACTCTCAGTATTTAGCTCTTTTTTTCATTATCTTTGGCCTGTTTGGAGAGAATATATTTATTTGTGGAGCTATTTTACATGTCACATTTATGTGGAGCTTTTTGGGCAGGTGAATGCGATCAATGAGCAGTGCGATGATGAAGTCGTGATGTCTAATGACCCAAATTTGGAAAAACTCCTTGGCACCACTATTCAGAATGAAACGTAGGCGTATGCATTGTACTGTGAGTACTCACATCAAACTGGCTTCAGTGTTTGGAAGGACCATACTAGTTATTGGCCAAACTCCAAGAAATTGAAATCAAAAGAATTTTTATGTGCGAAAGCAGGTCAGAATAAATCTGCCAGTCTAAATGGCTTAGCAAAATTCTAGAAAACTGATACAAAGACTGCTTGTCCCGCCATGATTAGATTCTCATGACTTGAGGGATGATGGTTAAAAAATATATAGAAAGTCATACTCATTCGTTGGCAAAGCCTGCTGACTTACATCTTCTCAGATCACACAGATGCATTAGCGATGAAAAGGCTTCCGTATTGAAGACAATGATAGAGGCCGGAATTAGAGCAACTGATGCATTCAACTATCTAAGTGAGAAAGTTGGCAGTGCAAAGAATATTAGATTCAAAAAAAGAGATGCTTTCAATTTTATTCAGAAAGATAAAAGATCGAGGATTACGAATGGTGATAATAATGCATTAATACAGCTGTTCAAGGAAAGATAAGCAGCGGACGAGATGTTTGCATGGGATGTACAAGTTGATGAGTCGATTGAAGTTTTTTTTGGAGCAATGACATGTCTAGATAGAATATGATTGTTTTGGTGATGTGATTATTTTTGATACAAGCTATCGACTCAATAAATATAATCTTGTTTGTGCCTCTTGTTGGAGTGAATCACCGGCAAAATGCGTTATTTGGAGTAGCATTTTATCAAGAGACGACGAGTCATTCATTGGCTATTCCAGACATTTCTTCAGTTGATGAGTGACAGATATCCTACAATAATATTCACTGATCAAGATCAAGTTATGACGAGAGCTATCAAAATTATATTACCGCATACTCATCATAGGTTGTGCCAATGACATATTTTGAAGAAAGCTCCTTTCAAGGTTCACCACTTTAATAGTAATATGAGGGTACAATGGCTATTTTATACATGGATGAGCAAATGTGACTCAGAGGAAGAGTGTGAAGAAGCTTGGTCTGCCATGCTAGAAGAAGGTAATTTGCATGATCATGCTTGGTTGTCTCAGCATTATAAAATTAGAATCATTTTGCATTCAACAAAGACTCATTCTGCATGGGCATCTTATCAACGCAACGTAGTGAGTCAATGAACAACGTATGTCATGGAATTTTTAAACCAACAAGTTCGCTCACAGATTATTTCTTGGGGTTGGAGAAGGTTATGGAGACATGGCACCAGAATGAACATGACGAAGACTTCAAGTGTAGCCAGTCATCAATTGTTCCTATTATTAAGACCAAACCAATTCTAAAATAAGCTGCTATATTTTATGCAAGAAAGCTTTATACTATGTCTGAGGAAGAATTTTTGCATGGAGTTGGAGGCCTATCAAGAATCTGTCAGATGACCATGGAGTATTTGGTGAGAAACTTAGAGAATAAAAATTCATCCAAAATATGGACTGTCCATTTCAATGTGACTACTCTAGATGTAACTTGTACTTGTAAGAAATTTGAAATGATGGGATTACTTTGTGCCCATTGCATCAGAGTTTTTAGTCAGGAAGATGTAGTGCACATTCCGGATAAGTATCTTTTCATGCGATGGTCTACTAGAGCAGAGAGGAATATTTACATCGATAGTGCATATAAAAAATTAAGAGATGTGGAAGGCATAGATGGAAATGCTACTGACATTATTTTCCGGAACCACATTAGTCGATATGCATATCAAATAAGCATCAGGGCACGGTGTAATAACAGAGTTGGGGACTATATGCTTCAATCATTAAAAAAACTATACGACGATGTTGACTCTATAATAAGTGAGAATTATCTTCCAGATAAAAGAAGAAGAAGTCAACCACACAGAGGAAAAGACATCTTAAAGGATCCAGTTAAGCAACGTCCAAAGGGTGTTTCCAACACAATGCTTAAAGGATATTGGGAGAGATCTAAGAAAGCCAAGAGTAATTCTCTATTTTTTAGTATTTAAAATATTGTTGTTAATCTTCAAACCATCCTATTTTTGTTGTTATAAAACCAAAGTACAAACTGATAGTGTCGCAGAATGTGTTTTGTCACCCATTGCAACACTTTTCTCTAAGCGAGTGTTTTCGTGAGGTACGCATGAATAGCACACATCGATGTCAGAAAAATCATTAACCGATACGATGTTCTACCGTGAATTCAACTCGAGCTCAACAATCAGTCAGTCGGCTGAAGAGTACACTAAGTTGATGATGGATATTATTACAGGAAAATATTTCAATGCATGATATCATTTAGTTATGTCTTCTTCGACTATGCAATCATTTCTGCAATGCTTTAGAGTCTCCATGATGACTTTCTTTTACTTAACAGCACAGTAGTCTCTCACCTACGGATTCTGGTAGAAGACCGCCTTAAGTTGCGATTAGGATGACTTTCTTCTGTGTCAGACTATGCAATCATTTCTTCGTTAGGATGACTTTCTTCTTGTGAGCATCTTTATTCTTAAACGTACTATTATTATAAAATTTATCTTTTTATCTTGAAAATGAATTAATTTACTATGATATTTGATGACTAAGATTTACTAATCAATGCACTATATATACTCATATTCTATTTAAGTCAATATTTCAAAGCATCTTCAACTTAATAGGTATCGACATAATAATCTTATATTTCAATTTTTATTTAGGGTTTATGGTCAATTTTTTGAAGAAACTCAGTCTATGTCATAATCAAACATTTGTTCGAATACACTTAGTCTATCTCATATTTGAGTTTATTGTATTATTTAGTAATTTCTCAGTGATTCTATCCCTAATGCCCATCAGGAGTACATTTACTAGATGAATCGCATCACCCAAGAACCTACATCCTCCAAACAGGCCAAAGAAAGTGGAAAAAAATGCCCAAAATGCTCTGTACTCGTAGGAAAGTATAGATAGTACAGAGAGTACAAAGAGTAGAGAGGGTACATAACTTGCTTGAAATCAGGAAGGTCTAAATAGACTTTAATATGGGTCAATTATTTCCTGCTTGGTTTTTTTTCTCACTATGCTGTTTATTGCTCTTAAAGCAGTAGTGCATAGAGTTTACCCCATATTAAAGACTTTGTAATCCTTAGACTGTGGCAATAAAATTTCTCATATTTTATCAAATTGTAATTTTTGATTGATGAGTCTACCTTGCTTACGAGGATGAGCTGATTTTCATTGCAGGCATTACAGTAGTTTGATATATACTCTATAAAGTACTCTACATTTTATAAAATGGTTTTTATTGTATGCATTATAATTTTTGATAAGCCCATATGTTCCTATCAACAAGTTTAGTAGAAGTAAGAAAAAAAATTATGTGATGAAGATGATATTATCGATGATATTAGTTTAGTAATTATTTATAAATTTATCAATAATATTAATTTAATTCAGATGATACTTTCAGTTAATACATTATTTGAAAAAATTTCTCATCTTAAAATATACAATTTTCTCCACACTGCCTTCAAAATTTATATTTCTGAATAGGACGTTGGTAAGCCACATCATCGACAGTTTATTTGCCTATTTTATGCATATGTTTTAGTAGAAAGTAGGTTTTAAGAAGCATGATTTCGACTGGTAGAAAGTAATTTTATGCATTCATAAAATTCTACCACATTTTTAAAGATCATAATTTCCTTTATTAAAGAGTTAAGTTTAATAATCGTACCCACTTATATTACGTTCACATGCTAAGTAGTTCATATTGCTTCTTCTCCATACGTTCAGATTGAGGTATTCTGAATGTGGCTGAGTATAACGTAAATTTTAGATAATATAAATTTTAACTTCACTTTTTCAGTTGATCCGAATTTAAAATATGATATAATTTGAATATCAAAATTAAGCTTATTTTCTCCAAACAAGTAAAGAAATCATCATAGAATCGTAAACAATATTATATCAACTACCCATGAGTAGAGAAGAGTACATAGAGGGTCTAAAGAGTCCAGAGAGTACAGAGAGTATAGAGAGTATAGAGAGTACAGAGAGTATAGAGAGTACAGTGAGTACATAGGGTACAGAGAGTATAGAGAGGGTTCACATGCAAAACTGCTCAGAAAACTCATAAAAAAGCAACCAGGAGCATCCAACTTGCTTTAAGGTTATAGTGAACAATTCCTCTCCATCCTGCAAAGCAAAAGTAGAAATGGGAAAAATAAGCAAATAATCTATACTATGAGGAGAATATAGAGAATTAAGCTACAGAACACCTAAAATATTCTTATAGTCGGCCTTCAAACTACCTAAAATGGAATAAAGAGTATAAAGAGTACATGAAGTACAGAGGGTACAGAAAGTACAAAGAGTCCAGATAGTACAGAGAGTACAAAGAGTATAGAGAGTACATATAACATAAACAGTACAGAGAGTACAGACGAAACACTTCTCAATAGAGTAGCCCAGCTTCAACCAGATTGTTGCAGATATTCTCTGCTAATCATAATTCATCCAAAATTACCAAGGAAAATTGAAGAAAAATAGATGAAATACTCTATGTACTCCTAGGAGAGTACAGATGAAACACATCCCAGTAAAGCATTCCAGCATCAACCAAATTGATGCAGGTGTTCTCTGCTAATAATAAAAGATCCAAACTTCCCAAGGATATTGAAAAAAAATAAAAGAAATACCCTGTATAATTATTTTCTACTTATCAAACTTTAAATGTACAGTTCTTAGCTTGGATTTTTCATTCTCAAACAAAAGATAATAAGCCCTAAAAAGCAATTTATCTTCTTGAAAATCTTGGTGGTCACCCAAGTGGGATTTCTAATTCCTCCATGTACTGACAAACATCCCATAATCGTATCTTGACCGCCACTCACCATTTGATTATTTTATGGGATCGCTCACAAAAGACTGGCCAGCATCTTCAACAAGTAAAAAGAAAAACCCACCTCTTGGTGTTCTTCCCCGGTTTGCTGCAAATGAAAAAATTGGATGGGTTGCGGGCTGCGGGAAGAAGGTGTGGCGGGATCGTGTGAAGGAGCGATCTTTGCCTACACATAAGGATGAGGCTGTGGCCCATGCAGAGCCAGAGTGGAGGCTTGAGCGTGGATGTAGGGTGCCATAAGAGCAGAAATGTGAGCATGACCGCAGGAAGAAGGCTGATCGTGTGAAGGAGAGATAAAGCTCTGACCGCAAGGATGAGGCTAGAACTTCGAGAGGGAGCCGCTACCAAGCAGAGTGGAGGCGATTACTGGCCCAGCAATGAGCAGCGAGCAAAATGAGAGCCAGAGCTGAGCTATGGTCCCGAGTGGCGAGCAAGCAGAGCGTGAGTAAGAACGGAGAAGAACGTGAGACAGGAAGAGGAAATTACCTGTGAAGAAGGAGGTCAGAGTGTGGGAATTGAGAAAGAGAGAGAGACACATGGGAGATGAAAAGAACCACCAAGAAGGAAGCAACCCCTCATCCCTTGCGGTTGGAGGAGTTGGAGCTGAGAGAAAGAGTGGGAGTAGTTTTCTTCTTAGGAATAAAAGAAGGAGGGAACGGTTAATAGCTTTTAGGCATAAATAGGCTTAATTGACTTTTTCAAAATATTTAATTAATCTTAATTATGAATTTTACACCAATAAAATCACATAATCATTATATATATATATATATATATATATATATAAATTTAAGATT
The DNA here is from genome assembly GCA_021442155.1 of Cymbidium sinense. Classification (NCBI taxonomy): domain Eukaryota; kingdom Viridiplantae; phylum Streptophyta; class Magnoliopsida; order Asparagales; family Orchidaceae; genus Cymbidium; species Cymbidium sinense. The sequence continues at coordinate 72,552,032 of CM038218.1, read as the reverse complement.
ATTCTGTTGTTTTGAACGTAACGGCACAGTCCCTTTCGCGGTCGAAGGCTATTTGTTCAAGTCGGCATCAAATTGAATCAATTTCAACTCAAAATGTGTGTCGTCGCTTTTGACCGCTCAGCATTCATGCAGTCTCGTCCGAATTGAGTGTGAATAGTCTTACTTGATAGATTTTAATATTTCAAACCTAACGGTGCAATCAATTTCATGCACGGAGGTTGTTTGGCTTGTGTCAGAGCCTCGTGACTTCAATATGTGTGCAGACGCATTGATGAATTGAGCGATTGATCAGTTGATCATCAAGTCATGCAATATTTATGTTCTGACTAGTTTTGACATTCTGAATGCGATGGAAAAGTCTGTTCACCGATCGAGGTCATTTAGTTTAATTTTGGCATCGCCATATGTATTTCAACCTTGATTTACGTGCTCTCACTTCAAATCATTCAACATTTGCACAGACTCAGTTGATTTTAGCGTGGACAGTCTCATTTGATAGTTTTTGATATTTTGAAGCTAATTGAGTGATCAATTTCATGAATGGAGTTCATTCGAACATCGTCATAGCTTCCCAACTCTGATATATGTGTCGACACATTGATAGCTCGATCGCTTTATCAGTCGTTCTTTAGATTATACAATATTTATATTCTGATCAATTTTGACATTCTTAAGGCAACGGTGAAGTCCATTTATTGATCGAAGGTTGTTTCGATCATTTTTGATGAAGTCTAGTGCATTTTGAACCTCGATTTGCGCACTGTCACCTCCGACATCTGTCGGATTTGACTTGTGAGCTTGACTCAACTTATGACACATATGTGGAAGTCAACAAGCTTAAAGCTAAGACAAAAGAAATTCCAAATCTCAAAATAAGTAGACCAATTCCTCCACCAAACATAACCAAGCACAAAGATAAGGTTGGAAGAAACTCAAATCTGCAATGACATAAAAGAAAGAAATCTTCATCAAAGTCATTGAATTAGAGAGTAGATGGTGTAAGAACTCTTATCTATCCGACAAGTCAATTCTAACAAATCGGCCAATCCTATCATTTAACATGTCCTAAATTAGGCATCATACTAATGACAAATCCTATCAAAGCTTCATAAGCTATTGCAACCGAAGATGAAATGATCTAAGTTCTGTGGCCATCTTAATGGGTCAACCAGTTTCCAACAAATGTGACTCACTCCATGCGCAAATAACATTTGTTAGGGGGGCATTTATTGACCTCTATATATGAGTCATAAGTCGAGTCAAGCCTACAAGTCGAATTCGATGGACTTCGTCAGTGATAGTGCGTAAATCGGGGTTCAAAATGCACTGGACGTCATCAAAAATGATCAGAATAATCTCTGATTGATGAACGAACTTTGACATCACATTTAAAATGTTAAAACTGATCAAAATATAAATATTATACAATCTAACAAGCAATCGATCAAACGATCGAGCTATCAATGTGTCGATGCATATACCAGGGAAAGGAAGCTGGGATGATGTCCAAACAATTTCCGTTCATGAAATTGATCAAGCCATTAGCTCAAAACACCAAAAAATATCAAAAGAGACTGTCCACACTCAATTCGGATGAGTCTGTACAAATTTCAAATGATTGGAAGTAGTAGTGCGCAAATCGAGACTAAAATACACGAGATGTCACAAAAATTATCCCAAATAACCTCCAATCGATGAACAAACCTTGTCATCACATTCAAAATATTAAAACTTGTTAGAATATAAATATTGCACAACTTGATGAACAATCAAGCAAGCGATCGATTCATCAATGTTCCTACACACATATCAAGGTCAAGAAGTACTGACACAAACCAAATGACCTTCGTTCATAAAATTAATAATGTCGTTAGCTTTGAAACGTCAAAATCTATCAAGTACAATTATTTGCACTCAATTTAGATGAGTCTGTGTGAAAGTCGAGTGGTCGGAAATGATAACACATATTTTAAGCTAAAATTGACTCAATTTGATGCCAACTTGAACCAAACGGCCTCCGATTGTGAAACGGATTCCGTCGTTGCGTCTGAAACATTAGAATAAGCTAAGATTGATATATATATTAACTATGTGATATTATCGATGTAAAATTCATTTTAAGAGCATTAAATTCTTAAAGAAATTAAATAAACCTTAACCCAATATAAATCTCTAATTGACCCCAGTTTCACTCAAATGACTGATTAGTCTGAACCTCTGATCCCTTCATTGAATGACTGCTCATCTCCTCTCATGTAATTGAGCTCCACTCCTTTCTCTCCTTCCTTCTTCCCTTCTTCTCCTTCTAAACTAAATTCTTCACCAAAATCCAAATCCGATGCCAACAAATCCACTTTATCTCACAATTGAAATCCTATTTTCCTCACCCTCATAACTGATTTCTTTCTTTCCATTTCATTTTTCCTCATTTCCATAACCATTTTCCATAAAAATTCATTTATTAAACCAAAATCTCATTTCCCCATAACTGAGGGAACATCACATTGGGTTTCGCTTGATCACTTTACATTCAAATTGAGAGGAACATCATCATCCACCAGATCATTATCCTTCCAATTCCTTTTGTCGTAGCTCAAGAAGAACACTATCATCATGCGGGTTCTTCTCTAGACTTCCAGCATTTCTATCTCCTTCTAACCTTTCCTCTTACCGCAACCAAAGAGGAACACCATCATCAGGAGGGTTCTTCTCTTGGTCTCATGCATCTCCAACTCTGTCTCTTTACTGATCATTGCAAATCGCAGAAGAAATAAGTCAACATATATGAATATGGATATATATATATATATATATATATATATATATATATATATATATATATATATATATATATATATATATATATATATATATATATATATATATATATATATATATATGTGTGTGTGTGTGTGTGTGTGTGTGTGCTTGTGTTTCTTTGCAGTTTTGAAGGACTCGTCATCCTCATCAAGGTGTGACGAGATAAAAAATTAGTTGCGGTGTCCCAAGACACCGCTCACTATGTTCATTAGGGTGTACCGAGTAAGACAACATCTGTTAGAATTCACTCCCCATAGCCGACATGCTACCAAAATTTCGTCGAATTTTTGGACTTAGAAAAAAAAAAAAAAGAAATGAATATATATGTAGCATTGCATTTGTCTTCTTTCAGGTTTACAGGGCTTGTCACACTCATTAGGGCATGACGAGATGAAAATCGGCTATGGTGTCGCAAGACACCACTCGCTATGCTCATTAGGGCGCACTGAGTAAGCTAAAATACTCCCGATGCAGCCCCATACGCGAGGATTATGCCAAGAGGCTGTCAAAATTTCATCAAATTTTTTAAACTTAAATTTAAAATTAATTGGATATTAAATTAATGGTAAACCATAAAGTCTTTAAACAAAATAAAATGAAAAAGGAATGTGGAGCTCACATGTAACTTAAAGTAATAATAGAGGGTGACATGCTCAATAAACATTATTACCCTATAAAAATGTAAGTGAAGGTGAATTTAGTCACTTAATTTATTGTTAAATAAATTGTTAACCCATTATTTCATATGTTCAAACAAATGAGGATACTCAAGTTAAATGCAAGTGAAACTTTATGTGCAAAATACTAAACTCATAAGAGACTTACAATAAATTTGAAGTCTAGTTTTCAAATAAATATGGAACGTGATGTGGAGTTAAGGAGTAATCCAAATTAGGTTTAATAGCTCTGATATGAATATGGATGTGACTAAGATGCTATCCAATAAACATGAATATAACTAAAGCAGTAGACACTAGGGTTATTACAACTTATTCCAAGTGAATGAAAAGTGAGTTAAATCGAACACAATCGAGCTTGGAGAATGATGATGTAGCTTGATAATTCATTTACATTATGTAGTAAACTATAAGGGTTCATGGCTAATTAGTTAAGAAGAATTAATTGAATCTTGTGGCTTATGTTCTATCATGTGTGAAAATGATTGAAATAGAAACATGAGGAGGTTGGTTTAATTTTTAAATGAGATAGAGAATTCAAATTCAAATCCTAAAGCGAGATTCATAAAGAAGAAGTCTTCTTAGTATATTGGAATGTCTAATTTAAAATGGATTTCTAAAGAAGGCTTTCATTGAACATAAAATTGGCACATATGAAATTTGCTTAGTGCTATCTTCAAGTTGAGGTGAAAATCAAATAAATTTCAAAAGAGATTTTCACTAAAGAAGAGCAACCTGTTGGAAAGACTATAAGTCAAATGGTATTTGAGAATTGGAAAATCCAATAGGTAAGCTAATTGCAAAGCAATATTTTAAATTATAATCTAAATCAAGATACCACCGTATTCGCAACACTTTGTATAAGCAAACAGAAGGCATTAATTAAAGCATTCTTAAATACACCCGTATGGGCCTCGACATAATGTTGAATGCTTAAATTCAAGTGTCTGAGGATGCTGCATGGGTTGCTTCCCGGTTTAGTCTTAAGACTGGGTCTGGGTTAACAAAATCTAATAATATATTATAAGAATTTCAACTTAGTAAAATATCTAAGAAGTTAATTTTTTCATGTGACAATAGGTCCAATCCCCTATTATGAGCTAAATAGAGTTGACAGGATCAAAAGCTCTTAAATATATTCAAATTAATCAATTTTTTAAATCAAATTAACTCAAATTAAGTACCAATATAAAATTGCTTAAATGGAATTCAATCATTAAATGCTTAAATCAAAACTCAATCTATCCACCTTTCATAATTATTTATCGGATGTGATAAATTAAGAAAACTCTAGCTCACAAAGGAGCCAATATCAAGTCAAGTGTTCTATTATGTTCACTCTCAATCAATCTCTTATCAATAAGGATGTGGCTCGTGTCCTCTAACTACATAGCTTGGATGGTAGGCTTCACAGGTTATGCAGTTATGACGAGAGACCTCTGATCAGGTGGTTTGGCCAATAAGGCTCCATTATATTATGATCACGACCGTGCCCTTTGAGTTGTGAATCATAGGGTATACTTGATAGGGCAAACAACCCACTGTCAGCTAGGGTAGACTTAAGTCTACCTCCTTAGACAAACATTAACCCAGGTCTACAAGAATTTCTTGGACGACGTAACCCATGTGTTGTTGATATGGATCTTTTCGGTCGTTGGTCACTACCTCCTCACTAAGTAGACTAGGGGCTATGCGGATATGAGATGGGATCTAGATTAGGCACATCATCATTCCCCCAACCATCTGATCTAAGTTGAAATGATGAATTTTATAATCTTAAATTCTAAAACTCCATATGTTGCTATTATATGCTAAGCATAAAGTGATCTAATGACTAGCCTTAATAGAAAGTTCTCTCTCACTTATTGGGAGGGGTAATTAATTATAGGTGCTTATGCTATAGGAAACTTAGAACCAAATCTAAATTCCTCACCAAATGAGGACGAAATCTCTAGTTAATGTATTATATACTATTTCATCTGCCTTCTGAAAATTACACCGACACTTAAATCATACTATGTTCAATCATTTGTTGAGAGGTCAGTGGTAAATTTTTGGAGCCCACAAGTATATTAAGAAATCTTAAGAACTAGTACTTTGCCAAACATCCCTATAACACTTACGAGAGATGCCCGTACCTCATTCTATTCTTTTCTTTAGTGGAGCTATTCATAATTATATTGAATTTATCATATTTTTCTTGAACAATTCATTATTAACAAAGGATAATCAAAGACTCTTGACATCTTCTGGAATTTACCAAAATGAAGGAGATACTCTTAAAGACTATTTTCAAACATTCTCTTTTAAAGCTCATCAAATACCTTGATTTGATCTTAAGTTATTGCAAGGTATTTTTTTGGTGGTCTTCAACATTGGTTTTGATATTCTTTTATAATGTGAAAAATAGTTCACTCTTATACTGACATTTGTTATTTTATGGAGTCTAATTTTATCAAATGGAAGCAGATGATGCTCAATAGTGAGTTTCTTTGGTTACATGGGGCAACGCACCTCAAGATTTCAAGGGAAACACCATCATAAAACTTTTTCTGATGTGTAGAGCTACAAACATCTTGGCTCTAAAATATGAGGGTTATTGGCTTCAGAGATAAAGTAATAAGAGCCTTGGTGCTAGAAGGATAGCATCATGGCACCCTCTATGGATTTGCACCAAGAAAATAGAGAAGCTAGTGTCTCGGTGTTGCAGGAGGTAATGTCATGATGCTAAGACTTGAACACCAAGTGAAGAAAGATAGAGAAGAAAGCACTACAGTGAGCACCATGACATTTAATCCCATGCATAAGTACTTAAAATATAGCAACCCCAGTACATTTCTTTTAAGGCACCGCGGCACTACGAGTCGAGATCTTCATTTTAAGGCAGTTATCCTCATTTTTTGTATGCTTTTTCACTGTTCTTTTGAGAGAGTAACAAGAGAGAAAGTGCCCTAGAGTAACTAAAATTTCAAGTACATTTCTTCTCATTTTCTTTATAGTGAACTTCTTAGTGTGATATAGCTCCATGATTTTTTTCCCATTCTCGGATTTTTCCACCATTAAATATGACGTCTTCTAAGTTTTTCTGTGATTTTGCATTTGGTTACTTCTATTCAACTTTTTTTCTTTGGATATCTCAAATAAGTTTCCTCATTTGATCTCCTAACATCATTTTCTCACCCTAAGATTGGAAGGCTTGCTAGATAATTTGTATGGTGCTTCCACATTATCTAAGTTGGATTTACAAAGTTAGTACTATCAAATTCACATTCATTTAAGAGACAAATTTTAAACAATATTCAAAACGATGGCTTTTATGAATGAACGGTTACTTTTTTTCGAGCTATAGAATGTGCTTGAGACCTTCATACCACTAATGAATGAGGCACTCAAATATTCTTGCATTCTTTTTTATGTGATGTGTATTGATGATATTCTAGTATTTAATACTTTTTATTGGAACACCTCCAGTGCTTGATAATCATTTATTTGTTCATACACACTAAGAATATATATTAAGTATATCTCAATTTATTCAAGTGTTAGTTTCCACTGCCAACATAAGTTTCCTTAGTTCATCAATCGCTTAAGCAGCATCTAAGTGAGTCTAAAGAAAGTTGTAGCCATCCAGAACAAGTTGTCCCCTGAATCTATCTTTCGGGTCCTCAAATTCTACAAGTTGGCCAATTTATATAGTAGCTTCATATGAGAATTTAGTGTGATAATGGTTCCATCGCCAACTATCTTAAATCAAAACAAGTCTTCATATTGGTGATTCACAACACAACTCTGAAACTAAATAATAAATGAAGCATAATTGTATCTTTTTAAACCAAATTTCCAAAAATTATTTTAAATTAAAATAGATGCATTGACCATCACCACTAGAGTAGTTCTCTCTTAATAGAAAAACCTATTATGCTTTTTCAGAAAAAAAAAAGTCCATATCCCTTGGCAAAAATGAACATCATATGAATAATTACTAGACCTGATAAGTCATGTGCTTGAACAAGAGGAACATTATTTATGACTTCAAAACTTTTGTTATGATTGAACCACAAGCACTATAATTCTTCTATTATCAAAATAATTGGAGTCAAATGCATGCCTGTTGGGTCATCTTCTTATAGAAGTTCAGCTTCCTATTCAAAGATAAGACTGGTCGACAAATGCTCCAACCTTCTTGTCACACTACTATCGAATATTAAAAGATTGAAATCGCTAATAGATATTTACTAGTTGACAAATGCCCTTTTCTTTAATACTCATGTCCTCATAAGTTCCTTCCTAACAAAAACCAATTAAGTTTTACTAAAACTCTTCAGCTATGCAAATAATTAAATAGAATCATGTTGGAGGACTTGCCATACATGTTAGTTCTGGTAGAAAATGTTGGCCTATCATTGCTGACCTCCACATATGCTACATGAGTCGAGTTAAGTCTATAAGTCAAATTTGAAGAACTTCAGATATAATAGTGCACAAATCGGAGCTAAAATACACTAGACTTCATTGAAGTCAGTCGAAATGACCTTCGATCGATAAACGGACTTCTCTATCACGTTCAGAATATCGAAATTGATCAGAATATAAATATTGCATAATTTAATAATCAACCGATCAAGCAATCAAGCTATTGATGTGCCGACACATATATCGAAGTCAAGAGGTTGTTATAATGTCCAAACAACCTTCGTTCATAAAATTAATTACATCATTAGCTTGAAACATTTAAATCTATCAAATGAGATTGTTCGCACTCAATTCAGACAAGTCTATGCGAATTTCAAATGATCTGAAGTGATAATTCACATTTTTAAGCTGAAATTGATCCAATTCGATGCCGACTCAACCTAAATGACTTCCAATCGTGAAATGGACTACGCCATTATGTTTGAGACATCTGAATAACCTAAGCTTGACATATATATTAAATATGTGTTTTTATCATCATAAAATTCAGATTAGAATTGATTATTATATTAATTAGCATATTAATAAGCTTAAACTTCAAAATAAAACATAAAAAACTCTCTCCCACTCGCTCAGTTCATTCTCCCTCAATGCCTCCAAGAATCACCTTCAACCCGATCCCTTTTGCTTCGGCTCTTCCCATTCATGTTTGGCTCCTCTAATCGACGGCAATGCTTCGAGCTCATAGCAGATCTCGCCTTTCTTCCACCTTTTTGTTCAGTTGAGGAACCACAAGCCAAGCACTCGCACGATCTTCCATCACTCTCTTCGTTCGGTTGAGGAATTGCAAGCCCTTTTCTACCTCTGGTTTTCCCTCAAATCATAGCAAACGAAGGTTCCTTTTCTTTCGCTCTTTTTCCCATGGAAGACATTTCAATTATGGGGATCTTTGAATTGTTGCCATACTTAAACAAAATAAGGAACTGAATTTATTATGGCAGATAAAGTTAAAAGAAACCATTGAAGCAATTATTCCCTCATGTTATGGTGACAATTGATTCAAAGGGGTTCTCTTTTTGTTTGTTGAAGCACCTTAAAGTTAGATATACGAGAGAAGAGCATTGTCATATATGTGTCCATTACATTGCACCTTCATTTTGGCCATGAAAAGGTGGTGAACATATACTAGGAAAATTATCTGAATTTGTTGACTATTTGTTATGCATTCTTCCATTTGAAGAAGTTTGCATATTAAATGGACTAGTTGCATCATATGTTGGCCACCCCATGTTGGAGGATGTTTTTCACTTGAACATGAAACTTGATTCATCATCTTATAATTAGAGGTTCCAAGGAAATGGTGATGCTTTTCAACAACAACATGGGATTCCTCCTGGAAACAAGATCATTGTGTTACTCTCTAGAAGCAAGCTGCAAGAGGTTAAGCATATGCTTCCAATATTTTCACAAACTATGGAATCATTAACAAGTTCTTTTATTGGATTGTCTACAATTATTCCTGTTGCCCCTCATCAGCATGTGGCATCTCACATTGTAAGAGAAATTTGTTCGTGGTCTTTATCAGTCGCATTGATTCCTGGGATGTCTCTTCAATAAAGATATGATCCTTTCAGTGCGAGTAATGTTGCATTATGCACATCTGGTTCTACTATAATGGAGCTGAAGCTTGTAGTTCTGCCCTCTGTTGTTGCATATCGAGCCCATTTCTTGACTTAGTGGTTGATTCAGCACAGGACCAAGCTCTAGTTTATTACCCTTCCTAATATTATTTTGAATTTAGAGGTTGTTCATGAGGTTTTATTTCGTTCTTGTACATATAAGAACCTGGCCTCATCTCTCAGGTTTGAAGGCCTCTTCATGGTCATCAAAGCGTGACAAGATGAAAATCGATCTAGGTGTTTCAAAATATCGTGGTCATGCTCATCGTTCATCTCATCGTGTTTCAAAAGATTAGATCCACACCATTAGGGCATGACGGGAAGGCCCTAAACCTATTAGATGTGACACCCCTATGCTGAAATGTTTCCAAAATTTTGACTAAATCTAGGACTAAGAAAAAAAATGAGAAAAGAATATTTACATATATATTTATTTTTATGCAAGTGATTAAAGGCCTCGTTATGCTCATCAGGGCATAATGGGATTGAAATTGGAGGTTCTTCTGCCGTCATCAGAGCATGGCCGGGTAAAAATAGATGTAGCCTATAGAGGAATGATGCCAAAATTTGGACTTAAAAAAATGGGGAGGAGGTTTAAATGTGTAGAATTATATATATATATATATATATATATATATATATATATATATATATATATATATATATATATAGGTGATTGAAGGTGTTATGCTCATGGGAGTAATGAAATTTGGCCAAGGTGCACACCAAATGCTTTAGGCAAGGGTAAGCCAAAATAATTCCGATGTAGCCCCCCTATGCGGGGATAACACCATAGTACTACCAAAATACTGCCAAAATTTCATCAAATTTTTGGAACTTAACCAAAAAAAGAATTATTTAGCATTAAGTTAAATATGAAATATAAAGTTTTAATGAAATGAATTGGAAATTAAATGTAAATGAACATGAAATGAATTTGATACAAAATTAAAAGGCTATACGCTAAATAAAATTTGAACTCAAAATAAACTAATTCAATTATAATTTCTAAGCTCAAAATTGAAAATTAATAATGACTTCAAATTAAATTCAGGATTGTAATGCTTGGATGAAAACAACCTTTATAAGATTCAAATCTAAGCTTAAAAGATTGACTGAGTGAACATGAACGATACTTTATAGTCTTTCGTTTCAACATGATACAAAGATAAATCCAATTGAATGCACAATTGGATTATCGGAAGCTTGTAATATGGTTTAAGTAGAGCTTTCAAATGTAAAATTCAAAAGAGATTAGTAGGTGGTCTTAATAGAAATCAATTGAATCTGAGAACTCAATTTCAAGCAAGGACTGAATGAAAATAACTTGCAAATAAATTTTGCATTAAATTTTACAAGTTGGCTTACAAATGAGGGCTTGATTATATGGCTTACTAGCAAATGTGAATAATCAACTCAGTTTGTAATTCATTGAAATAATTGAGAAAACAGAAAGAAAATTTGTAATATGATTGGAGATATATTCATGAATACAAATAAAATTTTTCATTAAAATTATAGTGACTTAATAAATGAAGAATCAAATTAAAGTGATTTTTGCATTAGCTTCGCTCGAACATAAAGATTTGTAGTGTAAATTTTAATGTCTGAAAAGGCTGCACATGCTAAGTTGAAATCAAATAAAAATATGAAACTAATCTCATAATTTAGAACTAAAATTACCTAAATTATCAAAATACCTGCATGGGTCCTGACACTATGCTAAATGCTTAAATTTAGTGTATGAGGATGCTGCGCGGGTTGCTTCTCGATTTGATCTTAGGACCGGGTTCGGGTTAACAAAACCTAAAAATCTAATTATTATAAAAATTTTAGCTTATTGAAACATCTGAGAAGCTAATTCTGTCATATGATAATAGATTTAATCTTTTATTATTAAACTAATAAAGTCGATAAGATTTAAAATAATAAATTAAATGGTTAAACAATACATTCACCCTGATGATAGCTGCATTGAATGGTGATTTTAACAGGAGGGGATACTTCCATCAAAATGTAATTTTAATTCCAAATCAAATTAACTCAAATTAAGTATCAATCTAAAAATTGCTTAAATGAAATTTAATCTTTAAAAGTTTAAAGCAAACTCCATTCAATCTAGCTTCCGCAATAATTTCTTGAAGGTGACAAATTAAGAAAATTCTAGAAGCCAATGTCAAATTAAGTGTTCTACTATGTTCACTCTCAATCAATCTCATGTCAGTAAGGATGTGGCTCGTGTCCTCTGACTACGTGGTTTGGCCAGTAAGATCCACATATGATGCAGTTACGACCAGAGTCCTCTGATTGGGTGGTTGTCGCCAAATGGCACCATTATATTACGATCCGGCATCAGCGGTATGCTCCCGTTGGCCTTTGAGTTGTGAATCATAGGGTACACCGATAGGGAAAAAGTCATCTAGGTAGACTTAAGCGCTCTCTTGACAAACACCACCCGTGCTACAAGGATTTCTTGGATGATGTAACACATGTGTTCGATAAGGATCCTTCCATCGGGGTCGACTACCTCCTCTAACTAAGTACTACCACGACAGAGATGATGAACCATAGGATCTAGATCGGGCACGTCGTCATTCCCCCAACCATCTGCTTTAAGCTAATGATGATGAATTTCATAAATATAAATTTTAAACTCCACATGTTGCTACTATACGCTATGCATTTAGCGATCTAATGACTAGCCTTAATTGAAAGTTATCTCTCAGCATTGAGAGGGGTAATTAACTATAGGTGCTTGCACCTATAGAAATCCTTGAACCAGATCTAAAGTCCTCACAAAATGAGAGAGAAATCTTTGGGTAGTGTCTTATCTAATATTCCATCTGCCTTATGAAAATTACACCAACACTTAAATTATACTCTCATCGAGAGGTAAATTTTGGAAAAGACCTGAAACGGCAACTCCATTGGGATTTATTTCTCTTTCCATCTTTGGCTAGTCGAATCTAAGCTATAATAGCAGTGTGATATAATGAAATTAAAGTTTAAAGTTACTTGGAGAACTGTTACTTTAGTTCTCCAGAATAACACAACTCTATCAATCAAACTTTTCACACTCGAAAGGCATGATGTTGAAGCTTCCTCTTCTGGAGGAAAACTAAGTAGGCGAGAAGGAGAAGGAATAGTGAACTATGAGCTCAACAATTACTGCCTGAATCACTAGCCATGTGACCAAAATGATGACGTTCACACTCATAATAAGTTTGAAAATCTTAAGTGGGTGAAAAGAAATAGCTCTATTGGTGATATTAAGCAATAATTCTGGGAACAGCAATATCAAGCTCCACCCCTAGAAAGGAGGCATCCCAAGACTCTGTCCTCTAGAGTGCAGAGTACTGTTGTCAAGGAGAAGGGTCTTATGAATAAAAAGTACAAAATGCCCAATTATCAGAGAAAATAAGAAAGCTTCAAAAAAAGGGTACTCTCAGTAGGTAATGTTCAAGATAATCCTAAGCAATTCCTGCAGGGTGAACATCGAGGGCGTGACACCTTAACCACATGTTTGAGAATCTACTACCAAAAAGTCTCGATATGAAGAAAAATTAAATATAAAGCAACAAGAACTAGTAGACGTAAGCTTCTTCATGAGAAGCTAACCCAAAGATAGTGAAGAAGAGAAATACTAAATGTGTTCAACAATCATTGTTCAAGATAAAATTATACAGAACTAGAAGCAAAAGTTCCAAACTATAATAAGTTTGACACCCTAAGATGGGTAAAGCGTAACTCTACTAGTCAAATCAAACAATCATTTTGGACCCAACAATGTCAGGTTCCAGCTTCTCCAGTAAGGAAAACTTGAAATCATATATGCAAGAGTGCATTAGGTCCTCAAAGTTGTTAAAGAGAAAGGATTGATGAAAAGAAAATATTAAAGTCCTATCATCAGGGAGGCTAGAATTGCTCCTCTAAGGAGACCTCCACCTATAACCCCGGCAAGACGTCAACTAATTCAAGTCCCGTACGGTGAGCATCAAGGCATGACACTTGAACCATAAGTCTAAGAATTTGCCATCGAAAGATCTTGGCAAAAAGGCAAACAAATTTGGAGGCTAGAGCCTTTAAGTTAAATTGCCTTAAAGAAAGACAACGGCATGGAATCTAGACTATACTCCCATAAAATTAACTCCTTATGCGCTAGTATTTCGAGCTGAAGCAGTCTTGCCACTTGAAATTAAACTACATTCACTCCGAGTATCCATTCAACATGGTCTTACTTAAGATAAGAATGTTCATCTACGGATGGTAGAGCTTGACGCGCTTAACAAAATTAGGCACCTAGCTCAACAAAATTTAAAAGTTTACCTAGCGAGGATGTTCAAAGCATTCGATCATACTATACATCCTCAAACTTTTCAAGAAAGAGAATTGGTCCTGGTGTTAAGAATACCAATTATTCCTCACCATCATTGCATGTATAAGTTTTGCTTGAAAATTCTCTCATGATACAAGAACATATTTGAAAAAAAGCAAACATCCCACAAATAAGGGGCATTGTTTTAATTTTATAATAAAATGTTAAGCTTTCCCTATGAAACAGGGGCCCTTCTTGTATATATATTCAGGTTGACATCATGTTTCATGCGGAGATCCCTAAATAAATATACATAATCAAGAGGGAAGGAAGGTAATCTTTGATGATATATGATAAAAAAAATTTTAAAAGCACCATATAAATTCCCCTATTACACAAGGCATATTTTTAGATTTCTATATATAGATGAAATCAATGTTACATCTTAAAATGCTCTTAAGATCAAAGAGGGAAGGAAGGTAATCTTTGATGATATATGATAAAAAAAATTAAAAGCACCGTAAAAATTCCCCTGTTACACAGGGGGCATTTTTAGATTTCTATACATAGATGAAATCATTGTTACATGTTAAAATGCTCTTAAGATCAAATATATCAACTCAAATATTGTTATATTTTCTTAAATTATTTTAGAACACTTTCAAAGTGCTTTAAAATTTTTTCTGTAAGACAGGGGCATTTTATATATTCATGTTGACATCATATTTCATGTCGAGATAAATATACATGATGATCGAATGAGCAACATTTATTTATATTAAAGAAGTTCAAACTCTGTGATACATTTCTGACATGAGCCCTTTTTTATGATCAAGGTTGTTCAATCCTCTCCTGTGAAATAGGGGGCTTTCTTGTATATATATTCAGGTTGACATTGAGCTTTAGGCCGAGATTCTTGAATATATCTATAATTGTTATTATTGAAGTTGTAGGCTCTTGAAAGAAATAAAAGGAATCTATTTTGATGCATGAAAAGATAGCCCTAAATATTAAAAATTTATCTCCCATATTTGTCAAATACTAAAGATCAAGTTAGAAGAACTTTAATTTTGAAAGCTTCAATCAATTGAGTTAGAAAAATATCAACCTCTACATCCTAAAGTCTAGGACACAGATGAGTTCTAATGGTTGAACTCAATAAGCCCACAAATGGCTGAGTTGTTGACGTTATCCTCACTCAACAAGCCATAAAAAAAGGCTGCAGTGAAAGAGCCCCGTTTGCTAGTCCGATCACCAAATCACCAACCCATCATAGCTTAATCAATGACTCGAGTAGGTTCTAAAAGTCGAACTCGACAATCCTATAAATGGTCGAGTTGCTGATGCTCTCCTCACTCAAGAAAAAAATAAAAAGAGCCCCACTGGTCAATGATAGATATTCAATCTCAAACCAAATCTCATCTTAATCATATAATCCTAGAGATCTTTTCACTAGATATAAGACAGAAAACTTTGAAATTTTAAGTCAATCTTTATATTGTCTGTAGGGTGATATTTCAATTTATTCTCAAATTATATGATCAAGCATAAAGCACAGATCAAAGCTAATCTCCTCATCAAGTATGTTAAAGTAGAAATCACAAGATCGAGGAAGCAATTTCATAGTTCATACAAAGCTGATGGCCAAACTAAAGGAATTCCATGGTTATTCAGTCTGTTAAAGCACACATTGCTAGATTGATAACTCAACATTGACCTAATATGGAAGGTTAGGTTATCTATATGCACCCTTCAATAAGTCCATTAAAGTAACAAGCATAGGATTTAGGGCGTACATACACTTCTTGACAAGTTAATGTGAATAAATCAAGTCAATCCTTCATCAAGTTTGTCAAGCTTAAAATTCAAAATTTCAAATCTCAAAATAAACAAACAAATTCCTCTATCAACCCTGAGCAAGCATGAAGCTAGGGTCGGAGAAAACCCAAATCTGCAACAATACAGAAGAAAGAGATCTTCAATAAATCCATCGAAGCAGAGAGTAGATGGTGAAAGAGCTTTTATCTATCTAACAAGTCAATCCTGACAAATCAATTGATCCCATCATTTAGCATGTCTGAAATAAGGCATCATATTAATGATAAATCTTATCAAAGTTCCATAAGCTATTGCAATTGAAGCTGAAGTGGTCCAAGTTACCCACCAAAGGTTAAGGTTACAATATAACTCACTTCATGCATGAATCACATTTATTTGGGGGCATTTGTTGAGTTGAGTTAAGCCTATAATTCAAATTTGAAGAACTTCGGATGTAATAGTGCACAAATTGGAGCTAAAATGCACTGGACTTCATTGAAGTCAGTTGAAATGACCTTCAATCAACGAATGGACTTCACCATCACATTCATAACATCAAAATTGATTAGAATATAAATATTGCACAATTTAACGATCAAATAATCAAGTTGTCAATGTGCTGACACGTATATTAGAGTCGAGAGGCTACGATAATGCCTAAATAACCTCCATTCATAAAATTAATTATGTCATTAGCTTCGAAACATCGTTGTCTATCAAATGAGACTGTTATCACACAATTTGGATAAGTCCATGCGAATGTCAAATAATCTAAAGCGATAATCCACATTTTTAAGCTGAAATTAATCCAATTCGATGCCGACTCAAACCATACAACTTTCAATTATGAAACGGACTGTGTCGTTGCGTCCAGGACATCAGAATAACCTAAGATTGACATATATATATTAAATATGTGTTTTTATCATTATAAAATTAAGATTAGGATTGATTAATATATTAATTTGCATAATTAGTATATTAATTAGCTTAAACTTTAAAATAAAACCTAAAAAAACCCTCTCTACCACTCACTAGGTTTGTTCTCCCTCAATCGCACGCACGCTCCACCCGAGAACCCCCTTCGACCTGATCCCTTCCGCTAGGCTCTTCCTGTTCATGCTCGGCTCCTCTCGATTGAACGACAACAACCACTCGGCCGATCCTCTACAAGCAACTGATCCCACCTTTCTTCCCCCTTTTTCATTCAGTTGAGGAACTGCAAGCCAAGCACTCACACGATCTTCCCTCCCTCTCTTCGTTCGGTTAAGGAACCACAAACCCTCTTCTACCTCTGGTTTTCCCTCAAACTGTAGCAAACGAAGGTTCCTTTTCTTTCGCTCTCTATCCCATGGAAGACATTTTAGTGACAGGGATCTTTGAATTGTTTTTACCATACTTAAACAAAATAAGGAACTGAATTTGTTGTGGCAGATAAAGTTAAAAGAAACCATTGAAGGAGCTATATTGTTCCAGCCTCATGTTGTGGTGATAATTGATTCAAAGGGGTTCTCTTTTTGTTTGTTGAAGCATCTTAAAGTTAGATATACTAGGGAAGAGCATTGTCATATATGTGTCCATTACGTTGCACCTTCATTTTGGGCAAGGAAAGGAGGTGAACATAGACTAGGAAAATTATCTGAATTTGTTGACTATTTGTTATGCATTCTTCCATTTGAAGAAGAAGTTTGCAGATTAAATCGACTAGCTACATCATATGTTGGCCACCCTTTGTTGGAAGATGATCTTCACTTGAACATGAAACTTGATTCATCATCTTATAATTGGAGGTTCCAACGAAATGGTGATGCTTTTCGAAAACAACATGGGATTCCTCCTGGAAACAAGGTCATCACGTTACTTCCTGGAAGCAGGCTGAAAGAGGTTAAGCGTATGCTTCCAATATTTTCACAAACTATGGAATCATCAAAAAGTTCTTTTACTAGATTGTCTGCAACTATTCCTGTTGCCCCTCATCAGCATGTGGCATCTCACATTGAAAGAGAAATTTGTTCGTGGTCTTTATCAGCCATTGATTATTGGATGTCTCTTCAGCAAAGATATGATGCTTTCAGTGTGAGTAATGCTGCATTATGCACATCTGTTCTGCTGTAATGGAGCTGTAGCTTGCAGGTCTGCCCTCTATTATTGCATATCGAGCCCATTTCTTGACTTAGTGGCTGATTCAGCACAGGACCAAGCTCTAGTTTATTTACCTTCCTAATATTCTTTTGAATTCAGAGGTTATTCCTGAGACTTTATTTCGTTCTTGTACATACAAGAACCTGGAGGCAGCTCTCAAGTTTGAAGGTCATGCTCATGGCTGAGATAAAATGGCGAGGTGTTTCAAAACACCGATCATTTCATCGGGAAGGCCTAACTATGCTAAAATATTAAATTTTACTAAATGGGACTTAGAAAAAAAGGAGAATAATATTTGCAAATATATTTTCTTCGGGGATTGAAAGCATAGATTTATTCCGTGATAATGGGATTGAAATTGATCAAGTTTCAAATCATTGGGAGGCCAAACTAGATATAGCTCATACAGGGGATGATGCCAAAATCGTCAAAATTTGGACTTAAAAAAATGGGGGAGGAGGTTTAAATGTGTAAATTTCATATATATATATATATACATATATATATATATATATATATATATATATATATATATATATATATATATATATATATATATATATATATATATATATATATATATATATATATATATATATATATATTTATTGATGGTTGAAGGCTGTTATTATCATTAGTGTAGCGAGATTGAAATTTGACCGAGGTGCTTTAAAATACCAACCATCATGCTCATTTGGGTGTGACGGGTAAGCCAAAAATGTTCCTATGTAGCCCCCTACGCGAGGATAACGTCGAAATACTGCCAAAATTTTATCAAATTTTTGGGGCTTAACTAAAAAATGAATGATTTAACATTAACTTAAATATAAAATATAAAGTCCAAAGGAAATGAATTGGAAATTAAATCTAAATGAACTTCAAATGAATTTGATACAAAATTAAAAGGCTATGCTCTAAATAAAATTCGAACTCAAAATAAATTGATTTAATTGTAATTTCTAAGCTCAAAATTGAAAATTAATAATGACGTCAAATTAAATTCTAGATTGTAAGGCTTGGAGGAAAATAACCTTTATAAGATTCAAATCTAAGCTTAACAGATTGATTGAATGAACATGAACTATACTTTATAGTCTTTCATTTCAACTGATATAAAGATAAATCCAATTGACATAATTGGATTATGCTTGAATAATATGGTTAAAGTATAGCTTTCAAATGTAAAATTCAAAAAAGATTGGTAGGTGGTCTCAATAGAAATCAATTGATATGAAAACTCAATTACAACCAAGGACTGAATGGAAATAACTTGCAATTAAATTTTGCATTAAATTCTACAAGTTGGTTTGCAAATGAGGGCTTGATAATATGGCTTACTAGCAAATGTGAATAATCAAATTAGTTTGTAATTCATGGAACGAATTGAGAAAATAGAAAGGAAATTTTGTAATATGTTTGGAGATATATCCATGAAGACAAATAAAATATTCTTCATTAAAATTGTAATAACTTAATAAATGAAGAATCAAAAGGAAGTGATTTTTGCACTAACTTTGCTCAGACATAGAGATTTAAAGTGCAAATTTTAATGTCTGAAAAAATTACACATGCTAAGTTTAAATTAAATGAAAATATGAAACTAATCTCATAATTCAAAAATAAAAAATTATATAAATTACTAAATATCTGCATGTGGTTGGACTTAGAGATTTGAAGTGCAAATTTTAATGTCTGAAAAAGTTGTGCAGGCTAAGTTAAAATTAAATAAAAATATGAAATTAATCTCATAATTTAGAAATAAAATTACCTAAATTATCAAATAATAGCCAACAGATGAATGCTTAAACTTAATGTAAAGGATCTGTGGGTTGTCTTTTCAGGTTTGGTCTTAGGGGTGCAGGTTAAAAATCTAATTATTATAAGATTTTGACATTGAAACATCAGAAGTTAATATATGTAGATTTGATCTTTTATTATTAAACTAATAGAATCGATAAGATCTAAAATAATAAATTAAATGATCAAACAATACGTTCACTATAATTATGGCTGCGTTGAATGGTGATTTCAATCGTAGGGGATACTTCCATCAAAATGTGATTCTAATTTCAAATCAAATTAATTCAAATTAAGTACCAATCTAAAAACTGCTTAAATGAAATTTAATCTTTAAAAGATTAAAACAAACTCCATTCAATCCATCTTTCGCAATATTTGTTGAAGGTGACAAATTAAGAAAACTCTAGCTCACAAATGAGCTAATGTCAAATCAAGTATTTTACTATGTTCACTCTCAATCAATCTCATGCCAGTAAGGATGTGGCATGTGTTCTTTGATTATGTGGCTTGGCCAGTAGGCTCCACATATGATGTAGTTACAATCAGAGTCCTCTGATCGGGTGATTGCCACCAAATGACATCATTATATTACAATCACGGTCGTAGCCCATATGCTCTCCAATGGCTCTGCCCTTTGAGTTGTGAATCATGAATGATAGGGAAAAGTCTTCTGTCGGTTAAGGTAGACTTGATTGTCTCCACAAACACCCAGTCTATAAAGATTTCTTACGTATGTGTTCGATAAGGACCCTTCGATCGGTTGGGTCAACAACCTCCTCGACTAAGTAGAATACACGATGGCGGATGATGGATCCAGATCTCGGATCATCATCATTTCCAATCATGGGATCTCAGATGGGCGTCATCATTCCCAAAACCAAGCTTAAGTCTACCTTAGCTGATAGAGGATTTTTTACCCTATCAAGTATACCCTATGATTCACAACTCAAAGAGCGAGGAAGCATTTGGCTATGGTTGTGATCATAATATAATGGAGTCTTAGCCAAACCACGTGAGGACTCTCGTAAATCATCATTTTATCAGCCAAATGCGTCGAGGACACGGGTCATGTCTTTGGTGCGAGATTGAGAGTGTAATATAATACTGATTTGATATTTCCTTTGTGTGATTCTTAATTTGTCACCTTGAATACACAATTGTGGAAGGTGGATAGATTGAGTTTTGCTTTAAGCTTTTAATGATTGAATTTTATTTAAATAGTTTTTAGATTATATTTAAAATTAGAATCACATTTTGATGGAAATATCTCCGATTGAAATCACCATTCAACACCATCATCATCGTAGTTGATTGATTAAGTCAAATATATTTGAGAACTTTAGATCCTATCAATTCTATTTAGCTCCTAACAAATGATCAGATCTATTATCACATGACTGAAATACTTCTCAGATATTTTACTAAGTTGAAATTATTATAATAGATTTTTAAGTTTAGTTAACCCGAACCCAGTCCTAAGGATGACATGTTCATATCCAACAGTGAGTTATTTGGCTTAATATAAGTCTTCCTTTCAAATTTAACAAGTGCACTTATATTCATTATATGCCTTTGTAAACTCACATTTGTTATGATCAAAATTTCTATTTAAGTTTTATTTAATTCCATTTAAATTCTTTGATTATCGCCTTTTTTTTATAAGTCTAAAAATTTGATGAAATTTTGGCGATTTATTAAGAACATCTAATAGATGTTGGCCTCACGATGAGCTGTGATCAATGTACGATCAGTATGATTTTTCATCTTGTTCACAATGAGCATCGACACCTCATGATATATATATATATATATATATATATATATATATATATATATATATATATATATATATATATATATATACTATATATATATATATATATATATATATATATATATATATATATATATATATATATATATATATATATACTTTCTCACATTTTATATGTTTGGCATTTTCTGATGATCGGAGGCGAAGAGATCTGAAACCAAAAAAAGAACCCTCTTGATGATGGTGTTTTTTCTCTTTGCAGTAGAGGAAAGGTCGGAAGATGGAAATGCTAGCAAAGAAGAAGAACACACTAATGGTGTTCTTCTTCATCTGCGGCAAAAGGAATTGTCGAAAGGGTACGAAAATGGTGATGCCAAAAACTGAAAGAAAAACCCACCTAATGACGGTGTTCCTCTCTAGTTGCGGCAAAAAAGGAATTAAAAATTTTGGATTGGAAGGAAATGAGGGAAAATGGAAGGAGAGATGCTTAAAACCAAGAGAAGAACTCATCTAATGGCGGTGTTCCTCCCCGATTGTGGCAAAAAGAAAGGGAATTTTGGTTTTGGGAAGTTTTGGTGAAAGAAGAGAAGAAGAAGAACGAATTTCGACTGATTAAAATTGAGGGAAGGGGAGAATGATTTTCAATTTTTGTTTTTGACAGGGAAAGAGAGAAGATGAAGAAGAGGAAGGAAGAAGGAGAAGAAGCTTATGGTTCTGGACGTAGGAGAATCGAAGAACCAAATTGGGATAACGGAAGAGAGCTTTTCAATTTTAAGGGAAGGATCTCTTGTGTTTGCGTGCAATTTTGAGAAAAGACCTAGCAGGGAGCCTTTGCCATTCGGTTTGGAGGGAAGAAGGATATGGGAGGGATTATTGGAGGAGGAAGCGAATAGTTTGCTTCGTGCATGTGAAGGGATTGAGTTGAAGGATCGCGTGAGAAGGAAGCGAAGCGAGCTCGCGTGAAGAGGAAGAATAAGGTCGCGTGATTAGTCGAACCGAGAGGGGATCAAATCGGTTAAATAGTAATAGGGATAGTAATAGGGATTTAGTTTAGGGTTAATTTGTTTTTAAATTGATTTTTTAGGTGTTTAATTGGCTTTAACGTGAATTTTATGCCGATATGATTAGATAATTTATATATATATACGTGTATATATATATATATATATATATATATATATATATATATATATATATCAATTATATTTGATGTCTAAATGCGGCATAGTCCATTTCATAATCGGAGGTCGTTTGGTTCAAGTTGGCATCAAATTGGGTCCAATTTCAGCTCAAAATGCACATTATCATTTCTAACCTCTCGATTTTCATGCAGACTTATCTGAATTGAGTGTGAATAGTCTTACTTGATAGATTTTGATATTTTAAAGCTAATGGCACAGTCAATTTCTCGAATGGAGATCATTTGGTTTGCATCGGTGCCTCCTGACCTCGATATGTAGACAAACACATTAATGACTCGATCGGTTGATTGGTTGATCATCAAGTTATGCAATATTTATATTCTAACCAGTTTCAACAATTTGAATGTGATGACGAAGTCCATTCGTCGGAGGTCATTTGGGTTAATTTTGTTGACTTCCAGTGCATTTTGACCTTGATTTACACATTATCATTTTTGGTCATTTGACATTTGTACAAACTCATCCAAATTGAGCGTGGATAGTATCATTTGGTAGTTTTTGATATTTTAAAGTTAATGATGTGATCAATTTCTTGAACAGAGGTCGTTCAAACTTCATCGCAGCTTCCCAACTCTGATATGCATGTTAGCCCATAGATAATTTGATTGTTTAATCAATTGATCATTAGATGATGAAATATTTATATTCTAATCAATTTCAATATTTTGAATATGATGGAGAAGTCCGTTCGTCGATCGGAGGTCATTTGGACCATTTTCGGTGACATCCAGTGCATTTTGAGCCTCGATTTGCACACTATTGCATCAGAAGTCCGTCGAATTCAACTTGTGGGCATAACTCGACTTATGGCACATATATTGAGGTCAACAAATGTCCCCCCAACAAATGTGATTCACTCATGGAGCGAGTCACATTTTGTTGACCCTTTGGGTCGGCCATAGAACTTGGATCATTTTAAATTGATGCAATAGTTTATAGAGCTTTGATAAGATTTGTCATTAATATGATGCCTTATTTAGGACTTAAATGGATTGATTTGTTAAAATCAACTTGTCGATATATATGAGTTATATACCTACTCTCACTTTGATGGCTTTCTAAAATCTCTTTTTATATCATTAGATTTGAGTTTTCTCCAACCCTAGCTTTGTCCTTGGTTGGCTTTGATGGAGGAATTGGTCTGCTTATTTTGAGATTTGTAATTTCTTCTGTCCTAGCTTTATGCTTGACGAACTTGATGAAGGATTGACTTGATTTATCCATATTGACTTGTCATAAAGTGTATGTACCCCCTAAATCCTGTGCTCATTTCCTTGACAGACTCGTTGAAGGGTACATACAGATAACCTAGTCTTACAGCTTATAATAGATTTATAATGTCAAGTTATCAGCCTAGCAATGTGTTCTTTAACAGACTGAATAACTACAAAAAATCCTTTAGTTTGGCCATCAACTTTGTATGAACTATAGAATTGTTCTCTCGTTCCTATACTTTTTGCTTTGATGAACTTGATGAGGAGATTGGCTTTGAGATTGATTAGCTCATTTGAGTATAAATTGAAATATTGAGGAGGTTCTGAATTGAGAGTTTCCTCAAATTATCTTGGTCCATCGATCAAGTAGAAAGATCTCTTGGATTCTGGTTGCTTATAATCACTAAGATAGATCCAGTTTGAGATTGAATAGTTAATATCATTGGACTAACGAGCAGGGGCTCTTTCACTTCTACCTTTTCTTATGACTTATTGAGTCAAGAGAGCATCAACAACTTGGTCATTTATAGGCTTGTTGAGTTCAACCTTTAGAACCTACTCAGTCTTGACTTAAGGCATGTGGGTTGGTGGTTTGTCATCAGATGAATAGCTCTTTCACTGACCTTTTCTTACTTGTTGAGTAAGGAGAGCGTCGACAACTCGGCCATTTAGGCTTGTTAAGTTCGACCTTTAGAACTCATGTCTGACTTTACGTAGAGGTTGATGTTTCTTTCAAGTTGATTTAAGCTTCCAAAATTGGGCATTCTTAACGATCTTGATATTTGATGAATCGGGAAGATTTTCATTTATATTATCTTTTCCTGCATAGTAATGGATTCTTTTTGTTCTTATAAGAACCTGTAACTTAACAATGAAAATTATGGATATATTCAGGGATTTCAACATAAAACTTGATGTCAACCTAAATCAGAATATATTTGAGGATCTCGTCTTATAACAGGTGTCAACTCAAATAAACTTAACATAAATTAAAAAATACCCCATATCTTGTAGGGGGAATTCTAAAGCACATTTAGAATAACTTTTAAGATGTAATTAAGAAAAATACATCAATATTTGAATTGATATACTCTTAAGAGGGTTTTAACTTGTAACATTGATTTTATCTATGTATATAAATGTAAAATACCCCTGCATAACGAAGGAATTTTCACGAAAAAATATTTTTTCATCTAGAGTGAGTATATTTATTTAGGGATCTCAGTATGAAGCATAATGTCAACTTAAATAGATAAAAGAAATATCCCCTGTCATGTAGGGGGATTTCTATTGTACCTCGAGAATATATTCATCATGTATAATACTTTTTTAGGTATCAACCATTAATTGGCGGTATTGGTCTTTCACCCTTTAGGTCAATAAGTTGGTATGCCCCTCCTTGATACACTTTCTCATGACAGACAAATTTTGATTAGGAATAATTCTTCAAATTCTCCTTTTGGAATGTTGGTGCAATATGGTAAGTCTTGACATTTCGATAAACTTCAGATTTTTATAAGCTTTGCACCTATACATATATATATATATATATATATATATATATATATATATATATATATATATATATATATATATATATATATATATATATATGTAGCATCGAGTTCTTCCATTCTCAAATGAGAATTTTGATCTTCAGTTAGATTATATTGTATCGCTATTCGAAGTGATGGCAACTAAACTTCAAGCGAAAGAACTGTTTCAGTTCTAAATACCAATGAATAAGGAGTGGCTTTAATCGGCATCTTGTAGGTGGTTTGAAATGCCCATAGTGCCTTTATTAGTTTGGTATACCATTTTCTTTTATTTTTGGTAAGGATCTTCTTGAGCAGTTTGACTAACATGTCTTATTGAAGGCCTCCGCCAAACCATTTGCTCTTGGGTTGTATATTGAAGAGTCTCGCTAATCAATTTTGTTTTGTCGATGAATATATAAATCTTTTATATCTTTAAAAGTTGTGTCATTATTAAAATTATTGGCTGACACTCCAAATCTATAAATCACATTATGTGTAGAAGTTGATCACTTTCGATCGGTAACTTCTTTAAATAAAGCTTCCACTTAGATAAATAGTCGTGTGAAGCTGTGAATTAATGATGGGATCAATTGGATTAATTACTATCGTACAGACATTCAAAAGGATGTATTATTGGGTGTAGTTGATTTGGAGGTTGATGTATTATATTCTCATGTACTTGACATTTATGACACTTCTAAGCATGATTGATGCAGTCTCTTATCATAGATGGCCAATTATTAATAGCCCACCTTTTGATCTTTACTGTCATCTTGGGACTGGCGATGTACCACAAGTTCATAAACTTTAACCATCACTTTGGTGCCTTCATCGGTATTTAGACATCGTAGCCACATTTATTCAAAGGATCTATGATATAGAGTGTTGTTGACAAAATCATAGCGCAACATTCTCTTCTTGATTTGAGCTGTCAGTGATTTATTATTTGGTAATTTGCCTTCTTTAAAGTAGCTAATAAAAGGTTACCTCCAATCATGTGGCTCTTCTATAATAAAATCTTTACACTGCTTTTCTGAGGCAATGTCATTCTTAGCTCTTCTCAATACAACTTCTTGTTGATTTTGGAGTATGAGAACAACGTCACATCTCCTTTGGGTTGATAACCCCTCTACTGCGATTGGTACTTTCTTTGGCTCTAAAATTCAACAAGTAAATATGCCGATCATGACATAGTCATCATTCATACTTGTCATTTTCTTAGCTAATTTTGCTAAGCAATCTGCTTTACTATTCTTGGATCGAGAGACTCGAGTTAATGTGATATTTGGTATCTGTTTCATAATTTTGAGAACTCACTTATGATAGAAAGTTAACTCAAGTTTGTTGATTTTATATATGCCAAGTACTTGATTTATAATAATCAGAATCCAGAAAATATGCAAGTTTTGAATACCTATGAAAATAGCTTCTTCAAGACCTACCACTAATGCTTCATACACTGCTTCATTATTAATTCTTGGCTTAGTCAGCCCATATGATCGTCTCATTATCCCTCCTTCTGGTGTTATGAAGACGATGTCGATTCCTACTCTTGCCCTTGGGAAATTTATAGGTTTGACTTGTTTGATCGATGAGACTCTATCAAAGTACATTTTCCAATTTTGTGATTTTTCTCTTTCATGAATAAGCATAATTTGCTCATCAGAAAAATTATCATTAAGAGAAGAGTCCACAGGGATGGGATGTACAGCAAGAAAATCTGTTAAGATTGATCCCTTTACTGCTTTCTACGGAATGTATGTGATATTGAATTATAAAAAAAATATTGCCCATCTTGTCAAGCGATTTATCAACGTTGGTCTTATCATCAAGTACTTCAGTGAATCGATCCTTGAGATGAGGGTAATCTTGTGAGAAAATATATAGTGGCGGAGCTTTTGGACTGCAAAGATCAATGCCAAACATTGCTTCTCTATCAGAGAGTATCTCATTTATGCTCCTTTTAATCTTTGATTAATATAATAAAAAGCACTATCTTTGCTTTGTTCATTGTGTTATGCCAATAATGCTCTAACTGACTCTTCTAATGTAGCTGTGTATAGAATAAGTGGCTTCCCAAGAGTAGGCAGTGCAAGGATTGGTTGGTTTAACAGGTAACTTTTAATGCTATTGAAGGCTTCTTCGCACTCTTTATCCCATTTAATTGTAGCATCCTTCTTCATCAACCTTGCAAATGGTTGACAGCATCCTAATAGGTTTGATATAAATCAACAAACGAATGCAAGCTATCCTTGAAAAGAACTAAACTAATGCAAACTCTTCGGTGGAGGCATCTCCATAATTGCCTTGATCGTAGTAGGATTGATTTCAATACCTCTGTAACGTATAATATACCCAAAAAAATTTTCAAAGGATACCCCAAATGCACATTTTAGAGGATTCATCTTGAGATCATATTTTATTATTCTCTCCAATACAATTCTGAAGTTTCAAAGTGATTTTCATGATTTAAGCTCTTCACCACCAAATCGTCCACATAACATTCCACCTTCTGGTGAATCAACTCATCAAAAATATGTGTTATTGCTCTTTGGTATGTAGCTCCAGGATTTTTTAAACCAGAAGGCATGACTGTGTAGCAATAGATGTCAATAGGTGTTCTAAACGATATATGTATTTCACCTTTAGGCGCCATCTTGATTTGATTATATCCTGATGAACCGTGAATAAATGAGAACATGTCGTAGTTGGAAGTATTATTTACTAGTAGTTCTGATATTGGAAGCGGAAAGTCACCTTTTGGACATGTCTTATTTAGGTCTCAGAAGTCAATGCAGAGATGAATTTGGTCATTCTTCTTCCTAATTGGGATAATGTCGGCTAACCAATCTGCATACTTCTCCTTCTAGATGAAGTCTATTTTGATCAGCTTCTTAGTTTCTGTAATTACCTATTCTTTAACCTCCAATCTCATTTGCCAAAGAGCTTGCTTAATAGGCATCGTATCTAGTTTAATAGCTAGTTTGTGAACTACTACATCAGGGGATAAGCCTGACATTTCAAAATATGTCTAGACAAAGTAATCCCTAAATTCACGAAGTAGCATTTCTAGTTCTTCAACTTTCTCATCAGATAGAAGGGCACTGACGAAAGTTGGATGGGGATCATATTTAGCTCCTAGATTGATTTTTTTGAGTTCATCCATAGTAATTATTTATCCACCATCTTCGAGTTCTTCAGGTATAGGCTTGGCTTCTACTTCTTCATCGTTTGTAAGAAGAATTTCATGGATATCATCTTCTTCATCACTATTAATTTTGACCTCAACTTCTATTATATTATAACAAGCTTTATTTTGATGAGATTTGTGGATGAACCCAAGACCTTTAGTGATAAACTTATCACTTCTTTATGATTCCTAAGGACTTCTTTGGCTCCACATCTTGTTAAAGATTTGAGTCCTATGTTTAGTAGTTTTAAAATGAATTCTAAGCTTATGCATCATTCTTTGCAATTTCTATGGATAGTATATTGGTATTCTTGTTGACACTATCTCATCAGAATTTTTGTGTTGAGTAAAGAGGTTTCAAGATGAGGTGAGACTCTTGAAAATTGTAAAATAGAGTTCCTATTCTCTCTCACTCAATGACAACACATAGAATGTTATCAATTCTTCAATGTTATGGAACCTTGATTGGAGTGATTTCTTTGAAGCTTAAGGGATGGGTATAATTTTGAGTGAGTTATCTGACTCTACCAAATGAGCTATCCTTTTTGATGCGACCATCTAAACTCTATTTCCATAAGTAGATTTGAAATCATAGTCTAAATTATAATTACTTATTTTATACTTTGCCTTTCTTGAAAGCTTATAAGTTCTCTTAGGTTTGACAGAAATATCTTCTTCTTCTTGTGTGTCACTTCCCAAATGAGGAACTGATCTTCTTGATTTAGATATAGAATCAAGTGCTTTAGGGAGAGTCGGCATTGTCTTCTTTCTTCCTTTTAATTCTGCTCTTTCACCTTGTGAAATTGCTTTTTAGTTCTTGAAGTGGATGCTACCGCTTCAAGAGGCTCTGTTGGCTTAGGCTCTTTGGGGATGAAGTACTTTGCATCTTCATAAATCTTTACTTCATGGACAAAGAATGGTTGTAGATTGCTAGGAATTATAAACTCTTCCCCCTCGGTACTTCATACACTGATGCATAGTTGATGGGACCATGCCATACTCATGCAGTAATGGCCAGCCTAAGAGAGCTCTGAATGATGTATCGATATCGATTACATGAAACTTGGCTTCTGTATATAAATCCTGAAACTTAAGCAGGAGAATAATAGAACCCAAGGTTATCTTTCCTTTTTCATTGAAACTATGAACCATCAACTTATCTCTCCCAAGATGTTGGATATCAAGTGATAATCCTCTTAATACTTTTAGACTCATAAGATTGATAGAAGAACCTAGATCAATCAATATTCAGCTGATCGAGATGCCATCACTCTCTGTAGTAACATATAGAGGATGGATGTGATACGCTGTTCCCAACATAAGATCTTCTTCAAAAAATGATTTGGGAAATCTTAAGTTTGCAATGACTCAGTCATGCATTTTTTAACAAAGCTTCTTAACTCTCCGGATCTTTGAGATCATGTATCAAAGTTTCTCGAAGGTCTTTTGACATTAAGAGAGCCTCGTACATACTCAGTTGTGCAGGAATCTTTCTCATATGTGATAGAATATTATAATCTATCTTTTTTCTTGATTTAGGCTTTATCCTAAGATTTTTGAAAATGATATCTTCATTGACTTCAATTTATTTTCTTTTGTCTTTATTTGTGTTTCCCTTCTTTGATGAAGGTGGTAAGACTTTACCGCTTCTCAACTAAACTTGAATCACCTTACCTTCCTAAGATTCCTCTAAAGAAGTAGTTTCTTCAAATTCACTTCTTATTTTAAAGGATTAACCAAAAGATTTAAACTCACCTTTCAACTTCATATGTTTCATACGTGATTGATGTAGAACATCATGAGGATCAACAAATTAAAGCCCAAGTCCCATTTACAAAATCTCAAGCTAATCATAAGGATCAACAAATTAGAGCCCAAGGCCCATTTACAAGATCTCAAGCTAAAGCCCAAGAAAATTCAAGAAAGAAGAAGACTTAGCCCATTAGCTCTAAGGCCCATTTTATGATTTCATCTTTTTTTTTATTTATGTAATTTTAATTTTCTTCTAGAAACTCCATGTTTGAAATTTTGCATTTAAAATTCAAAGCATGACATGTGAGGTTGAATCCACATAAAATAATAGCATGAAATGGGTGGATATAAAATAATGAGGCAATTTATGCTTCACATTAATGTGGCCCACCTTTCCCTCCATGTTTTGAATTCTTTTCTTTGAAAGATGCTTGTAATGGCTATAAATAGCCTATTAGAATGAAAGGAACTTTGGCAATTATTTTGAGTTATTCTTGTGGTTTGAGAGCTTGGTGGCCAAACCGCAATCTGAGCTAGTTATCCAACATATCTTCTTCCTTCCCCAATACCCACGTTCTCTCAATCTCATCAAAAGAAAGAAGCCCACCTCCATCAAATTTGGTATCGAGAAGCCTGAAGGAGATTTGGATAAAAGTTCCAACAAAGGGAGCATCTCAAGTAATAGACTTGTCTTCAAACTTGTGAGTTTTTCTTGAACTTGTGAGGTTAATTGATTTTCTTTATATGATAGTTTAAATACATATTAGTAGCTTGAAGATAGATATTGCTTGCAAGTTTATGGTGATAACATAAAATTTCAATTAGTAAGCTCCATATATATTTTAGCCATTTCAAGAACTTGGCACCTCCCTTCAAAAAAAAAAAAGAGAAAAATTAAGAGCACCTTAGTGAGGTAATTCTTCACCAAAAAAAAATATAACCTATCAAAATCTAATTACTTATTATCTTTGTTATTGTTTATGGTTAATTTTAGAAGTTTTTTGATTAACTTATGATAACTTGCTTTGAAAAAAAAAAAGGTTTGATAAATTTGAGCATTTTCATTGCATAATGCAATAATATAAATGTGTTAAACTTGATTAAAACAGAACTTTGTCAACTAAACTGCCTAAGGAGAGCTTGGGATTTAAGTGGTCTTGTACCCCCTCCTCACTGGAAGTTCTCTTAGCCTAAAATTTCTCTTTGATTGCACAATTATATTATATTTTTTTCATTTTTTCATAGCCCTTTTCATATATCTTTTTTTCATTTAAAAAAAAAAGAAATCTCATGGCCAAAATCTATCTCTCAAGATCAAGTTGAAAATTTGACTAGATTAGTTGATGTTTTAGATCTTAGGATCCAAGATAATGAATTAAAACTCAACAAATATTAGAAGAAAGTAAGAATCAAATGCAAGAACTTAAAGAACAAATGCAAAATCTTATCGCATCTACAAAATAATAGAGCCAACTCACACCGCCTCACCTAATGGAATTGAAGAAGATTCATATCCAAACCATAGAAAATCAACCACTTAGAAGACAATCATCAATTGCTAGAAATGGTGGAAGGGAGAAAATTATTTTAAGACTATAGAAGACTCTAATGATCCATCAAGAGTTAAAGTAGAAGCCCCAACTTACGATGGTGTACATGACCCAAATAAATTTCTTGATTGGTTAGTTCAAATGGACTTCTTTGATTGGTATAAAATGGATGATTATCAACGAAGTTACGCTAAAATGAAATTAATTGGACATGCTAAAATTTATTGGACAAATACTTTAGCTAAAGAACAAAGATTAGGAAGGACAAACCTCAACTTGGATAGAAATGAAAGAAATGTTAAGAGCAAAGTATCTGTGATAAGAAGCTACATAGTATTAACTTTGAGACAAGGTAATTATCTTGTAATACTTAAATACTTTTGAAGATCTAGTTTCTAGAACTGATTGATAATGATTAAATTAGCCAATAAATTACTTATTTGACATTAAAATGAAGTTGAATTATTTGACCACAATCTTTAGAGGAAGCATTTCATATGCATTATTGGTTGAACATAAAAGAAATCTATTTTCTCTCTAAAACTAAAAGTCAAGTACCTTCCATTTCTTCTCATAGATCTATTGTTAGACCCGCCCATCCAAATGGCCCAACCACTTTGCCTAAAACAATTGAGGGAGCTCTAAGAACATAAGTAATATGTTTTAAATGTCATAAAAGGGTCATATGCAAAATCAATGTAAAGCTCAAATCTTATTTTTAGAAGAAGTTGAAAATCCAATAGATGATAATCTAGAAGAAGTTTATGATGACACCCCATTATCTTGAAGAATTAGAATTAAATGATGACCTCATGTTAATGTGATGAGATGTCTTAGTGTAATTAAAATGAGGTGTAAGATTGGAGGAGAAAGAACATTTTAGCATGTATGTTTTGTGTAATGAAAAGAGATGTAGGTTATAGATGGAGGGAGTGCTATGAATGTCATTTCAACACATACCTTAACGAGCCAACCTAAAATCTGAACCCCACCTCAACATCATGTTAGTAAATCATACATCTTTCCATCACCAATCGTTTAGTTCCTATTAAAATAGGAAGCTATGAGGATCAAATTTGGTGTGATGTTCTCCTATGGACATTGCTCATATTCTCTTAGACATTGGCTATATGATATGAATGTTATTCACTATGGTAGGAAAATACTTATATTTTTAAACATAATAATAAGACAATTAAACTTCTACCAATAAATCCAATAGAAAAAAACACCCTCCATAACACCACACAAAATAACTTCTGACCTGCAACCTAAGCCTCTATTGAAGAAAAATGCCAAACTTCAATTAATTATCATAGAAAATCCTATATGCCTAAGACTATCATTTCTGATCCTTATTTTAAAACACCTACTTTTCTCCCAAAAGATAAAATAATAGGTTTTGGCACTTACAAAAAAGAATTTTGATCCATTTCTTCTTCACATATTACATGTAAAAGAAGTCATGATTCTAATGAGACTCACATACCCTGGTCTCTTCTCTCTTCGATTTTAACGATATTGCACATGAGCTTCACGATACCTCCTCTAAGAGACATTCAACATGCTATTGAGTTCTCTTCTCAATCTTCCATTATAGGATGAACCTACCGGCATGGAGATTAAAAGACAAGTTGAGGAATTAGAAAGGGTTTTATTCAAGAGAGTCTTAGCTTGTCCTGATTATTAACTCCAAAGAAAGATGGAACATGGCGAATGTGTATTGATAAGCAATAAATAAAATTACTATCAAATATAGGTTTCTATTCCATTAGATGATATGTTAGATTTAATCTCGTGAGCAAATTTTTTTCAAAGATTGATCTAAAAGTGGATATCATCAAATTGGATTAGATCGAGATGAATGGAAGACGGCTTTTAAGACTGATGGACTTTATGAATGGCTTGTCATGCCCTTTGGACTTTCAAATGCTAGCACATTTATGAGATTAATGAATACTGTTCTTAAACCATATATAAAATTTTGGTGGTGTATTTTGATGATATTCGATTTTTAGTCCAAGTGAAAATGAACATCTACAACACCTACAAAAAGTCTTTGAACTACTTAAACAAGAGATATTATACATTAATTTAAAAAAGTGTTTCTTTTTGCAAGCTGAGGTAATCTTTTAGTTTTATTATATCCACTCTTTTAAACGATCCTTCTAAAGTGAAAGCAATCTTAGATTGGCCACCACCTAAAAGTTTCTCAAGTTAGAAGCTTCCATGGTTTAGCCACTTTTATCGAGATTTATTAAGAATTTTAGTACCATTGTTGCTCCAATAACGATATACTAAAATTAGATAAATTTTTGGACTTCTAATGCACAAAAGGCCTTAGAGCAAATTAAAGTTCTTATCACTTGCACCAATCCTTAGGCTTCTGATTTTCTAAAGCCTTTGAAGTGACATGTGATGCGAATTGGGATAGGTGGAATTTTAAGTCAAGAGAATCATCCTAGCATTCTTTAGTGAAAAGTTAAATGAAGCTAAACAACGATATTCCACTGATGATAGAGAGTTTTATGTCGTAATTCAATCCTTAAGGCATTGGACACTATCTCTTACATAGAGAATTTATACTTAATCGATCACCATGCCTTAAAATTCATTAATACTCAACGAAAATTAAGTCATAGGCATGCAAAATGGGTTGAATTTTTACAAGACTACTCTTTTGTTCTAAAGCATAAGCTGAATTGAGAATAAACTTGCTGATGTTTTATCCAGGGTAAACCTAATGATTTCCTCTTTAGAATTGAGAATCCAGATTTGATAGAATTAAAGATGATTATATTGTGTGCCCTGACTTTCACCTAATTTATCTTGAACACCTAGATAAACCAATAACTTTACAAGGGACATTCTTGATAACAAATGGATATTTATATAAAGGAAAACAATTATGCATTCCTCGATCTTCTCTTAGAGAATTCTTATCAGCTACATGCAGTGTAATGGTCATTTTGGAAAGGATAAGACCATATGTTTATTAGAAAATAGATTTTATTGGCCTTCATTAAAATGAGATGTTCAAAATTAGTGGCACAATGTTAATTTGTAAACAAAGCTAAAACTATCAAACAAAGGTCCGGACAATAATCGCCTACTGTCTTATAGGCCTTGGGAAGACCTATCAATGGATTCTAGGATTACCTAGACTGAGGACATGATAGTATTTTTGTTGTAGGATAGGTTCTCAAAATGGCTCATTTCTTACCTTGTTCAAAACAAATGATGCTTCTTATAGCCAAATTATTTTTAAGGAAATAGTGCGACTCCATGGTCTCCCTTTAACCATTGTTTCGTGAGATGTTTAAGTTTGTCTCATATTTTGGAAAATATTATGGAAATTATTAGGTACCAAATTAAAATTCTCTTCTTTCACACAAACCGATGGACAAACTAAGTAGTTAATCGCATCTTAGAAATTTGCTTAGATGTTTGGTAGGTAAAAGTTTAGAAATTGGGATTTACATTTACCAACCTCTAATTTGCCTATAATAGTACTATATCTAGAACTACAAAAAAATCACCATTTGAGATAGTCTGGTCAAAACCCACGATCACCAATAGATGTAGCAAACCTACCATCTCATGTATTTTCGATGCATTCTCATTTGCTAAAGATTTTCAAAGCCTCCATGAAGATATAAGAAAGCAAATTACTATAAGTAATGATAATTATGCTTCTAAGGCAAATCATAATCGTTCAATGAAAGAATATAAAGAAGGTGATTATGTATTGATTGCATTCACGAAGTTATCAAACTACTAAATATAAGAAATTACATGCACGAAGCTTGTGGTCCATTTAAAATTCTCAAGAAAATTGGAACTAATGCTTATCACCTTGATTTTCCTCCGATATGTTCATTCATCGTTATTAATATTGAAGATATTCTATCATATGAAGGAATTAAAAACCTCCACTTGTTCGCCTAACTCTTTAGCGGAGATATAGCTGCATTTTAAGCCCTCTTCCTTTGAAGTTGACTATATTATCACCAGGAAGCACCCATTAATCCATTAACATCATTTTTAGTTCGTTGGAAGAATAAGCCAACCAAGACACATGGTTCGTGATTTGGAGACTTTAGCCCCACAATTAGTAGAAGACTTCTAGATTTCAACTCTATGAGTTCAATTGAGCCTGTGGGAGTTGATGTAGAACATCATGAGGATCAACAAATTAAAGCCCAAGGCCCATTTGAAATCTCAAGCTAATCATGAGGATCAACAAATTAGAGCCCAAGGCCCATTTACAAGATCTCAAGCTAAAGCCCAAGAAAATTCAAGAAGAAGAAGACTTAGCCCATTAGCTAAGGCCCATTTTATGATTTCATCTTTTTTTATTTATGTAATTTTAATTTTCTTCCCATGTTTGAAATTTTGCATTTAAAATTCAAAGCATGACATGTGAGGTGGTTGAATCCACATAATAATAGCATGTGAAATGGGTGGATGACATAAAATAATGAGGCAATTTATTGCTTCACATTAATGTGGCCACCCACCTTTCCCTCCATGTTTTGAATTCTTTTCTTTTGAAAGATGCTTGTAATGGCTATAAATAGCTCTTATTAGAATGAAAGGAACTTTTGGCAATTGCAAAATTTTGAGTTATTCTTGTGGTTTGAGAGCTTGGTGGCCAAACCTCAAATCCTTGGTGGGAGCTTATCCAACAACATATCTTCTTCCTTCTCCAATACACGTTCTCTCTCAATCTCATCAAAAGAAAGAAGCCCACCTCCATCAGTGATGATATCAATGAGTCTGATTCTTCTCTATCGAGAAAACATAAATCTTCATCTGAACTATTACCTTCTTGTTGAGCCATTAAATAAAATCAGATGTTAACTTCTCAGGGTCTTCTTGCTTTCCTGATAAGAATTTTTATGGGTTGGTCGAGTCTGTTTGACTTCCCTTGACATTTTGGAGTAACTGATGCTGACGAACATCTGATATCACACAGATGATTCGACATGTCTCTACTAGACAAGATTCATCATTATCTTCTTCATCTGATTCAATAATGCAAAGTTTATGCATAAAGTCTGCAAGCCTGAATGATTGTCTTGTCAGCTGGTGATACTCCTCTAAATTATTAATAATCTTTTGAGTTGTAGTTCTCGTCTTAATCTTCTTTTTCTTAGTCAGCTTATTTGATTTATGAGGCCTACATCTAGTAGACCACTCCTCATGCTGTGATGAAGTAGCCTTATCAAAATGTAAATTGATAAGCCCAAATACTTGATTTAGTATCTCTTTTAATTCCAATATAGGTTCAAGTGGTGATTTCCACTTAACACTAGGGACACCTTCAGTTGTTTCAGCATTTTCATGGTCTTTTTGGAGACTACTTTTCCATTCTTCAGTCTGAACTGACTTATCCTTCTTTTTGTCTTTAATGGATGATACGAAAAAGGACGTAATCTTCCTTGTGGACTCACTTTTTGGGTTGACTAGAACACTATCAAATAATAAATTCACCACTATACTCCTTTCTAACCAATCTTTGAAGACATAATAATTTTCAATGATGACTCATCCGATAATATGGATAGTAATTTGGATTGACTTGATCGACTTTGCCTTTTAATTTTAGTAATTGTAATTTTAACGCTTGAAATAATTTAGCCACTATCCCCTTCTAAAGGAAAAATCTTTGTTCATATTTTCCTTAAGAGATGACCGCATTCGCTTATCATCTTTTATTGCCTATTTTGGATGCTCCCCACCACTTGGAAAAGTTTAAGGTTTATCATTATCTCCTAATACTAATTTCGACTGTGGATTCGAATAAACAGGCTTCTTTCCCTTATCATCATTGTACATTGATTATTTTTCTTTATCCATGTTATATATCACCTACTTTTCACCATTTGAACTATAGGAAGTGGCAAGAGTTTCATTTCTTCTTGAGTATGAAGGTTTGTTTCTCTGCTTTTATCTCAGATAGATTTAGACTTTGGTGATTTAGCTTTTCAAATTTACACCCTATCAAGCAAGTTTTGAATGTATAATTGATGCCATACATAAAAATGGTGCCATTTTATCATCCATATTGCCCATTAGCAATTTGATCGCATGTTCTTCTTCCAATTATTGCTCACATTTCATGCTTAGGTTACGCCAATGACTTATGAATTTTTTCACTGACTCATCTTTTCTCCTTTTCAGCAAGAAAAGGTCAACGATTATTATTTTCTCAGTTGCACTAGCTAACCTCTTGACGAATATTGTCTCTAGCTCAGCAAAGTTTTTAACCGAATCATTTAGCAATTATGCATACCATTAAAAAGTACCGAGGTCGCTTAATGACGAAAAAAAAGTAAGCAGTATCATTCCCTCTTATGTTACCATAAGTAGCCTTAAATTAAGCTAGATGTTGATTTAGGTTACCAAGCCCACTTAAAGTATTAAATTTTGGAACTGAGTAAACTTTCAGGTATGGCACTTGATCATATTCACCGTAAGCACTTCACCAACTTCGCTTGCTCAAGCTATAACCGCATTTATCTTTTCATTGATTATTATTTGTTGACCACCGTTATTTTCAATGTGTTAGCTATATTTGAATTATCAGCTAAAGAGGTA
Source organism: Cymbidium sinense (assembly GCA_021442155.1). Taxonomy (NCBI): domain Eukaryota; kingdom Viridiplantae; phylum Streptophyta; class Magnoliopsida; order Asparagales; family Orchidaceae; genus Cymbidium; species Cymbidium sinense. Next base: position 72,513,545 of record CM038218.1, on the reverse strand, counting down.
GTTGGTTAACTTCATTCTTCGCTTCATGTGTAAAGTATCAGAACTTGAGGTACCGAAACGCGGTTGGTATAGAAGTTGTATTATTAGTAACCTATTGATTAGCAGACAAGACAAGTGCTACATTTGACGTGATATTCTTCTGCAACATCTCCATCATGATATTCATTTGTACCAACATATCATTCATCTTGGTACAAAGCTATGCAATTTCCTTATCTTTCACTTCTATTTGACGCTGCATTTCTCTTTGCTCTCTAGCTAGTGCCACAACGTCAACAAGTACAGGCTCTTCTTCTTCCTCTATTTCTTATTATTGTTCTGCTCCTTGCTCATCTTTAGGGGAAGAACTTGATTGTCCTTCTCTTTGTGCACTTGCAGGGACAGTTGTTGATAGGGTTGAACGACGATGTTGATTATAAAAGTGTGTGACAGGCTAATCATTTCTTGGTTCAATCATATAAATAGCTTCGACACTCATGATCTCTTTTTCATTATGGTCTTCTTCTTCTTCTTCAGTACAGATTGAAGATCCATCTTCTACTTTCTTCTGTGAAGATTCTTCTTCGTAAATGTTGAAGTCAGGTTCAAGTTCCCTGGATTCTTGTTGTAGATGATGTCGAGCAGAAAGTTCATTTATATCTCTAACCATATAGATGACTTACACTTCCATAGTATCCTCTTCATTATCTTCTTCTTGCACATGAATTTTTGATCGACATTTCCAGTAGATCTCTGGTTCAATGTACGGAACAAACACTTCTTCCATTAAAGGACTGCGATCAAAGTTAACCTTCTCTTATGGGGGTGAATCTGATCGATTATGGGATCCCCTAAAGGATTCTCCAGGGTGTCGACCATCATGTCTTTCATTAATGATATCCCTTCTTTTGGGTATCCACTTCCGATGAGTTATTTTTTAGATGGATTTCTGAGTATATATATCAGATGTCACACCTCTTTCATTCTTCAGGATTTTATTACGAGGCCTTGGCCTCCATACCTGCTTATTCTTTTGCTAGGACCTTTCGGCAGTGGATTCTTGGACACGCGGTCTGAGTGTCATGCTCTGATGCTCACCGCGCAAAGCATACTTGGCTTAATGACTAGTTACCATAAGAGATGGCAACCTCCGTAGTGGAGATTCAGTATTTTCAATCATCACAGGCTTCTGAAATCTTCTTTTCATTAAGCCTCTGTCCTTCGCTATTTTAAGAACGTTGTAAATTCTGGCAGATAGTGTTTCAGGCTATCTCCTCTGTGGTGGCGGAGCTTGACATTATTGGGTCCAGAAAGACTGCTTTACTTCACCAATAGAGATATTTCTTTTTACCCACTTTAGATTGTCAAAGTAGTTATGGGTAGGAATACTCACTTTTGGCGATAGTATTGCTTGTTCACTATGTCATTCAAAGAGGATCTGTTGAGCCCTCAGCTCAGCATTTCTTCTTCTTCTTTCTGTTTAATTTGCTTCCTGATGAGGAATCTTCATGATCATGCTTTTCGGGTACGAAAGGTTTAGTCGGCAAAAAAATTGTACCACGAGGCATGAAAGACACATTTTGCCCACTAATAGTTCTTTTCATCACGGGGGCTTCAGATTGACCAAGCTTTTTAAAAAATGAAGTTCTCTATCGGAGAACTCCTTATGAATTAGCACCGAACTGATTTTAACATAGGTAGGAGCTTCAATAACTTGAGGCCTTCCAAAGATAGCCCTGGACGAGTATATCATGTGGGTACTCGTGAGCTGCATGATACCGAGAAATTCAAGCTACCAAATTAAATGGTAGCCCCAACATCTCTTATGTTGATGATGATATTGGCTAAGCAGATGTTCGCACCACGCCTTAGCTGGACAGTGAAAGGAGTGCTCTGTAGATCCATTCTGCAAAAGTGAAAGATGAGAATTCGTAATTAGCAATTATTATTTCACCACATACTTTCAAAATGCAGAGGTACTATAGAACAAAATAAAAGTGTAATAAAGATATACTCTACAGAACAATTCATTCGGAAAAGAACCTTATACATTAGTAATTTCAATTTATTACACATTTAAATCATTATTTTTTTAGTTTTGAATTTTTAAATATTTTATTGCTACTATAGCACATATATGACTAGCCAAAGATGGAAAGAGAATCATGACTCCAGCGGAGTCACCAGAAATCTGTGGGCTCCGAAAATTTGCCACTGACCTCTCGACATATTGAAGAGTGTGACTTTAAAATGTCAGTGTAATTTTCAAAAGGCTGATGGAATAGTAGATAAAACACTACCCAAATATTTCGCCCTCATTTTGTGAGGACTTTAGATTTGGTCTGTTTCCTAAAGCAAAGCTCCTAGTTAATTACCTCCCAATAAGTGACTTTTCATTAAGGCTATCAGATCGCCAAAATGAGTAAATGAAGAAGTAAAGATGTGGAGTTTTGAAATTTCATTTAGAATTTGGAATTTATGAAATTCATCATTATTAGCTTAAAGCGGATGGTTGGGGGAATGATGGTATGCCCGATCTAGATCCCATGGATCTGTCATCCCGGGCTATCGTGGTCCTTAGTCTACTTAGTCAAAAGAGCGGGTCGACCCAACCTGAGCAAAAGATCCTTATCAGCAACATATGGGTTACATCGTCCAAGAAATTCTTGTAGACTTGGGGTGATATTTGTCTAAGGAGATAGGCTTAAGTCTACCTTAACTGACAGAGAGTTTTTTGTCCTATCAAGTACATCTTATGATTCACAACTCAAAGGGCAAAGCCATTGGGGAGTATATGGGTTGTGGTCGTGATCATAATATAATGGAGTCTTAGGCCAAACCACTCGATCAGAGGACTCATCAAGCATCATCACATGGAGCCTGCCAAGTCATGCAATCCGAGGACACGGGCCACATCCTTACTGGTGTGAGATTGATTGAGAGTGAACATAGTAGAACACTTGATTTGACATTGGCACCTTTGTAGCTAGAATTTTCTTAATTTGTCACCTTGAACAAATAATTGCAGAAGGTGGATAAATTGAGTTTTACTTTAAGCTTTTAATGATTAAATTTTATTTAAGTAGTTTTTAGATTGATATTTGATTTTAAAGTTAATTTGATTTGAAATTAGAATCACATTTTGATTGAAGTATCCCCTCCGGTTGAAATCACCTTTCAACACAGCCATCATCGAGGTAGTTGATTGATTGAGTTAAATATATTTGAGAACTTTAGATCCACTCAACTCTATTTAGCTCTAAAAAATCTATCTATCCCATGACATATAATTCTCGGATATTTTACTAAGTTGAAATTCTTATAATATAATAAATTTGTAAGTTTTATTAACCGGACAGACTAAAGCGGGTAACAACAGCGTGGCATCTCGACCTAAATCTAAGCATTTAACATTTATGCACATCGGTGTATTTTAGAATGCCTTAATTAACGTCTTTTATTCGCTTGTATGATGTATTGCGAATCTGATGGTGTAGAAGACGGTTTAGACTTATATTGCAATTTGGAATAGCACATCGCGATTCATATTTACTTCTTTAGTATTTGGGCTTTAGAGATTCATATCTATTTCTTATGCTTATTGATAAGCCTTGAATTTATAATCTAATGAATTGACTTCTCTCAATTTGATTGAAGTGAATTGTGAGAAAGTCTATTATTCATTAGAGAACTTGTTGCACTTAATAATGACTCATTCAAGCTATTGTAAGCATCTGTATAGTTCAGTCATGGATTATTCCAATTGACTTAATATATGATATGACTCCACCATTTATTAGGAATCAATACTTATGATTCATTTTCGTTGATGAATCACCTAATCCACCTCCATAATTTGTAGATGCACATTTAAGCTTCTTATAGACTTCAGATAGTTAAACTATGTACTCATACAAAATATTTTATTTATCTCAAAGTGAACCAGAAAGTAATCATAATGATCAGTGATGACTCTCTTTTATACTTGTTAACAAGCTATTTAAACTCATTTCTAACCTCCTACAAAACTTTGCCTCTGCTTCGAATCATTTGAAATGAGTCATTGTAGAGTTTAATATTCATAAGGATGACTTGTTTTTATCCAACAGTGAGTTATTTGGCTTAATATAAGTCCTCCTTTCAAATTTAACAAGTGCACTTATATTCATTTTATGCCTTTGTAATCGCACATTTGTTATGATTAAAATTTTGATTTAAGTCTTTTATTTAATTCCATTTAAATTCTTTTATTATCTCTTTTTTATTTTATTTTCTAAGTCCAAAAATTCGATGAAATTTTGACAACATTTCTAGGGGAGCGACATCTAACATATGTTGACTTACTCTTGTGACACCGTGATTTTCATCTCCGCATAATAAAGCGATGATGCCTTCAAACTTATAAAGAAATATATATATATATATATATATATATATATTATATTTATCACAGATCGACTTATTTTTGCGGCTTGTAATGATTGAAAAGGCAGAGGAGATCTGAAACTAAAGAAGAACTTCGTCGATGACCTCTTTGGTTCTCAAGAGGAGGAAGACGTGAGGCAATAAGCTAGAGAAGAACCCACGATGATGGTGTTCTTCTTTAATGACAAGGAAGTCGGAAGGGTTGAAAATGGTGATCGAGAGAGAAGAACCTAATGGTGTTCTCTCCGGTTGCGGCAAAAAATGGAATTAGAAATTTCGGATTGGAAGAAAATGAGGAAAAATGGATGAGGAGATCATCGAGAGAAAACACAATGGCATGTTCTCCCTGGCAAAAAAGGGGAGTTTATCAATTGAGAGAGGCAAAGAGAGTCAAACCTGAAGGAGCCGAGATCTGAATATGAGATGGAGCCGAACTTGTTTTTCATGGAATTCTTGATAGTGAGAATTAGTGCAACGAGGCAGAAACCCATCGGCGCAACGTGCACAGTCCGGACCGAGCTCACACTTCTTGCAGTCGTATCCACCTAATCTACTAGCTTGGAGACCTGAAGCCGTGCCGCCGTTAGGGGATGAAGCGAAAGAGGGTGAGGTCTAGCGATCGATCTGTGATGGGAAAATGTAGATAAGAACCACAATAATTTGTATTAAGAACGGGCCATCGGCTGCTACAGATGGTTGTTAGAGCTGATGGGCGAAGTATAAACGCGATCATTAAGAGGGGAAGGGTGCCCGTGAAGGCTTGGGGGCCGCAAGAAAGAACGAAACAATTTAAAAGCTAACCTTAACATCATAGGTAAATATTTCTCAAACTACTTGTCATAATACATCTATATAATTTCTTTAAATTTTGGTTGAAATTTATTTTTAGTAAATTTATTTAACCTTTAATAATTCTAACTTAGTCCAAAGATTTTCACACAAAAAATAAGTAATTTCAATTTTCATTTTGGGGGTGTTGTCTAGTTATATCATAAACACAAATTCCAAAAATATCAAAATAAAGCTTGGCTCCTTCTTTTGAAGGTCAAAGAAGATTTTAATCGACGACGTTCATTTAAAAATACTAAGAAGTGCATAGGATTGTGAGTCTCATCGATTGGGAGCTTCACTCGACGTGGTGATATGTTGAGAATGCTCATCGTTTAGTTTCTTTATCATCATCCAAATAATGATAATAATAATAATAACAAACAAACAAACAAAAAAAATGAAAAAGTGATTTTGTGAATTATTGAGGTAAAATTTAATTGAAGCATCACTAAAATATTTTTATTTTTAATAATAGAACCCTAACTTTATAAAGCATAACAAATATATTAATTTCATTCTCTGAAATTTGTATGGACAATCAAAAAATTACTTTTAAAAAAAAACCATTATATTCATACGCATATCACCAAAATCATAAAAATAACCAAACTAGCAATTTTCTTTTTTATTTTAATTTATTATTTTCGCGTTTATACTTCGCCCATCATCTCTAACAACGAAAAGTCGCCACTGTCCCCCTTCTTAATACATATTATTGCGGTTCTTATCTACATTTACTCATCACAGATCGATCGCTATAACATCACCTAAGATTTTCAAATAAAAAATCAAAGTTTTTATTAAAAGTAAAATTATCAAAATTAAAGTAGAATAATAATAGCATAACTGGGGCAGTCAAAATTTTTTAATCGGCTCGATGGATGAAATCGACTCTAAGATTTTCAAATCACACTTTCTCTCTTCACTCCCTCTCTTTTTCTCTTTCCCTCTCTCTCATTCAGGCAAAGGAAAAAATGGTTTGGGGAGAACTCCATGTAATGGGAGTAGATATTTATATAAACTCATTCATTTAGGACATATGCTATTGATGAGTATTAATTTGCATTAATAAGCTTGTTTTTAGGACATATGATATTGATATTTCTTCATAAATATATTAATTGAATCGAATATTGATATGTATTAATTTGTATTAATAAGCTTCCATTTTGGACATATCTATTAATATTTTTTGTGATAAGTGCTAATTAGAATTTGGGATGTTCATAAGGAAGCTAACGTTATGTGGGAAAAAATATCAAGTGAAATTAAGCAAGTTGTTAAAGATGTGCTTGGAGAATCAAAAGGAAAAGCTTCTTTTAATAAGAATAGTTGGTGGTGGAGTCAGAATGTGTAAGAAAAGATAAGAAATAAGAAGCATTGTTATAAAACTTGGTTTAGATGTAAAAACCCGGAGAATTGGGAAAGATATAAAGTTAAGAAAGCAATATATGATGCAAAAATTTAGCTTTTAGTGATTTATACAATGATAGATACTAAAGAAGGTGAAAGATGTATGTATAAGTTAGCCAACTAAAGAGATAGGAGAAGTAAGACATAGTTCAAGTGAGGGGTATTAAGGATGAAAATAATAAAGTGCTTTTCTTAGAAAAAGATATTGAAAATAGGTGGATGAGGTATTTTGATAAACTTTTCAATGAAGGATCACGAGAATTGATTGATTTTACCTTAATACCTAAACAAAATATAATTTCATTTTATCATTAGTAAATCGAAGTTAGTGAAGCTTTAAAGAAAATGAAATGTGGAAAAAAGATAGGGCCGGATAATATTCCAATGAAATGTTTAGGAGATCAAGGAATTTCTTGGCTTGCAAATCTTTTAATGTTATTTTAAAGACTAAAAGATCTTAGATGAGTGGAGAAAAGAATTTGTTGGTTCCTATATTTAAAAATAAAGGTGATGCACAAGTGTGCAAATTATAGAGAATTAAATTAATGTTCCATACATTAAAATTATGGGAGAGAGTAATTGAGCATAGGTTACGATGTGATCTGAAGTTTCTCACAATCGGTTTGGTTTCATGCCGGGTAGATCTACTATAGATGCTATATATTTGTTAAGAGGTTTCTTTGGAGAAGCATAGAGAAAGTAAGAAAGATCTACATATGATATTTATTGATTTAGAGAAAGCTTATGATAAAGTCTCAAGAGATGTTCTTTGGAGAGTTTTAGAACAGAAAGGAGTTAATATTAGTTATACTCAAGTCATTAAGGATATGTATACTAGAGATTACTTGTGTCCAAACACAAGGAGGATTGACAAAATATTTTCCTATTTGGTTGGATTACATCAAGGACAACATTAAGCCCTTATCTTTTACTTTAGTTATGGATGTTCTTACGAGGCATTTACAAGAGAAGATGTATGTATGCTTTTGATGACATTCTTCTTGTTGACAAGTCTAGAGAGGAGTCCAACGAAACTTGAATTATGGAGGTCAACTTTAGATTCTAAAGGTTTTCGTTTAAGTAGATCTAAAAGCGAATATATGGAGTGTAATTTTAGTTGTAGAAGTTTTAGTGATAGTGTTGTGAATTTAGGTGATCAAGTCATTAATAAGAGTGAGCGATTCAGATATTGTTCAAAATGATGGTGAAATAGATGGAGATGTTATTAGTAGAATTCAAGTTGGATGGTTGAAGTGGAGGAATGCATCGGCTATTATGTGATAGAAAAGTTCCACTTAAACTTAAGGGAAAATTTTATAAAATGGTGATAAGACCGCAATGACTTATGGTGCGAGAATGTTGGCCAATAAAGAGAAGCATAAGACTAAGTTAAGTGTTGAGATGAGGATGCTGTGGATGAGTGGCTTTACTCTTAGAGATAGAATGCAAAATGAGTATGTTGGAAAAAGTTGGAGTAGCTCAGGTGGTAGATAAGATTAGGGAGAGTGCCTTAGATAGTTTGGCCACATAAAGCGTCCGTCAGATGACGATTAGGAGAGTAGATGCATTAGATTTGCCTTATTTTAAGAAAGGTAGAGGTAGAACTAAAAGACTTGGTTAAGATGTATAAAAATGATCTTAGTATACTTGAATTAAATGAGAATTTGACACATAATAGGACACAATGGAGGCGAAGGATTCATGTATTCCCCTAGTGGGATTAAGGCTTGTTGTTGTTGTTGTTATGTGCTAATTGAATTCAAATATTTTGGGACATATAATATTGATATGTTAAGAGATATATGTTAATTTAATTTGGCTATATATATATATATATATATATATATATATATATATATATATATATATTAATTTGCATATGATATTGATATGCATTAATTTGTATTAATAAGCTTATATTTAGGGGCTGTTTGGTTGGCTGAAAAAGGAATGTAGTGTAAAAAGAATGCAGTGTAAAAAAGATCACTTTAGAGTTATTTGGTTGAGAGTTTTACGAATTCATGACTTTGCTTTTTTCTGTTTGGTTAAAAAAATATAATGTAAAGTATTTTGAAAGTTTTTTACGTGGCGATTGTGACGTGGCCGTGACTACATACGACAACGCTAGACTTCATTGGTAGGTGTATTTAGAATTCACCAAAATCGGGTGAATTCCAAATACATCAAAAATGACCTATGTAATATATTTGTAATACATGTAATGTATTTGTAATACATTCATTTGAAAATTACTTTTCTTTAGTCAAATCTTAAAAAAAAGTTAAAATCTATTTACTTTCTGTGCATTCCAAATTCTTCCAACCAAACAAGAGGACATATGATATTGATAGTTTATGAGATATGTGCTAATTGAATTCGGATATTGATATGTATTAATTTGTATTAATAAACTTATATTTGTGTCATATGATATTGATATATTTTAATTTGCCCTTTTGATGTTGCTGTTAAAGCTTTATTGCTATGCGTTAATTGATATTGATATGTATTAATTAATATTGATATATGTTAAATAATTTTGGGTATATTATATTGATATTTTTCTAAGATAAGAGTTAATTAATTAAATTTGGATGGGCAAATTTTGTATCAAAATATTTGATAAAAAAATAGGATAGTATCACTTTAAAATTTTATCATTATTAAATTCTTGAATATTTTTATTTCTTTCATTCGGATCAGTAGAGAATATGTTATATTAGAATCCAAATTAAGCTTACATTTGGGTCTAAAAATTTGGAAATTAGTCAAGTAGGTTTTTTTTTTCCTTCACAGATCTATCTGAAACTGAATGATATGTGTATTAATTTGCGCTTTCAATTTTGTTGTTGAAGCTTTATTGCGCATGTTTGAAGTGTTTTTATTTTATAATCTGTAATTTATTTTATCTTCGTATTATCAATATATTTAGCAAGACCATTCTATTCTTAAAAAAATGTGCCTTGGTTACAATTTTTAATATGATCTTATTTAATTGATTTTATTTTGGATTTTAAATAAATATAATCATAAAATTATACTCATATATATAAGAAGTTTCAAATTCATGATCTTCTGATTGGAGCTGAAACTCCCATATAATAGAACAAAAAGAGCAACTGATATATATATACATATACATATATATATATATATATATATATATAGAGAGAGAGAGAGAGAGAGAGAGAGAGAGAGAGAGAGAGACTAGGGGTGTGCACTAGTCGGTTCAAACCAAATCGAGCTTTTGGTGATTTGGTTGGTTTAAATCTCACAGTTCAATTTTTGGTTGTAAATGACTAATTATTCAGTTTTCAATTTTTGGTTCAATTTAAAAAAAAAAGATTGGATAAACCGAATAAACCAAAATGAGTTAAAAACTCAAATATAAATATGTAATTTTGATTGTAAATGCTTAATTATTTGTATAGATGTATAGATTTCTACTTGACTAAGAAATTTTAATATCTAAAATTTATTAGATTGTTTTATTAATTAGTTCATTAAAAAATATTTTTATTTTTATTTTATATGCTATTAGGTTTAATCGAAAATCGAACAATAAATGAATTATAATTCGGTTTGATTAGTTCGGTTTTATATGTTATTTGGATGGTTCGGTTATTTTAAATTATTTGGTTTGGTTTACCAAAAAATTCAACCGAATCGATCGAATCAACCGAATGCTCGCCCTTAAGTGAGACACACACACATTATCTAACAACAAGTGTGAAGAGTGTGCGCCCTCGCCCCAAAACCTAACCCTTTCAGAAGAATGTATATGTATGCATTACATTTGAAAGATTTTATTCACATACTTTACGTTGCTTGGTTGCCTAAGAAAGTAGTGCAGTGTAAAAATGATGTGGATTATTTTAAGTTGTTTGATTAGAAACTCATGGATTCTCTTTTTTTTTTTTTTTGAATAGATAAAATGTAAACTATTTTTTGGTTAAAGGTGGCAGTAGTGGTGACTGGCAATAAGGGTTATAGTCGGGATAGAGGATGGCCAACCGACAGTAGTGTGGCAGTGGGAGGTTGTCAATGGCAGATGGTGGGAGGGACTACTTGTGATGGCGGTGTTGACCTCTACACATGATCCATGAGTCGAATTAGATTTATAGAGCAAATTAGACGAACGATCGGATACAACAGAAATCGGCGAACTTCACTGGACATCGAATTAGCAATCTCCATCAATGAGCGGACTTCTCCATCGCATTCAAAAGCGTCGAAATTGATCGAGAATATCGTGTACAATCGGGGTGATGATCAAGAAGGAGTCGTCAGCCGTCTGGATATTGAAGTTGCGATGCCCAAACGACCTCCATTCGAGAAATTGATTGCGCCGTTAGCGTCGAAATATCGAAACCTATCAAATAAGATTATTCGCACTCGATTCAGACGAGCCTATGCGAACGTCAAGTATTCGGAAGTGATAATACACATTTTGAACTAAAATTGATCTGATTCGGCATCAACTTGAACAAAACTATCTCGGATCGTGAAACAGACTTTGCCGTTCCGGAACATCAAAATTATTTAGAATATTCATCCAATTTGACTAAAGTTAAGCTTAAAATTTCATCAAAATTAACTAGGGCTGTCAAAAAAGCTCGTTGTTCGTACCGTGTGCTGACGTTCGTTAAGTATCGAGTCGAACAACATTTAGGCTCGATATATCAAGAACAATCTTTTGTTCATTCGTTGCTCGATTTAAAATAAATAAATATTTATAAATAATTATATAAAAATTATATAATAAATATTTTTATCATTGTTGCGTGCTAGAAAACCAGTTGTGGTAGAGTAAAAGTTTCGCCTTCTTCTTTTCACCTGTATTTAAAGAGCAACAATAAAACTCCAATTTTACTGGAAAACCTCAAAATGAGGGAAAAACCACCACAGCTCTTCGGTAAAAGCTTTCACTATGTATCTTTTGAGTACAAGATCTTCCGTCTGGGATTACGTGTATGAAATGGGCGATGATGTTGGCGACAAAGTTGGCCGATGTTGGCGACGATGTTGTGGCATGATGACGATAGTGGTCGGTGATGATGAATAAACAATGGTGACGAGGCGAGGATCGTGATGGCGATGGCCGTGGTTGACCGTCAGTGGTAACGGTGCTTGGAGGATCTTTAGAGCTCTCTCTCTCTCTCTTGCTTGGCCTCCTTCTCCTTCACTTCTCTCTCCTCATATGAGGAATGAGGGGCTTTATAGATTGGAGTGGAGTCTCTGTAAATACACGCATACCACTCCACTTCATGGACTCAAAATGATCCCTTGATCATATGATGTATTTTGTGCATTTGAATGCTCAAATGAAGTCGAATTGTAAGATCTTTGGCTTGTTGGAACCGCTTGAGGCGCTTCGATTTGACTATAAACACTTCATATTTGAGAGCTATTTAGGGATTTAACTGATATCCCAAAGTTTCCAAGGATATTTTGAGAGCTTGATCTCGACCAGTTTCAACTTCGGATCAACTTGCTTTTAACATCAAGATTCGTGCTTCAACTACTAATATTTTAAGTGTCATATCAATTGCCCCCCTATTTTTGGATGACATTATCTCAATCGTCTAAAAATATATGTCAAATACTTGAAAATAGTAAATTCTTCAATGAAATTTGATGGTCCATTAACTACATTTTGAAACAGATCTTCATAGAGTACAAGATTATGACAACGGCGATCTGGGGCAAATGCGTGTAAGTATCTGTGGTGCAAGATTTTGAGCTCTGAACCCATCCAGTGCGCGGAGCTTCCATGGTGCAGGTAGGCACTGTGGCATGGTAGCGCCATAGCGTAGCCGTATGGCATGCCGCGCCCGCGCTTGTGACCTCGGCGGTCTGAGCGGATCGGGCTGACGGTAAAAAATTGGATCTTGAACGGCGGGCAGCGGCTGAGGTAGCGGGCGAAATGGCGTGGCGGGTCGCTGAGCATCTTGGTCGGAGCGGTTGACTGGCCGGCCGGTTAGCCCGTGATCGCGACCTGGGAGGAAGTTCGACCGTGCTTATTGATTGTGGCGATGGCGGAGACCAGTCACGAGAGCGCGGCGTTTTCGGCCCGTTCCGGCCATGCTCCGATCGCGGCGGCGGCGCCATGAGCAAAGTCTGACGTGCCGGTTGAGCCGGGGGTCTGAGCCTGGCGGCGGGGCGATCCAGACTGATTTTAAGGTTTGGCGGTTTCAGTGGTTTGGGTGGTGTTTTGCCCCTAGGGTCTACAAAACCCCAGGGCCGGGAAGGCACACTTACCTAGTGCTTCTCTTCTTCTTGAGTGTGGTTCGTTTGGAGTCGATCCCTTGTACATTCGTTGTTTGGTTTTCCCTGAAGATTAGCGACCTTGGGACCGTCGGGTTTGGAGGATCAAGACCCACGGTACTACGTCGTTGTTCTAGTTTTCCCTCGAAGAGGCGTCGCCGGCCGTCGTCCGTTTGGAGGTGATCAAGACCCGGTACTTACGTCGTTGTTCAGTTTTCCCTCGAAGAGCGTCACGACCTTGGCGACCAGGTTTGATGACCCGGTACACATTGTTGTTCTAGTTTTCCCTCGAAGTCAGCCGGTCTTGGCGGACCGTCCGGGTTTGGGCGATCAAGACGGTACTACGTCGTTGTTCCGGTTTTCCCTCGAAAGAGGCGTCAACCGGCCTTGGCGGACCATCCGGGTTTGGAGGCTATCAAGACCCACGGTACTTACATCGTTGTTCCGGTTTTCTCTCGAAAGAGGCGTCAACTGGCCTTGATGGACCGTCTGGGTTTGGAGGCGATCAAGACCTGTAGTTCATACGGCGAGGCTCCGATTTTCCCTCGAAAGAGGTGTTATTTATCCTTGTCGGATGTTTAGGCGATCAAGACCGTAGTTCATCTGGCCGAGCTCCGATTTTCCTGAAAGAGGCATTATCGGACCCGGGTTTGGAAGCGATCAAGACCGTAGTTCATCTGAGCTCGGTTTCCTTCATGACTCCGTTGGACCCGGGTACAAAGCGATCATCGACAATAATGCCCGGAGTTAACGGCGAGCGATGTGTCGGTAGTAGTGGTGAGCGATGGTGGTAACGGATTACCGGCAATGGTGACAGCGGTGGCCGATGACGATAGTAGTGACCGGAGATGGCCGGCGATAATCAGCGGTTGTAACCGATGGCGGCGATAGAGCGGTCAGCAATTAATATAGCGTCGGTATGGCAATTAAAGCAACGATAGTGATGAAAGATTATCAGCGATGGTCGGTCGCGTGGCCGGCAGCGATATAGTGACCAACGGAGATGGCGATAGTCAGTGTAGCCGTGGCAATCAGCGGCAGCGGGTAGTTAACCAGCTGGAAATGATAATCAGCGATGGCGTAGCGTCAGTAGTCAGCGGTGATAAGCCGAAGATGCCGGCGATGATTAATTGCGGATGGCAGCCGTGTCGGCAATGTGACCAGGCGATGAGGATTTTGACATATCGAGGTTGTTTGTGAGAATGTGACTCGATGGCATTAACCTGTATGAAAGAGGTTGAATTGAATCCGCTGAGGATTTTGGCCCATCGAGGTTATTTATCGAGTGTTACCGATGACATTAACATGTGGAAGAAGGTGGGAAGTCCACCAAGGACCTTTTGACTATCTATAGGTTGTTTGTCGGGTGTTACCGATGCGACATTAACTATGTGGAAGAGGTTGAATGAATCGAGATTTTAACTTATCGAGGTTGTTTGTCGAGTGTTACCCGATGGCGTTAACTGTATGGAAGAGGTCGAATTGAATCCGAGGATCTTTGACCCATGAGGTTGTTTGTCGAGTGTTACGATGGTAACTATGGAAGAGGTTGAATTGAATCGTTGAGGATTTTGACTATCAGGTTGTTTGTCGAGTCTTTGCTCGATGGCGTTAACATGTATGGAAGAGGTTGAATTGAATCCGAGGATTTTGACTATCAAGGTTGTTTGTCGAGTGTTACAGATGCGTTAACGTATGAAAGAGATCAATTGAGAATTTTTGACCTATCAGGGTTGTTTGTCGAGTCTTTGCTCGATGGCGTTAACACATGGAAGAGGTTGAATTGAATCCGAGAATTTTGACCTATCAGGGTTGTTTGTTAGAGTGTTACTGGCGTTAACTGTATGGAAGAGGTCCAATTAAATCCGTTGAGGATTTCGACTATCCGGTTGTTTGTCGGGGTGTTACAGATGGCATGGAAGAGGTCGTGGGAAGTCCACCAAGGACCTTTTGACCTATCCTAGGTTGTTTGTCAGAGTGTTACCCGATAACGTTAACTTGTTTGGAAGAGGTCATAGGAAGTCCACCAAAGACCTTTTGACCTATCCTAGGTTGTTTGTCAGAGTCTTTGCTCGATGACGTTAACCTGTGTGGAAGAGGTGGTAGGAAGTCCACCAAAGACCTTTAGACCTATCCTGGTTATTTGTCGAGTCTTTGCTCGATGGCGTTAACACGTGTGGAAGAGGTCGTGGAAGTCCACCAAGGACCTTTTGACCTATCTAGGTTATTTGTCGAGTCTTTGCTCGATGGCGTTAACTTTATGTGGAAGAGGTCGTGAAGAAGTCCACCAAGGACCTTTTGACCAATCCTAGGTTGTTTGTCAGAGTCTTTGCTCGATGACATTAACTTTATGTGGAAGAGGTGCAGGAAGTCCACCATGGACCTTTTGACCTATCTTAGAAGTTGTTTTTTGAGTCTTTGCTTGATGGCGTTAACAATCGATTAGATGCTCACCATTTTAACATGGGCAATATTCTCGAGATTAAGAGTTGCCCCGCCGACAAAATCAAGGAAGTTTGATGAATCTTCATTCTTCGCCATGCTTTTAAAAGCTTGAAATGCTCCACCTCGATGGTGATTTTGATCTTGTTGGGAAACTTGGTCGTCATACAAGATGAAATAATGGGAATCCACGACGGCCAAACTATTATGCTAGAAAATCATGTAGAGTAAAGTTTATGCCTTTAGCTTTTTGGGGAGTCCAAAGACACACACGTATTTAAAGAGCGAACAATAAAACTAATTTTACGGAAAACCTCAAAAGAGGGAAAACTACCTAGCTCAAAAAAAGCTTTCACTATGTATCTTTTGAGTACAAGATCTTCTCGATACCGAGATTACGTAATAGAGTGAAATGGACGATGATGTTGACAAAGTTGACGCATGATGACGATGATTTGACGCGATGACCGGCGATAGTGGTTTGATGATGACCGCAACAATGGTCAACCACGGCGAGGATACGATGGCCGACGGCTGACACCGGTGGTGGCACGATTGTGCTTGGAGGATCTTTAGAGCTCTCTCCTCTCTCTTGCTTGGCCTCCCTCTCCTTCACTTGGCCTCCCCTCATATGAGGAATGAGGAACTTTTTATAGATTGGAGGAGTGGCGTCTCTGTAAATACATGCAAAACCCGTACCACTCCACTTCATCGGACGGCTCAAAATAATCCTCTTGATCATATGATGTATTTCGTGCATTTGAATGCTCAAATGAAGTCAGAATTGTAAGATCTTTGGCTTGTTGGAACCGGCTCGTCGAGACGCTTGATTTGACTATAAACACTTCATATTTGAGAGCTATTTAAGGATTTAACTGATATCCCAAAGTTTCCAAGGATATTTTGAGAACTTGATCTCGACCAGTTTCAACTTCGGATCAGCTTGCTTTTAACATCAAAATTCGTGCTTCGACTACTAATATTTTAAGTGTCATATCAATCATTAAATTATTTATTACTTAATTTATATTTGCATGAATAATTAATTTAATTAATGATATTTAAATTAAATAAATTTAGACACATTATAACAATTAAAATTAATTTACTGATTTGGATGAAATTAAAATCATTAAAATTCTCTATTGTTGAAATGAACGGTTCAAATTTGAGAGATTTTTTATTAAATCTTAACTCTTATTCTCTTAACCTAATTCCTAAACCCTAACTATTTAAGCTAACGAGAAGGGTCACAGTTTACTAATTACTGTTTACGGCTCACCGCTCGCACTCTTCGACTCTTCGACTCTTTCTCTTCGACGTCTTCGTCTCTTTGAGTCTTTGACTGTTGGCTGTTGCCCTATTTCTGCGACCACTATCCCATTCTCCTTCCTTCATGGGCCTCCTCTAGGGCTCTACTACTACGAGCAATTGATATTCTTGCAAGTTGCGATCTAATCCGCAGAGTAGACAATGAACCATCAGTGAAACGCTTTTCTAATTTCTACGGTTCGGTATCATTTATTATTTTGTAGTTTCTCCATCTTTTGCCTAACTTCTTGAGTTGCTAAAGTGTTTGGATTCTAGATGACTCAAAAATGCTAATATGCTATTGAAATTTCTTGGATATCTGATTTCTAGTGTTTGGTTTCTGGTTGGAATGTGCAATGAAATGTTGAAGTGTATATCTCAGTTTGATTTTGTAATTTCATGCATATTTTGGTATTTAGGGTTTACTATCTATATGTAGCTGGTGTAATATTCTGGTTTCGGTTTCTGGTGTAGTATTTATCATTTATGGGTGTTTGAAGAATTTAAGCAGTCATTGAGCTATGAAGGCATCATTGATTAGCTGATAAAAATTTTCAAACTGAGTTCATTTCATAATTAAAGCAGTCATCAATATTAGTCAGCTGAGAGCTTGTTTTACTGCATAATACTATTTGGCTATCTTTGCTGTTATTTTGAGATCAATCTACTTGATATTTTCTCCTGTTTCTTATCTGTGAGGCCTGAGAGAGAAACTTCACATGGAATATATATTATATACACACCATGCCATCAAATTTTAGTCACTTTATAAATTGACAAGTTAATACTTCATTAGAAAGAAATCAAATTCTCCATGATATAGGCAGCCTAAAAAATACTTGCAGTTATTATGAGAAATGGCTACTTGTTGTTCTCTACATATTCTTCAGATTATTGGATTTGGCTACATGCAAGTTATTGCTTTCATTTAATTTTCTATTTCATTGTATTTTGGTCCTTAATTTATCAATAATATTCTTGGTTTTATGCTGAATTGCTTAGAGTTGTGATGTTTAAAGGATTGTGATGTTAAATCTTTTTTAATATGAGATGCAACTTAGCTTGATAAAATGATTGCTTATATATATATTATTTAGTTGGATCAGTTTTAATTATTTTTTTACTACAATTTTTATTTTATTTGTTGTTTCATTATATTTTGGTCCTTAGTTTATCAATAATATTCTTAATTTTATGTTGAATTGCTTAGAGTTGTGGTGTTTAAAGGTCTATGATGTTAAATCTTTTTTAATATAAGATGCAACTTAGTTTGATAAAATGGTCGCTTATATATCTTGTTTAGTTGGGTCTATTTCAATTATTTTTTGATTGCAGCTCTCATTTTATTTGTTGTTTCATTGTATTTTGGTCATTGATAAAATGACTACTTTCATTTTATTTGATGTTTCATTATATTTTGGATTTATGTGTTTTTTAAGAATTTAAGCAGCCATGATCCATCAAGTTATGGCGGCATCATTGATTATCTGATATAAAATTTTAAACTGAGCCCATTCAATAATTATATAACATAAATTTTGTTTAGTTTTGTTTATATAGTGCAGCAAAAAGTATTCAAGTATAAAGAGGCAAAGAGCAGATCTTATATGTCAAATTTGATGACTTCTGGAAAGTGAATAATCAAACCAAGATTATCAAGATTATTTCGAGTTTGAAAGATTTTAAAGTTTCATTTTGTTTTGTATAAGTGTATGATTGGATTGTACTCATTAGTTTATTTATTTGTAATTTTTTAATTTTTTTGTACTCAATCATATTCAAATGTAGTAAATCATATTTGTAGTAATGTAATTTTTGTTAATAATAAATTATGTTATTAGATCATATTCTGATATTCAATTATAATTATGCTTTATGTAATTTTGTTTGTAATAAAATTTATTTTTGAAAATATTATTTTTATTGTTAGTCTTCCACACTCCATAATTTATAAACAAATAAAGTTGTATTTTGTATTAAATTTTTTTATTAAATTTAATATTTTAAAATATTAATAAATAAATAAATCCTTAATCCACTGAAATAACACGAGTCTTAATGAACACAACAATGCTAACTTAAGTTAATGAACACGAGCCGATATTGAACAAAAAAAATTTTTAATGAGCCGAATATGAATAAGTACCAAACTTGCTCAAACTCGGCTCATTTACACCTCTAAAATTGATACGATTTTCAAGATAAAATTTGTCTAATTATCCTCTAATTATGCCTAATTACCACGTGGGAACTCGTAGCCACCCTTATCCAAAAATTCCGCCATAAAGCATGGCCATATGGCTTGGTCGAACCCACCCAAAGTGAATCCACCCCAGGGAAAATATTACGTCCGAGTCCATGTAGGTTTACGTGTGGACTCAATGTGCGATGGCGGTACGCTTAACGGCCAAAATTGGCAAAGAGATGGCGCGGTTTAGCTAAGGATCGGCAGGCCCATTTACCTCGTGAGGAACAAAATATCTGGTCGTTATTTCTTTCTGCGGGCTTTCGGCGAAGAGAATTTCTGAGCTTTATTCGGTCACCACCTCGTCGTTCGATCAGCTTAAACTTATTTCAAATTGAGGTATTCTCGGTTGGTTACAGAGGTATTTCCACATGCATTCTCTTGAAAGATTTTAGGGTTTTCTGTCTTTGTCCATTCCATCCATGTATTTCTAGATTTATTTATGCGTCCCTTTGATTTTATATGGCTACCCTTTCTGTACCTTTGTCCTCATTACCTCGATATTAGAGACGATTTTGGCTATTTTGTTGATTGTTCTACTGCTCTTGAACCCCAAGCATTCTATCTTTCTTGAGATTTTGCATTTTTTAGTCCATTTTTCTGTTTGGAGTGCATACTATGGCTAGAAATGAATAACCTGGAAAGTTGTGTTTTCAGGTTTGGGTGTGTTCTGTGAGAAAATGAATATGTACCCTGTGCACTGCCTCTGCTGCCTCTGTACCTCAGCCTCTGCTCTGTACCTTCCTAATATTGAGAGCGATTTTGGGCTATTTTTTCTTTGTTATTGGCTGGTTTTGAGATGTTTCTTTTTGGAAGTAGATTAGAGGTTGTTTGGAAGCTAATTTTGATGCTTGTTTGCAAATGTCTCCCAACCCCTCTCTTTCTTGAGATTTTGCATTTTTTAGTCCATTTTTCTCGTTTGGAGGGCATACTATGGCTAGAATCCATTATGAATAGTGGAAGTTGTGTTTTGCCGGTTTGGGTGTGTTATGGAGAAAATGAATCGTACTCTGTACCTTTGTACCTCTGCCTCTCCTCTGCCCTCTAATATTAGAGGCGATTTTGGGCTATTTTTCTTGATTCGACTGGTTTTGAGACAATGTTTCCTTTTGGAAGTAGATTAGAGGTTGTTTGGAAGCTAATTTTGATGCTTGTTTGCAAATGTACTCCCAAACCCCAATATTGTATATACTTTCTTGAGATTTTGCATTTTTTTGAGTTCATTTTTTCGTTTGGAGGGCATACTTGGCTAGAATATGAATAAAGGAAGTTGTGTTTTGCCCGGTTTGGGTGTGTTACAGGAGAAAATGAATCTGTCACCCTATACTCTGCATTCACACTGTACCTCATATACCCTCGATATTAGAGATGATTTTGGGCTATTTTTCTTGATTGTTCGGCCTGGTTTTGAGACAATGTTTACTGCTTTTCTGAAAGATTAGAGGTTGTTTGGAAGCTAATTTTGATGCTTGTTTGTAAATGTACTCCCGAACCTATTGTACCCTCTATACTTTCTTGAGATTTTGCATTTTTTCCATTTTTTTTCTGGTTTGAATCCATGAATAAGGGAAGTTGTGTTTTCTTGGTTTGGGTGTTCTGTTGGAGAAAATGAATCTTTACCCTCTGCCTCATCTGTCTGCACTTCGATATTAGAGATGATTTTGGGCTATTTTTCTTGATTGTTGAATTTTTGAGACAATGTTTCCTTTATGGAAGTAGATTAGAGGTTGTTTGGAAGCTAATTTTGTTTGTAAATGTACTCAACCCCAATGTACCTCTATACTTTCTTGAGATTTTCTTGGGTTTGGATGTGTTACGGAAAATGAATATGTACCTTCGTTGCCTCTATATCTGTACCTCATACCCTCGATATTATCTTGTATTGATTACATTGACTTTATTTTGAAGTTGGATGTTAGGATAACGTCAAGATGTGGTAGAACATTATTTGATAATATTTACTTCACTAGTGAAGTGATTTGAAATATTGAAGCGACTGAACCAATTGATTACGAGCTAGCAAGACTTGTTTACCTATATCTATCTTGATTGTTTAAGTAGGATAATTCATTCATTATTTGATTGGGTTTAGGTAGGATAATTGATTCTCAGCAACTTTAGGCATGTTCATTTGTATTTTGAGGCGACTTTCGAGAATGACGATTTTTTTCTAGTTTTGTTTCACTTTAGCACGGTTGTTGATCATGTAAATCCCAATAGAAGCAATAAGGTGGGCGACAAATTTTAGGAGATTTCGGTATTTCTACTCTTTATGAGTTTTGTTTCATTTACAGCACGGTTGTTTGGATCAACTAAATCTCAAGAAAGCAATGAGGTACTTACAAATTTTAGGAGATTTTTACTCTCTGTGCGTTTTGTTTCACTTTCGTCAGTTTATTATCATTACTAAATCCCTCAAAAGTGGGTGGTAATTTTAGGAGATTCTGATCGTACCTCTGTGTGCCTCCCTCTGCCTCTGCCTCTCTACATGCCTCATTCTTTCTGTCTTTTTATCTATACTCTCCACTTTTACCTCTGTCTCATACTCTGTACCCTGTCTTACTACATACTGCCTGTACCTCTTACTACTATATATATTTCATTGGATTTATTTTTTAAAACACTAGATTTTTAATATTTTTAAAATAATTATCACTATAAATATATTCTTTTCAAATCAAAACATAAATAAAACAAAATAATAATACTAAATAGAATAAATAAAATACAAGCGATGCCAAATATCCATAAAATTATTTATTTATCTAACATAGAATGGATATGCACTTTTTTTTATTGTTTTCATATAGATAATTTGAGAATAAGTCGAATATACATTTTTTAAAGCTTTTGGAAGCTCTCTAATTTGCTTATAAAATAAAAAAATAATTAAGAGGCCATCGAGATTACTTAATTTCTCTGTTTTTTTTGTTTACTTAATATACATTGTAACATAAAGTATATATATATATATATATATTATTTTATTTATTGATTATTTTAAAACAAAAAAAATGGTAAGATAAAAAAGAAAAGAAGATGCTCCACGTGCCAGAGCTAGAGCGGTCGTATTTTCACGTGATTTCATCAACAATTATTCCTACGTGAATAATGATAAATGAGAGGAAGGACAGAAAGAGTTAGGACTTAGGCGTGTGATAATTAATTAAAATAAGTACATATGATTTATTTAATTCAATGTTAAATAATTTGAATTTTTATCTTAAAATAGAGTTAGGAATCAGTTTTAAGCAAAATTTAATTAAATCAAAAACAAAAATATCAATATTTTATATAATAATAATTACCTATTTTTAATTTCTCATTTACTAATCATCATTTAATTTTTCTAAATTTGTATTATTAAAATCAAAAATTTAATTTTATTTTAATTAAATCCTCTCCAGATAAAACAAATCCAATGCACTCTCTAATTAAATTTTAGAAACATGTTAGCCTTGGTATAAAATATACTTTTAAGATATGATATTAAATAGTTTAGTATATAAATAAAAAATGAGTAAACAATTATCTATTATTATAAATTTAATTTAAAAAAATAAAAATTAAAAAACATATCTATTAAAGCCTAAATTTGTTTCGCAACATGCATAGTTTTCATAACACAATAAAACATAAAATAGAAATACAGTTTTAGATGGTCCAATTAAGATGACAATAATGCAAATGAATATCTTTCAAAAATAAAATTTTAAGTAACTTTTATTGGTGCAGTTGCAGGTTTCAAGACTTTACTACAATTATGAAATAAACAGAAAAAAATACAAGCATAATGACTAAAACGAGAAAAATAAAATTAAAAAAATGTCTTCTTGGATAATATCATACATCAAAATGCCATCTTGTAATAATATCCATCATTAGCTTAGTGTACCCTTCAGCATATTGGTTGATTGATGAGGAATTAATTCACGTATTCTGACATCGTAGTAATGGTACAACATCTTAGTAATGGATGAATGTTTGGGCATCAATGTGAAATATTCTAGTCTTACGAAAAGCAGGGGCATAACAGATAGCTGCTGGTGGCATCCGTTCTGACACTCTCGGACTTCACTTTGGTTTCTAAGACAAGAAAATAGAATGAATTAAATATTTACGAGGAACCTATAAGTAATAGCAACTTCAGAGTCAAGTAGGGTAAGTACTTGTGGATTTTTTGGACTTCTCCCAATAAGCCTTGAGCCTTGCGTTGGAAACACCCTTTGGATGTCTCTTGATTGGATCCTTCAAACTGTCATTATCCTTAGCTGATGATGTGGTCGCTTTCTTCCTCTTAATTGATCTATCAAACGGTGGAGAATTCCCACTTATTACGAGTCCACTTCATCGGATAGTCGCTTAAGAGATGCAAGCATGTAATCCTCGACAAATTATTACCCGGTAATTTGATATGCATATCGACTTATATGGTTCACGAAAATAATGCAGTTCCATGCTTTCCACATGTACTTATACGTATGAACCATCGGCGTAGATGTCCCTCTTTGCTCGGTAGACCATGAGGAGGTACTTATAGAATCACGACACATCATTACGAACTCTAATGCGGTGTATTGCCCATCATTTCAAATTTACTAGAAATATCTGATGATCAAAGTGGACAATCCAGTTTTGGATGCATTCTTCTTCTCTAAGTTCCTCACCAAGTACTCCATGGGGCTATCATGCAGCGATGTAGATAATCCCCAACTCCATGCAGAAATTCTTCTTGAACATAGAGTAAAGCTTCAATAAAACAAAGCGACTTGCTTAAGAATTGGACTACTCTAACAACAGACAATTCTTTGGATACACTTGAAGTCTTCATCATGTTCATTTTAATGTTTCCATCACCTTCTCAATCCCAAGAAATAATCAGTGAACTTGTTGGTTTTGAAATACCACATTTGTGGCCTCACTATTTATTTGAGTTGACAAGATGCCCATACAAAATTTATCTTTGTTGAATGTGGTGGACCATTTACTAATTTTGTAAAGTTCGATAGAAACATGATCATGCAAATTGCCTTCCTCTAGCATGGCGGACCAAGCATCCTCAAACTCATCCTTTGTGTCACATTTGCTTTTGTATAGAATAGCCCTTGAACTCTCTTGTTACTACTAAAGCAATGGACCTTGGAGGGCTTTCTTTGAGATATGTCATTGGCACAACCTATGGCATTATCTTGATATTCGATAGCTCTATTTATAGCGATCTTGATCGGTAAATATCGTTATAGGATGCACGCCATCAATAGAACAAATATGCGGAATAACCATGTGAATGACTTCGATGGTCTCTTAGACAAAAATTTCTCGAATAAGACATTTTGCCAATGATGATTCACTCCCAGTGGGAACAAGATTATATTTATTGAGCGATAGCTAGTATTAAAATTATCACATCCCCAAAACAATCAAATTCAACCCTAGACATACCATTGCTCCAAAAAAACTCAAGCAATCGGGCATCAACTTTGAACATCCCATGCAAACATCTCTGCGCTTGTCTTTCCTTGAGCAATTTGTATTAATTTGTTGCTATCACCACTTGCAATGTGACCTTCGTTCTTTGGATGAAATTGAAAGCATCTCTTTTGTGAATCAATATTTCTACTCCACCAACTTCCTCGGTTAGATAGGTGCGGTTGTTACTAATGCCTCGTCATCGTCTTCAAAATTGATGCCTTCTCATCGATAGCGCTCATATGCGATCGAGATCTGATCACCGATCTTTGCCAATGAATGATTATGGCTCTATATATTTTTTAGCAGACCAATTCCCCTCCAAATCCAGTCGAATCATCTTGGACGGTCCTGTATGATTTTTAGAATTTTGTTATATGGTTTTGGATTGAGGTTTTTACGACTGCTTTGCTTTTGAGAAAATCTTTGATTTCAATTTCTTAGAGTTAGGCCAATAACTTGATCTTTTCTAACGAAGCGGTTTGATGTGCATAATCATGCGGTGCATAAGCTTGTTTCGATATGCACTGGCCGTGCATTCCCAAATTTGGGTCATTAGATAAAACAACTTCATCGCATTGCTCATTCACCACATTCATCGCAAAAAGAGTCAGAATTTCGATAATAGAGAATGCGGATATGAGAGATAGAGAGCATAGAGTGTCTGATTAGTCAGGAGAATCCAATACAAAAAATCGTTGAGCGACAAATTGCAACCATTAAATTTTAATTACCATGATGAACAGCGGCTACAAAAATGAACCTAATGGACAAAATCATTTGGAGATGCAGAGAGAGCCTGAGTACAGAGAAGATGCAGTATAGAAGGTCTGAAGGTATAGATTCATTACAGTACAGAGGACATGGTACGAAGGGTATAGAGGTATAGAGTGCTGATGCAGGTCTACGAAGGTATAGATGCAGAAGGTATAGGTTTAGAGAATACGGCGGTATAGGGATCTGAGTGCGGAGTGCAGATCTGAGGAGAATGCAGTACAGAGAGAATGCAAATCCAAAATCTCATAAAATTCGTGAGCGACCACCATTGCTTGGTTGGGATTTAGTTACCATGATCCCGAACAGAGCTACAAAGTGAAACAAAGCTGGAAAAAATCTCATACTCGAAAGGCGATTACAGTACATATGTAAATAAGCACTAAAAAATTAATCAAACAACCACCAATTTCCTCTCGAAGGATTACGAATATGTTTTCTCCGACAGAAAAATCATGAAAAATAAATATGGTGATTGATTAGTGAGAGAGTAAGCGGTTCACTGCAAAGTCCTGGAAAGAACTCCAACAATGTAGGAAATCTAACTTAAATAAATAAATTACAATCATTTGTCATTTTACATATACAACTCCTTAAAAGATTGGTGTTTTATTTTATGACATCATCATTTATTTCCTCAGTCCATTTCAGTTCATTCTCCTTCTTCATAGCTCTTTCGTAATGCTCTCACCATGTCGCAAATAAAAAAATACATTTCTTGCGAATGAAGATATTTAGGTCTTTTAAATTCTCTCGTGCATATACTCATTCCCGCGAGTTTGGTCGGGTCGGGCGGTAAACCCGCGGAAAAAAATGGCGTCTCATTTTTGGCAGTCTTTAACGCGTGTCGTCGTGATTGGAGTCCACCGTAAACTACGTCGCGGACTCGGCAATATTTTCCCGCCGAACAGAGGACCTCACTCTCACAACTCCTATTTTCTTTCTCCCTGCTGTCCGAACGAGCGGCTTCTCCTCTCCGTCCATTTCTCCTACTCGGCAATCCAAACTGCACAACAGCAAGCCTCTCTCGTGGTTCGTCTGCCCTACCTACTCGATCGGCGATGAGCTCGAGTGCGGCGGAGTTTCTTCCTTCGCCGTCAGGCGAATTGGGCTGCAACTTCTTAGTTGCAGAGCTCCGTGAGACTGCATACGAGGTATTCGTCGCCGCGTGCCGAACCACTAGTGGGAAGCCGCTCAGCTTCATTCCTTAGTCGGAGAAGGCGATGATGGTGTCAGCAACGCTGCCAACAGCTGAACGTTCGCCATCTCCATCGATGCAGAGGTCGCTTACGTCGACTGCCGCGAGTGAGATGAAGAAAGCGATGGGGCTGAAGCCATCGAAGGAAAGCTCAGGGAAGAAGGATAGCAGCCCCTTAAAGGGGGTGAAGAGACTAGCGACAGTGGGAGAGTTGATTACAGTGCATATGGGAGTGTCAGCAAACGGATTCTCGGATCCGACAGGGATTGTTGAGGATCTCCGCCAGTTAGCTTGGGAGACGCATTGAATCCATTGTTTTACCATTAGAGTTGCTACAACAATTTAAAGTTTCAGATTTTCCTTACCTGCAGGAATATGAAGATTGGATGAGTAGACATTTAAAGGTTCTTGAGGCTGGATTGCTCCTGTCATTCATGAATGGACCTATGATGCCATGTGCCATGATTTACTAAACATGAATGAGAACAACTATACTTATGAAGTGCAGAGCAAATTGGGGTCAACAACTGAAAAGAAAGAGGCTATTTTGGAGGATCATGATCCAATATGGCTTGAGCTTCATCATGCACACATAGCAAATGCTAGTGAAAGATTACATAAAAAAAAGATGAATATATGTGCAAACTTATATTGTGCTATATAGGTACAATTGAAGACCCCACTGCACTTAGAAGAGTATGGTGGGATTGAAGACTACAACTGTGGTATCGCAAGACACCGATCATTGCGCTTAGGAGAGCGTGGCGGGTAGGTCAAAGCAGTCCCCAATACAGCCCCCTATGTGGAGACGACGCCGAGAGGTTACCAAAATTTTATCGGATTGGATAATTACAAATGACTTGAATGAAAATAAATAAGAAAATGATTGAACTTGAAAGTAACTTAAGTTAAATTTGAAATGAAAATTTAAGTCAAAATAAAATGAAATAAAATCAAACCAAAATTACAAGAGCTTGAAATAAAAAAAAAAAAAAGTCTACAAAGTTATGTTTAAGTGAGACTTACAAAGGGAACTTGTAAAGTCTTGAGAATTTACCTCATACAAGAACATCACCTAACAATAGCTCAGAAACAAGAACAAAATTGGGCAACTCATAGTGAACATGAATGAAATCTTTCAAAGAAATATTTGGATCTTACATCTGATTTTGAAATTGATACTCACAGGATTTGCAATGTCTTCAAATATTTATTTTCAAGCTAGAACGAAACTCTAATATAGTTCATAAAATATTTGCAATAATTAAATAACTCGTGAGTGAGCCTAAATCAGGAGTTTCATTAAATATTCAATTCACACTATTTATCATGGTGACCAAATCTCTTATTAAATCAAAAGAAACTTGAATAATCTCACGAGTTAATCTGTGAGCTAGAACAAATATTGAATATAATGAATTTATTGAGAACTTGAAGGCTCATTAACTTGATAGTTCACATACAAGCAAGAATAAAATAAATTAGCTTATCAATGAAGATGTGTAAAGCCTTTTAATACGCATTTGAGTTGCACTACGTGACAGATTGGATGAATTAGAAGTGGCCTAAAAAATTTAACTGAGATTTGTGATGATTTTGCGAGCTCATCAACAAACATTAGCTGAGTCTTATTGAAGTTTAAGAATTCAATGAATTCAAAACTAAATGTAAAAGCAAACAAATATTATTTCAATTAATTGAATAAGAGCTGAAATGTCTTACGCCACCGGATCTACACCACATTAATGCTAGCAGACAGAAGGCATTGGCTTAAATTCTAAATAGACTTCAAATATATTAATTTTGCATAAATTATGGAACCAACTATCACTCAATTCAAGTGCTTCAGAATTTGTACAATCATTTGAAAGAGATGAATTATTGTACAAAATATAAAGCAATCTTCAATTCAATTTAATATTTTCAAATTCATGCAAGTATTCTAAATAACCTGCATGGGCCCCAACACTACGCTGAATGCTTAAACTTAATATCTGAGGATGTTGCCAGGGTTGATTTCCAGTTTGGTCTTAGGACCAGATCCGAGTTAGCAAAACTTAAAAATCTAATATTGCTATTATAATATTTTCATCTTAATAAAATTTGAAATGCTAATTTTATCATAGAATTGCAAAAGATAAATCTATTGGCATCATTATTAATGTAATTTCTCAAGTTTAAACCCTCAAGAGGAAAGTCTCAAAACCGATTCTCTATGCTCAAGCTAAAGTTGATAAGATCTAGAGGACTATAAATTTTGAAGTAATAAATAATTCTGGTTGGGTCTGAGGATTGGGTCCAGGTTTTGTTAATGATGTTGTTATAGCTTTCTTCACTTGAGAAAATCTTTGAGAAGCTAATTTTGTCATATGACGGTATAACAACTATCTCCTAACTCCCCAATGATGGTTGCGTTGATTGAGAATATCAACTAGAGGGGTCATCATTATCAGAATATCTAAGATATTTATATTCAAGAATCTCAAATTCAAAATTCTCAAAATATAAATCTAGATCTGATCCTCTATTATTAAATTAATAAAGTTGATAGGATCTAGATTAATAATGTGAATATTCAATCATTCATTCCCCAATGATGACTAGGTTGATTGAGATTATCAACCGGAGGGGTCATCATCATCAAAATATCTAAGATATTTATATTCAATAATCTTAAATTCAAAACTCTCAAAATATAAATCTAGATCTGATCCTTTATTATTAAATTAATAGAGTTGACAGGATCTAGAATAATAATATAAATATTCAATCATTCACACCCTATTGATAGCTGAGTTGATTGAATATATCAACCGGAGGGGTCATCATTATAAAAATATCTAAGATATTCATATTCAATAATTTCAAATTCAAAATTCTCAAAATATAATTCTAGATCTGATCCTCTATTATTAAATTAATATAGTCGACATGATTTGGAATAATAAACTAAATGATTAAGCTCACTTATCTCTTAACCCCCCAATGATAGCTGAGTTGATTGAAGATGTCAACCGGAGAGGTCATCTTCATCAAAATATCCAAGATGTTTATATTCAATAATCTCAAATTTAAAATTCTCAAAATATAAATCTAGATCTAATCCTCTATTATTAAATTAATAGAGTCGACAGGATCTAGAACAATAAAGTGAATGATTAATTCCTTAATGATGGCTAAGTTGATTAAAGATGTCAACTAGAGGGATAACTATTATCAAAATATTTAAAATATTATATTCAATATTCTCAAATTCAAAATCCTCAAAATATAAATCTAGGTATGATTCTCATTATTAAATTAATAGAATTAAAAGAATAATAAATTAAATGATTTAAACGTATGGGCCTTGACCGACACGAATGCTTAAACTTAGTGTTTGAGGATCTACTGCGGGTTAATTCTCGTTGGGTCTTGGGGTAGGGTCCGATTAACAAAACCTAAAAATCTAATTATGCTATTATAATATTTTCAACTTAATAAAATATCTAAGAAGCTAATTCTATTATATGATAGTAGATCTGATCCTCTATTATTAAATTAATAGATTCTACAAGATCTGAAATAATAAAGTAAATGATCAAGCAGACTTACATACTCCGATGATGGCTGTGTTGAATGCAGATTTCGACTGGAGGGGATACTTTCATCAAAATGTGATTACAAATTTAGATCAAATTTACTCCAATTAAGTATCAATCCAAATACAAAATTTGATGAACTATTAAGCTAAAAAAATGACTAAATAAAAATCATCAATCTAAAAAACTTAAGGCTAAAATTCAATTCATCCATTTTTCATAATCATTTGTCAGAGGTGACAAATTAAGAAAACTCTAGCTCACAAAGGAGCTAATATCAAGTCAAGTATATAACTATGTTGACTCTCAATCAATCTCATGTCAATAAGGACATGGCACGTGTCATCTAACTGCGTGGTTTGGCAAGTAGGCTCCACATATGATGCAGTTACGACCAGAGTTCTCTAACCGGGTGGTCACCGCTAAATGACACCATTATATTATAGTCACGACTGTAGCCCGTATGTTCCCCAATAGCTCTGCCCCTTGAGATGTGAAATATAAGGTGCACCTGATAGGGCAAAAATCCATTTGTTAGCTAAGATGGACTTAAACTTGTCTTCTTAGACAAACACCACCCCAGGTCTACAAAGTTCCCTTGGACGACGCAACCCATGGCTACTGACAAGGATCTTTCGGTCATGTTGGGTCGAATACCACCTCTGACTAAGTAGACTAGGGATCGCGATAGCTCAAGATGACGGAACCATAGGATATTGATCGGGCACGTCATCATTCCCCAACCATCTACTTCAAGTAAATGACGATGAATTTAGAAATTTAAATTCTAAACCTCCACATGCTGCTACTATATGCTACGCTTTTAGCGATCTAACGACTAACATGTCGAAATTGTTACTCTCGGTATTGGGAGGGTAGATAGAACACAGAACAGTCTAAAGTTCTCATAAAATGAGGGTGAAATCTCTGGGTAGTGTCTTATCTACTATTTCATCCGTCTTCTGAAAGTTTGTCCATCATTTTAATCATGCTCTCTTCATCGAGAGGTCGGTGGCAATTTTTTGAGCCTGCGACAGGGGCGGCAAGTGTCACAATTGCTATGCGATATCATTGGCAAATGACAGACAATCTATTCTCGATTTATATTGATCAATATATTTAAAATTCACTCAATTGAGGTGATTTCTAAATGGCAATTTTTTTAAAATGGGTACGGTTAAAATGTGAATTAGCTAATTAAGTACGATCAAAAAAAAATTTAAGAATAGGTATAGTAATTAGACTTAATACATCGATCTGACGTGCGTAGTGATCTTGCGTCGAAATCCTTCAAATGAGCAAGTCGCCCACTAATTGGGCGACTTGCCTTTAATAATAGTTTAAATATTTTAAATAATCTTTCTTTAACATTAAAGCATGATAGCTCAGTTGGCAGATTGTTAGATTTAAGATCAAGTCACGTGTTCGAATCACGCTCACTGCATTTAAATTCTATTTTTTAGAAAATAAATTTCAATTTCCTTTAATAAGATAAATATTATTCGGAATGCGATTTAAAATATTTTTTATTATATTTGAAAATAAATATTTATTTTTCATTCATTAAAATTGAGTGAAATAATTAATTATTTCAATAGCTTTATAAATATTATAATTATATCTATATTTTAAAACTATTAT
This sequence comes from Cymbidium sinense, assembly GCA_021442155.1. Classification (NCBI taxonomy): domain Eukaryota; kingdom Viridiplantae; phylum Streptophyta; class Magnoliopsida; order Asparagales; family Orchidaceae; genus Cymbidium; species Cymbidium sinense. The sequence continues at coordinate 72,481,969 of CM038218.1, read as the reverse complement.
TATTTAAAATTATTATATACTAGGGATTATTTTTAAATATAATATTACCCAAAGAGGGAGGTTTTATTTTTATTAATTTTTTTACTTAATATAATTATTTAAAATATATAATTTAAAAATATTTTTTATAAAATATTTAATAACTAAATATTTATATATTTAGTTATTAATTTATTTATTTATATATATATATAATTAAATATATAATTTAAAAATATTTTAATTATATATATAAATTTATAAATTTATTTAATATTTTTTTATTAATTAATATAATTATTTAAAAAATATAATTTTTATTAATTTTTGTTAATATATAATATAAAAATATATGAATAAATAATTTTTAATAAATAAATAAAGAAAGGAATAAATTATATAAATATTTTATAAATTATATAAATAAAGTAATTATATATATATAAATTTATTTAGTTATTTATCTATTTAAATTATATAAATATTTTTAAGTTATATATTTATTTTCAAATATAATAAAAAATATTTTTAAATCGCATTCTAGTAATAATATTTATCTTATTAAAAGGAAATTCAGAAATTTATTTTCTAAAAAATAGAATTTAAATCGATGAATTGATTGATCGATCTTAAATCTAATAATCTCATTATATATCTTTAATGTTAAAGAAAGATTATTTAAAATATTTAAAATATTATTAAAATCGATTAATTCGACTTGTTCATTGAAGGATTTCGACACGTCATAACGTCATTAGATGTGTTTCTAATCGATAATTTATTATAAATTTTTTTTTGAATCTTTTTAATTCACATTTTAACCGTGCATTTTAAAAAAATTGCCTTTCTAAATACACCACAAATCATAAGTCATTTTAAATACTATAAATACCTTAAAATTTTACCTTATACTATAACAAATATTCAAAAGTTAAAAACTCTATATTTAGTTTACTTTGTACTCAAAATACATACAATTAAATAGCCCCTTAAAAATAGATTTGATTGAGCTTAATTCATGTGAGTGGTGTACTTAGATTGTACCATTATATCCATCCCAAGCTCGGAGCTTTACATTCGATAAAACATGATGGTTTTCGAGAGAAATTAACTCGAAGGGGAAAAAATTATTCAAGGAGCTCCAGACAAATTTTTGCATAGGAAGATAATATAAATGATCAAAATTAACAAAAAATAACATATTTATATAATAATATAGTAGAATAATTTCGTATTCAGAAAGATATTTCAAACACATTATTTTTCTTGCAATAATATTACAAAATTTTGTATTTTTTTTGAGCAAATGATTTTCAATTTGCTCAAATATCTTGACCTGATAGAAAACCTGTCCACACAACACAACTGTTGGGCTCTCGTTTAAGTTTCATTACATCAGAAGCAAGAGAGGAAGAGCTCAAACCTGTGACTTACATTTGACTTCTGTCATCTCTTATCTGTAGATCTCTCTTTCAGTCTTTTGTCAATTAAGTAATTGAATGAATGCAAGAGAGTGCATAAAGAAGTGAACTCTTCGCCTCTTCGTCAGTATTTTCAAATAAAATAAAATAAAATAAACCTTTTTCGCTGTTATTTTGCATGGAAGAAACTTGAAGAGGACGTCAACAACAAAGCTACGGGGCTATTTGCTTTTCCTACTAAATGCTAGCAGAGACCTGGAGAAGATGTTAGAGACGGAGAAAAACCAACTGGAAAGGGAAAAAAGCAAGGAGAGGACAGACAAGAGGATCACCGAGGACAAACTAGACAAAAGACGAAGAAAAATGAAATAGGGAGATAGATAAATATGGCGAAGAATATATAATAATTACTTTTCCATTTTCTTTTATTTTTTCATTGCATTAACTAGTTGTGCTGTCTCACAGTGCATGCACGATTTGAGCCCAATGCCTGAGCCTCGTCTTCACGTGTTGCGGGCTGTCACCTGTGAACACATGTAATTAAAATATAAATCAAACCTAAATAGGATTAAATATCAGAAATAAATTGAAGCAATAGAAATACTTGTTCTCACTTGAATACAATACTAACAACGAAAATAATAATCTCATGCTGTGATCAAAGAAAAAGTCTTGGTGCCTTAAAGAATTTTTTGATCCTTGTAAACCTTGTGGCTAGCAACTTCTGAATTTAAGTTTCTGCTGACGCTACTGGAGAACAATTTCTTGAACTTGTATTTAATGTTGTGTCTCTTTTAATTCATGGGGATAAAGAAATTACATTATATTAAACAATTAAACTCGCTACTTTTCATCCATTTCATTAAAATATAACAAATCAACGTGGGATTTTAACTCTACAGAATCCTTGAATGTATTAAGCTGAAATTCTCACATAAAATGAAATAACTTTTTGTTTTGTTTACAAGTGAATTAATAGACCCTTAACGGCTTAGCGCAATCTTATGAAACAAAATTTTAACTACGTTTAATCTTTAGTGGCAAAACTATTCCTCAAATCCTTTCATGGAAGAAGGATTTTGATTAAAAAAAAAGGAGCAAAATGACAGTATTCATTCTCCTCCATTTCAGCTTTATCCTCAAAGTTGCGTTCAAATTTAACAACTTATCGAATGAGATTACATACATTTCAACTAAAATTGCATGGATACCTTCACAGCAGTGACATTATATTCAAATAATTTTTAATTTATTAGTTGCACGTGAAGTTTTCCAAATTTTGATATACTACAAGGATAAAAAATTAGCTCAAACTAATTCATTTAATTTTTAATTAACATAAACTTTAAAATAATTAAGAAGTTATTTGGGATCACTTTTATATAGTTGTTTTTATTTTATATTTATATTTATATTTTATTTATTTTTTAATTAAAAATAGTATATATTTGACAATGATAATTAATTTGAGAAGTACTTAAAACATTCAGAGATTATTTTAAATATTTTAAAATAATGTAATTTATTTTTAAAAATAAAATAGAAATACTTATAAAATATAAAATATAAAATAATATTGATCTCAAACAGGCCTTAAAATTATGTTAAAATATTATGGCTTAAACTTAAGTTGATTCCCTGTGTATAATATTTATTTTAAAATAAATTTAATTTATTTGGGACACATCTTAATTAAAATATGATCAGAGTAAGCCGATCCAACAAATTTCGATAACAGAAGGGGAACAGTTCCTACGTACCCGGTCTAAATATCATCCAAGAATCGTCATTAGAGCTAATAAAATGCCTCTGCTGCTCTAGCTGAGGCTGCTCATGCGGACTTCTCGGGCTGGGCGTCCCGTAAATTGTCGTGGCCGACGACGACGTCGCGGTTTCCGTCGGCGTCGACGCAGGGCTCGGTGTCTGCCGCAGCTTCGGGTCGGACAGCTGCCTCTTCACCGCAAAGTACAGATTGAGCGCCGGCAGCGTCCTGCACAACTCCTGCCCTCCATTCTCCTCATCGAACCCAAAACCGAGATCTATCGACCCCCTCAGCTCATCCAAGTCCTCATCCGTCAAGCTCCTCACCCTCCCCCTCCTCGCCTTCACTAACTCCTCCTTCCCATCCTTGCTCCTCTCCTCCACCAATCCATCACTGAGACTCCGCAAATACATCTGCCTCTTCTTCTTCTCCCATTTCAGCTCCATCTTCGTCTCCCTCATCGAAAGCTGCTTCGACAGAACCTTGTTCCTTACCCCACTGTTCCACGTCGTAGGCGGAGGGAGCATCTTGACATCCCCATCTTGCGTTTCAGTCTCAGAGGAGGAAAGCGGTGGCGGCACTGAGTCTGAAGAGGACGAGGAACGGTTGTGCTGTTCCATTCCCCTATCCATGGTCCTTCTACTGCTCAGCATCGCCCAGCCGGCGCTAGCCACAACGGCCGCTCGGCTGCGACGATAGAGCAAAAAAGTGAGGAATGGCTTCTTAATAAGAAAGGAGAGATGCAGGGTTGAGATTAGAAAGAAAGAGAGGGTATAGAGAACGGTTCACGGTTGCAACGGTCGCGGAGAAGAGAACTGCCGATCGCTAAATTACGGTGAACTACCTACAAAAAGAAACGGTGAGTTGAGGCCACCGGCCTTTACGCCAAATTTAGAGAAATGAATAGGTTCGTAGTATTTGCGCTCGATCTCTGGTTTTTTTTTATATCATTTTTCCTTCTACTGCGTCGTTCTACTGTTCGTAGGTTGCTATACGATCTGCCGTTTTATATTTGCTCATTAGTTGTTATGTGACATAACCAAGTTTAAAAAGAATTTTAATTCTATTCGCTAATCTAACATCAATGAGTCGACTTAATTATATTTGATTGGACGAATATTAATCTTTTTAATATTTCAAATATACTCGTAAAATTAAAAAATATAAATATTTTTATTTAATGATATCTTAGAGACACTATATTGAAAAAAAATTCTAAGCTTTTCCCTAAAAATTCAAATCCATCAGTTCATAAAAACTATATGTGCACTTAATGATCATTAATTTAACATTTTTTTTATTTGGTTTGTGTTTAGTTTAAAAATAAATTAGTTGAATATGATTGAAATATTTTTATTCGGTTTGAGCTTATTAGAAATAGATTTAGTAGTTAACGAAAGAAGCCAACGGGGATATTTATCCCCTTAGATGAGAGTTGGAAATAGATCGTAATATTCAAGTATAATTCAAACTAAAAATCTAACTAAAAATGGACTTTGATACTTACACATAGTTTATTTAAAATTAATAAATAAATATATATATATATTTCTATATACTTAATATTATTAGATGTGTTATTATATAGAGCCTGCAGATGTCGATTAATTGAGAATGTATGATCGATTAAGGCTTCGTTTGGCTAAGTTTTTTTAATGCGTTTTGCTTTTGAGAGCATGTATTTTTTATTTTGATACCCGTTTGAATAGTACGCTTTTCTAAACGGCGTTTTATATAAAACTCCGTTTTACCCGATTTCTGACGAAATGAGAACTTTTTTCCGGACCGTTTTTGGAAAAGTAAATGTCATAATTGCCCTTCTCTCACTCACGATCCCTTATCAGAAACTACGTCTGTCCTCATCCGCTCTTCTCCTCATCCGATTGACATTGCCTCAAGCCCGACGGCGACTCTCGAGCATCACCCGAGCATCTCGAGCAAATCCTAGCTCTACCTGGTTGCTTTCGTGTTCTCCTCTAATTATTCATTTTTGCCACCGCACTATCCAAGTAGTAGGCGCTCTTGATAAATTTCCTAATGCGAGAATTTGTTATTGGGTTTGTTTTTGGGTTTGGATTTAATAAATTCCGAAGGTATTAAATTTTATAAATTATTTGCGCGTTGATTAAAATGCCGTAAATCTTGATAACTGTTTGGTTTTTCTTGAGAAATAGATTGAGTTTTGCTATCAGAAATATTGTGGATGCATGAAGATCGATTAGACAAAAGAAGATTTTGATTTATTTTTCAAATCTGTTCTGAATTCTCAACAATGCACAAACATTTGAATATTACGTTAATAGTGTAATAGATTAACTATAACATAGAAATAAAAATAAAAAAAACTTCTATTATATTTAACAAAGATGAATATGATTTAAGTGTGATTAAGTGGATCTTATTCTTATAGAATGAACGAAAGATGGAAGAAAGATGAGATGGTGTAGTGTGTTATTAAATAAGTGGAAAAAAAATATCATATATTTATAATTTTCTTCTAAGGCAGTAGGCCTCATAGATTTGAATCGCATACTTCCACATTGTGAGCATGCATACGTGAGATGGTCGATTAGAATAAGTGGAATATTCTTGAATGCAAGATGGCGATAATGATATAGTGGAAATGAATGCTTAAGCATACTAAATTGAAACCTAAGGCATCTTAGGAAGATTTATTGCATGAAGATGAAGTCCTGCTCTGAAACTTGCTAACAAATCTGATACAGCAAAACAATCTTAATAAATCTGTAAAACACTCTAAGCATTTTCATTTGTATCTTTAATACAACTTGGTTTATGGTCCAAGAAAATATTTGAATGAAATCCTTATTTAGCAACTTTTCAATGCGTAATAACATTTTACGTTGTATACCTAATATTTATCCATGAAAGTAATTGATAAAAAATTTAAAAATTGGTTTCGCTTTTGGTTTCAATCACACCGTAAAACTTTGATTTCAATAATTTCATCGCCAGATTTGGATGGATGTCGTTACAATATGTATCATTACGAAAATGTTTCAAGTGAAACAAAGATAATTATCGATTGGAGTTCATATTACAACACGCATGAAATTTAATGGGTACTTGGTAAATAATTCTAGCAAAAAATGTAGCAATTCTTCAAAAGTTTTAAGCACACGTGTTTCTCATAATATTTCCAACTTGTGCTCAAATTCATGATTGCTTCTTCCTTGATGCTCTCATCCCTTGATTTTTTTTGCAAAGAGTATTTATTAGAAATCAATACACACTTGCATATTTGTTTGTCCTAATTACACATGGGAATTCTAGATTTCATGTACTTTGGAACCTCTATTTACTTTTTTTGGTTTATATTGAATAGAGTTTGTTAATTTTAACTCGAACTTGAATAGTACTTTGTTAATTTTAGATTGACTTTGAATTACGTAAGTATTGAACTCAATTCAAATAGTAATTGGACCTACAATTAATCACTATCAATAAAATAACATAATATGATATGATGAGATTTATGGTCTCATCACAGGAGGTTTTTTTTTAATTTATGTCTTGTTATTGTTATTAATTAGATGGGAAAGCGTGAAGAAGGTGCACAATTTGGGAGTTGTACTACTTTACTCTTCCGTGACTCGTGATCAAAGAAATAGTCGGGCAAAGCGCCAACTTCGATTTCAACAAAGATGTTTGGAAAAATATTATGAACAATTTTAATGATAGGAGAACATATGATCGTATTGCAACTTAAAATAAATGGGATCATTTAAAAAAGGAGGAAGTGGAAAGAGCTACAATGCGGAACCGAATTGATGGGATCCTATCAAAAAAGTTGATGCTTCAACGAATGGTGGAATGAAAAATACAGTCGTTAACTTAGGTACAACTGCATTAAATTTGAAATACATATAATTACTTAAGATTTGTAAATTGATATAATGTAGGTATACCGCCAAGAAGTTTAGACAAAATACCTAGATCCGGAATAAAAGTCGGATAGGATGTTTGGTCATAAGAGATAATGTTTGGGTTCCTAATTAGAGTACACCGCAATTAACAAATCTGATTTAGACACATCTAATGATGACGAGAATCAAGAAGATGAATCAAATTATGAAAATTATACAGGTAGTGAAGGTACAACTTGGCCTCCATCTCAAAATCTCAAACATCCATTCCAATCAGGTAGAAAGCGGAAAACTAAAAGTTGTAAGTCCGGTGGAAGGCAACTTATTAAACCATATTAATAGTAGATTGCAAAATCTATCGATTCTATCTACCGAAATGCAGATCGAAACATTTACAAAGGCATTACATGAAGTTGCACAAATTCCAGATATATTTTACGATGAGGAATTCTATGATTTTGCTACAGATTTTCTGCAAGATAAAAGCCGTAGGGAGACTTTTATGAGTATACCTTCAGATCGAAAAGTTTGGTGGTTAAGGAGACGTTTCTTCAGGAGTTCTCAATAAGTCAGTGCAATGTTACACTGGACTTCTCTTTAAGTTCTATTTAAGTCCATGTGATATAGGTTACTAATGTTTTGTTAATGTAATTCGTTAGACACTTTTCTTGTCATGTCGGGAACTTAATGTCGTTTCATGTACAAGGAATTTTTTTTTATTAGACAATCTGGACTAATGTAGTAGTTGAACTTAGATATTTGATGATTCGAATTAATATAGTTCCATTTACATCTAGATATATATATATATATATATATATATATATATATATATATATATATATATATATGCGCCATCCCTCTAGGCCTCTAACGTTGAGCATCCCCTTCTACTCTCCCTTGGAAGCTTCAATGCAAACAAAAGCTCTTCCTGCTAGATCGTTTCACTTGCTCATTTTAGATTTTGTTTCATTGCTCCTTTGAGTGATTTCTCTGTCGAGAAAGATTTATCTGTTTCTCGCTTTTGATCTCTTCAAAATCCCAACTTTTATCAAAAAGTTTGGTTCTTTTTTGATGTTATTAAGAGCATAGGGCATTTGCATTTGCATAGTTGGAACAAAGAGCAGATTATGTGATCTATATATTTTTTTTTTTAATCTGAATCTTTGAGTGCTTTGATTGAGAGAAGGAAGCATGGAAGAAACATTTGTGCCTTTTCGAGGAATCAGAAATGACCTAAAAGGAAGATTTTGCTACGTGACTTGGAGGATTCCATTCGTTAGTATTGTTGGAATCTCATTAGGTTTTCTCTTAGTTTTCATGTCTTTGAGGTCATAAAAATCTTATATTTTAAGCTATTTTCTCTGTTTATCTCATTTTATCCTTATGCTCGATAGAATTGCTCTTACAACCTACATATTCTTTGCGTTCAGAATATCATTTGGGAGCAAGGAAAGAAATATTGGTAAAATATAAACTTTCTACTTTTAAATGTTGAATTGAAGTTTCAAGCTTGAGCTTGTTTACCATTATCGAGCTTAGCTGATTCGAGTTTGTTCATGAGCTTCATTCAAATTGGATTATCGATTTATTAACGAGCATCTCGTTTAATAAAATAAATAAGCTTGCAAAGCTTTGATCGAGCTTGTGCACGAACAATTTGTTGAGAAATATACAGAATAATAAAGTTAATTAAACCAAGAAATAATAATAATTTAAATAATACTTTTAAAACAAGCATAATTGAGTAATCTAATAATCATTTTTTAGCAAGCTTGTTCATGAGAAATGATTATTTATGTTTCACCAACAATTGTTGTTCTGATTTGTTCATTTGAAAGATTTAAAACTGTTAATTTAAGATTTCTCTATTTCATATTTTTTTTAGATTTTTTTCTTTGGATCTTAAGTTAGTAACTTTTAAATTTCTTCAAAATTATTTTCTTTTTTTATCTAACTTTATAAATAGCCATGTTTTCTTATCCTCCAGATTTCCCAAATCCCCATTTATGGATAATTATTTTGAAGTTGTTATGTTGAATTTTTCTTCTAAAATAGAGTTTGTTTATTAGATGAACTTAAGAAATGCATGCTTTGTCTTGCTGGATTTGTATGTGAACCTTGCAAATATGGATATGAGGGGAAAGGAGGAGGGAAGATTGATGTAGATTAGTTTATCTTTGTCGGATATTATTGCAAGAGAAGAAGTCAAAAGCGTATTAGAAAACTATGTTGGTACCTTCTATTTGTTTAGTTTATTTATCTTTTTATGTTTATATACTTGTCTAGTTTCTAAAATCTGATTTGTTATGTTCAAGAATAAGGAAACTAAAGATCAAGAAAAGCTTGCAATTGTAAACAACTGAAATAGCCCCTAGTTTATAAATATGTTTAGATTTGTTTCTTATTTGCTATTAAATCTAATTTGTTTCTTCTTTTTCAAATATGTATTTATTAGTTAAAAATGTTGCTATTATGAATTTTAAGGACAAAAAAAATAATTCTTTTTCCTCTTTCTGCTTGCTTTAGTTTATGGGAAGTGATTTCTAACTCAATCAAAACTTTCTTTACTTATTTTTGCTTTCTTTTCCATCGACCATCTGTTTTTAAATATTATGTGTTTCATTCACGCTTGAATGTTTGGCGCCTTGAAGTTACATTTTACTAACTATATGCTAATTTGAAACATTTTTTTAAAATATGGAGCTTTTCATTTCGGCTAAGTTGCATCATCACCTACATCTATAAACTTCGATACACTACATCTATTATTGTAGTGGTAAATAAATTTCCGTTTACATATGTAATTCATTATATAACATTTTGCTAGATTGAGGTGTGCATAGTAGATCGACAAAAAATATCAAGGGGCTCAAATTGTGGTATGGCTATCATTACATGAATTAGTATTCCATGATGAGATCTTGTACTTTCAAGTCATATAAAGCCACATGGGTTATGCTTCTCATAATTTGCATTTAAATGTCCCATGGAAAAAATATGATTGAAGATGACTATGACAATTATGGTGAACAGTGGATTGAACTATATCACAATTTTGTAATATTTTGACATCATCAAGTTGTTTGATCCATGATTATAACACTATACCGAAGAAACCATGCATGACATCGTGGCATCGTGATAAGTGGGTATTAGAATTATTACATGGTCATTCCAATGATTCTACAATATGTTTAGAATGTCACAAGAAATTTTAAGGACTTGTTAAGGTTACTTGAAACATCTTATGGGTTGGAGGGTTCACGTAACAACTAGAGAAATTCTTGCTATAAGTTTATATATTTTAGCACATAACGAGTCTATTAAAAAAATATGAACGCTTTCAACACTCCACGAGACAATAGATATTTTTCTCGTGGCCTTCATCCGTTAGTTATGTTAGGAATGGATATAATTATCCCATCGATAAATTGTTTCTTTGAAATCTCACATATTCAAATGATGATTGAGATATGCCATATTTTAAGAATTGTATTGGGGCAATTGATGGCACTCATGTTGATGCCCGCATTCTGAAGAACAAGTTGCATTTATAGGAAGACATCATTCACCCAATACGAATATTATGGTTGTATGTGATTTCAATATGTGTTTCACTTTTGTGGCATCGGATGGGAGGGATGCGATGATGCCATATTTCATCGCAAATAAAGATCCTGGGAATTTCCCAAGCCCACCGCAGTTTCTTCTTGTTTGCATATTAATGACTTTTGTCTTTTTATTTTACACCATCCAGAACTAATATGTTTCTCTATTCACTAAGCAAATATTATTTAGTAGATGTTGGTTACCCTTTACAAAGGGGTTTCTTAAAACCATATCCAGAAATAAGGTATCACTTACCAGATTTTATTCGTGGTACAGGTCCAATTAGAGGGCATCGTAAGATATTCAATAGAGCACATTCATCACTAAGAAGTGTTATAGAGCGTATATTTGGTGTATGAAAAAAGAAATCGGGAATTCTTAGAGATATGCCAAATTATCCTTTCGAAAAACAACGGCTTATAGTTGTGGCTTCAATGGCAATACATAATTTCATTAGAAGACATCATTCACATATTGATCCAGAGTTCGAGAAATGTGATGTTGATGAATTTTATTCATCCGTAATGGATGTGAGGTAACATTTTAGTGAATGTTCAACAAGTAATATTGTTGAAGTAGGTGGGTCAGAGAAAACTGAGATAATATTACACTTCAATTATGCCAAGCAAATCGGTAAGGCGTGATATTCATTGACTGTATTTGGTAATATCTGTTGTTACATGATGAGCTTAGCCTTTTAAATTGAAGTAATAACCAAAGAATACTTGTAATTCAATGTTGTTTGATAAATTTTTACCATCGATGACAATTAATGGTGGAATTGTACTACTTATTCAGTGATCTAAGCTGGATATTGGTGATGTATTCGCTCAGTGATGTCAATTATATTAACGATTTATTCAATGTTCTGTTCATTCATATGTGAATTAACTTGTGCATATAAATATTTTTGAATTTTGTAGGTATTATTTGCAGGACTTGGAGTCGTGTAGGTGGATCGAGAGCTGACGTTGGGAATACTTTTTTTTCCTTAGTTTTTATTATTTTATTTTTATTAGTTGGAGGGTTTTTTCTAAACCAAGCAAAAGTATCTATTTGATAAATAGTGTAAGAGAAGTATTCTCTATGTGGACTATGTAAAATTCATTCATAGTAGTAGAGTTTGAAATATAGTTGATTCTCATTAATATTATAAAAAATCATGACAATTAATATGCATTGGTTCTTTTTTTGCTTAATTAAGTAGTTAGTTAAAAAAAATTTTGGTCCATTCACTTAAGAGTAAATTTTTTGGGGTTTTCGTTATTATTTTTTGAGGCTTTTTTGGAAATTAATATTTGCATAAGTTGGTACATATATTAACTATTTATTGAAGATTGTGAATGAGGCTGAATTTATAATAGATTTTAAGAGGTTTAATATGATTATAAAATTATAATTTACCAATTTCATAATAAAAAATTTTGCATGACAATGATTGCTATTATTTAAAGTCTGTTTAAATAGTTTATAATTATGAAATCTTAATTTACGTAGAAATTGCCAAATAATTATGATATTTAATACACTTTTTACAAACTAATTAAATATTATGATATTTATATGTAAGTACTGACATAAATAAATTTAAAATTTGAATGGCGTAATACTTTTAAAAATATGTTAATGAAAAATATATCATATTGTACCCTAGATCATATTTAGTAAATTTATGATAAGAAATTTGTTATTTGAAGATAATAGTATTGTTTGTAATTAATATATATTTATGTTTATTTTTGGTAAATTTTGTTTAAACAATAACATAACATATATACTAAACTTTATTCTACAATTACATATATATATATATATATATATATATATATATATATATATATATTAAACGAAAAATAAATATGCTAGAAGACATTGGGTGTATTAATTTTAAAAAAATTTGAAGAAAAATAATTTAATTTGAGATTGATTAAAATTTTTTTTCGTCAATATATTATTACGATGCATATATTTTGAATAGCCCAAACATCTCAAATTCTAATTATTTTAGGAATATTTCATAAAGAGATGAAGGGTATTTTGTCATTTCCAACTACATGAATCTGGTTCAATCTAAATTTTAAAAAGCTATTTTTATTCAAATAGGTAATCTCAACTTTTCAGCCAACATATAAGAAACCATATTGAACCACAGTTTTCAGTAAGTACTTTTAAATGAGATTTTTAAGAATCTCAAAAGCTTAGCCAAACAAAGCCTAAGTCCTCAATTTCACGAGTTGAACTCAGTAGTGAGCTGGTTGAGGGAGGGTGGCACCACTCCTCATGCTTAGGGCTCAAAAATCGTTTTTGCTTTTAATTTGGTTGTCCATTGCTTTAGTGCTATAATATGGAGGTCTTAGCTTTAAAGAAAATGAAGACGCTCTCAATGCTTGAGGGCAATACCATAATGCTAGAATCCTTGGGAGTGCTCCTGGAAGACATGAGATAGCGCGACAATGTAGGACTCGCAAACTTATTTCACAAGACAAAGATGTCAGCACCTTAGTGCTACAACTAGGGCTATCAAAAAAACTTGTTGTTTGTGAGCAATGTTCGTTAAGTAGCTTCGTGTTCGTCGTTGCCAGCGAGTCAAACACTAACAAATAAGCTCGATTTATAAACGAATAACATGAACAAATCTTTGTTCGATCGTGTTCGGATGGATTTAACTTGAAATAAAAATATATATATTATATTATATTATTATTATCATCATCATCATTATTATTATTATTATTATTTATTTATTTATTTATTTATTATTATTATTATTGTTATTGTTATTATTGTTATTAGTATTATTATTATTATTATTATTATTATTATTATTATTATTATTATTATTATTATTATTATTATTATATATATGAGTCTCAAAATTACCACTTCTTCGATAAAAAAAGTGTTTTAAATGTCGAAATTTTCGTTGATGAGATAGATAAAACACTACCCAGATTTCCTCCTCATTTTGGGACTTTAGATCTGGTTTTGGTTTACTATAGGCAAGCCCCTATAGTTAATTACCCTCTCAATAAGAGAGAACCTTCGACAAGGCTAGTTAGATTGCTTAATGTATGAGCAAGAAGCAAAGATGTAGAGTTTTAGAATTTAAGATGTGAAATTTATCATTTTAGCTTAAACCGGATGGGGAATGATGACGCTCATCTAGATCTCATGGTGTCATCCCGTCATCCCTACCTACTTAGAGGAGGTAGTCGACCTAACTTGATAAAAGGATCCTCATCAGCAACACATGGTTTACGTCGTCCAAGAAATCCTTGTAAACATGGGGTGATGTTTGTCTAAGGAGACAATCTTAAGTTTTACGAGAGGATTGTTTTATCAGTATTCACAACCCATACGAGCATACGTCGCCGATCATAATATAATGGAGTCGACAAAAACCACCGATTGGGAGGACTCATAATGCATCATCTATGAAGATATTCGTCCACGCAAATAGGACACGCCACGCCCTCGCGGTGTGAGATTGAGAGTGAACATAGAACACTTGATTTGACATTCTCTCCTTTGTGAGCTAGAGTTTTCTTAATTTATCTCCCCTGATAAACAGTTACGAAAGGTGGATAGATTGAGTTTGATTTAAATTTTTAATGATAGAATTCAATTTAAGTAGCTTCAGATTGCTACTTAATTTGAATTGAAAAATTGATTAATTTAAATATGTTTAAGAGTTTTAGATCATGTTAACTTTATTTAGCTGCTAACAAAGGATTAGATCTATTGTCACTTACCGTAATCGCCGATATTTCAATTTGAAACTCTTATTATAGATTTTGGTTTTGTTAACTGACCCCAAGACTAAATTAGGAAGCAACTCGCAAGATCCTGAACACTTGAATTTAAACATTCAGTTGTCAATACAATAAGTAATTTAGATAATTTTATGATTGAATTATGATATTGATTTTCTATTTTTTATTTAATTCCAACTTTGGCCTATGCAGCCTTTTTAAACATTAAAATTTACACTTAAAATCTCTATTTCTGAGCACATGCAAGTGTTTATAGTTTAGATAATTTCACCTAATTAGTGGTTTCGTTGAGTTTGAAAATCATAATTAGGATAAAATTCCTTAATTTTTGATTTAAAGGAGGCCCTATGATTTTGTAGTTTGAATTTAGTATGCCTTTCTCTCGCTTGTACAAAGAGTAGATCCCAAGAAAGGCATTTGATTTAGATTGTAGTTTAAAGCACTACTTGCACTTAGTTTACTTGTTGAGTTTTCGTAATTCTCCCAACTTGATTATGTTCAATTTACATTTGATGCGTTATACCGATTTTAATGTTTGTTGCTCTAGCCTTAATCATGTTTATTAGTTAGTATAGTAATCACCTCCATATTCGTATGAGAGTTATTAAACTCAATTTGGATTCATCCTCAGATTTTAAATTTAATGTAAGTTTCTTATGAGTTTAGTATTAGTCCCCCCTCCAATTCCAATTAAAGTTTATTTAATTTTAAGGAATTTACAAGAAAAGAGAACTCACTTTACCGCTTCAATTTAAGCCATAGAGAATTGAATTAGAGTTTCTTAGTTTAATATTAGCCTCCCCCAAATTTTATGAGTTTAATATTAGCTTCCCCAAAATTTCACTTAGATTTTAAATGAGTGTTCTATTTTTTCAAAATTTTGCTTTAAAGGCTCCCCCTCCCTTTTTCCTGTTTGACCCTTTTAGTCTAAAACTAGCTATAGGTTTCCTTACTTAGTTCTTAGTTCATTTCACTCTCCTCTTTTTCTAAGTCAAAAGATTTGACTCTGGCAGCCTCGTCCATCTTCGAGTGAGTCGATCGGTATTTTTACTCGACATCCCATTTGAAGTAGTGAGAGGTGTCATGACATCACTGTTCATCTTGTCGCCCTATTGACACAACGAGGTCTTTAAACCGAAAAGACATAATGTAATATATATTCTCCCCCTTTTTTCTAAGAAAATTAGATAAAAACATTTCGGGAGGGAGACATCTAACAAATATTACTCAGATGTAATGATGATCTAACACCAGTTTTATTTTTTCGTCACGTCTGTTGACAACGAGATCTTCAAAACCTCAAAGAACAAAACATATATATATATATATATATATATATATATATATATATATATATATATATCATATATATATATATATATATATATTCAAATTAAATCTCAGCGATGAATTTCAACTCACGAAAGCAAAGAACGGTTAGGTATGCAATTGGGAATGTAAGGGAGTGCGACGTTGAAAGAAGAATTCTATATCGACGATATTCTTCCCTGCCATGGAGTGAAAACGGCTAAAATGAGGGAAGGACGCAAAATCAAGAATATGATATTCTTCCCGATTCGAAAAATGGAATGGCTAAAGCAAGAGGTGCGACGCCAAAACTTGAAGGAAGAATTCGCCTATTGATGATGTTCTTCCGATTTGCAAAAGCAAAACAAAGAGAGAGGCATCAAAAAATTGAAAGAAGAATCGTTGACGATATTTTTCTCCGAGTGCCAAGAAATATGCTAAAGCGAAATGAAAGAAGAATTCAGATGTCAATATATTCTGACGCACGAAAAAATGATGAAATTTATGGCAGGCTAGATTATATAGAACGGCTGGTGGGCAAAGATAAGAACGCCAGAACAGCTGGCTATATATCGTTGTGGGCTAGAGGAAAGCGCTGCCTCTGGATGGAAGGACTGGCTCGTGGACCAAGTGGAACAGCGATTTGAAGGGCTGGAGGCAGTGGGCGCAGAGCGTGGGCGAGCCGGATTTGCGCGGGACGGAGCCGGCGGTAGGTCGGGACGTGCAGAAACGGGTCGCGCAGGAAAACGCGGAGAGAATGGCTGGACGCAGAGCTCGGGGACGCGGGCGCAGATTAACGGCGCGGCACGCGGGTTTGGATCGCGGAACGGCGGCGGATTGCAGAACGCTGGCGACGGGATCCTCAGACTGCGGGCTCGATGGGTCGTACGGGTGCGGTGAGTCGGGTTTTACGGGACGCGGGCTGGCGCTTGCAGGTCGGTGGGTGCAGATGGCGGGTCGCGGTTTGGGCCGGAGATGAGCCGGGGAAGCGGGGTGGGGTCGCGATTTGCGTCGGAGATGGCTGGTGCCAGTGGGATGCGGAATGCGAAATGCCGGCGGCAGAATCGGACAGAAACCGAGAGCGGGGAGGAGATTTTTACCTGTGTTTTTTCTTTGTTTACAATGGGAGAGAGGGGATGCAGGAGAGAGAAGAGAGAGAGAATGAGAGAGTTTTGGGGGAGTGGTTTTCTATTTTTTTTCTTTTATTTTCTTTTGGCAAAATAGAGAAAAGTTGAACATGAGGGTAATTTAGTAATTTTTAAATAAATTTGAATTTATTAAAGGGTATTAATGTGGATTTCGCAGAAAACACATAACAATATATATCAATTATAAGGTATTTTGAAGAACTTAATCGAATTCGCGATCGAAATCGGGTCGGTGTGATCAATTCTCCAAAATGCGATCGCCGCTTTCGACCTTCGATTTTCGCATGACTCATCCAAATTGAGTGCAACAATCTTACTTAATAGATTTCATATTTCATTTTAAGACGATCAATTTCATGAACGGAGGTCATTTGATCCTTTTCGGTGCCTCCTGATCTCAATATATGTGCAGGCACGTTGACGACTCGAGCTCTTGCTC
This sequence comes from Cymbidium sinense, assembly GCA_021442155.1. Lineage (NCBI taxonomy): Eukaryota > Viridiplantae > Streptophyta > Magnoliopsida > Asparagales > Orchidaceae > Cymbidium > Cymbidium sinense. The sequence continues at coordinate 72,464,640 of CM038218.1, read as the reverse complement.
AGTTGCTCATCAAGTCATGTAATAATTATATCATGACCAATTTTGACGTTCTGAATGCGATGGCCAAGTCCGTTCATCGATCGAAAGTCTTTTGAGTTGATTTTGGTGATGTTCAGTGCATTTCAGCCTCGATTTATGTGTTATCACTTCAAATCACTCAACATTTGCACAGACTCGTTCGAATTGAGCGTGAACAATCTCATTTGATAGATTTTGATATTTTGAAACTAACGGCGTGATCAATTTCATGAATGGAGGTCGTTTGGTCATCGCCAGTTTCGACTGATATGTGTGTCGACATCGATTTCGAGCTTAATCAATTGTTTTAGATTTTGTAATATCTATATTCGATCAATTTTGACATTCAATGATGGAAAGTCCGCTCATCGAGGAGGTCATTTCAATTATTTTCAATGGCATCCAGTGTATTTTGAGCCTCAATTTACGTATTGTCGCTTCTGAAGTCCGTCGAATTCAATTTTATAGACTTGTCTTGATTATGACACATATGTGGAGGTCAACAAATGCCCCCCAATAAATGTGATTAATGCATGGAGTGAGTCACGTTTGTTGAAAATTGATTGACCATTTGGGCTGACCATAGAGCTTGGATCATTTTAGCTTCGATTATAATAACTTACGGAGCTTTGACAAGATTTGTCATTAATATCCTTATTCAAGACATGCTAAATGATGGGTTTGACCGATTTGATAGAATCAACTTATCGGATTGATAAGAGTTCTTACACCATCATTCTGCTATGATGGTTGAAGATCTCTTTCTTTTATGTCCTTATAGATTTGAGTTTCCTCCAACGCTTCATGCTTGGGTTTGATGGAGGAAGTTATTTCAATGAAGGATTCTTCTACGGAATCAGTTTACTTGTGCTTGATCGGATTTGAAATTCTTTCTGTCCTAGCTTCGAGCTTAACATACTTGATGAAGGACTGACCCGATTTGTCCCTATTGACTTATCAGGAAGTGTATGAATCCGTGTTCTCGCGATTCGCTTGAAGGATATATACAGATAACTCAACCTTCTAGCTTATATAGAGTCAATGTTGAGTTATTAGTCTAGCAACGTGTGCTTTAACAGACTAAATAATCACAAAATTCTTTTAGTTCGGCCATTGACTTTGTATGAACTATGGAATTACTTCATCGATCCTGTGCTTTCTGCTTTGATGGACTTGATGAGGAGATTAGCTTTGATCTATTCTTAGAGCTTGATCAGATCATTTGAGAAAAAATTGATACATCACCATGCGGATAATATATAGATTGATTCGAGGTAGTCCTGAATTGAGCGTTTCCTCAGATTGCCTTGATCTATTGATCAAGTAGAAAGATTTCTTAGATCATAGTTACTTCACTAAGTCGGATCCGCGGATTGAACAACTATCGTCATTGAACTGACGAGCAGGGGCTCTTTCATAGTGGCCTTTTCTTACGGCTTGTTGAGTGAGGAGAGCGCCCTCGATCATATATTTGTTGAGTTCAACCTTTAGAACCTACTCAAGTTTTGACTTTTATTTTGTCATGATCATCGAACTAATGGGCTCTTTCATCGCGGCCTTTTCTTTTTTGAGTGAGGAGAGCGTCAACAACTCGACCATTTATGTGCTTGTTGAGTTCGACCTTTAGAACCCATCCGTGTTCTAGACTTCAGGATGTAGAGGTTGATATTTTTCCAACTCAGTTGATTGAAGTCTTTGAAATTGGGAGTTCTTTTGACTTGATCTCCAAAATTTGGCAAATCTAAGAGATAAATTTTCTTGATATTTAGGGTTGTCTTTTCATGCGTAGAAATAGATTTTTTTTTTGTTCCTACAAGACTCTGCAACTTGACAATGACAATTATAGATATATTTAGGGATTTCAACGTAACGCTCGATGTCAATTTGAATTAGAATATATTTGAGGATCTCATATTACGGCATAATGTCAACTCAAATAGACTTAATATAAACTAAAAAAATACCTCATGTCTTGCAGGGGGATTTCTAAAGTACATTTAGGAGAATTTTCAAGATGAAAATATACAAATACATCTATATTTGAATTGATGTACTCTAAAAGAGATTTTAATATACAACATTGATTTCATCTATATATATATAAATCTAAAAATGTCCACTGTGTAACAGGATAATTTTCATAGAAAAGTTCTTCATCTGGAATATATTTATTTAGGGATCTCGGCATGAAGCGTGGTGTCAACCTAAATAGATATACTAAAAAATGTCCCTTGTCTTGCAGGGGGATTTCTATTATACCTCGAGAATGTGGTCGTCAAGTATAGTACTTTTTCAAGTATCGACCATTAATTGGTGGCATTGATCTTTCACCCTTTAAGTCGATGAGTTGGTATGCCCCTCCTTAGTATACTTTTTTAATGACAAAAGGGTTTTCCCAGTTAGGCTCAAATTTGCCACCAAATTTTTTATTATGAATAATTGGCATTCTTAGCACCATGACCAATTCTCCTTTTTTGAGACTGCACCGTATGGTCAAAAGCATTGGACATCTTTGCTCGATAGACTTCCAGATTTTGATAAGCTAGCAATCTAACTTCATCAACGCCGAAGTTCTTCCATTCTCAATGGGCATTTTGATCTTCGCTTAGATTAGATTGGATGGCTACCAAGTGAAGGCAACTCAACTGAGTAAGAACCGCCGCATCAAATATCAATGAATAGGGAGTGGCTTTAAGATCTAGGTAGTAGAGCCTCATACTACTAGCTTGGTATGCCTTTCTCTCTTATTTTTAGTGAGAATTTTCTTGAACAGCTTGACCAATGTCTTGTTGAAAGCCTCTGCCAAATCATTCGCTCTTGGATTATATATTGAAGAGTATCGCCAATCAATTTTGTGTCAATCGATGAATCTATAAATCTTTGCACTTTTAAAAGTTGTGTCATTATCAAAAATTATTCGACATGACATTCCAAATCTATAGACTACATTATGCATGAAGAAGTTGATCACTCGGTCAGCAGTAACTTCTTTAAATGGAGTAACCTCAGCCCACTTAGAGAAATAATCAGGGGATGAAGTGATATAACATTGGATCAATTAATTACATCTGTACCCCAACATTGGAATGGTCATGATGTTATTGTTGGGTGTAATGGATTTGGAGGTTGATGGATGAGATTCTCATGTACTTGACACTCATGACACTTCTTAGCGTGATTAATACAGTAACTCACCATAGATGGACAATAATAGCACATCCTTTTAATCTTTACCGCCATCTGGGACTGACCGATGTGCACAAAATCCTTCATGAACTTCAAACATCACTTTGTTAGTTTCATCTACCTCTAGACATCGTATCCACATTTGTTCAAAGGATCTATGATATAAAGTGTTGTTGACGAAAGTATAGCGTAGCATTCTCTTCTCGATTTAAGCTGCTAGTGATTAATTATTTGATAATTTTCCTTCTTTGAAATAGTTGATGAAGGGTTACCTCCAATCATGTAACTCTTCTACAATAAAGGCTTCACACTACTTTCCTGAGGCAATGTCATTCTTAGTTCTTCTTGGTACAACTTCTTGTTAATTTTGGAGAGTATGAGGAGCAACTTAAGTCACATCCTGCTGGGTCAAATTTGGTAACCCCTCTACCTGCGGGGATTGATGCTTTATTGGCTCTAGAACTCGTCGAGTAAATATGTCGATCATGACATAATCATAATTTATACTTGTCATTTCCTAGCTTTTGCTAAGCCTTGCTATTCTCTGATCGAGAGACTCGAGTTAGTATTTGGTATCACTTCATAAGCTCAAGAACTTGCTTGTGATAGAAAGCTAACTCAAGCTTGTTAATTCTATAGATGTCAAGTACTTGATTTATAATAAGCTGAGAATCACCAAAAATATGTAAGTTCTGAATGCCTATGAAAATAGCTTCTTCAAGAAATGCCACTAATGCTTCATATTCAGCTTCATTATTAGTTCCTCACAATCCATATAATCATCTCATTATCCCTCTTCTCGTTATGAAGATGTTGATTCTGCTCTTGCTCTTGGGAAAATTTGGATGTTGGACTTGTTTGATCGATGAGGCTCCATCAAAGTACATTTCTGAAATTTGTAATTTTTCTCTTTCATTAATGAGCATAATTTGCTCATCAGGTAAATCATCATTAAGGGAAGAGTCCACAGGGATAGGATGTGCAGCTAGAAAATCTACTAAGACTTATCCCTTCACTGCTTTCTGGGGAACATATGTGATATCAAATTGTAGATAATATTATCCCATCTTGCCAATTCACCAATGCCGGTCTTGTCATCAAGTACTTTAGCGGATCAATCCTTGAGATGAGGGTAATCTTATGAGATAACATATAGTGACAAAGCTTTTGGACTGTAAAGATCAATGTCAAACAGTGCTTCTTTATCAGAGAGTATCTCATTTCTGCTCTTATTAATCTTTGATTGATATAATAAAGAGCATTCTCTTTATTTTTTTCATCATGTTGTGCCAATGATACCCCAAGAGACTCTTCTAACGCAGCTGTGTATAGAATGAGGGGCTTCCTAAGAGTGAGCATTATAAGGATTGGTGGATTTAATAGGTAGCTTTTAATGCTATTGAAGGCTTCTTGGCACTCCTTGTCCCACTCGAATGGAGCATCCTTATTCATCAACCTTGCAAACGGTTGACAGTGTCCTGATAGATTTGATATAAATAATGATGAATAAGATCCTTGTAAAGAATGGAGTTAACACAAACTCTTCTGGAGGCATCTCCACGATTGATTTTAGTATGATCAATTTCAATCTCTGACGTATAATGTACTGAAATTTTTAGGATATCCCAATGCACATTTTAGAGGATTCATCTTGAGATCATATTTTGATTCTCCAATACAATTCTCAAGTCTTCAAGTGGTTTTCATGATTGGTTTTAAGCTTTTCACCATCATTAACATAACATTCAACTTTGTGAATCAACTCATCAAAAAATATGCCATGGCTCTTTGGTAAGTAGCAGATTTTTAGCCAAAAGGCACGACCGTGCAATAGATGTCAATAGTTCTGAATATGTATGTTCATCTGTGTGTCATTTTGATTTGTTGTATCCGACGATCCATCCATGAATGAGAACATAGTTGGAAGTACTATCCACCAATAGTCGATATTGAAGCAAAAGCCATCATTTGGGCACGCCTATTTAAATCCCAAAGTTAATGCAGAGGATATGGCCATTCTTCTAACTAAAATAATGTTAACTATCCAATCAAGATAATTTCTTCTCCAAATGAAGCCCGCTCGATCCTTCTTAGTCAATTAATTGCTCTTCAATCTTCATTCTCATTCGCCTATAGCTGTTTTAAGCGCTTGATCCTGGTTTATAGCTAGTTTTACGAGCTACATCGGGATAAGTCTGCATTTTTTAGAATATGTCGGGAGCAATCCAATTCACAAAGTAGACTTTTTAGCTCTTCAACCTTCTCATCAAGTACAAGGGCACTGATGAAAGTTGGATGGGGATCATCCTCAGCCCCTAGGTTGACTTCTTTAAGTTCATCCATAGTAGCTATTTGTCCACCATCTTCAAGTTCTTCAGGTGCGGGCTTGGTTTCTACTTCTTCATCATTTTTAAGAAGAATTTTATGGGAATCATCTTCTTCATCACTATGAGTTCTATCTCTATTATATTATAACAAGCTCTATTTTGATGAGATTTGTGGATGAACCCGGACCTTTAGTGATAAACTTATCACTTCTTCGATGAGGACTTCTTTGGCTCCACATCTTGTTAAAGATTTGAGTCTATTTAGTAGTTCCAATACAAATTCCAAGCTTATGCATCATTCTTTTGTAATTTTTGTAGATAGTATATTGGTATTCTTGTTGGTACTATCTCATAACTTTCATGTTGAAAATTTTTTGAGGCGACTCTTGATTTGTAAAATAGAGTTATCCACTCTCACTCGGCATAGAATGTTATCAATTCTTCAATATTATGAACCTCCAATGGGTGATTTCTTTGAAGCACTGTGAGGATGGGTATAATTTTGAGTGAGTCATCGACTGCCAAGTGAGCTATCCTCCTTGATGCCATCCATCGAATTTTTATAAGTAGATTCAAAATCATAGTCAATCATCACTTATTTCATACTCTACTCTTTTCTTGAGAGCTTATAAGTTCCCTTAGGTTTGATAGGAATATCTTCTTCTTCTTCTTCACTTCCCCAAATGAGGAAGATTTTCTTGATTTAGGTGCAATCAAGTGCTTTTTGGAGAGTCGGCATTGCCTTCTTTCTTCTTTCTTTCTTCTGCTCTTTCATTTTATGAAATTTCTCTTTAGTTCCTGAAGTAGATGCTACTGCTTCAAGAGGCTTTGTTGGCTTAGGCTCTTTGAGGATGAAGTACTTTGCATCTTCATAGATTTTTACTTCATTGATGGAGAATGGTTGTAGGTTACAAAATTAAATTCTTCTCCATCTTTGGATACTTCATACATTGATGCATAGTTGATGGGACCATGTCATACTCATGCTACGGCCAGAAGAGCTCTAAATGATGTATCATCGATTACATGAAACTTGGCTTCTATATAAATCCTTGAATTTGGCGGAGAATAAAAGAACCAGTTTTTCTTTTCATTGAATCCATGAACCATCAATTTATCTCTCCCAAGATGTTGGATATCGGTGATAATCCTCTCAATACCTTTAGACTCATAAGATTGATAGAAGAAGGATCAATCAATATTGATTGATCGAGATGTCATCACTCTATAACATAAGCGGTTGTGATCTACGTTCCCAACATAAGATCCTCTTCAAAATGTGATTGGGAGATCTTGAGTTTACAATACTTGGTCATGCATTTTCTCGACAAAGTAAGCTTCATAACTCTCCGGATCTTTGAGAGCTTGTATCAAAGTTTCTAGGTCTTTTGACATCAAGAGAGCCTCACTTTCGGTTATGGGATCTTTCTCGAGATGTGATAGAATATTATAATCTATTTTCTGATTTAGGCTTTGTCTAGAATTTTTTGGGAATAATATCTTTGACTTCAATTTGTTTCTTTATCTTTATTTGTTTTCCTTCTTTGATGAAGGTGGTAAGACTTTACCATTTCTCAACTTGAAACTTTCTTTCTCACTTTCGATTCTTGAAGAGGTAGTTTCTTCAAATTTTCTTCTTATACTAGAAGATTGGCCAAAAGGGTTAGACTTATTTTTCAATATCATACGTTTCATATGTGATGATATCGATGAGTCTGACTCTTCTCTATCAAGAAAATATAGATCTTCATCTTTGTCTTGTTGAGTCATTAAACAAAATTGGACATTAGCTCTCAGGCTCTTCTTGCTTTCGATAAAAATTTTGATGGGTTGGTGAGTTTGTCGACTATCCTTGTATCATTCGAGTAATTGATGTTGAAGAATATCGACATCACGTAGATGATTGACATGTCTCTGGACAAGATTCACCATTATCTTCTTCATCAATTCGTGAAGTTTAGGCATGAAGTCGCAAGCTAAATGGGTCTCTTTAGATTGGTGATACTCATGATCTTTTGAGTTGTTCTTTTCTTGATCTTCTTTTTTTAGCGACTTCTTTGATTTATGGGGCTTTCACTTGGTTGATTGCTTTTTTTCATCTGAGTAGCCTTATCATAATATGTTGAGAAGCCCAAATACTTGGTTTAGGCATCTCTCTTAAGTCCAATATAGGTTCAAGTGGTGATTTCACTTAACACTAGGGACATCTTTTAGCTTTTAGCATCTTCTCTTTTGGAACTATGTTTGTCATTCTTGATTGAACTTATTTCTCTTTGGATGTTACGGAAGAGGCGTAATCATCCTTGTAGATTCTCTTTTTAGAATAGAACACTATCGGATAGTGTAAATTCATCGTCGATACTTCCTTTCTAGCCAATCTTTGAAGACATAATATCTTGATAGATGGTGATCATTCGATGATAGGACGTAATTTGGATTCTGACTTGATCGACTTCTTAGCCTTTTGATTTCGGTAACTATAAACCAGCTTTGTCAGCTTGCCGAAATAATTTAGCCACACTATCCCTTCTAAAGGAATATTCTTTATTCATCTTTTCCTTAAGAGATGGTCGCATTCGCTCATCATCTCTTGTTGCTTGCTTTGGATGCTCCCCACCTCTTAGAAAAGTTTGAGGTTTGTCATTACCTCCTAATATTAATTTTGGTTGTGGATTAAAATAAATGGGCTTTTTACCCTTATCATTATTATACCTTTCTTTATCACATTATATATCACCCACTTTTCCATTTGAGCTATAAAGCGGTGTGAGTTTCATTTCTTCTTGAGTCCAAGGTTTGTTTCTCTTTGCTTTATCATAGACTTGGACTTAGGCTGATTCAACTTTTCAAATTTAGCCACTCTATCGAGCAAGTCCTGGAATGTTGCAATCGATGTCATGCATAGAAATGGTGTCATTTTATCATCCATATTGCCCATTAGCAATTGGATTGCATGTTCTTCTTCCAATTGTTGCTCGCACTTCATACTTAGGTTGTATCAATGACTTATGAATTTTATCACTGACTCATCTTTCCTCCTTTTCAGTAGGCAAGGTGATTATGATTTTCGTTTACCTTGGCGAACCTCTTCACAAATATGGTCTCCAATTCAGCAAATATTTTAAGCGAATCATTTGACAATTATTGTACCGGCGGTGAGCTACGGAATTGATGAAAAAATGCATCATTCCTCCTATGTTACCACAAGTAGCCTTAAATTGGGCTAGATGTTGCTTTGGATTACCAAGCCGAAAGTATTAAATTTTGGCATTGAGTAACCTTTGTATGACACTTGATCATATTCAATTTGGGTAAGGTGGCACTTACTCACCGACTTTTCAGCTCTAAGGCTATGACTACCTTTATCTTTTCATTGATTATTATTTTAGCTATCATGTTTATAGTTCCAGGTGTGCTAGCCAGATTTTGAATTATTGACTGGAGAGGTGTTTGGTTAACTTCATTCCTCGCTTCATGCATAGCATATACTGTAGGAGCTTGAGGTACCATAGTGGTTGGTGGTATAGAACTTGTATTATTAGCTACCTATTGATTAGCAGAAAAAATAATTATTATACTTGATGTGATATTCTTCTACAACATTTCCATCATGATGTTCATTTTACCATCATATCATCATTCATTTTAATTTTGTGCAATCTACTTGTCTTTGACCTCCATTTGGGATGCATTTCTCTTTGCTCTCTAGCTAGCATCAATTGTATAGGCTCTTCTTCTTCTTCTTTTTCTTGTGTTGTTGCTCCTTGCTCATTTTAGGGGAGAACTTGACCCTTCTCCTTGTATTTTTGAGATAAATATTTGGGGTTGTCGACGATCTTGATTATAAAAGCGTGTATCGTGATCATTTCCGGTTCAACCATATAGGCTTTGACACCCATGATCTCTTTCTCATTGTCTTCTTCTTCTTCATCTTGAAAAGATTGAAGATCCATCCTCTATTTATTTATGTGAAGACTCTTCTTCATAAGCATCAAATTCAGTTGATTCTCTTTTATTGATGATGATGGTGGCGGAGTTCATCTATATCTCGACCATATATAACTTCTATTTCCATAGAATCTTCTTCATTATTTTCTTCACGCATGAATTTTGATCGGCGTTTCCAGTGGATCTGGTTCAATGTGTGAACAACCTCTTCTATTAAAGGACCACGATCAACGTCAACCTTTCTCTTGTAGGGGTGGCGATGATGGGATCCCCAGAGGATTCTCCGGTGTCGACCATCATATCTTTCATCATTGATATCCTTCTTTTGGGTATCCACTTGATGAGTTGATTTTGAGGCGGTTGAGTATATGTATGTCACACCTCTTTTATTACTCAAAGTTTCATTATGGCCTCCATATTTGCTTATCCTTTTTGGGACCTTTTCGTGGATTCTTGAACAAGGTCCAAGTGTCACCTCGATGCTCACCATGTGAAAGCAAGCTCTTGAGCTACCAGAGATTATACTTTTTGTGGAGCATTTTAGCTTCTTTGATAATTTATATTTGATATATGTTCTTCAAGATATTTTCCTTAATAACTTCATAACTCTGCTTCGAGTAGATAGAGTTTCATGTTGTTTCGCTATTGAGCCCAAAAATACCATTTAACATCACCCAGTAAATTTATTCCTTTTCACCCATCTCAAAATTTTTAAATTTATTGTGGGGTGAAAATACTCGCTTCTAGTTGTAAGGCTAGTTGTATAACTTATGATTTAGATAGTAACTATTGAACTTCATTTAGTGTTTCTTTTTTTGCCATCTACTCAATTTTCCTCCATAAGATGAGGCTTGATCATCTTCCTATGCAAAAGGCGATTGGCATAGTTGTGTTATTGGAGAACTAAATGCAGTTCTCAAGTAACTTTAAACTTTAATTTCATTATATTTCACTTGTTATTATAACTTAGATTCAAAGATGGAAGAGAATCACATCCCTAAAGCCAAAATCTGTGGGCTCCAAAATTGCCATAGACCTCTTGATGAAAAGAGTGTTTTAAATGTCTGAAATTTTCAAAGGCGGAGATAATAGATAAAACACTAGAGATTTCACCCTCATTTTCAGGACTTTAGATGGTTCGGGTTTCTATAGGCACAAGCCCCATATAATTACCCCTCTATAAGTGAGAGAACTTTTGATTAAAATTTGGTCATTAGATGCAATGTGTAGCATATAGTAGCGATGTAGAGTTTTATAATTCAAGATATGAAATTCATTATTTTAGCTTAAATCGGATGGTTGGGGGAATGATGACGTGCCCGATCTAGATCACATGGTTCCGTCATCAGGCGTCCTCCAGTCTACTTAGTCGAGGAGGAGGTAATGACCCAACAAAAAGATCCTCATCAGCAACACATTGGTTATGCCATCCAAGAAATTCTTGTAGACATGGGGTGGTGTTTTTCTAAGGAGACAATCTTAAGTCTAATTATATCTTATGATTCACAACTCAAAGGGCAAAGTCATTGAGGATATGGATCTGATCATAATATAATAGAGCGGGCTAGCTAAACCACCGTCGAGAGGACTCGTAATCTATGGAGCCTATTGGCCACCAGCATGATAGGACACGGGTCACTTGATGGCGTGAGATTGATTGAGAGTGAATATACACTTGATTTAACATTGGCTCTTTATGGTAAAGTTTTCTTAATTTGTCCGACAAACGATTCTGAAAGGTGGATAGATTGAGTTTAATTTAAATTTTTAATGATAAATTTCATTTAAGCTTGATTTTCTTAATTTGATTTGAAAAATTGATTAATTTGAATATGTTTAAGAGTTTTAGATCATCGACTTTGATTAGCTCTTAACATAGGATTAGATCTTGTCCCAGAATTAGTTTTAGATATTTCGATTTGAAACTCTTATTATAGATTTTTAGGTTTTGTTAATCGGACCCCGTCAAGACTAAAGCGGGAAGTAACATACGGCATCCACCACAATTTAAATATTGGCGATGTGACGATTTTGTTGATTTTAAAATCATAATTAGGATAAAATTCTTTTTTTTATTTAAAAAAGAAGGCCATGATTTTTATGATTTGATTTAGTATGTCTTTTGTCATGTAAAGTTAGTGGTGGCATTTGATTTAGATTGTAGTTTAAAACACTACTTGCTTAGTTTACTTGTTGAGTTTTTAAGTAATTCTCCCCTTGATTATGTTACTTTTCTTTGATGGGTTATGTCGATTTCAATGTTTGTAGCTCTAGCCATACTCATGCTTATTAGCTAGCATAGTAATCACCTCCATATTCGTATAAGAGTTATTAAACCGAATTTGGATTCATCCTCAGATTTTAAGTTTAATGTAAGTTTGTTATGAGTTTATATCCCCTTTAAATTAAGTTTGTTTAATTTTGAGAAATTTACAAAAGAGAACTCACTTTTCTTTAATTTAAGCCATAGAGAATTGCAATTAGAGTTTCTGAGTTTAATATTAGCCTCTCCCAAATTTTGCGAGTTTAATATTAGCTTCCCCCAAATTTCACTTAGATTTTAAATGAGTGTTATATTTTTTCAAAATTTTGCTTTAAACCTTTTTCTTATTTGACCTTTTAGTCTAAAATTACCAGTTTCTTCTTTTCTTAAGTCAGTTCATTTCACTCTCTATTTTTCTAAGTCAAAAGATTTGGTAATTTAGCCTCCGTCGTCATATAAGGCTGCATCGGAGTGTTTGGCTTACTTGATGCACTGTTGAGGTAGCAGTGATGTCTTGGGACACATCCGGATTCATCTCGTCAGCTGCTGCTGAGGCCTTTAAACTGAAAGAAGACATACAATATAATATATATTTCCCCCTTTTTCTAAGTTTGAAAATTAGATAAAATTTAGATTTTTCTGACATTGTTGTTTCTCTACACAAGCATTTCTTCTTATTTTTATCTTTTCGCTCCCGATCTTTCAGCACACATATATATATATATATGAATATATATATATATATATATATATATATATATATATATATATATATATATATATATATATATATATATTACATATCTATATTATATATATGCATATTATTTTTACATATATAATGCATATATTTATGAATATGTATGCAATAAAAGCAAGAAATGAAATAAATATATATAATTATATATTATAATGATATAACAATAATAAATGATAATACGAAAAAATAATAAGAAATGACACGATCCAGGCAAAATGATAATGGAAAAAGAAATAATAATAGAAAATCTATAATCTTTATATATATATTACTACATTTATAAAATAAATATAACTACTAAAAAATGTATCTTCAATTTATGAATATATATATATATTCAAATCTCACGATTCTCGTGAGAAAAAAGCGAAAGCAATGTCTGAATGTAAACGAAAGATTGAAGAAGCCGACGATATTCTTAATTCATGGAGGAGCAGATAGCTAAAATGCCAGGTCGAAAGAAGAATTTGTTTGTTGAGGATTCTTCCGATTTTGAATGCAGAAATTTAGCGAGCACTGGAAGGATTCAGCGATGCGATTTAGAGCAGTGCGTGAGAGTGGTGTGATTACAGGATGATATTTCTTAGCTGAGAATGCAGTAAGGGTGTGGCGAATTGAAGTGTTGGCGATACTGCAGAAATGGTGAAATGGATGGGCTGGGCTGCATGAGGCCAGGTGCTGGATGAGCAGAGCACAGTAGGTGGCTGAATATGGGCTGGAGGAAGGAGCTGCGGGCTGGGGAGGAAGGAGGTTGAGGCGTGGACTAATAGAACAAGGTTGGGCTGTTTGAAGGACAGCCGTGTGCAGCGGGCGGAAGGGTGGCAGTTTGCAGACAGCGCTGGCGGCAGGCGGACTGCAGGTCGCAGGATCAGTGGCGCAGGGATGCAGCGGGCAGGTTCGGCTGGCCTGGGTTTGGATCGGAACGCGCGTGGATTCGGGCGCGGATCCGCGGACTGCGGGCTCGGTGGGTCATGCGGCTGCAGCGAGTCTGGTTTTGCGGGATGCGGGCTACTGCTTGCGGGTCGGTGGGCGCGGATGGCGGGTCGCGTTTGGGCCAGAGACGGGTCGGGGAAGCGGGTCGCGGGTCGCGCGGGGTCGTGGTTTGTCCCGAAGACGGGCTGGTGGCAGGCAGTGCCGCGGGACGCGCGAATTGCACCGGACGGCGTCGGCGATAGAATCGGACGGAAACCGAGAGCGGGGAGGAGATTTTTACCTGTGTTTTTTCTTCGTTTTCGACGAGAGAAGGAGAGAGAAGAATGAGAGAGAATGAGGAGAGAGTTCTTGGGGGGTGGTTTTCAAATTTTTTTCTTTATTTTCTCTTTTGTAGTTTTCAGAAAACTGAAAATGACATGAGGATAATAATTTTTTAAATAAATTTGAATTTATTAAAGGGTTTTAATATGGATTTTGCGTAAATACATATCAATATATATATCGATTTAAGGTAATTGATACTCAGCAATCTGTTTTATGATCGAGGCGTTAGTTGCGGCCAAATTGGGTCAATTTATCAAAATGCGTCGCCGCTTTCAGCTTCGATTTTCATGCGAACTCATTCAAATTGAGTAGATTTTGGTGTTTCAATGGCGATCAATTTGAGCGGAGCGTTTGATCTGTCGTCGATCTCATGCATTGTGACTTGAGCTCTTGCTTGTTTTCGTAGTCATGCAATATTTATATCGCTAATTTTCTTTTGAGGCGATGGAGAATTCATTGGTCATCATTTGAGTTGATTTTGGTGGCGTTGGTCGTTGACTCGATTTGCGCACTTCAAATCACTGACATTTGCTCATCCGGGTGAGCAATCTCATTTGATAGATTTTGATATTTTGAAGCGGTGTAATCAATTTCATACGGAGGTCATTTGGTCATCGTCACTTCACTCGATATGTCGATTCTCAACTTAATCAATTGCTCTTTAGATTTTTCAATATCTATATTCTGATCAATTTTGACATTTTGAATGTGATGGAGAAGTCCGTTCATCAAGCGGAGGTCATTTCGACCATTTTCAATGACATCCAGTGCATTTTGAGCCTCAATTTGCGCACTGTCACTTCCAAAGTCCGTCGAATTTGATTTTGTAGGCTTGTCTTGGTTTATGATACATATATAGAGGTCAACAATATCATAGTTGTAGGTATGACTTAGTGGTTAAAACTTTTATAATGCAAAAGATTGGCCCAAGTTCAAATCCTCTCTTACAAATTTTTCGGATTATAGCATTTCGAGCTGATATGAGCCATTTCGAAAATGAGCGTGAAATTTTAAGTCATTTGAATATGAATATGAATAACAAAAATTTTCTTGATAGAACACGAATAATGGTTTTACTACAACAACAATGTCGTTGAGCTAGAATTTGTGTAAAAAAATTGAAAGGATAATGGCATCAACGCCTAAGAGCTAGAGTCGTGGTGTTGTGACACAACGAAGCAAAGAGTCCAACTTAAAACAATTTTACAACAATTTTTTAGTACATTTTTACTGTTATCTTGAGTAACGGAGAAAAGTGCGTTGCGGCACTACTAAGTAAAGAGTGCATCTTAAAGCAATTTTCTACTTTTTTTAGTACTTTTTATTGTTCTCTTTAGTAAGTGGGAGAAGTATAAGTGCTCTAGAGTGATTTAAGTGTGTAGAGGCTTGAGTGAAATGAGGATACAATTATCATTAATTTTTCATCATAGTATATTCTTGGTCTAGCATGGCTCGTAGTTTTTTTCCCATTCTTGAAATTTTTCATGCAAAAATCTAGTGTCATCTATGTTTTTTCTTATTCACTTATCTTCAAAATTTTGAACAAGATCTTCCGAATTAATTTTTGTGATTTACTTCCAAACAATAAGTTAGATATATAAATTTATAAAATTAAGTAATTTATATGTAAATATTTTATTAATTAACTTATTCATAATAATAATAATAATAATAATAGAATGTGATTTAATTTGAATTCAAATCAAAGATGATAAGTAGTCGACCAGATAACCATGCTGATCCTCATTATTCAAATATATGTTATGAGGAAAAGTGCAAACAATTTCTTGATGGTCAGTGGTCTCACTCACTAGCGCACCTCGCTTCTTTTTCCTTGTTCTTGACATTGATCTTCATTGCTGTTGTGGTTGACTAGAAATAGTGAAAGGGAGAAAATGTCTTAAAAGATCTTGTTGATGGCTATTGTATCATCGAGGAGTGAACAAGAGGGCTAAAAGCATAAAGGCAGTCTTGAGATAATAAGAAATGGGTGGGATGTCAATGTCGCAAGCTGATCCTGAGTTATGCTTGATATTATGGGAAGTCTGATTATGTCAATTAATTGGAGATATCTGTCAACTTTAGCTTTTCGATCAAGATTGGTGTGGCATTGTAGAACACAATTTTTTTTTTTTGATGTATAAAATGCAGCCTCGCTATAGCATAGAGGTCTTAGCATCGAGATATCACCTTTGTGTCAAGAGGACAATGCCACAGTGTTAAGATAAAGAAGCTAAAGTCACGAGTAGCAGATGTTAAAACTTTGAAGGAAAGCGGTGGCCTTAAGTCACGCGGCTTCATCACTCTGAAATGACAGTTAAATTATTTAAACAATTTTCTGCAATTTTTCATAACTTATTCTAACTTTTCCTTATTCTTTTGTGAGTGCAAGTGGAGGTGCGTCTTTAAATGAGAAATATGAAGAAGCTTGAGTGAAGTATAAATTTATACTATTTTGCACATTTCTTTATAGTAAATTTTTTGGATATGTAGCTCATATTTTTTTTTTTTAGATTTTTTCCACATCAAATCTAGTATATTTTGTGATCTTATATTTTATTCGCTTCTATTCAAAGTTTCACTTTGGATCTCTTGAATATGTTTTCACAATTCTATCTCCCAACAACACTGTCATACTTTGAGGTACCCCCCTCAACCTAATTCTCTTAATTTTTTGATCTTATTCTTGATTTCTCTATCATAAACTGGAAATTTTAGCTTTGATTGTGCTCGATTGGTTTCTTCTACTATTTTTGTCATATTATTCTTATTGTTGTTGTCCTTAGGAGCTTCTATTAACTGAGAGAGAAGAACTCTTTGAGGATAAGACTTCGAAAATTCATTAAGTGTAAAAATCATGGGGCCTAACTTAACGAGAAATTTTCTGTGTGGAGAATTAGAAAATAATTAAAGTTTCATCTTTCACTGAAAATTATAAGGTTAATAATACAAAATATCAATGGATAGAAGAAAGTTTGAGGACAATGCTAAGCCATTTCAACTGTTGTTGAGTTAGTATTTATTGGTGCAGAGTCAACTTGTAGCGGAGGATGCTCTTTTGTGGATTGGAAAATTTAGCCAATAGTTTTTGTTGTTATAAATATTTAGAGCAATTGTTGGACAAAATAAAAATTCTTTCAATTTTAGGGCTCTCTCGAGGAGTCTCAATAGTGGTTTTGAGAAATGGCTTGGACATAAGCAGAATTCCCTCAAGTTCAAATCTATTTTGTAGAAGTTTTAGTCTTGGTCTCCTCAAATGAATGACCAGGATGACTACTTTATATCTTGGACATGTTTGTAGTTATAATTTTCATATTTATTTAGAATAAATGATGGAGATTGAAGCCTTACTTTTATGAAATTTGATTAAACATACCTTGTTCTTCTTAACCCTTATCCCTTTCGATCTCGATAGGACTAAGAGATTACGAATGATGATCTTCACATAACATGTTTTCAATTGTTGGTTCAAATATACCATATATATATATCATATTGTTGACTTCATGGGAGCATTGTTTTGACAAATCAAATTTTTTGACTAGTAGATTGATAGGAACAAATTGCAAGAAAATTTGTTGCCTCATAAAAAATGAGGGAAGCATGCTTCAATGTCTTAACATTTTATGCAGATTCACTACTCTCCTCAAGTGGATAATTTAAGAAAAAATAGCTCATGAAATGGTGAATTATTGGAGAATTTAGAGAAATCATTAGTATTGGGTTATCAGGCAAATGGATAAATGGTATCTTGCTCTAATCCAAGAAGATTAAAAGAGGAATAGGTATAATTTGAATTGTTCCATTGCATGGTTTCAAGCCTTTGTTTGACACTTTTTCTTCTTTTAAGACATGAATGTGTCACCTTCTACAAAAAAGAATTTCAAGTATTGTTGACAATTATCTAGTTTGAAAGTGTATCTACATTTCATCTTAGTCAAGATGTTATAATTTATGGTATGCCTAGAACTAGGGGTGTAAATGAGTCGAATTGAGCTTGAGTCAGATCTAACTTAAGCTTGAGCCATAATCGACTCATGAGCAAGTCATTGATGCTTTTTTTTTCTATATGGGATGCTATGTAGCCTCACCAAAGAAGAATTAATCCATGTTTATTTTTTAACAATTTGATTCAAATATTTTAGTGGTGATAATTTATTATCATTTTTTGCAATTATTGATTCACCGGTCAATTTAATATATCTGAATATATATTATGTTTACACTCAGTTTCCAATGAGCCTAGTATATGCATCGACCTTGGGGCCTTGTAGGAAATTGTTAATTGCTTTCTTTGAAGAACCAAATCATGCAATGACTCAATTCATCATTTTATACATATTAATTCTATTATTTCTCCTAAAAATATTATTTTTTTGTAACTCATGAAAAAAGAGGCTCTACAACTAACTTATTCTTATATGAGCATGCTTAACTTAGGCTATGCTTAAAGAGACACCACAAATAAATATAGATTTCACATAAAATATTTTCATCTAGCAGTTGAGAGCTTTGTGTCATGGACGGACTTTCCCCAAAGTCTCTTGTCGCAGCACACTCCGCTAGTGCTAAATCAACTTTATACTCACACACCGCTTGACTAGAATGCAAAAGAGAAGGGAAGTAAGAGGAAAAACTTCACTAAGAATAGTACATAAGGCTTGACCTCTTACACTTAGACACTTTTAGGCTCGCACTTAGATCCTAGCTTGGATCTTGGATCTTCACTTTTCGGATAGTTACAACTGAGGGGGAACTGTCCTATTTATACCCCTCCTCCCATGCCTACTCTAGAAAATACTATGTCATTATATATGTGTAAAGTTCTCTAGAATGCTCCACACTATTTTTTTTATGCACATAAAACATTCAACAACTTTCTAGAGAGTTATATAGCCTCATAGATTACTCTCAAAATATCTACATAATTCTAAAGCGTTATAGAATTTCTCTCAAATATCTACATAATTTTAGACACTATAGAACATTCTAAATTATTCTTCAAATATCCGGAAGGTTCTAGAAAATTCTAGAGACTTAGAAACATCCAAAGTCTTCTAAAATCCTCTAGAATCTTGTAGATATATTTAAACTTGTGTAGAGTCTTCTAGAACCTTTTGATGTCATATGACTCTATTTTAGAATAATTTTGGAAGACTCTTTCAATTCCTCCAGTCATGTCATGCCCAAAATAAATTATAAAATCTCATGTCTCATATTTAGGGTGTGACATCCTCCCCCACCTATCCCTGTGATGCCCTTATCACGAGATTTCCTTGCAGCAATGTTGGATGTTGTCCCTAGTCATGACTATTATACCTCCTTATCTCTAAATCGGTTGTTCTTCTTGGCCTTTTCACTATTGTGACTTGCATATAATGGTATCCCTACTGCGCTCCTTAACTCCCTTGAACCCTTTAAGAACCTTCGCTTGCCCCCACAGCTCCTTAGACCTTCTAAGCAATGCCAAGAAGCTCCCCTTGCCCTTCAAGATGTTCTTTCTTACCTTTAGTGTCTCCTCACCTGGCATAGCTTCCACACTAGTTGTCGGTTGCTCGTCTTGGATGTTTGCTGGTGAGTTAAGGACTTGGGATTCCCCCTATTGGCTTGGCACCTCCTCAAGTCACTATGCCAATAAGACAATCATGGGTTCCTCCTCAAGGACTTCCATCATCTATCTTGGCAAGTCCCGACATCAACCTCACTCCCCCCATGAGTCACTGACTATCCCCATTTTAGGGATTTCTTGATCATCTCCCTTAGAGTTGCCTCCTCTACTCTTGTCTTAGCAGCTCTTGTGTATACCTCATTTATATGACCTGGTTGTTATCCTCATCCTTCGTCACCCCTCAATGACTTACAAGCAATGCATTGCCCAATGAGGTCCTCTACAACCAAAGCAGATATTACGAGGCCTTTTTCAGTCCTTGCCAACCCTTAGCTTACTCCTTTTTTCCATCACCCCAATAATATCTTGGCAAGCCTCCTCTTTGTTTTGAGCCATTCGCCTCTCTTATTGCTCTAGCCTCCATGCATTGCATGCTCCCCCAAAGTTATTGTGACTAGTGGTAGATGTCTCTGCCAAGGCATGCTTGCATAAAGCTACATCTTTATGCAAGACTTTTACTCAAGCGAGTGTCTTATTGAGCTCCCCCTTGAGCTCTTCATGCACCTCCGCCTCATTGTCCATCAAGGATTTTTTGTAAGCATCATGCTTGTAGTCTAGATGATGGAACCCCTTTCCTCTAGGCTACTCCCCTCCTTGCCTTTGCCATCCAATTGGGCCCTCGTGCTATTCGTGACCTCCATGAGATAAACACGGTGAAAGATCCTTTCTTTGGACTTCCCCCATGGGTTGAATGCTATAAGACCACACTTCTCCTCTCATCCTCGGCCTTCCCATAATGACTTCATACTTTTCATACCAACCTTAGGATTGACCCGCTCTGATACCAACTATCATAGACGTTCCCCAAAGTCACCCATGTGGCCCTAACACACTCCGTCAATGCTAATTCAACCTTACACTCACACAATGGTTGGCTAGAATGCAAAAGAGAATGAAAGTAAGAGGTAAAATTTCACTAATTGTGGGATCCGAAAATTTACGCTCTCGAAAAGAGTGTTTTAAAGTATGGTGTAATTTTCGTAAGCTGGAATAGTAGATAAGACACTACCGAGATTTCATCCTCATTTGGTGAGAACTTTAGATCTGGTTCCAGTTTCTTATGCAAGCACATAGTTAATTGCCCCTCCCGATAAGTGAGAGAGAACTTTGATTAAAGGCTAGTCATTAGATAAACAAGTATAGTAGCGACATATAGAGTTTGAGATTTAAGATATAGAAATTTATCATTTCGGCTTAACCGGATGGTTGGGGAATGATGACATGCGATCTAGATCCATGGTTCCGTCATCAATCGCGATCCCCTAGTCTACTTAGGAGGAGGTAGTTGACCCAACCCATGAAGGATCATTATCGATAACACATGGGTTACGTGGGTCAAAAAATTTTGTGAAACCGGGTGGTGTTTTGTCTAAGGCTTAAGTCTACGTGAGAGGATGTTTCCCTCAGTATCTTACTATGATTCACTCAAAGGAGTCAGAGCATCACAGTGATCGTGATATAATATAATGGAGTCGAATTGAACCACCGTCGGAGGACTCAGTAAACTTCTTTATTTGTGGAGCTCTTGCCGTACGTGGTCGGAGGACCACACGCGTCCTTCTTGTGAGATTGATTGAGCGAACATAATAGACACGGTTGGCTTGACTCTTTTATGGTAGAGTTTCTTAATTTGTCACCCCAGATAACGATTCTGGAAGGTGGATAGATTGAGTTTTGGTTTAAGTTTTTAATGATAGAGTTTCATTTAAATAATTTTGATTATTATTTGAAAATTAATTTAAAAATTTTGATTAATTTGAATATGTTGAAGAGCTTTAGATTCTGTCAACTCTACTTAACTGCTAACAAAGGATTAGATCTATTATCACATGATAATCAATTTCTCAGATATTTCACGAATTTAAAACTCTTTTTATAGGTTTTAGGTTTTGTTAACGACGATCACAGACTAAAGCGGGAAACAACTCATGCACGTCTCGACACTTGAATTTAAGCATTAAGCGTAATGTTAGGACTCATGCAGGTGTATTTAATAATTCAGATAATTTTATGTTTAAATTAAACTTTAGATCCATTTTCTTCTTAACGAAGATTAGATCTATTGTCATATGACAGAATCAGTTTCTCAAATATTTCATTAATTTGAAACTCTTATTATTGATTTTTAGGTTTTGTTAACGGGACCCGTCATAAAGCCTCGAGCCCTGACGTCTCGACACTTGAATTTCGGCATTCGGTAGTGTTGGGGCCCATCTGAGTGTATTTAAGACTTTATGTATTTTTTATTTCTGAGTTATGAGATTGATTTTATATTTTCATTTAATTCTAATTTAGCTTGCGCAGTCTTTTCAGACATTAAAATTTGCGGAAATCTCATAAGCACGTATGCGAGAATTTATACACTAATTTCATATATTATCACATGACAATGATTCTGATATTTCACTTTGAAACTCTTTTTTTTAGGTTTTAGGTTTGTTAACACTCCACAATCTTAAAGCGGGAAAACAATGCGGATCCTGACACTTGAATTTAAGCATTAAGCGTAATGTTAGGGCTCATCCAGGTGTATTTAATAATTCAGATAATTTTATGTTTAAATTAAGAGCTTTAGATCCTATTTCATTTAACTAACAGGATTAGATCATTGTCTATATGAATTAGTTTCTCAAATATTTCATTAATTTGAAACTCTTATTATAGGTTTTTAGGTTTTGTTAACTTCGGACGTCATAAAACTAAATCAGCTTGACAGCGTCGACACTTAAATTTATTCATAGTGTTGGGGCCCATGCAGGTGTATTTAAGACTTTATGTATTTTTTATTTCTGAGTTATGAGATTGATTTTATATTTTCATTTAATTCTAATTTAGCTTGCGCAGTCTTTTCAGACATTAAAATTTGCACTTGAAATCTCTATGTACGAGTCACGAGAATTTATAAAACTTTAATTTATATAATTAATGAAATTATTGATCTTGAAAATCATAATTAGAATGAAATTAGATTTTTTTTTTTTGAATGAAGCCCTATTAGTTTTGTAGGTTTTGATTTAACATCAACTTACGCTTGCTGGTTGCGGATCTGGTGGTGAATGTATTTTGGTAGGTTCAAGGATAATTAATTTGTCATTTTAAGAAGAAGATTTACTTCGTCAGTAATTCTCATTTTCCTCTTTACTCAAATTTGATTTCCTCTTTTTTATTCAAATTTGATTTCCCTCTTTATTCAAATTTGATTCCACCTCTTTTTTTAAGTTAAAGGTTTGATGATTTACCTCAGAATCATCCAGGTGTAAGGGCATCAGGTGTTTTGGCCTACTCGTCACGCCCTCATGAGCATGACGAAGTCTTCAATCACCTGCATAAAAGCAAATGTATGTAAATATTGAGATTTTGACGGTATTCCGGCGTCATGTAGGAGGCTACATTAGGCTGTTTTGGCCTGCGTCGCATACGATGAGCGTAGGTTGGTGTTTTGAAGCACCCGGCGATTTTCGTCGTCGCAAAGCATCGCGGATCCTTTCGATGCGCCGCGATGGGCATGCGGTAATATCACTGGAATACTAGGTAAAATTTCTCATCATTCCGATGAGCGCGTAACGCCTTCAATGCAACAATAAGCATAGAAACGAGGTCTTGCGAGAAAGATTGCGTAAAATGGGTCGAGTTTGGGTCAGTTTGAAGGCTGGACGGGTCGTGGGCTATGCAATTTTGTGGGCTGGAGGAAGGAGCGATGGGCCTGGCTGGTGGGCTGTAGGGTTAGTTGCAGCAGCCTGGGCCAGAGGTTTGAAGGGCTGGCGGGCTGGCGGGCTGGCGGGCTGGCTGAATTGGGCTGGCGGGTCGGCAGAATTACGTTGGCGGGCCGTGGAAGGCACAGGTGCAGCAACGGTGGAACGAGCGGGATCGAGCCGACGGGGAGCCAAGGAGGGTCGGCAGCGGTAACGCGGAGCGGGTCAGGTAGGAGCGGATTGGCGGGCTTTGAATCGTGAAAGCAGGCCGCTGTTTCACGGGAGAAGGAGCGAGCTAAACGGCTCCGAGTTGGGTCGCTAGACGGGCCGACGGCAAAATCGTGCACGCCGCGTTGTTTTGCGGAACGGAGGAAACGGGCTGGGCCGCGCGGTTTTGCGAAAATGCGGAAGCGGGCTAGAGGGTTCAGCCTACGAGTCAGACGGTGGTGCGACAGCGCGGACAGAGCGCGTGGGCTACGGTGCGTCGCGGGATGCACAACGGACGGCGGGACGCAGCGAGTTCGCAGAACGGCGGCGCTGACGGTGTGATTTTGCACAGATTGGACAGGGGATTTGTGCGGGCGGCGAGATTTTGCATTGGCGGGGGCTTCACGGGAACGATTACGAGGCGAAATAGTGGAAACGAGAGGGAGAATTTACATTGTGTTTTTTTTTCTTTTTGTTTCTTCACGGGAGAGAGAGGCTGAGGGAAAGAGAAACGTGGGAGGCTAGAATGAGGAGGGAGAAGTTGCAGAATGGGAAAACTGTCATAAATGGAAAAAAAATAGGGGGAGTAGTTTTTTAAGTTTTTTTTTTGAATTAGATAAACTGAAAATATGGGAGAATGGTTGCTGAGTGGGGGTAATTTAGGGATTTTTAAAATTAATTTTAAATTACTAAAATTTAACTTAAATTTCGTCGATGCATACGTATATATATATCGATTTAGGATAATTGATGTTACAACCTAACGGCGTAGTATTTGATCGGGCCGTTTTGGTTAGTTAATGAGTGGGTCACTCAACTTCGCCGCTTTGGCCTCAATTTTTGACTCATCAATTGAGTTTGAAAGATCTTGTTGATAGATTTGATGTTTGCCGTGGAATGATCAATTTCATGAAACGGATATCGTTGACTGCGTTAGTGCTCACCGATATCGTATGCATTGATAGCGGCTAATCGATTGATCGTTAGATCTTGAAATATTTATATTCTAATCGATTACAGTTCGAGCATAGCGAATTTTGTTCATCGATGTCATTTACTATTTTGATGGCGTCAGGTGCGTTTTGAGCCTCAATTTGCGCACTATCACCTTTGAAGTCTGTCGAATTTAACTTGTGGGCTTATCTTGATTTATGACATATGTGGAGGTCAAAATGCCTAACAAATGTGATTAGTGCATGCGAGTCACATTTTTTAAAACGACCTTTTGGTAGCCGGCTTGGATCATTTTAGATTCTGATACAAAGCTTTGTGAGTTGTCATTAGTATGTTCTTATTAGACTTAAATGATGGCTTAGATTTGTCGATCGACTTGTGGATAGATAAGAGTTCTTACACCATCTATTATATATGATGGCTTTCTTTGAAGATCCCTTTCTCTTATGTTCTTGCATTTGAGTCTCCTCAACCCAGCTTCATGCTTGGTTGGGTTTGATGGAGGAATTAGTGTTTGTATTGATGAATTTCCTAGGAATCGGTTTATTTGTGCTTGGTGGTTGAAATTTCTTACATCAGCTTTGAGCGGACTTGATAAAGGATTGATTTGTATATTGACTTGTTAGGAAGTGTATGTACTCCATGAATCTTGTGCTTACTGCTTTGATGGATTCGTTGAAGGGTACATGCAGATGACTCAGCCTTCCGGATTATCTGACAACGTGTGCTTTAACTGACTGAATAATCACAAAATTCCTTTAATTCGCCCATGGGCTTTGTATGAACTATGGAATTTCTTTCTCGATCATGTGTTTTCTGCTTTGACGGACTTGATGAGGAGATAGGCGTTGATCTGTGCTTTGAGCTTGATCAGATCATTTGAGAATAGATTGAAATATCACCTTGCAGATAATATAAAGATTGATTTGAGGTAGCCCTGAATTGAGTGTTTCCTTAGATTGCCTTGATCTATCGATCAAGTAGAGAGATCTCCTGGATCCTGATTGCTTGTAATCACTAAGCTGGATCTGGTTTGAGATTGAACAGCTATCGTCATTAAACTGACGAGCAGGGTCTCTTTCACTACGGCCTTTTCTCGCGACTTGTTGAGTGAAGAGAGCGTCAACAACTCGGCCATATTTGGGCTTATTGAGTTCGACCTTTAGAACCTACTCGAGTCTTCGACTTATGCTATAGTGGGTTGGTGGTTTTGTCATCAGACTGATGAACGGGGGTTCTTTCACTGCGGCCTTTACTTGCGGCTTGTTGAGTGAGGAGAGCGTCAGCAACTCGGTCATTTGTGAGCTTGTTGAGTTCGACCAGAACCGTCAGGTGTCCAGACTTTAGGATGTAGAGGTTGATGTTTCTCCAACTCAGTTGATTGAAACTTCGAAATCAGGAGTTCTTCTGACTTGATCTCCAAAATTTGGCAAATCGGGAGATAAATTTCTTGACATTTAGGGTTATCTTTTCATGCGTAGAAATAGATTCTTTTATCCCGCAATACTGCAACTTGATGAAAATTATAGATATATTTAGGGATTTGCATAACGTTTAATGTCAAGAATCGAATATATTTGAGGATCTTGTCTTATGGCACAATGTCAATATTCAATAAACTTAACATAAACTAAAATTCCCCACTCTTGGGAAATTCTAAAGTACCTTAGGAGAATTTTTCAAGATGAAAACAAATACATCCATATTTGAATTGATGTACTCTAAAGGAGATTTTAACAAACAACATTGATTTCATCTGTATATAGAATTATAAAAATGCCCCCTGTGTAACATGAAAATTTTTTACGAAAAAGCTCTTCACCTGGAGTATGTTTATTTAAAGATCTCCGACGCGATGTCAACCTAAATAGATATACTAAAAAATGTCCTGTCTTGAGAGGATTTCTATTATCGAGAATGTGATCGTCAAGTATAGTACCTTTTTAAGTATCGATTATTAATTGGCGGCATTGGCCTTTCACCATTTATGTTAATAAGTTGGTATGCCCCTCTTTGATACACTTTTTCAATGACAAAAGGGTCTTCTCAGTTAGGCTTAAATTTATCACCAAACTTTTTATTAGGAATAATTGATCTTCTCAGCACCATGACCAATCTCCTTTTTGAAATGTTCGACGCCGCACCGTATGGTCAAAAATTATGGACATCTTTGCTCGATAAACTTTCAAATTTTGATAAGCTTGTAGTCTAACTTCATCAAGCACGTCGAGTTCCTCCATTCTTAGACGGGCATTTTGATCTTCAGTTAAGTTGTATTGAATAGCTACTCAAAGTGAAGGCAACTCAACGAACTACTTCAGTTCCAAATACCAATGAATAGAGAGTGGCTTTAGTCGGTATCTTATAGATAGTTTGATACGCCCATAGAGCCTCTACTAGCTTGGTATGTCATTCTCTCTTATTTTTAGTGAGAATCTTCTTGAGCAGTTTGACTAATGTCTTATTGAAGGCATCCGCCAAACCATTTTCTCTTGGATTATATATTGAAGAATATCGTTAATCAATTTTATGTCGATCGACGAATCTATAAATCTTTGCACTTTTAAAGGTTGTATGCCGTTGAAAAATTGTTACTCCAAATCTATAGACTACATTATGCATGAAGAAGTTGATCACTCGGTCAGCAGTAACTTCTTTAAATGGAGTAGCGTCAGCCCACTTAAAGAAATAATCAGTCACTACTAGGATGAAGCGATGTCCAGTTGACGACGGTGGATCGATTGGTCCAATTATATATGTACCCCAATATTCGAATGGTCAGGATGTTATTGTTAGGTGTAATGGATTTAGAGATTGATGGATGAGATCCCCATGTACTTGACACTCATGACACTTCTTAGAGTGATTAATACAGTCTCTCACCAAAGATGGTCAATAATAACTCATCCTTTTGATCTTTACTGCCATCTTGGGACCTAACTGATGTGCACCACAAAGTCTTTCATGAACTTCAACCCTAGTATAAGAATTGTGTAAATATCAAATAAATAAAACAAACTATCACTAATTTTTTCATACATAGCAAAAGTGTTTGATATGTAAATATCAAATTTTAGGTGTTAGATATGTAAATGCATAAGAATTGTGTGGTATGTATGTAAATCTTCCCAAGTTAAATAACATTTAGATTAACACAACCATAGTTAATGGATTGTGGGGTAAAAGAGACGTTGACGCAGACAACATAAGCCAACATGAAAGGCATGTCACTGTGTTCAATTACTTTAAAAAAAAAAAAAATTTTAAAAGCAAGAGAACCAAATGCACGCAGTTCTGATTATCCAGGAGCAGTATAACATCAACATACTCATAACCATGGGATTTCTATTCCGCCAAAGCAGAATCGACTGCAAGTTTTAGTTCAGGCTTCTCATCCTCCATATTAACTTCCGAGCATTCAAAATTCTTTCCGGAACCATAAGGAGTTTTGCTCGCAAACCTGCAAATTAAGAACAATTGATAACTATCAAGACTGCAAGACACCAAATTCTAAAATATAACTGATGTATTGTGTGTGTGTGGGAAGGTGAGAGGGAAGAAATAGAAGGTGATAAACATGGAGATTTTGGAAGAAGTTCATCTCCTTGTATAATGACCATCAATGGGATTTAAGTGATTAGGTTTGGTGGACTACATCCATTGTGCAAAAGAGTTCTGCTAAGTTATTGATAAGCACAGAGAGGTTTCCCCTTTTCTCTTAATGAATCACAGAGTGAGGATTGCAAGAGAGAGAAGAAGATGGATTACAGGATAATTAGTTCGATGTTTCAAATTTGTTTGGTGTTTAAAAAGCCTAATAATGATGATGCTATTGTGGAACCATGGGAATGGAGATGAGATTAATAATCGAGTCAGCTTTATCCGGGTAATTATTCCCAACAGAAAGGAAGATGAGCTTGACAATCCAGTTGGCTCTAAATGGACCAAACATATATGGGTGATTTGACAAGGGATCAGTGGTGAAGAGTGGCAATAAGCTCGAGTAAAATGATGCCCATTATAGCACCTCTTAAACAGGAAGGAACAGAAGCTGATAGACACTTGATGATAGCAAACTATGCTTACTTTTGACCTCTCGAAACTACTGTAAAATCCAATCAATTCGACGTAACCAATGGATGTTGATTGTATGAGATTTGTTTTAATTCCATAAAATGTGGTAGGTGTTAAAGAGTATGAAAAACGATTCCCCTTCATTTTGTTAGGTTCAAAATGAAGCATGCATGTGCATTTTTTAACTCTATCAATTTCTATGATTAATGCTAATTTATTGAATTTGAGTCTCATGGTACTGATCTACTTAGCCGTGTGATGGAGCCAAAGTGGGTTATTGCTCAGCCAAAGCTTTTAACTGTTGGCAAGGAAAGCAAAAAGTTGCAAGAGGGAGAGATGTTGAATTAGCATCTGATATATATATGATGCCCCAATGGAGGTAAAGAATGGCTTGAATGTTATTATGTGGAGTCTAATTGTGTCAATCAATCGGGAATATATTGTCAACTCAGAGACTTCAATTTCGTAGGTCAAGTTCAACTGTGAGCTCGACGGAGGGTGTAGGGGAGCAGCACGCCCCCTACTTAAATTTTTCTTCCAGTGTATAGCACCTCAACACGATGGCATGGAAGTTTTGACTTTAGAGACAAAAAATAACATTTCAATGCCAGGAAATAGAGAAAACAGCGTTTTAGCGTTGCATCAACAGCATCATAGCACTAATACCCGGGCATTCATTCCACAAGATAGAAGCCAACACCACAGTACTAGAACCCATGTAGAAGAGCTTGTATGACAGCGGCGCCAAAGTCACAACACTGCAGCATTACGAAATGACATATTTTGCATGTGAACAATTTCCTGTAGTTTTTTCAATTCTCCTTGCATCTTTTCTCTATTCTCTTGTAAGTGGCGAGTGTGTGCTCTAGAGTGTGAAAAGTAAGGAGAGACTTGAGTGAAGTGTAATTTGCATTATTCTCTTCATTATTTTCATAGTAGATTTCTTAGTGTGATGTGATTCCATGATTTTTCCACATTAAATATTGTGTTTTGGTTACATCTATTCATCATTTTGTTTTGGATCTCTCGAATTGATTTTTGCAATTTATCTCCTAATATTGATGAATTCTTAGGGGTATCCTAATACATCAACATACCTGAGGAACAAGCAGACAATATATGAATCGGTTGAAGGCGAGAAAGAAAGGCATGGTCAATGCATCGATCATGGCATCCAAACAACTCTACATAGAGGTGGGTGTGACACTGGCAATCATAATCCAATATAGTCAATATAATGAACAGATGGTGCATACAACCAAGCTACAGACAAAGCAAGAAAATTAACGGAGGCATTAGCAGGATTTCTTAGTGTGTAATTTAAGCACTGCTAGTGGGATTTTAGCCCTCTCTTGTGTTAGGTGATGACTGCCTATTTGGCCCCATAGCAAACGTTATTGCAAAAGAAGGAAAATATTGCCCAAGAGGTTCTACTAGATAATCCCCACAAGTTTTTCTTTAGACACAACTTCTCAATGAGAGCACTAAAAATGTGAAAGTTAGGTGTTCAAGAAGATAGAAAGAGGAAGCCATCGTATTGAGCAACTCCCTGTTACGTATCAGATGTAGGTAAGAGGAGACGAATATAAGTGAGACTGAAATTTTGAAATGCTTTAATCAGAACACAATCGTCAATATATTGACTAAAGTGTTTCTACTCGGTGGCTTGTGTCAACTGTCGAAAAAGGAGTTCCACTAGATCATCATTAAGTACAAAAAGGCTCCTTTTTACCATCCATCAATCGTGGAGGAGCTTTGTAAGATAGGGAAGAGAATGGATTATAGGAAAATGATTCAAATGTCCCAACTCCATTTACAAATCCTATGGATCATCGCCTTCGGTGAAGGCTTAACAACGCCTCCTAGATAGAAAGGAGGTGACCTGGAGCCATGACAATGCCTCCCATACAAGAAGGCCCAGTGGTAGACAGAAGATGTCGGACTGCAAATTGCACTTATGACACCTTTGGGAAGGACTGAGTCGGACCCAACAAGCACAAGAGAGCCAAGAGATGTTGACAGTCCGAGATTAATTTCGGTTCCATCACATGTGGAAGGTCAGAATGGAGTGCTAAAAATGATGCATCACAGCGGCCTTATTTTATTTACTATTACAAATATATATCACTCAACACAATTACATGTAAATATAAAAGAAATATTTCATTAATTCTATAGCAATATGTTTTTCAATATCTAAAAAAATCTTATATTCACTTATCTACAAAAAATTGCAAAATAAATTTTCATGTTTTCTATGATGAAAAAAAGATCATAGTTTTCCTTTATGCTAGAACATTCCCATAAAATAATAAACATAGTAACTTTTTGCCATATAAATATTCATTTTATAAAACAATAAAAAATGCAATTATTATCCATGACAACAAAACAACAAAATAAGTGTTTTTTTTTCTCCAGTGACTTTGACTGGACAAATGTGACTGTACAAACAACTTAAATTAGACCGATAAGTTTATATGTGACAAAGATGAGAAATTAAAAAAAATGGCATCAATGTTTTTCTATAGCTACAAGTTAAAACCTAGCATGGATTAACTTAATCAATAAAGTTGATTATAAAGTAGTATATTAAGGATTAATTTATCTTAAATTTTAATAAAATCCTATAGAATAGTATCGTTTGCTACATAAACAATAGAATATTCACAAAAAGGCCCTTAAAAGAATCAATTATACTCTCTGATGACCTAATAAAAGAGAACGGCTAATTTCTCACTCAACAGCAGTTGCTGTACTTTATAAATGTTTGACATTTAATCTAGTCTATCAACCTCTTATTTTGTCCAACATCTTTCGACAAAAAAAATTACTCATAGATAATGATTTTTTTTGTTCAATTCTGACAAACTTTTTTTTTTTGAGACATTTAAGCGAATTTAATTGTAAAGTCACGCCGTATATCTGAGCGAATCAAGATTTCTTGATTGAAAGTCAATTTCTCAATCAATGGCTAAGGTCTATGCAGATACTTTTAGAATAGACACATGGACCCTCCACATGGTTGTCAACCTTGAAAGGCTTTAGGTGATCATGGGACTCAGCACTCCCATGTTTGCATTAATAGCTTTATAGAACAGATTTTTAAGATTAGTCGACTGCTTTCCCACCACATTAACATTCCCCCTAAAAAGAACTTGAGCGATATTGATTATTAGACTTTGCTTTCCTAACCACTTTAGCTGCATGAAATAATTCAATTTGCAAAAAAGTAAATAAACTAATAAAGAGAGTGAGCTGGAGTGTGGCCAGCCAAGAAAGTTTGAATATCTGATGGCAAACACTACAATTTCATGCAATTATAGCAGCAAGTTTTGAATAAAACTTAGTGGCTCGCAAATCCTTCTGAAAAATATCATCTTGCTTGATTGTCATGTCAGCCCTAAGCCTCATCTAAATCTTTTTTGAGTGATTCACAATCCTGCACATATTAAGTCCATTAGCACCCTGCTGACAACAGTCAATGTCTTTGACCTATACGTAGACTAAGGAACTTTTTAATCACTTTAAAAATCAAGAATTTTTTTATTAATGAAGCCCATTGATAGATATATCACCTCTAGACTGATAGTGCAAGCGATGTGGATCAGCACATCAACATATGAACACTACGGGCATAAAGTAATTCTAAGAGTATACAAGTGCAATCTTTTCATCTAGCAAATTTGACATTTAGGATAAGGACAAGTAAACCGCATCTTTTGACTATTTTTCTATGAATTCAACATTTGTAGAAATATAAATCAATATGTTGTATATTTCAACATGTTAGGCACTCTAATTTCGTGTGCTTTTTATGCATATACGATAAGTAAATACGTATTTGGTATGGATGCTATTTTGAAAAGGGTAAAAACTTTACTATTATATTTCAACATCAAGGATGGAGATCCTATTAGCCTATTAAGGAGTCCTCATTAGATAAATATGGTTTTATTTATGATTTTCACTTAATAGACTAGAAGCCTCAAAAATTTTCAAGTAAAAAAATTATTTATCCAATCCTTACTCATGCCTTTTCCACAACTCCAAATGCACAAATCCTCTGAAAGTCGTTTCCGTACATACAGAAATGTTGCAATCAATCTCTTATCAGCATGTAGCATGATAATTAACTTGTTTCATTCGATAAATTAAAAAAAAGCGCAAATAATTCATTCCGTCATGATAATAGTATTTGAAGTCTCACGTAGATATTATTGATGATGACTATTCATAGGCTTCGTTTGTAGTCTAATCTGAAAGCTAGCTAATGTTCATCGAGCAGATCTGAGAAAAGTATAGCTTTCAACTAATTTTGCATTGTTAAATAGCTTCATGATGAGTTAATTTAATTCAACTTACAAATTTAAAATTAAAGGGATCAGAATAGTAACTTGAATTTATTATGGTATGATGCCTTACCAAGACAGAAAGTTAATCGAAATTTTGTACTTAGTTGCTAAACCAACATAACCTGCAAACCAATATCCTATAAACTACAGTAACTATGCTCGGATAGCAGAGAGTTGTCCATAGCGTTTTGACTAAAATATTTTTCATTTCTTTTCTTCCAAGCTTTATGATTTACAGAAACAAGAAACAATTGAATTTGACGGTGACTACACATCGTATAGCCTATGCCGAGCAAGGAATAGAAAGCACAAATAAATTCATACGAGTAGATTTTTTGAAATTTCAAACCAGGCAAATTTTACTATTAGGTTATATTACTTGTTAAATGTGAATGGGTCCCCATCCTAAAATCAAAGAAAAGCAAAAGCGGTAGATATTTACAAGTTTAATTTACCTGTCCCGGCGCTTCTCAAGAAATCGCTGGAGCGAGTGCCTCCGCGCTACTGGGAGCTCTGCAATCACACACAGTGAAAGAACAACTTTGCATTCCGAGTGAATTGGAAATGAAGGGAAAATCTATACATGTGAAAGAAACTGTTTTGAAGAAAATGTAAGAGATTCTTTTTCACCAGTCTGCAGCTTGCAAAGATACGGAGAAGAGCTTGTGAGAAGCTGAGGTGGCTGTGGAGAAGCCGCTGTTGAAGAGCTCTGCTGTGAAAGAGACCTAGTTAGAGCAGGCGAAGCAGCGACGGCAGTGTTTGGGACGGCCATAGCCGGAGCCCTGCTCACGCTCGTGTTTTTTCCAGAGGAAGCGGCTGCTGCTGCGGCTGCAGCAGCTATAAGCATGATCGCTTGCGCCTGATCATCCCAATTGGTGTTAATCAGCCAAGGAACAGCAAGACTGAGAATAGAGCGTAGAGCGAGAGAGAGAGAGAACCTTCTCTGGAGGAACTGCATCGAAGACGTTAACAGATCCATTGTAGAAAATGGTGAGCTGAGCGCATGGCACTAGGGTTACTCATTGCCGAAGTACTTCCGAAGAGTCGAGATAGAATCAATCAATAGAGTACAATATGTTAGTGCACAAGCTTTCAACTTTTCTAAATATAGAAAGAAATGCCTTCGAATGAAACAAATTCATATCCGTTAACCTCTCCGTCAACCAGAATGAGCTTTTTTTATCCAAATCAAAGAAATACTTAAAAAAGATGCACAAATCTATATCCTAATCCTTAAAACAGGAAAGTCGAACCACAGATTACCTAGGTCGCGAAAAAAAAAAAGATTGACTCGCTTTAAGTGACTTTCACAAAACAAAGGAATACAGAGGGCAAAGCAAGCTCATCAAGAAGAGGGCTATCTATGTAATCTCAAAAAGATGGCGGAATAAATTTCCCTAACAAGAGCAGATCGTGCAGCGACCAGTTCCTCGCCATCAGTTAAAAAGAACGGAATCACAGACGTCTGCACACCCGTACTGGTTTGCCCTTTCTCGCTCCACAAAATTTGTACTCAAAACTTAAAATTTTCGAGATTTACAGAGCACAGCAGAATCAGGGGGCGTCCCGCCAAAATCAAAATATCGCTGCCAAAATCTAAAATTAAAAAAAGGCAAACCTGTTGCTGCCATCGCCTCCACAGAGTGCAGGACCAAGCGCGCTACCCATCTCCTCTTCCCGCTTCACAACAGCCGTCACCGTTGCCACCTCCGGTTTCATATCTCTGCCCGTGCCCTCCATCGCCGACCCTCCGATGCCTTCGGATCTCGGCTGTGCCGCATCTGGGGTATCCATTTTGGTCGCTTTTAAATTACTTGACCCCTTTCTGTCTACGTCCTTTAAAACTTTAAAAAGACCACGACCATCGCTGGTTGAGGAAATTTGGCGCGTGGGATTTCCGAAGGAGAGGTGATGAAGTGCTATGGGCTCGTTGCCTGGCAGCGAAAAATACAGTGACATTACAGGGCCACGTTGGGAAATTCTTAATAGGTACCCCAATACTAATTCAACCCACAAATATAAAAAAATTGATGCTTTAATATAAATAAATTGAGTGAAATATATAGATTTTTTTCTCCTGATCCGCTAATAGGATCGTAAATTAATTAATGCACTCGTTTAGCTACTAAAATTCAGCTCAATTAATGCTTATTCATATTTATTTAAATTATTAAACAAATAAATTTGAATATTTTTTAAAAATCGAATGTTAAATCAACTAACATGATCATGCTCACTTATTTATATTCATAAATATACTCATTTATTATTTGACAAGTAACTTAATAAATATCTTGATAAATTTTGTTTGGTTCTGCATTTGGAATAATAAAAGAATCTGATGTAAAGAAATTATTAAAGGATTACTTTATAGTTATTTGATTTAGAAACTTTCTAATTCGTGACTTTTTTTTTGAAAATGTAATGTCTCAGCCGTGACGGCGGCACGGCGGCGGCAGCGGTGTGGCGCATGCAATCATTTATTGCCATGTATTTGGAATTCGCGTCGGCGAATTAAATAATGGCGCTTCGATGTATTTGAAATCTGAATTTTTCTTTCTTTTACAGCCAAAATGTTGAAATGTGTATTTGGAATCTGTCATTCAATCTGACAAACACTCTAAGCTCGGTGATAATTCATTTATTATCTCAAAAATATAAATAAATATAACTTATAAAATTTATAATTATATATTTAATAAAAATATATTATAAATTAGTAGTATAATTTATAAAATATATTATACATTTAATTAAATATTTATATAATATAATTGAGATTATAGCTTTATAAATTCTAGGATAAATACTTAAAGTAAAAAAATTAAAAACACATATGAATTATGCAAATGCTTAACTAAGGCTAAAAAATTACTTTTAAATTAGTGAACCAACAAACGCAAGTCATGGCTCACAGGCTCAGCACTTAGTTAAAAGGCGTGATGATCTTTGTGATTCTTATTCGCGTTGTAGTTCTTAAGCCACACTTCAAAGCGAAGCTTTAACTCATATTACGCATCGACTTTCACTATTCATTCATGCGTCTTCCATTAACTTAATCACTCTCTTCTCATTGACACGTGCGTCGTATTATCAAAATTTAGCTCTTAATTTTTATATATGCTTTAGCTAAATTACCCCTTATTAAATTTTTCATGATTTAATTTCTTTTTAGAATCTAGATTTTATATTGTGTGTAAACTTATATGAGATTTAAGAAAATAACTGTAGCAAAAAAATTAGAGAAAATTTAAGTACTCATTTAAAATTTGTTAATTAGCTCAATTACATATTCATTCAATTTTAAAAAGTCAGTAATCGAGCGATAAATAAAATTAAGCAAATCAAATTTGAACATCTATACAAAAGCTCGTCTTGAACTCGAACCGAATGTGAATAATTTTTAATTTATTCAAGTCAAATTCAATCCGATAAGTGCTTGGCTCAGCTCGACTCAATTACAGCTCTATTTAGTATGTTCTAGCCTGTTAATCTAAGGCTATCATGCTTTATACTGTTTCCTTATTTGCTACGTGTCTATTCGCACGATTGAAAATTATTAAATTTTAAAATATTATTAATAACTGTTGAATCATAATTTAAAGAGATTTTTTTTTGTAATGGGTATTCTTAATTTATTATGAGTAGGGATGTCATTGTATCTTACATCTCGCGTTAAATCTATGTGTTGGGTCACTGCTTTTATCAGTACCCATCGCGAAGAAAAATTGAATGAGGACTAATGAGTTTCCATCCACTCTCACTCATCAACCGAGCTAAAAGATAATGAGTATTTAAAGAAATTCATATACTCTTACAAGCTGCACCTAAGTCTCTTCGGATGGAACTTGCGCTTTCAAAATTTTTAGAGGACTGTGTCCCCTGTTTTTGCGCTCTCTCAAGG
The DNA here is from genome assembly GCA_021442155.1 of Cymbidium sinense. Classification (NCBI taxonomy): domain Eukaryota; kingdom Viridiplantae; phylum Streptophyta; class Magnoliopsida; order Asparagales; family Orchidaceae; genus Cymbidium; species Cymbidium sinense. Next base: position 72,428,027 of record CM038218.1, on the reverse strand, counting down.
CTTTATCACTTACATGGAGATTTGTTCTTAGCTTTAGGGTGTCTCATAAATATCTGATGGATAACTCTATTCTTTTCTGTAGAAGCCATATATCCGTTAGGCTCTCCTTTCTAGAGACATTTAGCTACTCTTGCTTAAAAGCCAAAAAGAAATTCTTTCATGGCATTTCCTTTGTAAAATCGTAAAAGTATTAGTTTCTGTTGGGATCCTTTGTTGCAGGGAGATCTGTAATAGATGTATTCGGTGGGATGCTATTTTTTGCTTTTTTTATTGACCCACGTTGCCTTATTTACAATCATGAGTAGGAACTTAATTATTTTTTTTTCAATAATATTATTGTTTCTTAATTTATTGTTATGATCCCTCTAAGTGGAGCTTCCTGCGATCAAATTCTTGTAATGAGCTTTCTATCCCCAATTTTAATAACTTCTTGAAATTATTTTAAGTGAATATGCAATTACAATTTAAATTTATAATAATAAGAATACAACAACAACAACAACAACAACAATAAGCCTTAATCCCACTAGGTGGGGGTCGGCTACATGAATCCTTCGTCTCCATTGTATCCTATTATGTGTCAAATTCTCATTTAAATCAAGTATACTAAGATCATTTTTATACATCTTAACCAAGTCTTTTAGGTCTCTACTTTTCTTAACATAAGGCAAATCTAATGCATCTACTCTCTAATCAGTCATGACGGTAGGCGCTTTATGTGGTCAAACCATCCAAGGCTACTCTCTAATCTTATCTACCACAGGAGCTACTCCAACTTTTCCGAATATACTCATTTTGCATTATATCTCTAAGACTAAAGCCACTCATCCACACATCCTCATCTACTTATACTTAACTTACGTTTGACTAAGCTTTTGGATTCTTGAAAAGGCGGTTTAAAAGTATTTCAAACTATTTGTCTTTTTTTTTTTGAAATAAAAGCGACTTTCGGTGAGATGGAGCTAAAAGCAGTTCAAAAGCATTATTCAAGCGAATAAAATTAAAATTCACTCTCTCAAAAATAAAACGCACTAAAAAAGCCCTCCCAAACAAAGCCTTAGTCTTATGCTTCTCTTTTATTTGCTAACATTCTGCACCATAAGTCATTGCAGGTCTTACCACCATCTTATAAAATTTTCCTTAAGTTTAAGTGGAACTTTTCTATCACATAATAGGTCAGATGCATTCCTCCACTTCAACCATCTAACTTGAATTATATTAATAACATCTTCATCTATTTCACCATCATTTTCAACAATAGAGCCTAAATATCTGAAACACTCACTCTTATTAATGACTTATTCACCTAATATCACAACACTATCACTAGAACTTCTACAACTAAAATTACACTCCATATATTCAATTTTAGATCTACTTAAACGAAAACCTTTAGACTCTAGAGTTGACCTTCATATTTCAAGTTTCTGATGGACTCCCTCTAGTCTTATCAATAAGAAGAATGTCATCGACAAAAGCATACACCAAGATACATCTTCTTGTAAATGCCTAAAGAACATTCATAACTAAAGTAAAAAAAGATAAGGGCTTAAAGTTGATCCTTGATGTAATCCAACTGAAATAGAAAAAATTTTATCAATCCTCCTTGTGTTTGGACACAAGTAACAGCTCTAGTAAGAATAGATACAAAAAATAACTAAAATCTCACAGAAATGTCTTCTTCATTATATCATGGTGATCACATGTATGAATTTTATAAAAGAGCACATTTCAAAGCATTTAGAGTTCAAAAAAATTTATAATTTTTGTTGAGTACAAGAAAAATCAATATCGGTAGAATAAAATTTTACACTTCAAATTTATTGCGGAATCCAACACACATACAGATATTTGAAAAAAATAACTTGAGAATTTTTACATGGAAAAATTCTAGAAAGAGGGGGAAAAAAGTCCAATCAAAATGTTTCACTACATATATGATTTGAATTACAAAGTTTAAATCTTGCTCATAATAATATTACAAATTTCTATGTGAGAAATCCTGACAATAGAATTTTAGAATCAAATTACAATAACTATGTGAGGACGTTGGTACATCGGTTGTTGGCGATGATGATGATGCCGGTAGCGGCGATCTCGGTGATGATGAACTTCGAACTTCTAGCTCTCTCAACTTTCTCCTAAATTTGCTTTTAGCTCTTTCACAGCTTTCTCCCAAGTTTGCTTTTAGTCTCTCATCTCTTCATTCCAAGAGTGAGGTCATATTTATAGGATTTTGAGGGTTTTTTTTTGGTAATTGTAGCCAAAGTCCTAAAATACTCCATTGGATTGTTCATATTAACTACCTCGATCGTAGATAATTTTTTGAAGATTTGACCATTCATACGACCTTCAATTCAAGTGATCTTTGACTCTTTGAATTTTTTTCATCGAATTGCTCGATTCAATTATAAGCACTTCAAATTTGGAAATCATTTGACCATCCAAAGTCTTCATATATAACTTTTAAGCTTGATATGAGCTCATTTCAAGATAATTTGACTCGATTTTAGTATTATTTTACTCGTCTTATTGAGATGTTTACTTCTATTACATATGTATATTATTTTAATATTTATGCTTGATTTAATGTGATATATCATTTATCCTTTCTATTTTTGGATGATAAATTTAATTTTGTCTAAAAAAATTACAAATTTAATAAAATCTACCGAACTAAATATTATTAGAATTGATAAAATATTTTATTTATTATTTATTATATACTTTTCTATTAATATTTATTTATTTAATTTATTATTAATTTATTATTATTTAATTATAATATATATAATCTAACATATTTAAATAATGTAATTTAATATAATAATAATAATATTATTATTATTATTATTATTTTAATCGTAACTCACACAAAGAGGGAGAGAGAGAGAGCGAGAGCGAGAGAGAGAGAGAGGAGGCGGCATGTGCCCTGTTAATTTTGTTTATATATTGATTACATTGACCTTAACAAAGCTTGCTCGAAAGATAGTTTTTCTCTTCCTCAAATTGATCTATTGGTCGGTGCTACGTGTGGACATCAAATGTTCAGTTTTTTAGATGCTTATTGTGGTTACAATCAAATAAAAATGGACCCAACGGATGAAGAAGACATAACATTTCAAACATATAAAAGTTTATACTGTTACCATGTTATGTCGTTTGGGTTAAAAAATGCTGGAGCTACCTATCAACGTCTTATGAACAATGTTTTTAAAGACCTATTAGGCCGCACAATGGAGAAATATGTGGATGACATGTTAGTAAAAAGCTTGGAAAAATCACATCATATTTCTAACTTAGAAATATATTTTAACCTTCTTCGATGTTATAACATGCAACTTAACCTGACCAAGTGTGCTTTTGGGATTACGTCGGAAAAATTTCTTGGGTTTATGGTAACCCACTGTGGGATAGAGGCATCTCAACCCCTACTATCTAAGCCTGTTCAATGAGAGATGCTATACTTATACCTAGCAGTCTATTCTCACACGATAAGCTTAGTTTTAGTGCGAGAAAAAAATGGGATATAGCGACCAATTTACTATGTCAGCAAAATTCTCTCTGATATAGAAAGTCGTTATCCACTGACAGATAAGGTGGCTCTAGCTTTAGTTTTCTCAGCGCAAAAATTGCGTCCATACTTCAAAGCTCACACTATCGACATTTACACTCATTTATCATTAAGGGTCATTCTACAGAAACCTGAGGCATCTGGGAGTATAATTAAATGGTCTGTATAATTGGGAGAGTTTGATATCCATTTCCTACCTCGGCCTGATATAAAGTCTCAAGTACTCGCAGACTTTATAGTGGAATGCACTGCCCCAACTCCAAATGAGCTATCTACTACACGCCTTTCGTCTCCTCAATGGACCTTCTATGTTGATGGAGCTTCAAGAAATACTGGTGTCAGAGCAGGAATCTTACTTATTTCCCCCAGTATAATACCTTAGAGTATGAACTTTGTCTAAAATTTCCTGCAATTAATAATATGGCTGAATATGAGGCTCTCATCACAGGGTTGAGACTCATCATCGATTGTGAAGCTCAAAACTTAGTGATCCACACTGACTCTCACCTTGTCGCCTCCTAGGTTGAGGGAACATTAATACTCATAATCCTCAGCTGGCGCAATACCTCAACTTAGTAAAGTCACTTCTTTCCCATTTCAAGACATATCAAATCATTCACATACTGCGAGAGAAGACTCGAGCTGATGCTCTCATTAAGCTTGCTATATATTCTACTGGAGATCTATTTAAGAGAAGGCATGTTGAAGAAATATATTTTCCTAGTATCCAAGGGTCATGGGTAATACAAGCAATTAATGAGATAAATGAACCTTCGTAGATGGACCTCATCCTATCTTTTCTACAAGAAGGGACCCTTCCTAAAGACCTAACTGCTGCAATTTGTCTCCGAAGACAAGCTTCAAACTTTATTATTATCGGAGGTGAACTATACAAATGGGCTTTTTCTGGGTCATATCACAAATGACTCTCACCATTAGAGGCTGATTACGTATTAAGAGAGTTTCACTCGGGGATATATGGAGAACACCTAAGAGGAAGGGTGCTAGCCCTTAAAATTATAAGACAAGGGTTCTATTGGCCTACGATGAACAAGATGCCTTGGAAGTTGGAGTTCACAAAAAAATATGCAAGTTGTCAGTTGCACTCTAACCTCCCTTACATGCTGCATACAGAGCTCTCATCCATTCAAAGCCCATGACCTTTTGCTCAGTAGGGAATTGATATCATGAGACCTTTTTCGATAGCATCATGGCAACGAAAGTTTATCATTTTAGTCATCGACTACTTCACTAAATGGGTGGAATCCGAACCACTCGCTAAAATCACGGAGTCAAATGCTAAACAATTTGTTTGGAAAAATATAATATGTTGATTCGGTCTTCCTGCAAATATCATCACTGACAATGGAACCCAATTTACTGGAAAAGTCTTTACGATCTTTTGTAAAGATCTTCACATTCAGTTGTTGCATACGGCTGTAGCATATCCTCAAACTAACGGACAGACTGAAGTTACCAACATGACTATACTCAAAATACTAAAAATACGTCTTAAGAAGGCTGGGGGGGGCAATGGGTTGATGAGCTTTCTAATATTCTTTGGGCTTATCGCACTACATCGTGAACCCCGACTGCTGAGACACCATATAACTTGTGTTTCATCACATATTATTCTAGTAGATATCAAAGTTCCAAGTCCAAGAGTTCAATTATTCGATCATGATAGTAACGAAGAAAAACTCCAACAGCACCTGGACCTACTCCCCAAAATTTGTGACATGGCCATACTTCGGATTGCTTTCTATCACCAAAGGATAGCTCGTCACTTCAACAAAAGAGTAAAACCTCATCCCATATCTGTCGGTGACTTGGTCCTGCGAAGTCTCGAAGCTGCAGACAAAGGCCCTCAACGCAATAAACTCTCACCTCTTTGGGATGACCCATATGTAGTTTTAGCTATGGTCAAGCCAGGAACATTCAAGCTCAATGATCCAGAGGGAAAAACTTTACCTTGAACTTGGAACACTGAAAATCTCTGAAAATATTATCAGTAATTCCTACTGCATAATTATTGCAACTTTTATTTTGTCTCATTTATCATTTCCTCTTCAAACTCATATATGTATTAAAATCATCTTATTGTAGTATCACCAGAAGTAATGAAATTACAACTATTTTTTCAATCTTGTTGCATATAAACAATCTCCTTCATTTAATCTTCCCACTTGAAATGCGCATTTCACGGGCATGATACCTTCTTGGGGGACCCTTTCATAACATCCGGGTGGTCACATGTCTTTACTACATGATAAATAAAATGTCTGGTGGACATCTCAGCCTCTTCCATATAGGTAAGATGTCAAATAATATTTTGACTAATATTTGAAAGCCAAAAGATTCTTGATAGACTTCCCACCTCATCCGCAAAGCGTCGATAGGTAAAAAACAAAACAAGATATATCAAAAAAAAGAATTTATTCCTCTCTAAGGATGTTATGAAATTATCTGCCAAACTTTTCGAGTCGTTCGAATGATGGTTCATAATTAACGCTTCCCTATCATCTTGATAGTTATCAACTGTTGAACCATCCATTAAAGTTTCAAGAAATCTAATTTCCTACAAGAAAAAGTAGAAACTATGGGCCCTGATCGCCTCCGAACCCGGTCGGTCCGACGAGGATAGTTGACGCCTCTTTCGAGGGAAAACTGGAGCCTCGCCATATGAACTGTGGGCCTTGATCACCTCCGAACCCAGTCGGTCTGACGAGGATAGTTGACATCTCTTTCGAGGGAAAATCGGAGCCTCGTCGTATGAACTATGGGCCTTGATCGCCTCCGAACCCGGTCGGTCCGACAAGGACAGTTGACGCCTCTTTCGAGGAAAACCTGGAGCCTCACCATATGAACTACGGTCCTTGATTGCCTCCGAACCCGGTCGGTCCGACAAGGACAGTTGGCGCCTCTTTTGAGAGAAAATCGGAGCCTCGTCGTATGAACTACGGGCCTTGATCGCCTCAAAACGACATTCTCTTAAGAAGAAGGGGAACACTATAGCATATGATGTGTGTACCTTCTCTCTTAGCCCTGAGGGGTTTTTATAAACCCTTTATAGGGGTACAAAGGTAAAAAAATAAAGAAAAATCACAAAAAATAAGTGAAAACTGTAGAAACGGACCAAAACGGATAAAAATGGACAAAAAAATCCCTCATCGGTGCGGTTTTATGCCTCATGGAGGGCGCAGCAAGAGCTGAATTGTCAATGGGTCCATAACCTCAAACCTTACACTGCTGCATTCAGTATATCTGCTCTACACCCGTGATTATAATCTTGTGCTCTCATGAAGATCTATTCTCTCAAAATATATGGTTAATGAACCCGCCAATTTCATTGAATAATTTGCTATTTTTAAGTATTTGGCGTATATATTTTTGGATGATTGAGATAATGTCATCCAAAAATATGAGGAAACTGATATGACACTTAAAATACTTCTAGTCAAAGCACGAATCTTGATGTCAAAAGCAAGTTGATTCTAAGTTAAAACTAGCCGAGATCAAGCACTTAAAATATCATTGAAAACTTTAGGATATCAGTTAAATCCCTAAATAGCTCTTAAACATAAAATGTTTATATTCAAATTGAGTGTCTTGACGAGCCGGATATAACAAGCCCAAGATCTTATAATTCTGACTTCATTTGAGCATTAAAATACTTGAAATACATCAAATGATCAAAGGACTCATTTTGAGCCATCCGATGGAGTGGAGTGGTTCGGATTTTGCATGTATTTACAAAATGTCACTCCTCTAATCTATAAATAGCAAAAGAGAGGAGAGAGCTCTAAAGCTTGAAAATCCTCCAAGAATAATCGTGTCACCACTTGACGGTCGCCGACCACTCCCGTTGGTTGCCAACCACCACTGTCGGCCGCCGCCGTCAGCCGCCAATGCCGATCCTCATCGTCATCAATCTCCGTCATCGGTCACCACCACCACCGTGCCGGCCACCGCCGCAAACCATCGCCGCTGACATCATCGCTGACCACTGCCGCCATTATCGTGATCACCGCCGCCGACCATCGCCGGTCATCACCATGACAACCTTCATGGTGAGTCCCTGACCCCCACTGTTCACCATCATCTACTACAACTAGCAACTATTACAACTTGATCGTGACTATATAGTTGTTTTGTCTGATTTTGAGATTTCATTGTCAGCCCTTCTCATATACAATTCTGTAATCCCGTTATCGGGAAACTTTTGTACTCTGAAACAGATATGTTGCGTGCTAAAAAACCAATTGCGGTAGAGTGAAAGTTTACGCCTTAGCCTTATTGTGAAATCCAGCACACACACAAGTATTTAAAGAGTGAACAAAAAAACTCCAGAATTTTTACTTGAAAAAACCTCGAAAAGAGGAAAAAAAAACTTCGGAGCCTAGCCCAGTAAAACTCTTCCACTATGTATCTGTTTCAGAGTACAAAATTTTTCTGATAACGGGATTACATAATTGTATAGAGACAATAGAATCAATCAGCAACAGCTATATAACCATGGTTAGAGTGTAACAGTTACTAGTAAATGATGGCAACAAGGGTCAGCGGCTGACAATGAAGGTCGTCGTGATGGTAACCGGCAAGGGTGGCCGACGATGGTCGGCGGCGGTGCCCGGTGACATTGAATGTATGCACCATATGAAAAAGGGCACCTAATAAATTTCCAAGTCCCTTGGTTGTTCAATGTGATAGAAGGATCTTTTAGAAAGTTATAATATATATATATATATCATGGCAACATGAAGTATGCCAATGTTGCACAGATATGAAACATAATTTCTTTCACTTTTTCATATGATTCTAAATGTTTCAACTTGAATAGCCATAACTTCATTGCATAAATAAGTAAAGTAGAAGACTAAGCAATCGAAATAAGTTTTTCAAATTTATAATAACTTTTTAAAAATAAGTATGTCTTACAACTATTTCATATATCAACTTTGCAACATCAATGATAAGCCCCTGTTGTTTCTCATTTTTATTTGCGAGATTCTTTTATCAATCATGTCTTGTCAATGTCGACATCTATCTATAATGAAAGATTAACATGAAAGATCAAAAATATATATCAAGCATAATTAACTTGCATGATAGCTTTTAATAGAAGTCTTGCATAAAATGTACCTTTTTAAGGAGAGATTTTATTCAATGTTTTAATTTAACTCTACATGTGTATCAATATCATGGCTCATCAATATACTAAAGGGATTATTTTTAAAATAGGCTTAGTACTAATAATAATTAGTTGCGACGAAAAAAAATATAATTAGCAAGAATAGTCGTCTCAAACGGACGACCATCAACGACGCCACAATGCTCGCTGTTTGATCTAATTATCTAACTGAATGACAGCTACTTTTTTTTTTTTTGGTGGTTTTACAAACCACATGGAGAGAGAGAGAGAGAGAGAGAGAGAGAGAGACAGAGAGAGAGAGAGAGAGATTTTATTTTTATTAATTTTTTAAATAATATAATTATTTAAAGTATATAATTTAAAAATATTTTTATAAAATAATAACTAAATATTTATATATTTAGTTATTAATTTATTTATTTATATATATAATTAAATATATAATTTAAAATATTTTAATTATATATATAAATTAATAAATTTATTTAATATTTTTATTAATTAATATAATTATTTAAAATATATAATTTTTATTAATTTTTGTTAATATATAATATAAACATATTTAAAATATATAAATAAAGAAAATAATAAATTATATAAATATTTTATAAACTATATAAATAAAGTAATTATATATATATATATATATAAATTTATTTAGTTATTTATATATTTAAATTATATAAATATTTTTAAGTTATATAAATAATTTAAAAATATTTAAAATAAATAAATAAATATTTAGTTAAAATATATAATTAGTTAAAATATTTATTTATTTAAAAATATTTATTTCTTTAAAATATATAATTAGTTAAATAAATAAATAAATAATTGTAAATTATATAAATATTTAGTTATTTATATATTTATAAAATATTTAGTTATTTATTTATATATGTATATATATATTTATTATATATTTATTCATTTCTTTATTTATTTATTAAAAATTATTTATTTATTTATATTTTTTATATTTTTTTATATTTTTTTGTTATATTATTATTAAAGACATATAATATATATATATATATATATATATATATATTTATATATAATTAAAAATATTCTATAAAAATTATTTTTAAATTATTTATATAACTTAAAATATTTATATAATTTAAACATATAAATAACTAAATAAATTTATAAATATATATATATATATATAAGAATTACTTTATTTATATAGTTTTATAAAATATTTATATAATTTATTCCTTTCTTTATTTATTTATTTTATATTTTAAATATTTTTATATTATATATTAACAAAAATTAATAAAAGTATATATTATACATAATATATTAATTAATAAAATATTAAATAAATTTATAAATTTATATATATAATTAAAATATTTTTAAATTATATTTAATTATATATATAAATAAATAACTAAATATATAAATATTTAGTTATTAAATAATATTTTTTAAATTATAATAATTATAATTTTATATTTCTCTATTCTCTCTCTCTCTCTCTCTCTCTCTCTCTCTCTCTCTCTCTCTCTCCCGTATGGTTTGTAAAACCACCAAAAAAAAAAAAAAAAAAGTAGTGATTAGATATAATTGTCATTTGATATATTTTTTTTTTATCTTTAATTTTTATCATTAGCACTAAACCTATTTTAAAAATAATCCCATATACTAAATTGTTTGTTATACTGAGAAGTTTAAACTTGTCAAATAACTTCAGAGTAATAACCAAGCAGTAAGTATTGAATCAAAAATTGTCTATGATTATCTTTAAATTGTACTTACTAGACTCATGAGATATACATAAGATCAATAGTAATACGAATAAAAAAAGAGAATTAGCATAATTTTATTCACAATTTTTTAGAAGTTCATTGTATTGTATGCCTTCTCAAGCTCTTTGACTCTATATTTATAAGATTGTGAGCGGGGAGAGAATTGCACCCCCTCAATTTTATAATTTCTTATATACGAGGTATTAAATTTTTTTTTGCTCTTTATTTTTGTCTTAAAATATAATCTTTTTCTCCTGAAAACTAAGGCTGGTTCCGCCCCTGACACTTAGTGTCATGCCTATCTTACAGTTTGATAGAAGTGTCATTCATGTTCTGGGCGAATTAATGTCATTCTTAAATTGGACAAGTGTTTTTATGTGTTTAGCAAATGTTAAACTTGAGCTGCATGAATGCCATCTTTTAGCAAGGAGAGTTTCTAATTCATATGAGTTTTTTCTAAGATCAAGTATATTGATTTTTATTGAACTTGCTTGCATTTGTCCCAAAAAATTATATTTTAGGTGTACATTAAACATACTTAATTGTTATATCAAGTTGAGAAATGTTGCTATATTTGCATGAAATTTCATCTAGAATATTAATCTAAAGAAATCACATGCTAAAGTTGCACATGTTCTAACATCAAAGAATTCATATTAATGAATAACAATTAATATGATCTACTAAAATATTGATAGTTCTTTTCATTTGTGTGAAGTGTCCTTAGATAATACTACTCTTACACAAGGTATTAAATATTGAGTTGTCTTTGGATTATATAAGGCCTTACAATGACTATTAAAAATTCACTAAAAAGGTTTAGAGCATGTCTCCCTATCCCCAACCTCTTATTTATAGTGATAGGGGAGCTTCATAAATTGTGATATCATAAGTAAAAAATAATGAATGTGATGGATACAAATATAGTGGATTGCCCAAATATAAATGTAGCATTCTACCAACTTGGCCTTCAGAATGGATGAATTTATTAGTCTAAATCAATGGATGAGTGCACTGGTTGAGTCATTATTGAGTTACACCTTGGCTAGTAGTTGACAAGTTCCCTGATCAAGTATTTCTCTAAGATATTTTTGGTGAATTAGCTTAGCGAGTTGAAGTGAATTCTTCTGGTGAGATGGTGAGTTCCTTGTCAGACATTGAATTTATTTTTGCTTGATCACTTAGTCGTTGGCAAATTATGACTTGGCATAGATTGAGCTTTGTAATAGGTTGAATGAGTTAGATATACCTTGAGCATACAACAGATAACAAATGTATGATGCTTATGACCAAAAATATTACAGTCAATTTAATCCACAAATTGCAAGAGCAACCAAAAAAGTCGTATGATTGCATGATTATCTCATGATATGAATTATGAAAACCATCATGCCAATAATTTGGAGATAATCTCAATATTAATTTGAATAAAAACAATCCATAGTATTGTTCCATTTTTGAGCCCATATATATATATATATACACTAGTAATATTGCACGTGCACAAAATGCACGTGAATAATATTTTAAAAATAAAAATAGTTTAAGAATTAATTTCTCTAAACAAATTTTCTTTAAAATAAAATTTTATTTTCAATGATAAAATCAATTTTTCTTTTGAGATAATTGCAAAGGTATATATCATATTACATGATTAGTTTGGATAGCAAAATATTTTGAAATATATTTTATATTAGGATGATAAGTAACTATCATTTAAATTCATAATAATATCCAAAGTTATAATTCAATATAATATTTAACTATATATAAATTTTATATAAAGAGAAATTTGAGTTTATTATTTTGAACAATTTAATTAAAAAATATATTTGCATGATAAGATGACAAATGGTAAAATATAAGATCTTTTGAGAAAATGAGTTAAGCATATATTAAATTAATAATTATTTATATTTTTCTAAATTTATAAGTGAAAATAAATTTAATTTTTTTTATTAGGATTTCATAAATAAATAATTTTATATATCTCATAAATATTAGGATATCATTTTGTTATCTCATGATTTTGTGTTGTTTAAAAATTAATGAGTATATATAAAGTTTGAATTCTATATATCTTTTAACTTCTAAATTTATGATGAAAAGAATTATTTATTAAGTTAATAATATTATGCAGACTAAAAGCTAATGAGTTATTATGAATAATTGTCCATTTAGTTGATCATATGAAGTTATTGATTATTAAATCAAAATATTAAATTAATAATCATTTATGATGTTTTCATCTTGCAAGATAAAAAAATATATACTTTATATATGTCTTAGTGGATTAATTAATATACAAATTATATAATCACAAATATTAGGATCTTATTTTGTTATCTCATAATTTTGTATATTTTAAATATTAATGAGTACATTTAAAGTTAGAATTGTAGCTGTCTTTCAATTTCTAAATTTGTTATTGAACAATTACCTTTGTTGTTAATCATGTTAATGTATTGATGAATTTTTACTTTTTTATAATCAAAGTTTACTTTAATTATATATAGAATTTATTCTAAAAATGTTAAAAATAAAATATATAAATTATCCAAAAATATTTAAGATATTCAACATTCATATGAATCAAAATAGGATTTTTGAATTGTGAAAAAATAAAATCATGAAATTTTGTGTGACTTAATTTAATCATGAATATAGAAATAAAAAGGAATAAAAAATTAATAATATTATAATAAATTTAAAAAATTAATTTGCTAAGTGCAAAACTAATTGATGTAAAATCAACAATTTGACAAGAACAATAATTTTATTGAAAAAAATATATAAACATAAGTGCATTAAAGAGATATAAAGAAAGATATACAATATATAAATTGTATTTAACTGGTTAAAGTGCTAAACTATAAGAATAATTTCATATACTTTAAAACTTGGTATTAACATACAAAATAAATAATGTAGAAATTATGAAATTAAATAGAATTATTTTTATTTTTATTATATTTAATACCAAATTAATTTAATAAAATTTTTTGTTGATTATAATTCACTTATAAGTTTAGGAGATGGTTCACTTTTCAATTTGCACAAATAATAGTTTAATGTTTAGGGAATAGAGAAAATTATAAGCACAATTTTTATTAATTTAAATGTGATCAAATTATTAACCTTCTTAGAAGGATTGCTATAACTGATATTGGGATCATAAGCAAATATCTTTTAAATTCATAATAATATCCAAAGTTATAATTCAATATAATATTTACCATTATACAAATTTTATACAAAGAGAATTTGAGCTTATTATTTTGAACATTTCATTAAAAAATATATTAAATAATTATGAAATAAGAGTTTATAACATTAGTCTATATTCTCATAAATTTATTATTCATAAGCATTTGATGCATGTGTAATTATTCTGAAGAGTTTACTAAGAAATATATATAATATTCTTCTTGTGTATATAATTCTTTCATGAATTATTACTTTAATGTTTGATTTGTGCAAAAATATTTAATATATGTGTTTTATAATGATATTTTGTATTTGATTTAATTTTATATTAATTTTATATATTTCAATAATTAATATTTATCAAGCAATTACAAAATCAAAATGGTTGTTGCATATGGTATGTTTATAATTGAAATTAGAAAATCAAATTAATTTCACATTAATTGTATATTTTTTATTAATTAGTATTTTATTCTATTTTAAGCATTTACAAATTTAAGATGGTTGTTATACAATGTAGTTTTATGATTTTAATCACAAAAATAAATTAATAAAATTGAAAGGTTAGATAATAAAATGAAAGTAGATCAATAAGATATAATAGTATCACTTTCATAATTTTTTTAAAAAATATTTATAAAAATATATCTATAGAAGGAAATTATTTAAAATGTCGGAGAGAAAATTTGATTGCAATCTAAATGTTATCATAATTAAAGGAAAAATAAGAAGGAAATGATGAATAATTTCTTGGCAAGATTGGTGAACAAGAGTGAGAAATAGATAAAAGGATTCCTAATTTTGATAGTTAATTATATAACATGATTTATATGAGACTAATAAGTGAATATGTTAAATTAAGATCCTTATTTAAGTTAAATAAGATGTAAAGATGATTATTTAAAAAAAATCATTTACACTATTTGATGTGTAAGACTAAAAAGTAATTTATTTATATCATATTGTCAAATTAAATAGAGATTATTAAATCAAAAATATGTAATTATGTTTTATGATCTAAGTTCTAATAAGTGATTGCAAAGTTTAATGAATTTTATATCTCTTAAAAGTTTGTAACTTGTGATCGAAGAATATTACATCCATTATATCATATTGATATGACCCTGAAAATTTCTCTAGTCGAAGCACGAATCTTGATGCGGAAAGCAATCAGTGAAATGGTGAAGACGCTTAAAATATCATTGAAAACTTTGAGACTAAATTCTTAAAAGCTCTCAAATATAGAGTGTTTATAATCGAGGCTCTCGACGAGCGGTTCCAACAAGCCCAAGATCTTATACATTTGAGCATTCAAATACACAAAATACATCATATGATCAAGGGAATCATCATGAGACATCGATGGAGAGGAGTGGTTGGATTTTGCATGTATTCTGGTCTTACTATAAATAGCCTCTCATTTCCTCATATGAGGAGGCCAAGCGAGAAGGAGAAGAGGGCAAGTAAGAGGAGAGAGCTCTAAAGATCCTCCAAACCTGTCGTGCCTTTCGGCCGTCAACCAGCCTGACCACCGCCTCATCGCCGCCGTCGTCGACCATTGTTGCGGTTAACCTGCACCCGCCATTCGTCGTCGGTCATCACGTCACATCGTCGGTCATCATCGACATCGTCGTCGTCGTCGTCACATCGTCGTATTATCGCGTCGACATCGTCATTATTGTACATTCTATTGTTCCCTTCTCACAATTCCCTTGTCGGAAGATCTTCTTATGAAACGGATACATAGTGGAAACTTTTTTTTGGCTAGGCCGTGGTTTTCCTCTTTTGAGGTTTTACATAAAATTCAGGTTTTATTGTTCACTCTTTAAATACGTGTGCTAAACTCCCAAAGAAGCTAAAGGCGAACTTTACTCTACCTGGTTTTCGCAACACATATTAAGGATCGATTGATTTTAAAGTCCAACTTAACCTTAATTATATTTATACTTTTTCTCAAATTTAAAAAATATTAAATATAAAAAATTAACAACAAATATGTAAGAATTTTAAAATGCATGTCTATAAAAGAATGTTATTACAAATTATAAATAAGAATATAAAAAATATATGTGTGACATAATTTAATCATACATATGTAAAAGTAAAAATTCATAAATCTACAATGTATGTTATAAAAATAAATAATTTATAATTTATAAAACATGTACCTGATTGGTGTAAAATCAATAGTATGATAATAATAAAATTTATCTGTAAGAAAATAGAAAGAAATATATTAGAGCGGCAACAAAAAGATATGTGATATATGAATTTTTTATAATGATAATAAAATATTTATTAAATTATCACACACATGCATACACAATATTTCATTATCTAGTATTAGAGTGACAAGTAAAAATAGAGTAAAAGAAATAAAAAGTGTATATATGAATTACTTATGTTTAAAACTCATATGCATTAGAGATTTATCCCTAGTGTAGATCGCACAATAAAATAAATTCAAAGGAAAGAAAATAATTGTAAGATGTAGAAGTTAGATAAAAATATAAACGAACTTGAAAGTATGGACTCAAGGAACTAAATAGATAGAAACACCATTTGAATAATCAATTGTTGGTTGAACACCTACAACCTTTCATAGCCAAAATAGACAAATTTATGTACATAACACAATTCTTATTATTTACATATCTAACTCATAAAATTTGAGATTTAAAAGAACAACTCTTTTCTATGCATAAAAAAGTGCATTTGACTTTAGAAAATAATGATGGTGTTATTTTATGTAATAATAGAGATTTGAGTGCTATTTAAGTGACAAATAAAGGTTTAGGTGGTAGATATGTAAATATATAAGAAATATATGATTTATATAAAAATAGAGCAAAATGCTTTCAAAAAAATAGGAAATTTTGCACACATAGTACACAATTCTTATGCATTTACATCTTAACTCACAAAGCATAATAGTTAGAAAATGACTCTTTTTTATGCATAAAATATGCATTTAATTTTAAAATTAATGATGATATAAACTTTAATGTAATAAAAGAGATTTGAGTGCCATTTAAGTAAAAAATAAAAGTTTAGATGATAGATAAGTAAATATATAAGAAATATATTCTTTATATATAAATAATATAAATTATCTTTTCATCTATAAGATGCACTCTTTGGACTTTTTTGGACTTTTTGACTATAAACAATTGTAAAACTATCACCTCACATCACTCACATCAAAAATGAATGACTAGGATTTCCTATTGGAAGAAACACAAGTCACTTTTTAATAAGTATATATATATATATATATATATATATATATATATATATATATATATATATATATACACTCAAATTATCAATGTCGAGACTAAAATATCCATACAAATCCATATTCACACATTTCTTCTATAATGTCAAACTATTTAAACATTCTACCTTTTAGCAAACTAATCACTAAAACCATGCTTTCACACAATGGCTTCCTTAACATATAACAACACACAACAGTCAAGGAAAAAAATAACATCAATCACAAAGATTTAATATCACATCAAACAAGACTAAAAAAATTATAGTGACACCTTCTCTACAAAGGAAACTTTTTTTTTTGGAATAAATTAAAATTATATGTAAGAAGATTAAATGCATTTCTTAATTTGTTTTGATATTTGAATAACTGGTTCCTCCAAGAGGTGCATTTAAATGCCTAACAGGCTTAGCTAAAATATCTTCTTGTTTTTATAGAACTTGCAAATTACATGAAGAGTAGTTTCACAAAAGAACTTCCTTTTGAGTTTAGGATCAGAGCTTTGTGTCACGGATCTATATTAAGGGAGGTCAGTCATACTCTCTTAGCCATACACAACGAGAGAAGTTTCTAAAAGAATTATAGAAAGATGAGGAACAACGTCGAGGACTCCAGAAGGTTCCACCAAATTCTAGAAGGCTTTGGAGACTGAATGCTTCAAGAGAACTCTAGGATAGTGTGGAATATTCTAGAAAGCCTTGTATATGCTAGGAGTGATGTGGAATAATCTAGATCATGTATATTCTATGGGGAGGAATATAAATAAAGATCCTCACCACTTATTTGTAAGCAAGTAAGCAAGCATTCTTGTATTGCAAAGATCCTTTGCTTAGTGAAGTGCTTTCCTTACTTTCAAACTCTTCTCTCTAAAGAGTTTTGAGCATTCTAGTCTTGCGTTGTAAGAGTTAAGCTGACTTAGCATCAAGAAGGAGTGCTAAGGTCACACAGGCGACTATTGTTGAAAAAGTCCCTTCATAATAGTTGGTATCAGAGCGCAGGTTGGAGGCATGACGAAAGCTAACAAGGAACAAGTTGTTAGATCAGAGACCATGAATGTGGAATCATCTCAATAAGGCTAAGGTCGTGAGGAGCAGCGTGATCCTGCGACATCCAAGTGTGGTGAAAATATTCTTGCCTTCATCTATCATTTTGAAGAGGATAAATGAAAATATAAATATACACCTTTTAGTTGGGACACCACGTAGATCGGCATGTATTCTTATTAGGTAATCGGGTACGACATTGAGGAGAGGTGTACTATCTTGAAAGATATAAGTCACCACCCTACAATGGACCTAATCACCTCAATAAGGACTCTTAAAGAAAATGGGTCTGCATATGTACCAGAGATCTTCTCCTACTTTACATGGAAAATTAAAGTAGAGCTTATTTTAAACTGAGTTCATTAAGTTCCCTACAGGGGCAATCCCCCATAGTTAATTGCATCATAAGGAAGAAGATTCCTTATGAATACTCTCAATTAAGGTAAATGATCATTGTCTCCAAAGATTTCAATAGGGAGGACTATCAATCGATTAGTTTATTTTTGACAAATCATGTGGGATCGATCAATGAGGAAGTTCTTATCAAAGCCAAATGGAGGTGAGTAGGGGGTGTTTAGGATACTAGAAAGACTAAAAAAAATTATAGTTGATATGACCCTGAAAATTCCTCTAGTCGAAGCACGAATCTTGATGCTAAAAGCAAGCTAATCATAAATTGAAACTGGTCGAGATCAAGCACTTAAAATATCATGAAATTTTGAGACATCATAAATTCTAAAAGCTCTCAAATATGGAGTGTTTATAATGAAATCGAGCGTCTCGACGAGTCGGTTCCAACAAGCCAAAGATCTTACAATTCTGACTTTATTTGGGCATTCAAATACATAAAATACATCAAATGATCAAGGGAATCATCATGAGCCGTTCGATGGAGAGGAGTGGTTCGGATTTTGCATGTATTCATAGAGACGCCACTCCTCCAATCTATAAATAGCCCCTCATTTCTTATTTGAGGGGAGGCCAAGTGAAGGAGAAGGAGGGCAAGCAAGAGAGAGGAGAGAGCTCTAAAGATCCTCCAAGCACAATCGTGTCGCCACTCGACGGTCGTCAACCACCGCCGCCATCAGCCGCCATTGCTGATCCTCGCCGTCGTCGACCATTGTTGCCGGTTATCATCACCGACCACTATCGTCGGTCATCAGCATCAACATCGTAGTCAACATCATCGTCAACATCGTCGTCGACATCGGCGGCGTTAACATCGGCGTCAACTTTGCGTCGTCGACCATTGTTGCCGTCATCATCACGCGACTAGCGTCGGTCATCGATAAACATCGCTTCGTCGTCGACTTGTCGTCAACTTCGTCGACATTACATTCTAGCTGTTTTCCTCTCTCTCATATACAATTTTGTAATCCCGACGGAAGATCTTGTACTCAAAAGCGGTACATAGTGGAAGCTTTTCCTAGCCGTGGTTTTTCCCTCTTTTCGAGGTTTTTCACGTATTTTGGAGTTTTATTGTACGCTCTTTAAATACCTGTGTCTTTTCCCAAAGAAGCTAAAATTTTATTCTACCATCGGTTTTCTAGCAATAGTATGACGCCGTCCGCGGCCATTATGTCATATTGTATAACGACCAAGTTCCCCAACAAGATCAAAACCACCATCGAGATGTAACATTTTAAGCTTTTATGGAGCGCAAGCGGAGAATGAAGATTCATCAAACTTAGTTCCTTCATATTTTGTCAAAAACTAGGGGCAAATCTTAATCTAAAAAGATTATCCAAATCGATATTCTGGATATCTAATTGATTCGATTAAAGCAAGTCGAATACTAATGAAAAAGGCAGGTTAACATCGCGTAACACTCGACAAACAACCTGATAGGTCAAAATCCTCAATTCAATTCGACCTCTTCCATACAGTTAACGTCGGGTAACACTCAAAACAACCTCGATAGGTCAAAATTCACGGATTCAATTCGACCTCTTCCAACAGTTAAATCGGGTAACACTCGACAAACAACCGGATGGGTCAAAATCTCGGCCATTCAATTTAACCTCTTTCATGTTGCGTTATCGGGTAATACCCTAACAAACAACCTCGGATAGGTCAAAATCTCGGATTCAATTCGACCTCTTCCATACAGTTAACGTCGCCACTCGACAAACAACCTCGGATGGGTCAAAATCCTCAACGATTCAATTCGACCTCTTCCATAGTTAGCGTCGCCGGGTAACCAACAATCCGGATGGGTCAAAATCCTCGGATTCAATTCAACCTCTTCCATATAGTTAACATATCGTAACACCCGAAAACAACCTGTAGGTCAAAATCTCAACAGTTCAATTGACCTCTTCCATACAGTTAACGCCATCGGGTGACACCACGACAAATAACCGATAGGTCAAAATCCTCGATTCAATTCGACCTCTTCCAAGTTAATTTCGGGTAACACTCAAATAACCGGATGGGTCAAAATCTCGGATTTAATTCAACATCTTCCATACAGTTAACGTCATGGGTTAACATCGCCGGGAACACCACGACAACCTCGATAGGTCAAAAGCTCCTTGGTGGACTTCCTGCCTTCCACACAGTTAGCGTCGGGTAACACTCGACAAAACAATCTCGGATGGGTCAAAATCCTCGGCGGATTCATTCGACCTCTTATAACGTCATCGGGTAACACTCTAACAAATCTCGGATGGGTCAAAATCCTCGGATTCAATTCAACCTCTTCCATATGTTGCGTCATTGGGTAACACAACAAACAACCTCGGATAAGTCAAAATCCTCAACCTAATTGACCTCTTTCATACAGTTGCGTCGCCGGGTAACACTCGACAAACAACCGGATGGGTCAAAATCTCCGGATTCAATTCAACCTCTTCCACACGGTTAACGTCCGCAAGACTCGAAACAACCCAGGATAGTCAAAAGGTCCTTGGTGGACCTCCTGACACACAGGTTAATGTCCGGGTAACACTCGACAAACAACCTCGATGGGTCAAAATCCTGTTCAATTGACATCTTCCATAGGTTAACGTCATGGGTACCGACCAATAACCTCAGATGATTCAAAAATCCTCAGTGGATTCAATTCAACATCTTCCATACAGGTTAACGTCATCGGGTAACACTCTGACAAACAATCTCGGATGAGTCAAAGATCCTCAGCGGATTCAATTCAACCTCTTTCATACAGGTTCACGTCATCGAGCAAATACTATGATAAACAAGCTCGGATAGGTCAAAAATTCTCAACAGATTCAATTCGACAACTTCCATACAGGTTAGCGTCGCCGGGTTTCGTCATGGGTCGACAAACAACCTCGGATGGGGTCAAAATCCTGGATTCAATTCAACCTCTTCCATGTTAACATCGCCGGGTAATACCGACAAACAACCGGATGTCAAAATCCTCGATTCATTCAACCTCTTCCATACAGGTTAACGTCATCGGGTAACACTTTGACAAACAACCTCGGATGGGTCAAAATTCTCAGCGGATTCAATTCAACCTCTTCCACACAGGTTGACGTCATCGGATAACACTCTCACAAACAACCGCGGATAGGTCAAAGATCCCCGTCGGCCGCCAACCACCGTCACCGGTCACCGCCGGCTGCATGGTCGCTGTGCCTATGCCGTCATTCGCCAACCATCACCGGCAATTTTCGCCGGTCACCACCAACGTCACCGGTCATCCTCGCCGACTACCGACGCCAGTCGCCACCGGTCGTCGCGATTGCTGGACCACACCGTCGGCAACGTCATGCGCTACGCTGCCGGTCCGCCGACTTCGTCGGTCTTTGCCGCATACTACGTAGTGGTCCATCGTCGGCTAATGCGGTTTCGCTGTGACCATCGCGATTTTGTCGGTCCCTCACATATCACGCTATACCATGTTATCGCGCCACGAGCCATCCGCCGACAATTTTGCGGTCACCCGCGTCGTCGGTCATCGCATCGATCGGTGTCGTCACCATCGCCGATTCGCTGCATTTGCCAGGCCACCTCGTCGCTTAACCCCAATTATCCTGCCTCCGTCGACCGGTAGGTCCATCATACCGCTGATCAGCCACATTACCATCGCCCGGTCCTTGCTAGACCATCCGCGGCAATTTCGTCGGTCCCGACCAGTCACCGGTCCGGCCATTACCGCTACCGCTATCGCCGGCCGGTCACATCGTCGCCGGTCATCACGCTAAATTATGCCGTCGGCCAATGCTGATTCTGCATTGCCACCCGTCGGTTGCCACCGTCAGCCGCTCTGCGTATTCGTAGTAGGTCGTCATGCCATCGTCACCACCGACCATCACGGCATCTCGCCTCACCACCATCGTCACGGTTATCCGCCAACCCGTCATGGTCCATGGCCGTACTGGTCGACCACCATCGACGTATCGCCGTCACCAGATCTCGGTTATCGTCTCCTTGATCGCCTCCAAACCCGGACGGTCCGACGAGGCCGGTTGACTCCTCTTACGAGGAAAATCGGAACAACGATGTATGTACCCCGGGTTTTGATCGCCTCCGATCCCGGTCGGTCCGACGAGGTTAGTTAACACCTCTTTCGAGGGAAAATTGGAGCCTTGCCATATGAACTACGGGTCTTTATCGCATCCGAACCCGGTCGGTCCGACGAGGTTAGTTAACACCTCTTTCGAGGAAAATCTAGTATGAGCTATCTTGAATATTTATAAAACTAGCACTTTTCTTATGCAGAAAAAGATTCATTTCACTTGAAAAAAGTAACCAGGGTGGTATTTTTAATATAATAATAAAGATTTAAGTGCTATTTAAGTAAATATTCAAGTTTAGGTTAGAAATATGTAAATACATAAGAATTGAGTGGTATGTATGTAAATCCCCCCTAATTAATATTAGATATAAAAAGGGCAAATTCATTTTTTTATAATTAAAAGGGTAATTTTGTAATTCCATCTTTAAAACATAAATTGCCCTCGTCCCAGCCTCTCCGGGCCTCCCACCCACCGTCCGCGGCCGCAGCCACGCACAATCTTGCAAAGCGTCTCTCCGTCACTCCCAAGCCCCACACAGCACGCACCTCTTTCTCTCTCTCTCTCACTCCCTACTCCTCCTTTTCTCCTTCGATCTCGACGCCGACGGTGACGTTGCTGCTTGTGCAGCTGTGCCTCCCTCCCCTTTTCCCTCAGTCACGACGCCTTGCACGACACGGTGATGCACAGACTGAAAGGCCACCGTTCCCCTCTCCCTCCTTTCCTCCCTCCCGAGGCGATTCACACACACGAACATCACGGCTACTACTAACAGGTATAATTTTATGGAGATTTATCCATTGTGTGCGTCCTTGGTTAGAGTGCATTTGATCAAGTTACCATAAAAATAAATTGAACTGAGGTATTTATCAATGGAAGTATGCGACTTTCCTCTTTTGATGATCTTCAAGTTTTAAGTTCCTTTTGTTATATCACTTGTAGGGGCTGCTTGACTGCACACAGGATTTAACTTAAGTAGGATTTAGTAAATCCAGTAAATCTAGATTTAGGGGCTGTTTGGATGCCTGAAAAAAGATTGCAGTGTAAAGTGAATGTAATGTATTTGGATTACTTTAAGATTGCTTAGTTGAGAACTCTATAAATACATGAGTTTGTTTTTTTATGTTCGGTAGAATAAATGTAATGTAAAGTATTTTTGGGGTTGTGGGTCGGCTGGCGGCGTTGGTGGCGGCCGAGTCGGAGGAGATGGACGGCAAGATGGCTGAGGCGGTGGATAACACTTTACACTGGCCGATATATTTGGAATTCGCCCAAATCGGGTGAATTCCAAATATACAGAAAATGACCCTTTCAATGTTATTCTAAATACTTCAATTTGAAATTTTATTTTGCATCATGCCAAACTCAAAAGAAGTTAAAATTCACTACATTCACTTTACTTTACTTCATTTTACACTCAAACCAAACAACCCCTTAGTAAATCCTGTGAAATTTAAATCCAAAAAACCATTTATTATGCTGATAGTTAAGTCCAGTTAAATCCTATGCTATTGTTTGGGTACTTATATCAGGATTTAAATTAGTTATTTTATTTAATATTTAAATAATGAATATTTAGAGTCTATTTTTATTGTATTTTTTATCACAAAATAAAACTAAAAAAGACTAGTTAAATAATTAAGTCAAGAAGATGTAAGCCATGTTATTAAAAATATAATAGCATGTAGATGAGAATATTAATTGAAATTATATTAAATAATATGTAATGAATACTTTAATGAAAGTTATAGAAGCACAATGAAAAAATAGCAAATGGTAGCAATTAACATATCATTCTCAAATATTATTTAAATAACTAATAAAATATATAATTCGTCTATGTGCTAGGATTATGATTGAAGATATCTAATGAGTTAATTAAATAATAATTTCTATTTAATTTATTTACATAAAAATAATGATCATAATTAAATTAATTAAAATATAATTATCATAATATAATATATCAATTAATCATAAATCTATTAATCAATCATAAAATAGTAAGCCTATATCAATTTCATCTAATTCTCTTAAATTATAATTAATCTAAGATAATATATTAATTAATTATTATCTAAATAATTGAAAAATTAATTTAAAAAATAATAATAAAAGGGTAGGAATTGACGGGATTTCGTTCAAAACTCTCATTTTTGTACTCCTTCCATTTCAGCACCAAAAAGAAAGAGAAGGAGACGCCAAGGTGATCCTCGCCTTCCTCGCTGCTTTTCTAAATCAAAATCCACTTATCAACATGATTTAGTAAATCCGGATTTAACTTGCGAAAGTGGCTTTAACGGGATTACAAAAGTAGGGGATTTAACTTGTCCGAAATGCCGTTTGGCTGAATTTAAGTTAAATCTGGCTTTAATCCTACTCAAATCCTGCAACCAAACAACCCCATAGTAATATTTCTATAAATAATTGTCATGGATATCAAGTCAACTAACTTAAAGTTAACTGTTAATTGCTAATACGCATCCTAATTGTTAACTGTCATTTGTTAACTACCTGAAGTTAATTGTTATGAATATCAAGTTAAGACTATTTCATATTATTTCATCCCCAACAAATGATTTTTTTATATAGGAAAAGCCAATCAATATGGTTTTTTAGTATTCTTCCATATGCACATTATTATGTTTTGCAGCTCTTTGCTAAAATTTAAGTAGAGGTGTTTATAAGAGAAGTGCCGACGAAGAATAAAGGAAAGCCCTTGAATCCCATAAATTTAACTACTCTCATGTAATTTTGCAAATCATGTTAAATCTAAAACTGAAGAGAGATATGAAATTTAGCACTATTGTAACATTTACTTGCTCAAAAAAAAAAGTCATTAAATCTTGTAAATCCTACTACTCCCAAGGTTTCACCATGTTAAATTTTAAAATGAAAGGCGATATGTGATTTAACATAATTGTAAATTTCAGGGAGTAGCTTTTCTATTATTTTATTTTTAGACCACTACTAAATATCTGTTTTATTCAGTGTTGTGAAAACCGGACCAATCGGCCGATCGGACCGGTTCAACCGTGAACCGGTCATAAGGCCGGTCCGATCACCTAGAAAAACCGGATTTGCATTGGACCGGTTCAAACCGGGAGAATCACGGTTGAAAACCGTCATTTTAAATAATCGGCGTTCAATAAATTCTCTCTTAATCACTATTTTATATTATTTAATCAAATAATTAAAAAATATATATATTTTAATAATAATTTTTAATTTCTTTTATAAATTTTAACATCTTATTTTATTAATATGAATGTAACTAAGTTATTTTATGATATAACTACCATGCAACCACTTAAGTAGTTTACAAAGGTTATATTTTGGAACTCTTTTTTGTATATAAAGAGTTCAAACCTATTCCTCTTTATGATGTGGGACTAAAGAGTGGGAATAAATAGTGCAATTATATTTTAATTTTGAGAATAATAAATGACATTAAGATATAAGATATAAGAATAACATTTGAATTTTTAACTTCATATTTTTATTACAAATTATATTTTATAATATTAAAAATATATTTTTATAATAATATTTTATATACTATATTTTTTATGATAGCTATATTTTATAATGTTTTTAAAAATGACTTTTATATTTTTATTACAAAAATATAATTTTAATAATAATATTTAGTTGTTAGATATATTTTACAAAGTTTTAAAATAATTTTTATATTCTAAATCATATAGTTTTAATACAAACTATAATTTTTTTTAAATTATATTTTATACTAATTTTCATAAACTTATATAATAATTTTTTTGATATATTTAATATACTTATCTAAATTTATAATTCACAATAATTATAACTAAATGAGCTTTTATCAACCTTTAAAATTATAATTACTAGTAATATTATTTATATATTTTTATTTATTTTTATTATATATTTATCATATATTTAAATTATTGTATTATTTAATTTGATATATATTTAATCATTTTAATATTTATTACATCATCCGGTTCAACTCCGCTCGAACCATCGAACCTTGAACTTCTCCCTTTTACGGTGCTATGACTGGTCTGGTTTTTACAACCTTGATTTTGTTATTGCCTCTTTACAGTTGTTAAAAAATTTTTGTAATTAGAATCAAATTATAAAACTAGATATGTTAGGTTGTGGTATTTATATTAAAACCAATTATCCTACTTTTTAGAAAAAAAAAAAACTATAATACTAAGAAAGTTTTACAAAAAGTTATCTTTTCACATAACAACCCTATTTGCACTTTGAGAAACAAGAGCTATGGGACCAAAACGACCCTTGCATCAAAAAATCAATTTGTCATGATTTAGCTAAAATTCTGAGCAAATCTTAGAAATGTCTTGCAACCAAAGAACCCCTTGAAGTGACCTATTAGTTGGCATGAATCTATAAAAGATGTAGAAAAAGAGTAGAGGGTAAGATAGAGGGCATGACAATCCAAAATTGTAATTACCATAAGTTTAATTTATTCAAGATAACTGCAGTACTCTAAAATGCATGTTTACTTTGAAATTATATATATATATATATAAATATAAAATATGATGCTGTAATATTCTATTAAAATATATTTTAAAATAATTTTGATATTTGC
Organism: Cymbidium sinense; assembly: GCA_021442155.1. Lineage (NCBI taxonomy): Eukaryota > Viridiplantae > Streptophyta > Magnoliopsida > Asparagales > Orchidaceae > Cymbidium > Cymbidium sinense. The sequence goes on along the minus strand of CM038218.1, from coordinate 72,400,921 downwards.
ATAATCTTTTTTTTTTTTGGCTAAGAAACAATGATACAATTCATTGAAATTCTAAAAAAATTAACCTATTACATTCAAATGATTTGTTTTGAGTTTGTTGTTAGTCTGATTATAAATTATCTTTGCCATATTGTAGACTATTATGTACTATATTATATATATTTTATTTTTATGTGTATTGTAACTATCAAAATAGGAGATTGCTTATTCAATTAAAATTCTTTACAAAATTAACATATAGCAATATATGCAAGATTTCTATAACTATACGATGTATATTTTACAAACTATTTTCACTAGAGTATTCTAGATATATTACAGTGTTATTGAATATTTTTTTGCTCTAAATTTCAATTGTATAAAATTTATGTTTAACATTATGTAATTTATATAATTACAATTATGCTTTTTCAATATAAATATTAAATCACTATTTCGAAGCTTATATACCATGCCATTTCACCTCCTTAAATCTTGAGAGAGAAGGAAGAGGGAAGGACGGAAAGAGTAATCGATGAGAGAGAAGTTAAGGTTTGGAGATTTTATGGTCATTTTTTTTGAAGTGGTTAGTTGAGAAAATTATTTAGTTCTAGGTAAATTATCATTTCCTTACCTCTGTTTTTAGTTATTTTATTTTTTCTGTGATTATTTTTAATGCTGTCATATCTTACACAAAATTAAGATATCCGGATACTTTTAACAATTTTTTTATTGAAACTTTTAATATGTTGTTACCTTAAATATTTTGTATATGTTGATATAATTATATTACGTATTTACAAAGTATTTTTTATATTTAAGGCACATTTTCTTATCTATGTGGTGCAAATTAATCAAAAAATTCGATAAATTTATGCCACATCATATTGGCATAAAATGGATGACATACATAATTATTGTAGCTCACGTGTTATAGTTTATACATGCTAAAGTGAGTACATTGAATTATTCTTTGAAACTCCAACATCTTTTTTTTGCATAAAATTTTATATGCTTTAAACGTGATATGATGAGATGAATGCTAATTGTAGTTTGAACTATTAATTATGATAATACATACTCTGAAATATGTGCATATAAGAAAGGATGATTATTATAATTTAGCTTGGTAGAAATATGATATCCTATATAGGATGATGGACTGACAGGATTTTCCTTTAAATTTGAGTTAGTGAGGTGATCTCGAGATAGAATGGAAAATATATTTGATTTCCACTATCACTTCTGGTCTTCTGCCTCCCTTGGTTCTGAAATCTATCTTCCTTTCTCATTCCCCTAGAATCACCCTATACCATAATACCATTGTGAATTAAAATTCTTTGACTCCCAAATCCATGTTATATCAGGTTCTAGTAAAGTTTCTTTATTGCTTTTTCATGTACATGCTTGATTGGTTCTGTTTGGAACTAGCAATTTCAACTAGATGTTGACATTTGGAACCAACAATTTCCAACTTTTTGGTTCTATTAAATCGATTGCTTCAATGCCACACATTGCTAGGCTTAAAAGGGTTAACCTACTTACTGTGTACATTCAATTTATGGGGAGTTGTATCGATTCATATTCTTTGTTGTTTCATTTTACCATATTTGTTTATAATTACTATCCGGGATTTACCACATTGATGAAGCTCATGAAAGAACAATTCATACCGATGTTCTACTTGGCTTGTTGAAAAAGGTTCAGAATGAAAGGTTAAAACAACACAAGCTTGACAAGCCAGATATAAACATTCTTGTCAAGTTTGATAATGAAAGTCAGAGCTCAAATACAAAATTTACTCCTTTAAAGTTGATTATAATGTCTGCTAGCTTAGATGCAAAGGGTTTCTCCGAGTACTTCTGTGGTGCTAAAGCTTTTTATGTTCAAGGGCGTCAGTACCCTGTGGATATATTCTATACGTACCTTCCAAAGCCTGATTACGTTGATACTACTCTTATTACTATTTTTCAGGTATATTATTTACATTTAAACTTGTTGTGCTTTTACTTGTATAGTCCATCTCTTTGTTCATCATGTTTTTCCACTAACATCCAGGTTTACTCGCAGCGATAACTTTAAGTTACATATCCATATTTTGTAGCATGGAGAGATAGAACGCTCTGTTTTTTTTTTTGGGTAATTTATCACGTTTATAATTATCTCAATTATTCACGACCTATCATACATCGACACTTCCAAAATCAGGATGCGGTCAGACATGTGTTGAACTAACACGTCTAACATCGACATGTGTCGACACAACAAAGAAGTGTCCGATTAAAATAATATTAAAAAATTAAAGGGACACGTGTATCCTAAATAATTGAATTAAAATTATTTTAAAAATATTTTAATCATAGTTTGTTATATTTTAAATTATTGTAGAGAATTTTAGAAATTTAGAGAATGATATTTGAGCTAAAAAGAGAGAATAATAAGATATATTTATTACAAATAATTTTAATTATAAAAAATTATAATTAAATTTATAAATTTAGAATTAATAATAAATTTTATTCATTAAGATTATTAAAGTACAATAAAATAAATTACTTAAGTAATATATATATATATATAACTTAAGTAATTAATTTAAAATTTTTAATTAAATGACTTATTTTTTATTATTTATCTATTTAATTTATACATATTATTCTTAATTATTATTATAATGTCGTAATTCCTGCGTGCATGTCTCGTATTTTTAAAATAAGTATATTAATTAAATGTATGTCGTATGCTCCCGTGTTAGGTAATACGTATAATTCGACTAAAAACTTGTGCATGAACTATTAATTCATAGCTTAGTTAGTCTATTACCTATGGAGAGCTATGTTTAAGTTGCCTTCATCATGAGACATTGAGGATCATGGATTTGAATAACTGAAACAACCTATCTACATTGAAGGGGTTAAGAATGTAAAATTGCATACATGAAATCCTCATTGACAGAAAAAGCATCATACATTTTGTACTCCTTTCTTGTTTTATCTAGTTTTCCACATGTCATTTTTATTTTTTGTAGTCTGGTTTGGTAGAATTACAACATTATTGTTGTTTCCATTAACAGTTTTATAGTTTGTGCATTATTTTAACTGTTTTGGTCCCATGTTTTAAAACTAGATTCATTTGGAGGACGGACCTGGGGATATCCTTGCTTTTCTAACTGGTCAAGAAGAAATTGAATTAGTAGACATGCTCGTCCACGAGCGACTTAAACAATTACCTGAGCATAGCAGGAACATTCTAACTGTTCCTATCTACTCATCTCTTCCTTCGGATCAGCAAATGAATGTCTTTAAGCCAACTCCATCCAATTTTCGAAAGGTAGCATGACCCTATATTTCTGAAAAAAGCACATCATCTGACAAATTTTCATGCGTTTATCTTTTTGCAAAAACATCATCTGAAAAATTCTAATTATTATTTTTGGACCTGTGATCGCTTGTTATCATTAGTTGATCCTCTTTATTGATCTACATGTCAGTAATTGAATTCTTCTCTTCACTCGGATGTGTTTTTTTCTCTCTTGAAACTAATTATGCACCTTAAGTGAAATTTTTATCCATAAAGTGAAATTTCTTACTTTTTAGTGTCATTTGGCTATTATGCAGTCTTAGAAGACTAGTGTTTAATGTCTGCATAAATTATCAAAAAGGAAGGAACCACCAAATTTTATCGATGGAATTTTAACTTTTGATGAATATACAAGGATATTATTAGTGGCTCTAGAAATTTAATTTGATATACAGCTTGATATTATTTATTTATTCCTATGGAATCCCATCATTTTCGATTATATATATATTTCATTGAAAACGTTTTCTATTGTTTAGTTTCCTCACAAAATCACCATGCTTAAACATTTAGCTGACAAAATAAAATTTTTCATGCTGAAAGGTGCATTGACAAGTTGAATGGAGCATTAGAAACTAATGGAATTCAATAAGGTTTTGATTTCATTTTTGATCTTTATTTTTTTTTATTATGATGTCTAATTATGAATCTATGAAATTAAAGGGCTATGATCAACATTTAAAGAGAGCTAGACATTCCGTTAGGCACACTAGTGAGGTGCGGTGATGCTACCGACCTCTCGTGTAAACATCATTACTATGGCATTCCATATGTAAGCTCTTAAATTATTTGGAAGGTGGATGTGGCCAGCTCAATTCCTTGGTTATAGAGATATGTGTTGAGAAAGGAGAATTTAAGATACTGATTGATTGTTTATGATATAAAATTAAATCAACTATATTAAAAATTGGACTAATATTAGATTTTTGTACAGTTTTTAAGTTATAAGTATTCATTTATTTCGTTGTATAATCTATAATGGTCATATTTTTCTATTTGTTAAATTTTTAATGTTTGTTCTTTTTAGGTGACATTATTATTTGATTATTTGGTTTGAATTCTACATATCTCAAATTTTATTTGTAATAAACTTTTAATCATCACAACTAATAGTTTCATGTTAATACTTTCACACAAATCATGCATATGACGGATGAATAATAAGATAATGATATGATACTAAATTATTTATATGCTTCCTTATAGTACATTATAATTAATGACTTGTGGAAGAGATGGTGAAGAGTACTTACAAATTGATATTTATTGAATATTGCATAGTTTTGTGTTGTTAACAAAAAAGCCACATAAATATGGCATGTCTAATGGGCAAACTCTTTTAAAAAATTATGCAAATAGTTTAAGAAATAGTTGCGAAAGTTATGTATCTTGGATTCAATAAGATAAATGAAATTGTAAATTTTTAGGTTTTTTTGGAGGCAGTTACCGTTACTAAAATATTTGATATGTCAATACACTTTTGACTTTCTTTAGAAGCTTGAATTTAATTAATTTATATATCAAGAAACCAAGGAATAAAAAATACAATTAATATTAGTTTGATTTGTAGATATAGATACTTTGTGTATATACTTTATCGAGAGTTGCATTATTAAAAAGTTTAATTGATTTATTAACTTCACATTTATGATTCAGATTTAGAAATGATCTCATGCATAAATTCATTATCAAGTTCATATTTTAACTCTTGCTCAATTTTGTATTCTGATTCATGAATAAGTTTAAACTTTAATGCACCTTTAATTTAATATATATATATATAATTGTAGATCTTTCTTGTTATAATTGTAAATTCATTATCAAGTTCATATGTTATAATTGTAAATCTTTCTTTGCATTTGATCCATCATCCAAAAATATTCATGAATTGTTGTTTTTTTCAATTGGATAAACTTTTGACTATGCATGATTTCTATTTTGATGCATATTTAACAAGCTCTAAATAATGTAATAATAATTTATCGTGGTGTTTATTTTTGAAATGCAGGATATCATGCATATCTTAGGGGGTACTTATTCAAGTGATCGGGTACGACATTAAGGAATGATGCACTATCTCAAAAGATAGAAACCATTACTCTATAATTAACTTAATCACCTAATAAGGACTCTTAAGGCATGATGTGTTTTCGAATATACCGGAGATTTTTCTCTTACTTTATATGGAAAAGTAAAACATGATTTATTTAAAATCGGGTTCGTTAAGTTCCCTATGGAGGCAAGCTCCCATAGTTAATTACATCGTAAGGAATGAGAATCCTTTAGGAATATTCTCGATTAAAGTAGAAACTAAAGTCTCTAAAGATTTCAAGGCTAGACTATTGAATGATTAGTTGTATTGGAAATTCAAGTGGGAAAACTCAGGGATAATACTTATTATCGAAGCCAAAAGAAACGAGTAGGGAATACTCATGATACTAGGAAACTTAGTGAGCTCAACCTATCTTATAACTGGGCTTTATATGTTTGAAGTTGAAGAGATTTATTTATTTGAGTTGAAATTTTATTAAAAAGTTAGGACTTATAATCCAATAACACAAGATTGTGAAAATGCCTATGATGTGAAGATTTATGCTAGTAGCATGAAGGAAACAGCTACTTCGGATCCTAAATCTAAGGAGCTTTGACATAAGCCAAAGTGTGATCTAAATCTAAGTGAAAATGAGCATAAGGTTTATCTCCACAAGAGAGGATAAATCGTCCAACTGGTGGACTTACAATCGCCTGGAGTGGTAGCCAGTTAACACCTCATACTTTAAATCTATGTAGTCTGGTCATATGATTTGCAAGATAGTTAGAATATTGTTTATTTAGAAAGAAATTAAAGTCCTTAAACCCACTTCCTAAGAGATTGGATTATGAGTTGTATGAATAATGACTTAATTTAATAAAAAATCTTTTCAAATCTTAATTGATTTTTGACACTTCATTTTGACCAAAGCCATAAGATTTCTTATGCCTAAATGCATGATGAAATTAATTATGGGCGAAATCAGCGAGAAAGAGGTATTTTCTAACACAGAGGAGACCCTCAAAGGTTAAGTCTTCTCCTATCGTGCAAGGATGGAAACCATCTCTTAACAAGAGTGAGAGAATATGAATGCATGATGTTAAACAAACAACATTCAGCTAAAGAGTTGCTAAATATTTTAATTATCTACATTTATGTTCTAGGCTTTATGTGAGGTTATGAATTGTAGAAAATTTTAATTATGAGTGATTAATTGGGATAAAAAAATTAATTTTATCCTCAAAGTCTAATCGCATCCAGGCTACACATTCAAATAGCAATCATGTAAGAAACTAAGAAAAGACATGCCATTTCTAATGCACAAGATAAACATAACATTAATCAATTTTATAACTAGCACAAAAAAATAAGAGGCTGATGCTGTCGGGTGCCGTCGTACAACCCGAAATAGAAAAAGAAAGTAGAGCTCTTTCCTTATACAACTCGGTACATAAAAGAATAATTATAATTTACAATGAATGAATGATATTAGGTCTTCATTCTTCATGCTTCATGTCTTCATCTTCATATCTCCATTTGATTTGGTTTACTCCACTTAAAAGACATCGCATGGCCTCCCAGAACAAAACTTTCTAGCCAATGTTCATCCTTATTCCCCCATAATATTAATCCTAATTTCTAATGCAAAATTATATTAAAAACAAAAAAAGTAAATCTAACTACACCTGCAAAACAAGTGTTAGCTAAACATACATACAACCATAAGCAGTTATATCGCCCTAACTTAGATTATACTTAAGGGGCTTAAGCAACTTGCAAAGAGAGCATTTATATTTATTTTTAAGCGACCTTTTTAGCATAATCTCTTGTAGAAAATATGATTAAATCGCCAAATTCATCACTTGTCTGTATAACGTCTGTCAAGCGTTAAATAAAACATACATCAAATCAAACTATCCTAACATAAAGCTAGAAGTAGTGATTTAATTCTAATATATGTATTAATTCTTGTGTTGTATGTCTTGCTAAGTATTATAGTTGTAGTTCTCTAAGTGTGAAAGAAATTTAATTTAACCATAAAGGATGATTTCACTTAAAGTTGTTTAATTGATTTGAAAATTTTAATTTGTGTTTTGTTTGGCTTCATGTGACCTACACTTAGCAACTAAGTGTTATAAAGAGAAGAAATATGATTGCCCTCTTTCATTCCTATCTTAAGCTACTTTATAAAGCATGTTAATTTAATTTATTTCTCTTTAATGAATAACTTATTACTCATTTTAAATTAATCCTAATTTTATGTTCGCTTTAAATTATTCCATTCAATATGAAAGGTATCTTAAGATTAATTTGATTGAATTACTATCACATGACATATGTTCAATCATTCATTTCCATCACATATAATAACATGCATATGATATTAAATCCTAAGTATAGCTACACATGCAATATATTTATTTTAGCATACTTTAAATGAAAGATGCATATGCGTATTTTGTAGAAAATGAGATTTTTACTCATTAGCTAAATACACATTCAAGTGTATAAAAGTTTTAAGCAAGTACTTCGCCATTGTTAACCAGGGGAGTGAGATAAAGACCTCCAGCTACTTAAAACTTGCATCCAGGAATCAGGTAGATATACCCACTATTCTTGAATACACATGAATGTACAAATGACTATAAGAATAAAAAATCATGCAAAAGTTGTATTTCTTTCAATTGAATTATTTATACATGTGAGCTAAAGTTGAAAAGGAGATTTTCATTCATTAGTTAAATACACATACAAGTGTATAAAAGTTTTAAGCGAATACTTCATCATTGTGAAACCAGGGGAGTGAGGTAAAGACCTCATTGGGACTACTTAAAGCCTTGCGTCCTCGGAATGTCCAGACTAGATATACCAACTATTCTTGAATACACATTAGTGTACAAATGACTGTAAAAATGAAAAATCATATAAAAGTTGTATTTCTTTCAATTGAATTATTTATATATGTGAGCTAAAGTTGAAAAGGAGATTTTTATTCATTAGTTAATTGCACATACAAGTGTATAAAAGTTTTAAGCGGATACTTTACCATTGTTAAATCAGGGGAGTGTGGTAAAGACCTCATTGGAGCTACTTAAAGTTTTGCGTCCCCGGAATGTCCAGACTAGATATACCCACTATTCTTGAATACACGAGTGTACAAATGACTGCAAGAATGAAAAATCATGCAAAAATTATTTAGGTTGAGTTTTAAGTTGGTTTGACCCTTTAAGTCAGGTTGGGTTCAATAGGTCATTTGGGCTTAGTGAGTTAATTCTGTTAGGTTTGGCTCAATTGAAGATCAAGTCATATTCAAGTGTTGATTTTGAATGGATATTAGTCATTGGTTTCAAGAGATTTGACTTAGGTTGCAATTTGGCTAGTTTAGGTTCATATGGTTTAAAGGGTTGACTTGGTCAAAGGGCTATGTTGACTTGATTTGACCCAATTTATGATAATTGATCAACATAGGATAATCAACAATCATGTCATGAAGTTTGGATTAGTTTAATTCACTTTGATTTGGATTGAATTAGATTTTAGTTCAAATAGATCAAATTGGTCACTTTAGGTCAAGTGAGTCAATTGGGCTTGATTTTGAGTTGAGTTTGATTTAGTTGAGTTTGTATATGGATTTGAGATTGATATATAAATCCAATTGCAATTGGTTTAGGTTCAAATGAGTTTTGATTTATTTGAATATTTCAAATCAAATGGGCTAAGTTGGGTTTGACTTGGGTTGATTTTGGCTTGGTTTGATGATTGTAGATTTTGTTTATATTTAGAATGATGATTAATGGAATAATTAATTTGTGAGAAAATCAATTGAATTTGGTTTGATTTAGATGGGATTTTGGCTAAGTTCATGAAGTTGATTCAAAAGACTTAGGAAGGGTTTTGATTTTGGATTCGATCATGGGCTTCAATCATTTGGCTTAGGATTTGAATTTGAATTTAGATTTGGATTTGAAATTGAGTTTGATTGTAGGTTTGATAGGGTGAATTTGGATTGGATTTGGGTTTAGGCTATGGTAGGTGGGTCCAAAACCAGCTTAATCCTATGATTAACCCTTTTAAGTCTCTAGGTTTAGGTTAAGTGTTCACCTAATCACTAGAAGTATCTTATAACTAAGAAAGTCTTAGTGTCTAGAAGACTCCGAAGTCTAAGATGAGGAAATTGAGAACCCACTCCAAAAGTGAATCAACATTTATCTTTAGAAATATTAATCAATAGTGTGATTGTCTTAATATGAACATAATTATAATGTTTCTTTAACTTTAAGCAAAACAATAACAACAACAACAATAACAATAAGCCTTTATCCCACTACATGGGGTTGACTACATGAGTTTTTTTCTCCAATATGTCCTATTAATTGTCATATCCTCATTTAATCCTAATAAATTAAGGTCATTTTTTTATACTTCATAACCAAATCGTTTTAGATCTACCTCTACCTTTCTTAATATAGGCCGAATCTAATACATTTACTCTCCTAATTGGGTCATCGGACAAATGACTTTTATGTGATAAAACAATCCAAGGCTACTCTCTCTAAACATTTTGTCTCTAAGCGTAAATCCACTCATCCACCTAAGCATCATCATCTCTACAACACCTAACTTAATTTTATACTTTTCTTTTACTAGTCAACATTCTGCACCATAAAGCATCGCGGGTCTCAGTACCTTATAAATTTTCCCCTTAAGTCTAAGCGCTACTTTCTTATTATATAATTGACTCGATGAATTCCTCTGCTTCAACCATCCAACTTGAATTCTACTAATAGTATCCCCATTTATATCACCATTACTTTGAAGAATAGACGAGATATCTAAAACGCTCACTCTTTTTAATGACTTGATCACCCATTATCACTACCCCACCATTAAATCTCCTCCTACTACACACTCCATCTTTCTGGTTTTAGATCTACTCAAATGAAAGCCTTTAGACTCAAAAGATGACCTCCATCATTGAAGATTCTCTTGAACTTTCTCTCTAGTCTTATCAATAAGAAGAATATCATTAGCAAAAATATACATTAAGGTACATCCTCTTTTAAATGTCTAGTAAGAACATACATAATTAAAGCAAATAGATATGAGCTTATAGCCGCTCCTTCATGTAATCAAACTGAAATTGGAAAATACTTTAGTCAATCCTTCTTGGTTTGAACATAAGTGATAGCTCTAATATGCATATCTTTAACGACTTGAATATAAGCAATATTAACTCATATTTTAGAACTCTCCAAATTACTTTTCTGGCAACTTTATCATATGATTTTTCTAAATCAACAAACATCTATGTAGATCCTCCTTACTCTCTTTATATTTCTCCATCAAACCTCTCAACAAATGTATAGCATCTATACTAGACCTATCCAACATAAATCTAAATTAGTTTTGAGAAATTTTTATATCACATTGTAATCTATGCTTAATTACTTTCTCTTATATTTTTAATATATATCACTTTAACTTAATTCCTCTATAATTTACACACCGTTATGCATCACATTTATTTTTAAAAATAGGAACAAACAAACCCTTTCTCCACTCATCAGACATCTTTTTAGTCTTTAAAATAATATTAAAAAGATTAGAAAACTAATAAATTCTTTTATCTCCTAAGCATTTTCACACTTCTATTAGAATATTTTCAGGTTCTGATATTTTTCCACATTTTATTTTCTTATTGCTTCTCTAACCTTAGTTTTATTACTATGATGATAAAAAAAGAAAAATATTTATTTTTATTTTGTGTACTAAGATCACTGATGTGAGTCATACTCTCACAACTTTCATTGAAATGTTTATCAAAATATTTCATTTACCTAATTAAATATCCTCTTCTAAGAAAATCATTTTTTGATTTTCATTCTTAATGCATTTCACTTGAGCTAAATCTTTACTTTTCCTATCTCTTTATTGGGTTAATTTATATATGTATCTTTTGCCCTCTTTAGTATCTAATTTATTATATAAATCAATAAATATTGAGTTCTTTGCATCACATATTACTTTCTTAGAATCGTTATGGGCGATGACTCTATATCTTTCCCAAAGGATTTTTACATCTAAATCAGTTTTTATAACAAAATATTTTATTTTTGATATTTTCTTGCACATTTTGACTCCAACGCTAAGTATTTTTAATAATAAATACTTTTTTTATTTTCCAAGCAAATTTTTTGCAACTTGTGTAATCTCATTAGCTACTTTTTTCACATAATATTAGCTTTTTCATGAATATTCCAAATCCTAAGATCTTATAGTTTACTTTTAAAAATATTTTTATTAACGTTCTTTAAATAACTTTATTTAATCGTAGGGTAATATTTCAATTTATTTTTTTATCTTCGAACTCTTTATCTTAAAATTCAAAACCACTAGTTCATGTTGGATGATTAAACTTTTATTTGAAATGACTTTACAATCTTTATAATGTAAACAATTTATTTTTCTTATAAGAAAATAATCAATTTGCATTTTATTAGGTGTATTTTTATAAGTGATGATATGTTCATCTCTTTTCTTAAATAAAATATTAACAATTGCAAAGTCATAAGTTAAAGCAAAATTCATTATAGTCCAACCTTCTTCATTAGCAATTTAATAACCATAGTTATCATGAATGTTTTTAAAATCTTCTAACACTCTACCAACATATTCATTTAAATTTACTCCAATAAATACTTTTTCTTCAAGAGGTGTTTTTTGTATTAATTTTTTTAAATTATTTCAACAATTTTCTTTTGAGCATACATTTGAACCAACTTAAAGGGCATAAGTATATATAACATTAATAATTTTAGCATCAACAATAATATTTAAAGCTATAATTCTATTAATTTTCACAACATTATCTTTTAAATTCTTATCTTTAATTACACGTAGACTATTTATAGTATGATTTATGCCATATATCAAAGTTTAAAATCTAAATCATTAATTTCTTTTGTTTTCTTCTTAACCCATTTAGTCTTTTGATTACATAAGATATTTATTTTCTTATGAACTATAATATCTATCAATTTCATTAATTTATCTGTAAGTATTGTATTCCAAGATTTTATTCTAATTCTTTTATCATGGACTAACTTTTTGCTCGCACTCATCCATAGTATGAGAATCCTCACTTATTTAACAATGCACTTGAGCGCCAGTGCAACTGTCTTTGCACACTTTTCATTGTATTCAAGTCATATAGGGCGTTGCTTCTAGGGAATGCCCTAACATTAATACAATATTTTAAAAGATTATGGCATGATTTTTTGATAAATTTTATGCTTGTTATTGACTACCGATTGCAACCCTACTCTTCACTTTTCTAATTTAGGACTTGGGACCTTGCAACGTTTCCTTATTTAACACTACACCGTTTCCTTATTTAATACTACACCCGAGCATTTCCTTAAGTAACTATATTAAATCTCATTTATTGTGTTTTTTGGTAGTTTGTAGCTTAATATATGTTTCATTTTTTAGTATCTTTAATGAATCATATATTGATAACATGATAGTCTACAAGCAATAATCTTTCACTATAAGTCCTTTAATCTTAATAAAATACTTAAGCACAAATGTCATGCAATTGATCTCCATAATCATAAATGACAAATAATATTTTTTCAATTTATTTTTTAGTCCAACTCTTATAAATTTTTGTTTCAATAACACTTCACCAATATAATTTATTATATTTTATTAGTTTTATTTTGGCAAATTCAACTTTTCAAAAATTAACATCCCATATCATTCTAAGTCATCTATCTAATATGAAAATGCCTTGAGATGCCTCCCATTGAGCATATTAGCATATTTCTATCCTTAACAGTAATGTTGAAATTTTTAGGACCATAATTAAATTAATTTTGTTTAAATTGCATGCTTTTATTATTTTGTTAATTAACAAAATTATTATACGCTATGTCTAGAAGTTATTCTGATGCAATTTTAAAATTCTGTTTCAAATTTTATGTAAGATGCTTAGCGTTTTGATTTTTAATGTCGATCTAATATGGGATGTTGAAAATCATGAATAAACACAAAACTTGTGGGTTAGAAATTTTAATTTTAATAAATATTCATTACTTGTGAGGAATACTATAACATGAAAAAATTAAACTCATATGGAAGTTAATGTTTTTCCAAAAATGTGTAGAATTTTGGAATCATGAAAGTCATGTAATTAATTTAAAACAAGAAATTCATTGAGCACCATGTTATATGGAACTTTTAATAAGCTTGATCAGATATGCGTAATAATAGCAAGATTTAGAGAAAAGACAATCAGATAGTAGAATCAAGTCTCATGCTTAATCAAGAAGATGACCTCTCATATAAATCTTCAAGTTTTCCACTTATGTAAGGATTTGGTTTCATTAAAGGGAAGGACAACCCAACCAATTAAATTTTATATATTCCCTTATTCACATGTATAAAGACCTCTTTTTATTAAAAAAACTTGAAACTCTTATGAATTTAGATTCACAAAAAATAGAGTATTAGAGATGGTCTCAGAGCCACACAAATCCTGAAGATTTCTACAAAGATTGCTACAAATAATCTAGCAAAATATTTTGCCCTAAAAATCGTTTTAGAGATTGCACGGATGTAGTAGGGACTCTGAAATCACACATAAGTCTGTTGAAATTCACTAAATCTGTAAGGTTTCACATAGTACTAAAAATTCTTCAACAACAACAAGCCTTAATCTCACTAGGTGGGGTCGGCTACATGAATCCTTCGTCTCCATTATGTCCTATTATGTGTCAAATTCTCATTTAATTCAAGTATACTAAGATCATTTTTTATACATCTTAACCAAGTCTTTTAGATCTACCTACTTAACATAAGGCAAATCTAATCATCTACTCTCCTAATGTCATTGGACGGCCGACTGCTTTATGTGGCCAAACCATCTAAGGCATTCTCCTAATCTTATCTACCATTGGAGCTACTCCAACTTTTTACATACTCATTTTGCATTCTATCTCTAAGAGTAAAGCCACTCATCCACCTGAGCATCCTTATCTCTGTAACACTTAACTTAGTCTTATGCTTCTCTTTTATTGGCCAACATTCTCACCATAAGTCATTGCAGGTCTTACCACCATCTTATAAAATTTTTCCTTAAGTTTAAGTGGAACTTTTCTATCACATAATAAGCCAGATGCATTCTATCTCTAATAATTCTTCTTCTTCTTAAAAAAAAAATCCTATAAGATTCCTCTATTTAGCCGTGTCATTTTTGCTGGAACCAAATTACCTGTGATTTAGTGAAATGACTTTACTGTCATAATCCCCATAACACGTAGAAAAACCACAAACTTGTTTGAGCCACCAAACAGAACTCATAGGAGTTGCAAAAATCATCAAACAAGAAAGGTGTATAGGTCATCAATGCATATCCAAGCAAAGGAGATTGAAGCCACTGAGGATCCATAGATTTTCTACTTGAAAGATTTGCCATTTGGGTTTTTCATATCGAATGGGACATTAAAGGGTAATTTGCTTGCACTAGCGTCGAGTTCTTTTTTAAGAAAAGTATGTAGAGGCATGTAGTATTTATGCTGTTAACTTGTGCTTTCTTCCCGAGGACAGGCCTCATATTTCAAGTCACATAAATATACCCTTTGCAATGCATGGTTGAACCACACCAAACTTATGTTTTTTTCTTTAAAATGTGATTTTTATACTTTTTCTTTTATCTTGAAATTAACTAAAATATTCTTACATGACACGTAATGTGACAATTTTTTTAATGCTTATGCAGGTCATACTAGCGACTAACATAGCAGAAACTTCTGTTACTATACCTGGTGTCAAATATGTTATAGATCCTGGAGTGGTAAAATCTCGCTATTACAATCCCGTTACAGGGATGGAGTCATTAATTATTATGCCAATCTCAAAAGCTCAAGCACTTCAGAGGAGGTAGGAAATCCTTACATGACCATTTATTCGAACTATTGGTGTTGTATCTCTCCAAGTATGTGTTTACACCTGGTGTTCTCTTGATGTTCGTGCACTTCTGAGTAGTGGCATTCAAATTTTCTTGTTGTAGCTCCAATTATTATGCTCTGCATCACTTAGGGTCTCTTGAGTTTCTCCGAAGAAATATAATCTGTTGGTGCAGTTTTGTATATGGTGTTGGCGTCTTGTATGCTGTATTACTTGTATTTGTCCAATCCAATTGCTTGTTGACGGCCAAATTGTCCACTTGTAATCTGGTTTATGCAATTATACATTTTCTAGGTTCATATTTTGGCATAGTCAAATGATTTTTTAATTGCAATCATAGTATTAGTAACTCAAATCTCCTTTGGTTTTCTTTTTTATAATTATTTTATGGCAAATGCATGGTATCATCTGTCCCATGCCAAATTTGATTAAGAGAGTTAATCAATGCGCGAATTTTTTCTAAGTTAATTACTTGGCAAATGTTATGCATTCATTGCATTGTCTTTTTTTATTATTTTTGTGTTTAACTTTGCTTATGAGGACATAGGGCAGATAATCATGTGTGCAATGGGCATATTTTTTAAATTAAACTTCAGTTAAAATTATCCAAATCCAAAGTCCTTCAAATAAAACACCAATGACATCTAATTATTTTGAAAATTAAACCAATAAACTAAAAACACAAACAAGTGTAAAAATGTTGCAGAAGAGATATACGCAATTTTATTAAATTAATACTAAGTGTGTTCAAGTGTTGAAAATAATGGAAATGATTACACTTAATAATATTAATAACACCTATTAAATTGATCTCATCCTTTAAGTATGTGTTGACCTACAACTATGTATCATTTAAAATCAAGTAAATGACATAGAGATTAAATGCCATAAATCACGATCAAAATTAATTAAATTCGATTCGATTTAAAAATTCGACTTCATAATGCGTCGAAAGCATCAAAATTAATTAAATAGAAAATATCGAATCAATTAATGACCAATTAAATAATTAATATCAATTTTTAATGAAATTACAGAAATTAGAAGCCGATGTCGTCTAACGACCCGTTCGCGAAATTGATTCGGGTTTGCCGTAACCGAAACCTATCAACGGCGCCTTCGCGTCGATTGACAAAAGCGGCGTCGGTCAATTCATATCGATGTCGTATAATTTGACTAACTTCACCGCCGTATGCCCGGCGTTGTCGAACATCCGATCGCGAAATTGATTGCGATTGCGTTGTATGGCAAACCTAAAATTGACACCGTATTCTGGGTTTATTGCATAAAGTAAATCCATAAAATTTAATGCAAAATAATATTAATTTACAATTAGATTAATCAACAGCTGCTTAATCTTCTTAATCCTATCAATCCCCTACCTGACCCGCCGCTGATTCTTATTGTTTGCCGAAACGGCAGCCAATCAAAGCGCACGATCGACCCTAAAGGCCGGACACTCTATTCTCCCTCGCGTTGACCTCACTCTCGCACGACTCTTTCCCTCTCTCGGCTGAAGCTCACGACATTCTCCTCTCCTGCGATTCGACTCTCCCCTCTCGTTTCTGCGGAAAGCTCTTGTCGGTTCCCTTACGCTTTGGAGCTCTCGTTCTGTTCTTTGGGCGTGATCTCTTGTCTCTCGGCTAAAGCTTAGTGTCGATTCTCCTTGCATACGATCTCTCTCTGGCTTTCTGCTCTCGGGAGGCTTTTCTCCCTCACGACTCTCCTTTTCACTTGAGGTCCTCTGTGACTCCCTCTCCCTCTTGCTGCACTTGGCCGAACTCCCCTGCAGCAGTCTCCTTGCTCCTCTCTCGGTTCGAAGCACCGAACCCTAGCCAGCTGAAATCCCTTCTCCTTCTCCCCTTTTAGCAAATCAACATCCCCAGGTCGTTTCTTTCTAACCCTAAGCTATTCTTATGCATTTGGGTATGCTGAAAATTAGGGTTTGCAAAATATGCTTAAATTCATGTTTAAATTCATGCTGAAAGTTTTCCTTTAGGAATTTGGGTTGATGTATGGCCCAAATCTCATGCTTATTGCTTTTATTTATGAAATTTAAGTTGTTTAGTTTGCTGAAAAGATGATTTGGGATGATGTATGGAATGTTTGTTGTTGCATCTATCTTTTAGGGGTAGTTATGATGCTACTTTCTGGAATTGGTTATACTGAAATCAAATCGATTTGCTTTCCAAATGTGATCTTCTGAAATCATTTCTATGAGGGAAATAATTAATTTGTTATTTGAAGTGTCTTTGTTTGAAATGTTGTGTGTTTGCAAAGGGGGAAATTGTTGAATTCATGTTTACAAATTGGGAAAATTGCTAGAAATCGTTTTCACCAAAGGGAAAATTGTTGAATTCATGTCTACAAGATGGGGAAAGCTATTAATTTGTTATCTAAAAGCATAATACTTGCTGAAAAAAAAATTCTGGATATGGGAAAATTGCTGAAATTGGTTTTACCTAAGAGGAAATTAGATCATTTTGTTGATTGAAAGGTGTAAAGCATGCTGAAATTATTTTACCTAAGGAAATCCATTGATTGGCTTTTCTAAAGGGATAATGCATACTGAAAATATTTTATTAGAGAGAAATTGAATCGATTTCTAATGTGTATGATACATCTTGAAAGTATTTTATGAAAGGGAAGACTATTAACTTGTTTAGAGGCATAAAGCATGCTGAAATTTATTTTATGGAAGGAAATCAGTTAGTTTGCTATCCCAAGATGTGATGATTCTGAAAATTTCTTTTATTTGAGCAGGAAGTTTGAAAATCGATAAGGAAGGATGTATGGCTTAAATATATGCTTATTTCTTTGTTATGAATTTCATGCTACTTTGTTTCATTGGTTTCTATGAAGGGAATTATATATATCATCTTTTCATATCTGAGCTTGGAAATTTGTGATATAAGTCAGTATTCTCGATATGGTAGGAAAATCTTATCTTATCAAAATTTGGTAATGTCTCGACATCCACATGTATCTTTTTGGCGATGGTGGCGGCCGTCTCTCGTAGTAACTTGCGTGTGGGGGGGAAGCCGGAGAGCATTGTAAATTTGATTATTATCTTGTCAAATATACATCTGACTTTCGTTGGTTTATATATCAAATCGACTTTAAATTTATTCTTATAAGTACTGTATTCTGACATGAGAAATCTTATCTTATCAAAATTTAGTGGTGTCTCGCGATAATGCGTCTTTCTTGGCATGGTGGCGGTCTCCGTGCGCACCGTGTGAGGGGAGGCGGGAGGGGCATTGTAAATTTTGATTATTATCTCGCTCTAATCAAATATACATACGTGCGCTTTCTTTTGGTTTATATGCAAATGCAGACTTTAAATTTATTATTATAGACCTACCACGTTCTCCAACATGATGGAAATCTTATCTTATCAAAATTTCGGGTGTCCACGACATCCATCCACGACGCCTTTCGCACGAGGGCCACCTCATGAACCCCACATGGAGGCCAGAATTTTGATTATTATTCTCCTAATCAAATATACATGCAGCTTTCTTTGGTTTATATGCAAATGTGACTTTAAATTTATTAAGTACCTACCATTCTCCAACATGATGAAATGTTACGCTATCAAAATTTCTACGGTGTCTCACGACATCCACCGCATGCCCTTCTTGGCATGGTGTGATTCATGAACTCACATGTGGGGGAGAGTGAGGTGAATTTTGATTATGCTATTAATTAAATATACACGCAAACAATTTTTTTATCATGCAAATGCAAGCTTTTAAATTTATTACTATAAGTCTACTCGTGTTTCTCCAACACGAGAAAACTGATACGCTTATGCTAACCCATGCACGTCTTTCGGGGACAAATCGGTACACACTCACCACGACGCCTCTTTCTGGTTGGGGCCTACTCTGCGACCTCATGTGGATGACGTCTGAGGTTGAAAATTTTGGTAAACAAAATGTGTAAAGTCTGTTTGAAAAGGATATATGCATATAATTATTCATGCTTTTTAATGAACGCTTGAATCTTTCTAAGATGCGAATCAATCACGATATTCAAAATCCTTTCTTTCTTACGCTTTAATTTCCGACGGAAAGATTGATGCCAGAATTCTTTACATGCCTAACATACGATCAAAGAAATAAAACTTATATGAAATGAAACTCAGATGTGTGATATTTTTGCTAATAGGAAATCTTACGCTATCAAAGTTTTCAAATACTGCTCACCATACACCCATGACGCCTTTCTTCATGGCGTGGGCGCTCAATCTCATTAAGAACCCTACTGGAGAGGAGGTCGTTGTAAATTTTGATAAAGCGGAGATGATTCGGTAAAATTCATCTTACTCTAATATTAACAGGGAAAATTGTCGCTATATTAAGCTAACACCATGCACGACTTTCTTGGCGTGGCAAATAACAATGGTGTCACAACCTACCATGCCTTTCTGGTGGGGTCTGGCCTCCCAAGACTCTATGTGGGATGACGAGGTCAAATTTTCTTTAAAAAAGAAAGGAGAAAAGAAATGATGAAATGTTTAGGTTAATATATTGGCTTAAAACGCTTCTTTACGTATATATGAATATTTACGCTTGAATCTCTATATAAATGAAAGTTTATCCCATTTGTCAAGCATGACATAAAGTGGTTAATATAAATGCATATGTGTTGAATTTCTATATCACGCAGTTTTATTTTTCATGTTTGATCATTATGACGATGGTGTAATATTCACCTTAGAATATTTATTATTACGGAAATACACATTATACATATGTCAAACATAAATACCTCCCTACTTTATTTCATTATTCCCACCACGATTTGTATACATACATGAGACATGGTGAAGACTTGAAGAAACACATAAATAAGTTAAATCTACCATGACATGACATATATCAAGAAGATATCAAAAAAAAATTGTTGAGAAAAGAAACTCACAAGTCTATGACAACTTAACCCTTTACGCAAGATTGAAAGAACCTAAACTTGTGGTATAAGGGAGAAAAGGAGAGTAGAAATGTAGGTATTTTGTGAAAGGAAATTCCTCTTATTTATAGCTTCTCTCTCTCCTTGCCATATATTCTTATGGCATCGATACATGTGTGCCTCATCATAAGTCGTGAGAGATCATCTAGTTTAATGCCATTTATCATATTGACGCACATGTAATGGACATGCAGACGCTCAAGATCTTTATCACTTCCTTTGAGACAAATTCTATACCTCCTTAATAAATTTAATGAGTATTGTCCCCACTTGCCATGAGCAGATGTGAAGGAAGTGGATTTTAATTAATCCACTTGTCCTTTTAAATAAAGATATGACATCTCATATCTTATCTTCTCTCCCCTTATCAAGAGAAACATGGTATGGGTATTTGATCATGAGCCTTTAAAATGATTTATTTCACCCTTTATGTTTCACTGATTTGCCATATAAAGAAAGGGTTCTTATCCCAAATCAAGTGCCTAAATTCATTCAGCCCATTACTTTACATTTGATCAAATGCCTCCAAAATACTTTATTTCAGCTATGCGGATTTGTGACTTAAAAGGGTTTGGCCAAAATAATATGCATATCATATTTCCAAAGAACAGATCTACATATCCTAGGACCGTCCCGTTAACAAAACCTAAAATCCAGATCAAAACTCATGCTTGCATTACAATCAAGTCAAATACAATGACAGATGTTATACTTCCGCCGGTTTCTGACCGGCCCCGTTAACAAAACCCAAAAATATTGTATCAAAACTTAAACTTGCAAAATTGACACATACTTTTCAACTAGACATTCAATGCCCATACAACATTTTAAAGAACATATATTATGTTGAAATATCCAAACAATAGACATGTGCAAGTTAGATATAAAACAAAAGGACATATGCTACATAATCCGGCTGACCGTGCAACAAAACTCAAAAATCAAAATTTAATCGAAACTTCAACATTACATCTTAATGTCCATTAATTTTAAAGATATCCGTATGGATGGAGTAATTACTAAGTCAAATATAAAGAATGACGCTACATGCTGCTCACCGGTTAATAAAACTAAAAATTTTTGATATTATAAAATTTCAAATTAATAATATCCGGTAGTTTAATTCTCGTATATAAGATATGAATCAACCGACATAGTTTAAAATTAAAATCTCGTGGAAAAAAGTCCAAACCCGATCCTCATGCTCAAATTAGAGTGAAGGTTTTGAAGATTATACTTGAGATAATGAATGATCCGATCCTCTCAGAAAACCCACGTAGTAGTGCCTATCAATCGATATTAACCCTGTGATCGAAGGGTAATTATTATTAAAAAATGATAAATGATCATATATTCAAATCTAAATCAATCAGAAATGATCAAAATTAAAAAAAATAACAAAATATAAATAAAAGGAAATAAAAAATGAAATTAATTATTTAAATTAAAACTAAAAAATAAATAAAGTAAATCCCTCCATGAATTGTCGGTGACAAATTAAGAAAATTTCGTCACAAAGAAATACAAAAAATATAACACCCCACTATTCCTAAGGGTGGTCTTCCATAGACGCCATTCTAATTATTGGCCACCGAATGATGTTCCCCAACCACTGCTTCAAATGAAATGTTGGAATGAGAATATTGGTAAAGAAAAGTTTCCGACATAAGGTTGACTTATATTGTCCCCTTACAAACTCCACCTGTCTACAAAGGACGCGGACGTACGCGTTGTCGAAGGATCCTTCTCAGGTAATACCTCCTCCGACTAAATGACAGACGGGTATGATGATCTAAATCAGGACGGACGGCCATATCGCTCCCCACAAAAGTTTTAAGTTAAAATAATAAATTTCATAAGTTCTAAACTCCACTCAATTATATACTCGTTTTAACGATTCATTGACTAGCCTTAATCGAAAGTCTCTCTCACTATTGAGGGGTAATTAACTATGTTTTAATAGAAACCCGAACCAGATATAAAAGTTCTCACCAAATGAGAACGAAATCTCGGTAAGTGTCTTATCTATTATTGCTCAAATTATCACCCAAAACAACTCTTTCATTCTTTCCCTTTTCCGAAAGAGGTCGGTGGCGAATTTTCGGATCCCACAGTATGAATAACTATTGTGTAGGTTAAATTATTAAGAAAGTGGGTTTTGAACTATTGAGCATAAAATGGAATGAAACTCAACTACACTAGCTCTATCAATTAAACCGCTAACACCATAGTTACGTAAGTGTACAAATGCAATTAAAATATAAGTATGGTGAAGTAAATAAACCATACAATGTGAGAGCACTAAACTTGTAGGCATAATATAAATGATCTATTCTACACAAGTGCGCATGGTGAATTATTGCATTCACCACATAACCATTCAGGTTAAGAAATTTTAATAATTCAAACTCGGAATGAAATATTAATGGAATCTAATTAATTTAACAATTAAACTAATGTACATGATGCACAAATAAGTGTACAAATATAGGTGATAACATATGCATGATGTTAATAAATTAATACTAAATGACTTTTAAGTGTTTAACATAATTCAAATGATTTTATCAAAGCTGTTTAAAGCATGCTTCTAAGTGCGCTTTAGGCAATTCAAAGAGATGCTTTAGCATACGTATCGCTTGCTTGTGAAGCATAAATTAGCTCAAAGCGCATTGTGCACATTACTTTGAAGCATTGCGTCATAGAGCTATGTGCTTGGCTCATGTTCAGGGTAAAATCTCAGTTAAATTTCATAAAATTATTCAACATTTGCCAAAAATAACGTTTGCTTCTTTCATTTTTTTTCTTTAGTCATTATGTAATTACTCATTAGTTCTCCATTTGTTTCTTCTTGAGCTAGTTGCTTCCTGAGGATTTTTCTTTTCATGCTGACTACCCTTTTAGTTCTTATAGACTTATACTAGTTTTTATTTTTAGCACTAAAAGCTTCTTGCTCTAAACCTTCTTCTCAAGAATACTTCTTAACACCTCATATTCACACCATCTTTCACTTCACTCTATCTCCATCTCTTGGTCTATAGTTGGCACTCAATCTCACAAGTATATTCTTGATTTTTTAGCTATTTTTACAGAATTCATTATTTATATCATTTATATCTTTGATTCTATTTTGGATTTTAAATAGCTATAAATTATTATTATCGCATGTGCCATTATAATTGTTAAAAATTTATTTCCTGGTGTGGTTTAAGTTTATTTAACTAAATAACTTTGTTTGTACATAATATATGTATATATGATATACAACTCATGAGTGTTCTACTTAATAAAAGTGTTACTTCACTTTAAGCTTTGCGTATTGAAGCAAGAACCCTTTCACATGGCATTGCACTTAACTTTGAAATAATGGAATTCACTCGATATATTAGTTCATAACTTGTATTCAGTTAATCTAATCTCACAAGTATGACACCATAAAAACTAACTATGGTGTAGGTTGTGATAAGGAGAGCAAGCATTCTAATATTTGAGCATAATATGAAATAATAGGTCAACTATACTAGCTATAAAAGTTCAACCTCGAACACGATAGTTACAAAATTGTATAAATACAAATAAAAGATAAGTATTTTGAAGTAAATATATCATGCAATGTGAGAGCACTAAACTTGTCACCCTAATATAAATGATATATTTTATAGACAAGAGCACAAGATCAAGTATAACATTCATTACACAACCATTCAAGTGTAAAAATAAATTAAATATATTTTGATAAACTTTTCAATGAGACTTGTTAGAGTACGATTGACTTTAGCAATCACTAAATGAAAAATAAAGAATTTTTTTTTATCATCGTATTAGTAAAATCGAAGTTGAAGAGACTTTAAAAAAATAAAGTTTGGAAAAGCAATAGGACTTAATGATATTTCAATAGAAGTGTGGAAATGCTTAGGAGATTAAGGAATTTCTAGGCTTACTAATTTTTTTAATATTATTTTAAAGATTAAAAATATGCTTAATGAGTGGAGAAAGAGTTTGTTGATTTCTATTTTTAAGAATAAAAGTGATGCACAAGAGTGTGCAAATTATAGAGGAATTATGTTAATGTGCCATACATTAAAATTATGGGAGAGAGTAGTTCAACATAGGTTCGGCGTGATACAAAAGTTTCTCAAAATCAGTTTGATTTTATGTTGGGTAGGTTTACTATGGATGTTGTATATTTATTGAGAGGTTTGATGGAGAAGTATAGAGAGAGGAAGGAGGATCTTCATATGATATTTGTTGATTTAGAGAAAGCATATGATAAAGTTTTAAGAGAAGTGCTTTGGAGAATTCTTATATTCAAGTAATTAAGGATATATATACTGGAGCTGTTACATGTGTTCAAACACAAGGAGAATTGACTTAGTGTTTTCCTATTTCAGTTGGATTACATCAAGGATCGATTTTAAGCCCATTTCTTTTTGCTTTAGTTATGGATGTTCTTACTAGACATTTACAGGATGATGCACCTTGGTGTATGCTTTTTACTGATGATATTCTTCTTGTTGATAAGACTAGAGAGAGAGAGAGCTCAAGAGAAACTTTAGTTATGGAGATCAACTGTAGAGTCTAAGGCTTTCGTTTAAGCAGATTTAAAATTGAATATATGAGTGTAATTTTAGTTGTAAAAATCTAATAGTGGGTTGTGACATTGGTTATCAAGTGATTAAAAAGAGTGAATGTTTTAGGTATCTTGGGTCGATTAATCAAAATGATGGTGAAATAGATGGGGATGTTATTTGTAGAATTCAAGTTGGATGGTTGAAGTGGAGGAATGCATCTAGCCCATTGTGTGATAGAAAAGTTTCGCTTAGACTTAAGGAAAAATTTTATAAAATGGTGGTAAGACCTATAATAATTTATGGAGCAAAATGTTGGCCAATAAAAGAGAAGCATGAAATTAAGTGTTGCACAGATGAGGATGCTCAAATGGATGAGTAGTTTTATACTTAGAGACAAAATACGAAACGAATATCTACATGAAAAGGTTGGAGTAGCTTTAGTGGTAGATACGAATCGAGAGAATCTCCTTATATGGTTTGGTCACATAAAATGTCAGCTATCTGATGACCCAATTAGAAGAGTAGATGTATTAGATTTGACTTATGTGAAAAAAGGTAGAGGTAGACTTATAAAGACTTGGTTAGGTAGTATAAAAAATATCTTATTTTATTAGAATTAAATGAATATTTGATACTTAATAGAATACAATGGAGAAGAAGGATTCATGTAGCCGAACCCACATAGTGAGATAAGATTTTTTTAGTCTTGTTGGAAGGAATATAGCCTAAACTATAGAGATTTAAACAATAACTTTTTTTTATGCAGTTTGACACCTAATTGACTTACACTAGTGTCCGATCCGATTTTAGATTAGGATTTTACTACTCTAGACTTTCAACAAAAGTTCACTTCTTGTGAAGGTGAATAAATTTTTACATCGTCTTTTTTAGGGCATTAACACCCATTGCTTAATATGGTAAGTGAACCAACAAACTTAGTAAGGCTGTAAGTTCAGTCGAGTTGAGTTGAGTATGTTGTGGATTGGATTTAGCTTGTTCATAGTATAAGTTGTTCATGTTCAGCTAAAGCTCGAGTAGAGCTTTCACATGTATGTTCATAGTTGGCTTGTTTAATTTTTTCAATAATCATACTTGCCTTCTTTATATTAATTGAAGGGGTACTTCAATGAGCAAATAAATAAGTTAAAATTAGCATGAGTGCTTGTCTTTTAATATTAAGGTATAAAGACATAATTTTATAAATTTAAACAAACAATCAATTTAATAAACGTGGAATTATTATACTTTACACCAGTTACATATGATATTCTATAAGTTGCATGCCAACTTTCTTGCAATCAAATAACTTAAATAAGTAATAACTAGTTCATTCATTGAAATAAATAATGAGGATTTACATACATAATTTTTTACTATTAAATATATTAATAAAATAAATGCTGTTGATGCTAGATTGTAATATATTATTCTAAATATATAATTAAATAGGTTTTATTTAATCATATTTTATTTAAGTAATATATAAGCTTAATATCGAGCATTTAATAAATTATTTGTTGAACAATAAACGAATTTGTTAAGGAACATAAATAAACAAGTGGGATTATACTCTAATTTAGTTGATTTAATCTTTAAAAAAAATGTTGCTTTATTTGTAAATTTGAATGACTATTAATCGAGCCAAGTTTGGGTTGTTTATTGAGTGTATTAGCTCACTTACAACTTTAAAATTAAGCTTTACCCGAAGTTCCCCTAAGGTTTACAATTGAAGAAAATATCGAAGTTTTCTTCAATTTTATAGGTGACTGAATGACTATTATTTGCTAAATATTACAAATATTATTACAATGATGAAAATATAAATAATAAAAATCAACTTAAAATCACCTAGAGATTGAATGAGAGAAGTTCCTAAATTGAAGCAATTAAGGATGGATGATTGATGAATATTTTGTTTTTCTCTCATTAGAACCTTCATAAAGATTTGCAATGAAAGCTTTCCAATTCATTCATCCATTAGTTCTCTCTTCAAAATAATTTGTTATTTATAAACTAGGAATTCTCTTGAAACAGACATCAAAATGCTTTAAAAAATATTTCAGAAAACCCTAAAACATTCTTGGAATGATTAGTACAAACATTCCCCATTGGCTAGTTGAACTAGCAATTGTATAGAAGTTCGTTGAATACCATGAACTGATTGTACGGATAAAAGACACTTTGCTGTGTGTGGAAGATGACATAGTTTTAAATTTGCAAATATATTTTTATTTAGATCATAGCTTAAGAAATTTAAATAATACATAATATATTATAAATACATGTAAAAAACTCAATTAGTTCAATAGAATCAAATTTAAACTCAAAATTTTTAAATATAATATAATAATATAGTTAATCTTAGTTAAAATCTAAATAATTATAATTAACATGATTTATTGATTTGGTAAATTTAATGAGATGTATGAACATATGAAAATTAAATAAATTTGTCAATATGAAAATAGCTAATTAAGAAATATCAGCTCAGTTTCTTTGATTAAGCAACTAATGGAATAATTACCATAATTAAGCACATAAAGCAGCTTTTTTGATTGCACTAGAATATATGGAATCAAATAAATTTGCAAATAAACATGAGTGATCAACATCATTATGATGAGCTGATTAAGTATATGATCACAAAATGAAATAATATTTGAAATATTTATTTATATAATAAATATGGAATAATTCAAATAAATAGAAAATCAACTCAAAAGATGTTGAAAATTATGAAATAATGTTTTGCAATATCTAAAACATATTTCAATAGATGTATATAAAATTTAAGCATTTTAATTATTTATTCATCATCTTTGAGACCTTTGATATGACCCACTCAATCAATTTATAATGAAGTCTAAACAATTTACTCATTGAGCTAATTACCCTTGGAGCTTGTATCTTCAATTGTGTCTTCATGTCTTGAACATTTGATGTTGTCCTCCAAGTGATCTTAGTCAAAATCAATCTTCAGCTTCATGATTGTTATAAATGAATAATTTATAATTAAAAACTTAACAGATCATTAGGTGCCACCTTATAAGGTTTGCTATCATCAAATCAATAATGATCGCATATTAATCATGGGGCTCTTAAAGTCAACATGTCAATAACTTTGAGTGATAGGAGTACCACATGCTGTCCATAATACTTTGTGGGCTTATACCCTTCTTACTTGGTGAGGCGGTGACTTCTTCCTACAAAAAATCAAATAAAAATTGTCGGCATTCATTAGTAGATATATTGGCTTGATGATAGTTATTTCAAACATACTATTAAAGAATCTCATTGTAGATGGGCACGTAATATATTTTTTCGGAGCTCTCAAAGTTTTTCTTTACAAAGTATGTGTCTAGGTGCATTTAGGGTCGAAATCAAGCCATCACACCATGGATTAGACTTGGCTTGGTCATACTATTAATTGATCAAGTTTAGCTCGGTTTGTTTAAAACTAGTTATGTTCAAGTTTTGCTTGTATTTTTCTTATTCAAATTAATTGAATGAGTACTTAAAAAGGCTAATGAGTAAGCTCATAAATGAATCAGTACTAAATGAACTCCCATGTGGTTGTCATGTTAACATACAATTTTATAGGTCTAAGTGAACAAGCAATTCAATAAAATTAGAATTAGTATCTAATTACTTGCCACCAATTAAACAAACAATAGTTAAACAAGATAATAAACAAGTAACGAACAAGCTTTCTTGCAATTATATGACAAAAAATTATCAATCAGCTGCTTCTTTGAAATAGAGAAATGAGAAGAGATTATGTTGGCTGAATATAAACTTTGAACCAAGCATGAATATTCATAAAAAAAAAGAAGGAAAGCTAAGTCTCTATAATTCATAACTCATAATTCACAAAAAAGTATTTGTGTATTGAATCAATATAACTGATTAATTAATTTAAAAAAAATAAAGAAACTTAAAGATAATGATATCTAGATAGTAAGCACAATAAATAAATATATAACATATAACTATTAAATAAATAATTAAATAACTTATATTCAAACATGTTTAAATTGAACAATATACAACCTACCTTCAAGTATAATATCAACCATTCAACCATTTAATAACTTTCTTATTTAACAACAAACAAGATATGTTTAAACGTAAATAAACAAGTTGGACTGTGTTTTTAAGCTTGATTCAATCTTTGAGCTTTTACAAAGAGTCAAACTGGTTCAGTGTCTAACTGGAAATAATCAAACTGTTCATTGAGTGCATTAGTTTACTTAGAATTCTAGCTGAATGTATGACCTAAAGTCATGCTTGAAATTATTTTTCTGCCTAACATATCCCATAGTTTCATGGCCTTTTTTCCTATTTGTACGTATTGACATATTTTTAAAATGATCAAGCTGCATAGATTGACATGTACTGCTACACGTGTTGCCTAGAAAAACAACTGTAGATGTCTGACATGGTCTGCATGTGTGGCATATTCTACTAATATGAATTATCTTTTATATAAAGTGCAGTGGTAGAGCTGGGCGTGAGGGTCCTGGAAAATGCTTCTGGTTATATCCAGAAAGTGAATTTTGGAAACTAATGGATTCTACTGTCCCAGAGATCAAAAGGTGTAACCTCTCAAATGTTGTACTACAGCTCAAAGCCCTAGGTTTTGATGATATTATTGGGTTTGATTTCATGGAGAAGCCTTTGAGGTGAAAATGCTTCATTTTTATATGTTATTTGTGTTATTTTTCTCACTGGTTTCATAGCATACTCCCTATAAACCTGTAACTTTGTAACGGTATTCTTTGTCCTGCTAATTAAAGTTGCAATCCTATCATTCTTTCGTGAAAAGGCAAAATTTTCAGCTTCGTGGGAACAGATGAAAGTCTTTGTTTCTATCACGTTGTTGAATTGCATTGCTTTGTAGCTAAAACCTATCATTCTATCGGAGTAAACCGTAGAAGTTATATTTCAGTAACATTTTTCTGGTGTCCTTTGTTGATTTCTTCAGTATTTTTTTATAATTTTATTAACATATATATATTTTTCATTTGGTTACACGTTTTTCTTGGCTTGCCAAATCAGCTTTCAAATGTATTTTGGTTGGACTTGGTTATTGTTTTCTTTTTTTCCTCGTTTGTTCTTTTTTTTTAAATTGAGCACATTCACAATTTTTATTTATGTGAAGATTGCGGGCCATAAAGTGTTAGGTTTCTGACTTGAATTCTGATGGGTTTGTACTGAAAGTTTATGGTGTAATATTTGCGGTATAATTGAAATTATGAGAAAATTTTTGTGGGGATTAGTGATCTTTATTAATTTTCAGGTACATATATATACATGTAATTAAAATTTCATTGGATTATGTTATATGAGCTGCCACTCTTCAACTATAACTCTTTTTTTGACATTGAGCATTATTCTCCAATGATCGGATTTTTCTCATCTAGGTTGTCACGTAAATCTATGTGTTTCTCGATTTGTGTTTGTTGCTTTAATATTACACCAAGTGGTATCAAGGCATTAGTTTTGATCTTAGCAATGACAACAATGAAGCTCGACATCTATTTTTTGGATTGCAATATCTGATTTTTGGTTTGGCTTGTTGAGATGTTGGTTGTATTGATGCAAAAGAATTTAGATGATGCTTTGTTGGAGTTTGACAAGATGTCCTCATCATGGACATCGGAGAAGCAACATATGGATTGGAAGGTTTTACTTTAGATTCATCTACATATATCAAATCAAATTTTATGAGTTGTTTTGAACGAAAAGATCCTTGATGCATTATGGTTGAAATTGGAGTGGTTGTGCATGATGAAAAGTTTCACTAGCAAGTTGCATTTGAAGCTTGTTTTCACTCTTACAAGATGGCTAAAGGTGTGTCTTTTGAAGATCACTTAACTATTTTCAAGAAAATTATCTCTGATTTAATGGCAATGGAGGTTAAGTATGATGATGAAGATTTGACGTTAATCCTATTATGTTTACTACCTTCATCATATGCAATGTTGAGATTTATCATTTATATCATGAAACACTTATTTTGGATGAAGTTTTTGATGTTTTATTCTCTAGAGAGAAGTGGTTTGTAGATGAACCTGTTGCTCATGGAGGAGACCTTATTTTAGGTACATCTCAAGAGAGGAGTTATACTACTGATAGGAGAGGTAGTCTAAATCTAAGAATAAGGATAATGTTACAATTATTGCAAGAAGAAGTGACGTATCAAATCTGAATGCTACAAGCTTCAAAATAAAAATAAGAAAGCAACTCCAAATATTAAAAGAAAATCACATCATTCTAGTAAAGTTAGCATTGTTGATGAAACTGTTAGCGATAATGAACTTTATTTATCTTTAATAGTAAACTACGTGATGATTTGATTCTTGATTCAACTTGCACATTTCATTTATCTTAATAGCGATTGATTTATTAGCATATGAAATGGTGTTTAAGGGTATTGTGTTAATGGAGAATAATGTTCTTTGTAAGATAGTTGATATTAGAATTTTCAGGATCAAGATGTTTGATGGAGTTGTCAAGACACTTGATGATTTGAGACATATCCTTGATCTCAAGAAGAATTTAAGTTCTTTAACTACTCTTGATGCTAGAGGGTATGATTAAGGGCCCATTTGGGGTAGTTGCACTATATGAAAAAACAGTGGCGGAGTTGTGGCAAAAGAAGCTGCTGTGAGGAAGCTATTATAGCAGATTATATTTTGCTATTTGGGAGATAGCTACGTAAGTGTTGTGTTGTAGCTATGTTTTAATCAATTGTCAGAAATGCCTATATAGTGTCCACTCTTAAAATAAAGAAAATAATGAATTGTTGGAGTCAAGTAGTCAACTTTTTTTTTTATAGACAATATTGTAAAGTTCTGAAATAATTAATTTAAGTACCTCTCAATGTGTCATTCAATGTACTTGACTAGATTGGTATGAAATGCAATGCCTACAAAATAACACAAACATAGTTAACCAGCTGCAATTTGTTAAAGTTCATATAAGGTAGAACCCCTACGTGACAATGAAAAATAATATAAAATTAAAACAACAATTGCAATAAGTAAAGTCAGCATAATATTGAATTTTCTGTTAGAATCTCTGAGCACAACATAGAGGAAATGGTTCAGAGAACCCAATGTCCCTCATACCACAATTAAATGAAACAAGCAAACTGCTAGACTACTGCAATGTAAATGCCACAACATGCTCAACACTCATCGAGTAATGTGAACGATGTTGGGTGAAAATGAGAAATAGAAGGTAGTAGTAAACCGATGTATTGTTGTAATGCAAACCTCACAAGAAGCTCAACGCGCATCCAATAATGAAATCATCTACAAAAGCGCGTGCTCCAAACCACAACCGAGAGCACCAAATGACCACATATGCATCGAAAACCTTTCGGCATTAAAAATCACCTAGAAAATACAACAATGGGAAGCAATGACTGTGAGCAATGACCCTAAAGATCATGGGGAAACCAGAAAGCAGCTTGAAGAAGGTAAGTAACAAAGTGGTAGAATATCCTGTACACGCACAAAACAAATTCCTAGATATTACAATATCCATCTTTCTGAAACATCCTATTCAGGTCAGTAGGCATAGCCAGCAGAGCACCGCACAATGGGGGAGATCAACAGTGAAAACGGAGTGTAAAGGCTCGTTTGAAAGCAAAGCACGAAAGCACAATCGCATGCTCATAGGCACATACTCAGAAACAAAGCTGCAATGATGAGTCACCCATAAACATAACAACAAGAAAACCACGCCTGTGAGCAATAGCCCCAGAAAATACGGAGAAACTCAAAAGCGGAACGAAGAACGTAAGTAACGAAAACATTGCAAGATCTAGTAGAAATCTCGTATTCATGTTATTAAGCATAGCCATCAGAGTATTGCACATGGGGGAAGATCAATAGCACAAATGGAGTGGTAGGTAAAGGGATTTCACCTGAGTTTCGGAGGATGAAAGGAGGGATCCGAGAAATCCCGCAGTCGCTGGAGGAGAAGGTGCATACACACGATAACCTAGAAGATATAGTGAGGGGTCAAAGGTAAAGAGGTCAGGGCATATTGGTTATCGGGGATAGAGGGCATGGATTTGGCAATTTGATTAGGTGCAAATCTGTGAACAAAAAATTTCAATCCGTGAACCGCGAGCCCACCATGACTTGCAAGCAACAGTCACACATGGTTAATTTGTGTTGTGAGAAAGACTCCACTACAAGCCGCTTGCAACTCCCAAAAACTCGAGCGGTGCATCTACCGCAGGTGAAGGTGGAGTTTTGAAGGTCAACAAAGGTGTTCTTATTATGATGAAGGGGTAAAAGAAACCCCTGCTGGATTATAGGTCTTGTAAGGTTATGCAATAATAGGTGATGCAATAGTTACTATTCTTTTCATATTAAATGATGAAACAACTAGATTTTGACATATTCATTTTAGGCACCTGAGTGTAAATAAGATGACTGAACTTTAGCATAAAGGATTTCTTGATAGCTAGTGCATTACTAAATTGAAGTTTTGTGAGCATTGTGCATTTGAAAGCGAAGAGAGTTAAGTTCAACGTAAGCTTTCATAGTATTGAGAGGATGCTTGATTATGTACATTATGAAATCTTGGGACCATCAACAGTGTTTTCTAAGGGTGGTGTTAGACATTTGTTGTTGATTATTGATGATTTCTCAAAAAAAAAAAAAATTGGGCATTCTTCTTGAAATAGAAGAGTGATGTATTTATTATTTTTTAGAAGTAAAAAATTATGATTGGGAAGTAGATTGAATGCCTTCATATTGATAATAGATTGGAGTTATATTCAGGGGAATTTAATACCATCCATAAATTAGAAGGAATCTTGAGGGACTTAATAGTTTAACATACTTTGTAGCAAAATAATATGACAATGCTGAGGAATATGTGTTAATGGAGGTGCATTGCTACTCTTTATAGTCTTTAATGTTGGGCTACTTATGTCATTTTGTACTGATGCCGCAACTACAAATTGTTGATTGTTGAATTGTTTTCTTCTCATTATTTTTTGGCTAGAAAGTTCGAAGGAGATTTGATCATATAAACCTCTTAGATTATTTTAAGGACATTCTTCTGTCCCACATATGCTCATGTTGATAATGATAAATTAGAACTTAGATTTGTGGAGTGTGTATTCTTGTTTATAAGGTTGAGGTTACGAGTTGTGGTGCTTAGAAATTAAGAAAATGATAGTTAGTAGAGATGTTATGTTTGATGAGAGATCTAGCAGAACAAATGGAGATTTAGAATCAAATAGGTGTCTTATGAATGTGTCTTCCTAGCCAAACTCAGAAAGTCATGTCAAATTTGTTCCCCATCATCACCACTCCACCATAGTATTCTATCTTCAAGGATAGGCCAATGAGAGAAGTTAAGCCACCATAGAGGTATGGTGAGGTTGATTAAGTTGCCTATGCTTAATTGTGGCTGAAGATATTAAGTGAGGTTAAGAACCTTCTAGCTATATAGAGAGTTAATTCAGTTTACTCTGGTAAGTGGATGATTGTTATATAGGAGGAGACGTAATCTTTACAAAAATAGCATTTAAGATTTAGTGAGACAAGTGAAATTGTCTCAAGGGAAGATGGTTGTCCATTATATATTGGTGTTTAAGAAAAGGATGGTGCACCTGGAGTTGATAATGGTAGATACTAGATTAGACTAGATGTATAGGAATCCAACCAAATTCTAAGTGAATACTTGTCATATATGTTCTCTTTAATGATTAAGCATACTTCATTTTACTTGATAATATGAATAATCATTATTTTGAGCTTGAGTTGTTATATAAATATTACATTTTGTATAGAGAGCTTGATGAGAACGTTTATATGTAACAACTCGAGAGATTATGATTATAGATAAAGTATATTATGTTTGGTTGTTAAAATCACACTTTAGGTGCAACGCCATCCATGTGCATTGCTTTCTTGTGAAGTGCAAGCTCATGGCAAAGCATGTGTATTGCACCTCTTCGTCATGTCCTGTTATAGTGTTATGTGTTCTCAGCTCATGCTTAGAGTGAAATTCTAGTTTAGATTCATAGTTCGGTTCAACATTTGCCACAATAAATAGGGACTATTATTTGCTTCTTTTCATTGTTTCTCATAGTCATTGAGTCATTGCTCATTGTTCGTTGGTTTTTCATTCTCTACCATTTGAGGTAGTCGCTTGCATGTGATTTTTATTTTCACACTAACTTTATTATGTTACACATTTACTATTGGTATCATTTATGTCTTCGATTCTTTTTTTATTTTGAATATCTATAAATTATTGTTATTGAAAGTGTCATTATATTTGTTGAAAAAATATTCATAATGTTATTTAAGTTTGATTAATTAAATAATTATTAAATGCACATAATATATGCGTACAACCTTGAACGCTCTAGTTAGTAAAGCACTCCTTCGATTTATGCTCTGCACATTGAACTAAAAGGACCCTTACACATTGCTTTGTGCTTGTGGTTTTGAAAATATTGTGGGACTCTCATAACTCATTCAATTTATATTGTGCACTAAATATACATTATTGTGTTTGATCATACATATGGCGGCCCTTTGTTCAAGTGTTAGGTTGTATTTGTTGTGATCATCGAAGCCATGATTTGAATATGCAAACAACTAGTCTTCATCTGGCTTACGATTGTGTAAATCAATCTTCCTAGAATCCACAATAGTGGAGTCTGGGATATTCAAACACTTTATGAGGCTTTTGTTTTTAATATATCTTACAAATCTCTCTCTTTTATATTATATGCTAATTGAATTTGGTGGCATTTACAAGATGTGAATGCAAGAGAGAATTCTCTTTAACAGTTCAACAATAACATTTAATGACATTTGAAAATGATATCTTAAGCTCTTTACGGTTATCTTGCATTATAAGTAATATTTCTTCTCAATTGTATTTTTGTCTTCTATTGCTATTGTTAATTTATGCTGCTTTGGATTAACTTTTTCTTAATTGATACTATTGACAGGAGTGCCATTAAACAATCCTTGCAGGAGTTATATCTTTTAGGGGCTTTGACGGATGATTGTAAATTGTCTGATCCAGTTGGGATTCAAATGGCTCGATTCCCCTTGGATCCCATATACTCTAAAGCGCTCATCTTGTCTGGAGAATTTAGGTGCTTGGAAGAAATGCTGATTGTGGTTGCAATGCTCTCAGTAGAGTCTATTTTTTACTCTCCTCGTGAAAAATTAAAAGAGGTACTCTACACAGTATATCCAAAAGTATTTCAATGGCATGTTAAGGCCTGCACATAATATTGTATCTTATGGTGTAAGCATCACAATGTGATCATTATACAAGTTTATATGTG
The DNA here is from genome assembly GCA_021442155.1 of Cymbidium sinense. Classification (NCBI taxonomy): domain Eukaryota; kingdom Viridiplantae; phylum Streptophyta; class Magnoliopsida; order Asparagales; family Orchidaceae; genus Cymbidium; species Cymbidium sinense. Next base: position 72,364,689 of record CM038218.1, on the reverse strand, counting down.
AAAAATAGCAATGGTTCTCGTTTGTATTGCTTGTCAACAAAAATCAAAACATTTGAATATTTTAATAAAGATAATACAATTTAAATTCTCATTTATTCTTCTTGTCATATTCATGGTGTTTCTAGTAAAGCTACCTTATGTCTACTCTTTTTTTCAACATTAGTTTTATCTACTCATTTTGCTAGCCCATCTTCATTCCACCATCATACATGCTTGAACTACCGGAGTCTAAGTTTCCCCATCTTATCTTAAATTAGTACGACTTTCATGATCTCTTTAATATAATAAACACACTGTCAATCATTCCTATCATTAGCACATTTCTTTTAACATTCTCATTTCTTTCAAACTCAATTTAGCTATTTGTGACTTATAGCATCCCCATTGCATAGATCCCTATAGTATAGTCAATTTAATTATAGTAGTTATAATATTTGTTCTTTCTTATGATATTTTTCTATTTCATAGTTCTCTTTATGCACTTCATTTGAATTATCAAACCTTAATTTTGGAATTCTATCCCTGTATCCAGTTTTCTTGCTTGATGGATCCAAGATACTTATCACATTTAAGTATCATTTAATTATTCAATAATATTTGGGGGCTATTGCTACTTATTCCATTAACATTGCATACTATTGATTCTTGTTTCATTAAACCTAAGTCATTTATCTTTTGAGAAATTTCTCTTTTATTTTTACCTTTCATTTATTTCAATAGTGGGCAAATTACAATTAGCACATACGATATCACACTCATCATATCTTTTATAAACATCTGTACGACTAATAAAAAGTTATGAACTTAATGCTTTCTTTGATGCAGTTAGTAAGCTTGAGTACTCTTAGATCACTCCAAGAGTTGTCAGCATGTGAAGCACAATACAAAGTGCAAAGCTCAACAAAGCATGCACATTGGTTTGTTAAAGAGGGCATCTAACAACTAATACTTAAATTTTCATGTTTAGAAAATATTATATGGTGTACAAAATATTCAACATCATTGATGTGAAAGTAGAATTATTAATGATTTATGTCATAGTAAATTAAATATGAACAAAGTGAAATCCAAGATTGCAAGCTAGTTGTATGCCAACTACGAACTATAAAAAAATAAGTTTGATGCATATCTTAGGAAGAATAATTATTAAGTATTGATACAAATCCTTTATTTCCAAAAAATTATTAGTCATATATCTTAGAACCTTCTAAAAAAATATAAAAGATAAAAGAAGATTAAAACCAATGAAAGAGCACGTCATAAGCCTTGATTAAAAATATTTTTGTACCAAATTAGGCATCAAATTAAAAAAAAAACAGTTAAATATTTTGGAAATGATACTAATAATATAGACATAAGAAATAAAGGTGTTCAAATTCAAATCCATCCCCAATTTATTTTCATATTCCTCAGTGAATTTGCATGCTGTCTCACACATGCTATAGATCAACTAAACACAACTTAGAATGATTCGATACTAATCGCAAAATATTATCATATAAGCCTATAATGAGAGGATTAAACATATATAAAAAGGCTTGTGAATCCTTTTGAGACGAATCCTACTGATCTTAGAATCAAAATAAATTCATTTCAATTTAGTTTTATTGTTATAAACGACTTCTCATCTCAAGGCTTGAAATATCTCTAACATAACTTTAAACATGTCTTGCACATTTCAGTGCACAGGAGAGATGTGATCATATTTGATATAGATTAAGACATTTTGTATTGTCCATGATTTAATGCCAATCACTTTGAATGAAAGCCCCTCCCTTATCACCTTATCACTGTACTTGATCAACCATATTAGGTATGCACAAACATCCTTTTTTTTTATAAAGTAGGCCATCCCACCATGTGAATTTTAAAGGTTCATTCTGAAGAAGTGATTTTATCTACTCCTTTTAGTTTTTCAGCATGCTAGTTGAACTTGAACAATAATACTAAAATGGGAAAGGGTCAACGACAACCATGAGAGTATGTCATGTTTTATCGTAATATCCTTCTTGTACTTAATCAGCAGGTTGAACTGTTAAAGAAATGTCATTTATTTCATGTGTTTGATTTGTTGTTGCTTTGTTTGGGTTTGCGAGTACTAAAGTGGTCTGTCATTTTTGTACACCACTAATTCTTTTCATTGGAGGTAGAGATGCCAATGTATCACTATTTGTTGTAGTGATAACAACTGTCACAAGTTAAGTAATTTTCTATTCATCTTGGAAAAATTTTGAGTTGTGTGAAATGGGTTTCCCATCATGCATCACATTACAACTTGCATCGGCCTCCATCTTGAATGTTCTTTGCAAGATTTGTAAAGCAAGAATTGGGTTCTCATTTTTTTCCTCACTAGGAGGATCATGTTCTCAGATTTTTGGCTTCATTTGCCATTGGAATTTATGTTGGTAAGGGAATATGATGAAGAAGCTAGCAGATAAATGGTAGAAGAACTTATTAATGTTCTAACTAGCTCTTATAATGCTTCTCACATTAGTAGTTGTGCACAACCTTGGTCACTTGTTGAATATCTTTACATTATTGGGGTCAATCTTGAGCTTTCCATTGCCCACCTCAATTTCATCTCAAGGAGGCTTCTTGGCAAACTCAAACTTTTGTTGGTTGAGATGAAGTTGATGTTGATGTAAAAGTTTGAACATCTTCAAATTTCCAAATGCTTCTCCCGTGATTTGTTGAAGGCCAAGAGGTCTAGATAGACAATAATAAAGTCATATAGGTACTATCACAGCATGTCATTCATCAACCTCATGTATTGGTGGCGTTGCATAGTTCAAGTGGCATACCCAACTATTTTTATAACGTTTGCCTCTTCTTTAACATTGTCTTCCAAATGTCTTATTGCTCCACACCTACTCACAAGGATGGTGGTGACGATGACCAGCACTGTAAAAAAGCGAGAGGGCATGAGAAGAGAGATGCTTGAATAATGTCTGTCTTGAGATTAGTTGTGCGGATTATTTCGGTAATTAAAAGTTATACTTTATTTTTTTTAAATCAGATTTAAGTGCATGCCTCACAAAAGGTGTTCCTTGAGGCTAACCTGACAACATGTGGGCGTAAGTTTCATTGCGATTTTTTCAAAAAAGCACTAACACTGGTTTTTCAATTTGCAATTTTAAACAAGGCACCTACTAGTTATCATATCAAGATCCAACTTGAAGGTGGTATTAGATTTCAGTTGTTCTAGTATGTCATTAATGTGTGGCATAAGCTAATGGTTTTTTATCATTTGTTTTTTGGAGGCGTGTTAGTCGACACATGTTATCCACATTCAATGTTTCTTGAGAACTATCATTACAAGAAATTTACATGGAGAATTGTTGTGTTGGATCACTCCATTCTTCTCATTTTTTATGATCGAATTTCAATACATTGGGATGTCTAGCAATGCTCATTTGAGACAAGTTGAATATCATGCTCGATGGGTCACGTTGGTGGTAGCCTTAGATCTTTATGAAGAGTGATTCAAACTCTTTAAATCAGCTTCTATATTTGCAAATCATCATTCTTGTCCATAATAGCAGAGAGGGCAAGCCTTTTCCTTTCTTCTTCGATTGATTGGTAAGAAATAATTGAAACATCTAACCAACGTTAATGATCTTCCTTGCTTGGTTCACTATTGTCATATCCATCATAAAAATGCTATAATTTTTTAACAGGAAGGTACTTTCTCTTTTGGTGAGTTGTGTCGTAGTGTATACCAATAATAAAGGTATGGTCACTTAACAAATGTCCAATGGAACTATCTCGCACAACATCTTGTTATTGTAATCCTTTCTGATTGTGAACTGGAATTAACATTAGCAATTAATCTTGATTCTTCTTCTCTTTTGAATTCGTTCCAAAATATAATGGGTTTGGATGGAATGCAATGTTTAACCTCAATTTTTACATCAGATTGGCAAAAAGAAGTTATTCTAATGATTGATGCAGATGATAACATTAATTATCTCTTGCATAGCTTGTATTATCAAAGTGAACAACTTTGGCATGCCCACATTCATGGATGATCCATTGCTACATTCTTCGACATCACCATCATAGATAGAGACACAATTACTTTTATCTACATGACCCAACACCATGTTGTCCACTATAACAATAGTTAATATTCCTTTTCTATCCTAATATTTTTAAGTAATTGTTCTTGGTGCAAATTCTAGGATTTCTCATTTATGTTTAGGTATGTGACATTTGATCCGTGGATTGTAGTATGAAGAGAGTAGTCAATTTGATCATCCACTTCAAAGAAAGCTTTAAAAATAACTTTTCTCATGATATGGGTATCATATCATTGAATTGTCAAATAAATCTTTTTCTTTGAATGTTTAATAAACAATTTCTCCATGAAAATTATAGGCAGTGTAATTCTTAGATCACACTATTGAGGCCGAAGAGTATTTTGTTAGGAATCCATATGCGTGATTTGATCATCAAGCAATCATCATATGAAGATGATCGATGCCTTAGAAGTTGGACTGTTGGATTAAAATTTAGATTACAATATGACAGGGATGGATTTTAAGGCTTATTTGGATAAGCTTGTTTTTGAAGTTTAATTAAGGATTAGGATAATTCTTGCTAAAATATTTTTTTTAATTTGAATTTATCTAGTTTATTATTTTGAATAGGATTCCCTCTTTTTTGTGGAGTTTGCTTAGAAGTATATTAGATTATTTGTATAGGTTGTAATCGGTAATTTAACTACCCTAATTCATGCTATTAAAATAAGAAGAAATTCTTTTTTAAATTCTTCTTCTTTCTATTCCTTTTCCAATTGAATGCCTAATCCGTAGACCCTTTTCCAGGTACTGTAGCTAAAATCTGAAGTAAGGAGTTTCTCAGTTATTGTAGTAAAACTGCAGCCATAGCACCTGACAATGTAGCATAGTCTCTAGTTCTCTCTATTATTGCTTGCATCCCAGGGATTCATCGGCAACTATTATTGTTGATTCATATTGCTGCTGGTGATGATGTCAAACTAAAATTATTGGCGTTTGAAGCCATCTAGAGGAGAAAACAATAAACCTAATTGTTATAATCAGTATTACATAAACATAAAATAGTTAGTGATTTGTTTTCAAGGTTTGTTTGACAACTATCAAAGGAAAACTATAGCTTCCTAGTGTCAACAATTCAAGTGAACGATCCTTTCAACTTGCTGTTTACTGGAAGAAGACTAAAAAACAGAGAGCCTTTACTGTCCTCAACAAGAAATAGACAACAATAAAGAGAGAGATGTTTATAATGTGATGCGAAACAACACTTCAGATTACTTTAATTGATTGTTAGGTCAATGTGGAACCTCATTGAAAAGTTGGCTCTAGATCAAAATGGTGATAAATCATTCTAGAGACATCTTTATGAGAAGAGGTAGGTGCTGGTGCATATTGTTTGCCTGTTTTTCCTATTTTTTTTGGGCAAAGAGGACCATCCTTTTGATAGTCCTTGGCCCCTTCTTACATTGGCTCTTTTTCTATCAACATCATCATCATGAGGTCTATGATCAAGAATAGTCAGTGTTCATTTGCAATTTGAGAGTAAAGCCGGATGTGCACTTTATTAATATTTGTACGTATCCAAGAGTCACTTTCAAAGTGATTGCTTAATTTTTGAACCTTGTCATATATTTTTGCACAAACCATCTTTGTAGTTTCTGCATATTATGCTAGTTTTTTCATTGAACATTTATATAATTCAAGGGATGCAATTCTCGACAAATTTACTGCTTTTGCTCTCTTAAGTGAGCATTTCACCACGTGGATGCATAATGTCTAAGTTTTTGTTGAGCAAATGTCATCTTGCTATGAGTGCCATATCATTCCAGTGGAATGTCTCTGGTTTGTCAATCCATGTTCCAATGCCTTGCATTGATTGTCTCCTTACAATAGGGGATTTCCACCTTTGCTTTCCTTGAATGGTCTCTCTCTCCTTCTATTTTCATTTATGACAATCACATCCTTATCCTTCTTATGTCCACCATTGCCGGTGACATGTTCTTACTGAACATTTGTTTTGTAGCCATATAAGAAAGGATCATACGGGTCAGGTCACTAGAATATGGTGAAGTAGCAGTTAATTGCATCTTCATCTATTCCATTAATCCAAGGCTAACCTCTCGATATTGTTGCATAAGCTAGCAATGAGTGGTTAGAACGGATATGAAATGGTATAGGAAATCTTTTAGGAGGAACCTCATGATCTAGGATCAAAATATATGCATCTTAATTTAATTTTTGTTGTTGTAGAAGGGTTCTCTTATTAGTTTTTGACTTCTTGTAGACAACAAGTTCTTCATTTCTAAATTATTTTCTCATTGAATAACTAGAAGTGCGTGATTTCTTTTTCTAATTTTTTCTAGACAGCAAGTAAATTTCCTATTTCCCTTCTCCGTAGGTTCAGAACAACACTTGAAGACCTCTTGGATGCGGTGATAGCAAGTAAGAAAGCTGGCAAGTGCTGGAAGGCAACAATGGTGTTTTATTGTCTTTTTTTTTGGTTCTAGGTGGTAGGCTAATTGCAGCAGACCTAGAAGTCCTTTTCAATTTTGTAGTCATCGGTTTTGATGGGTGGGAGAGGAGTGGAGAGATAGAGAGGATTTTGGAGTATACAGATTGATTTTATTGCAGAAATCTCGCAATAGGCAATTACCACAAGAATTTAATTTATTTCTCCTAAACTAACTCTCCATAGGAATGAAATAAACTCCATCAAAGAAGCAATCCTCTATCTTGAATTTAAAATTCAAAAGACCTACTTTTCCAATATATATATATATATATATATATATATATTTGGTGTGTGTAACAAAATATATTAAAGAGAATGATATGCGTACATTTAAGAGCATTTATCATAGAGTGCTAGTGCAAAAAAAAAGAGAAAAACCAAGAAGAAAAGATACAAAGATTTCATTCAGTTCATCTAGCTTGAAGCCTAGCAAAAATATGGCAGTGACAATAGATCTTTTTTCACTTTTGCTCCTTCTAGTATAAAGAACATGAAATCTTTTATTAGCATGAGAATCCACATTTTGAATATTATAATCAGAATTAGAAGCATCTTTGTTTACCAATGGTAAACGGTTGGGGTGTTTCAAGAACTTATATAGAATTGTCATTGTAGATGAAGTGATCATACCAAAAAATTATGAGAAATAAGAACATCGATCATTTTCTCTTTAAAATAATTTGAACCTACATCTAGGTTTTTAGCATAGATCTGAACACAAGGGTGATCTTCCACCATAGGGCCATTAGGTGTAAGGTCTTGCAACTTAAATGGATGATTTTTTAGCTTGGGATGAGCTTTAAAATATTTTGAAAATTTATGTTCAAAAATATGGCAAGAGGAGCAATATAATGGCATGTTTTCAAATTTCACCTCCTGTCAATTTTTGGATGATGTAGATCTTAGTCACACCTCATTATGAAAAAGAGTAGTTATATCTAATTCCACTAAGGCTAGTCATAGAGGGACTAGCAATGAGCTGTTGTAGCATCCACCTATAGATTTTTCCTAAGATTAATGCCAAAGAGAATAATGTTGACTGGTTGAGGTAGTGTTTATTAAATTGTTGGAAAAGAGATCCAAATTGGAGTGATAGGAGGCTCCATGGAGCAATCAAATGGGTGTGCCATTTTAATATGCGCATAGAGAGCCCATTAATATAATAGGGCTGTCATGAGAATAGTTTCATGTAATTTGCTTCTAATAAAAGCTTGATGATGACATACTGAGGGTCAATGAATCCAATGAAGTAGTCACCTAGCAGCTTTAAATCCAAAATAAATTTGCAAATTACCTTTATATAGGACAACCCTTAGAGAATTCATCAATAAATGAGATGTTGAGGGGCCTAGCAAGCATAGAATTCTCTTCATTAGCAACTAGGAGAGAAGGTTTGCCTTGAAACGATGAGGGTTGTTTATGTTTAAAATTGTTTGAAGTCTGATTAATGAATAGTGGAGAATTGTTGTTCGGGGAAAAGAAATCATCCACAACATTCAAACCACGAACAACATTCATAAAAGAACAAGGAGGTTGTGATGGAGGAGGCTCAACTATTGTAAAGGAAGTAAAAGGATCAACCATCGAAGCACTAGAGTCTACTAGGTTAGAAGATGAAAACCACATGAGGGGGTCGACCAAGGTCCTAGGGAAGTCATCACAGGAGGATTTGAGATACAAGGAATTAGGAATAGAAAAAGATCCTTTGATAGAAATTATCGGAAGAGACCATGCACGACTATGGACATAAGAAAGAGCACAAAAATCAACCACTAACGGTAGAGAAGAATACATCATGATGTGGCCATCTTTGAAAGCAAGAGAGGCCAAGCAAGACATCAATGCCATGAGGAGGCGTCATCATCAACAGAGTCATATGGAGCCTTGCATGGCCTTATACCTGTGGTGATCAAGAATAAGTAAAGTGGCCCAAATAAAGTCTCATGTTATCGTCAAGCGGCAAAAACACAAGGCCTTGCAAGGCTGTAGTTGCTGCCAAAAATGTAATGCAAATGAAAGTTGAGCACTTGTTTAGCATGGACAAAACTATGCAAAATTTTAGTCGTAGGCACCATTGCAATTGTTACCGATAGTGATACGCACACATGGAGTGACGGTGAGAGAAACTCACAATATCTAAGATTAGGTTTATCCCGACTCGGGGACAGAAGTATACTTTGGTCTTAGTTTTAGCCCTACTTTTCTAAAATAAAATTAAAAAATCATTTTAATATATGTTTGTAGTGAAAAATAAGATTTTTTATACTAGTTGGCCAACCTTATCCCATCATATTTTAGATTGAAGATCCAATTTCACGTATAAACTCCTATTGACTGGATCTTCAATCTCGATATTGTGATGTGAGAATCATCATTATTGATAGTCTTCATTCAAAAGTTTGATTGTCAATCAATGACCATGATCCTTTTGATCTTTCCAAAACTTGATATCTAAGTCGCAATCAAGGACGGTTTGATTGATCATCTTATTGATCGATCTCTAATGAAAAAGCCAAATTGGGTTTATTAATACTTACCATTTCATATAAATGATTTAGTTGAGGAAGCAAATGACAATTCATCTTTTAATTACTTAGGTTATCGAACAAAACTAGCAGTGAATATAATAGCAAAATAGCATCATTAGATGGTTTACATTCACACCAGCTAAAAAGTTCATCTTTGCAGATACTTCTTAAAAAAATAAAGTCAAATCAGATGTTGATGTCATATGCACAGTACAGTACATCTTATTTCTATGAGATGCGAGTTTATGGCTGTTAAATGCACACAAGAATAGATAGTTTCAAAAATATCTAGAAGAGATTGGATACTGTTCATCTCATTTCTGCCAAATACAAGGTTTAAGTTTGTTAAATGTGCAATGGAACATCAAAAAAATTATCACGATATAAAATGTGCATGAGGCATTCTACTTCTCATTTTTGTCAAATAGTGACTTGTTAAATGCGTAATGAAGCGAATGCAAAATAGCTGGTGGGAAGAAAGGAGCATAGGGGAAAATTAATGAAAAAAATCCATCATAGGAGGAAATTGATACATAAAATTGTTGATTTGTTGTGCAAGTGGAGGGACAAACTTGTGGAGGAACAAATTTGCTTATCCATTACTAGGAGGAGGGAAAACTAGAGAAGTTGACAACATTGTAGAGAGAGATAATAAAAACTACGGTTTATTTTAAAGGGTTCAAAATGTCAAAGGTTGAGCAGCCAAGTTACCAAACTTCAATGCTTGTCAAAAACACTCCTATATCTCTTGGACAACTCTGGAGTCAAATGTCCCTGCTTCACACCACACCACTTCAAAAACATGAGCGTTTTTGTCATGTTTAATAATGACGATCATTCCACAACTAACTTCCAATGCGAGCTAATGTTTCACATGTATTAATAACTTAATTTTGGTGTGCATCTTTTTCTTCGATACACTTTAAATTTATCTTCATGAAACTTAATCATATCCATTCTTAGCACCAATTAGAAGATTTGAAAAACCCTTCTTTATTCTCTATAATTTTTTCCTTTAATTATCTTAGAACAAACATTACCTCTATAGTAGATATACCCTGTATAACCATATAGATTGCCAATTTAAACATGTTTTCGCTAAATCTATATTCCATTTCCATCTTCTACAGCTCTGATGCTTACCTATGTTTTTCTAGTTCATATATACATATCATATATGATAATGTTGCATATGATATTCTTATGAATGGGATTGCTTCTTAAGGCCCATTTGGTTCTTGAAGTGTTACCTCATGATTTGATAAATGAAAATTTTACTAGATTTTGTTATTTGGCTAGATTTGGTTATGAATAAATATTGATTTTAAACTCTACAAACACCTTCAAAATCTCTCAAATGATTTGTTTATTTGCATAAAATGAATGACAAAGAAATCATGATTTTTTAAAATATTTTTTCTAATGACAAACAACCAGATGAGCTGGAAACCATTTTGGACAGAAATTGACGCATACACAACCATGCATGAAGATACACCAGGTTTATATTCGTGCTTATGTGCATGCAAAACGCTATACATGCCTCAACATACCTGTATATGTAAGAACATATGCTGTAGAGTTTTCCTTTACAAGTTACACACGTATATTCTCATTAACTATGCATAATGGAGAAGATGAAATTTTTTTTCTTTACCATGACGATAATGTTCTCATTTTCGTGATAATTTTACACTCTTTGAGTCTCGTTCTCCTTCACTATTGTATGACAATCTGTTATCTTGGGAAACTTAGGCTTTGTTTGTTAGGAAGGAAGATGATGGAAATGAAATGAAGTTCAAACAGTTTGTGGGTGGATTATTAATATATAATCATTGATTGGAGTTTTTCTGTGATTTTTTTCTCATTTTCTTTTATTCAACTTATCAATATCCAAACAACCTCTTATTAACTCTTTCATCATGTTTTTGCTCCATTTTTTTTAAGAAAATTGTCAATCTTGAAACTATTACATATTGCTTACATACTTATCGCCTCCCCTCATATATGATTGATCTTCACAAATCTGTCATCACTATGTACGAAATGGCCTGGTTATATATTTCACCACCGTTTTTTTTTTTTTTTTTTGGATAAGGCAAGATCTGCTTGGAAGAAGTTCTCAAGTCCTGAAGGTGACCATTTAACGCTTGTGATTATATTTCGTGCTGCTGTTGAGTCTTTGGAGAAGTTTAGGGCTGCTAATGGGAAAGAGAAAACAATTGAGAAAAGCCTAAATAAGTGGTGCAGGGATAATTTCATCAATTATCGATCTTTAAAACATGCACTAGATGTTCACAGGTTGGCCTTACTATCTATCATTTTTTAGTTATCTATTGTCACTTCTTTTGTTCTTTGTGGCACCAAAGGCCATTTCTATCCCCGATATAATCAATAGTTTTATTTTTCATGTTATGCTATTTTTATGCAATGTTTATTTTTTTGTTAAAGGCATTCAAATAGATAATGCATTTCTAAATACTGAATTATCTGTGTAATATGATAATTGAACCTCTTTTCCTAGATTGGGTTCACAACTGTATTTTTTCCTTCACATTCTTCCTTGTAAAAAAATACTGTCAGGCCTTAGCTTGATTGTATGAATAGATTACCTCTAACCATCTCTCTCAACGTTAAATGGTAATATCAAAAATATTATACACCTTCATTTCCCATTCTATTAATCATGAAGCTTAAAACACATTCTTCCATGCTCTAGAAATATCTCTTCTAAAATCTGCTTTTACAAAACTGTTGCAAACTATAGCTTTCATCCTTTTTTTTATAAACTAAAGCTTCCATTGTTGATCCCTAGTGAGGGCATCCGTCTAGCTCAATATTTATAAGTAGCTCTTGTTTCACTATTCATTAACTAATGAGCCAAACATAAATACAATGTACAGGCTAGATTCTTCAATGAACCAAACAAGAACAAAAAAAATTTTATTTGTCTTTAGCTCATTAAAAACTTATAATGATATATTATTAATGTTAAATAGTTTTCTATTGTTTGGTGAAAATAATGTAAAAATTAATCCATAGCTTAGGGGTTATATATATTGTTAATGTGTTGATCATTTATGGTGAGGTCTTGATGAATTTGATTCACATATTTTTTATTTTAATTTATAAAATCATCATTTTGATTATTTTTTTGTTTATGTTCATTTATGTTTGTGAACAATCAAACCATAATGAAGCAAATACAAATAGAGAAATATCAAGCATTAATGAACACAAACTAAATACAAACAACATAAAAAAAGTAACTATTCAAATTCAAAAATTGAGCATTGTTTGTTTATGTGCAACTTATTTATTCACTTAGACCCAAGTTTGGATGAGAAAAGTTGAGGTTTGATGTAAGAGTTGACAAACAATTATATAACTTATGCCAAAATTCATAAGACAAATCTAAATTTTAATTTTGTCATTGGCACATTCCTTGGAGGTGTTTTTTTAAAACATTACCTATGATTGATGCATCACATCTTAGTGTAATTATGATAAATATATATATATAATTGAGTAGATTTAAAAATAATATTATTTTGATTAATGGAATTGTTTTATTTTTAAAGGGCAGGCAAATAAATTAATGGACATTGTAGTTAGAAGAAGAAAATCATTTGTTCAAAAGAAACTAATTGTAAATGAGAAAAATCAAAGATGGTTGAAAAGGTTATTAGTTATTATATATAGAAAAGAATAACAATAAGAAATGGGGATTCTAAGGTGTAGATGGTTGCCAAATCAATTTTTTTAGGTGAATAATTTTTATGATTTGGTGATTGCTATGAAGTTAATTGTCTGTTGGAATACTATAAATGTGATTAGTATTTGTACTTTTTAAGTTTGATTAGAATATAATTTAAAAAATTAATTTAGGATGAATTGGTGGTTGATCTATTAGAATATATACCTTAGGAATAGTAACTAAGGTGATTTAAATGGGCATTAGATGTTCTAATAGAATATGCAATGAGAAAATTCATACTTAATTTGTAATAAGAGGTAAAAATGTGGTGGGAGTAGCTATACATGCACATAATCTCAAAGGCACATTTCAAAAAAAAAAAAAAAAAAAGGAAGCATGCTTAATTAATTTTAGAAGTCGAGTCATTAAATTACAAAAACATTTCCTTTTTTCTTGGAAGGAAAGATTTTATTTTATTTTATTTTTTAATTTTTATTTTTTTGCAAATATGAGGTGATGCTAGGGGAAAATTTGACTATACAATATAGAGGATTAATCATGAATGTATATTTTTTTATTATATAAGATGATCAAAATAAAATATTCTCCTAATATTAAATTACTAAGAGAAGTGAACTGAAATTACATAGTTTATCTAAATTTGATGTTGGATAAAGAATCTAGTTCCTTCATAAATAGTACATTAGCAAGGCTATTTTGTGTTGGAGTGGGAGGTACACAATATTACTAAGGTTGTCTGTATATTTTGTGACTTCGAGTGAAAGAGATTGATTTGATAGATTGATAAAATCAATTGATTAGATGTTAATTCATTTTCAAGTAATAAATGATTTCAATTTCATTTTCTTTACTTTCTTTCAATTCAAATAAAGCCAAAGAAAATAAAATAGGCATTTAAAGGTTGGATACATGTCAATACTATTAATGCTTATGATGATTATAAGAAAGCTATAATTTCTATAAAGAGGGTGGTGAATAAAGCAAAATATATATCTTTTGAGGATTTATATGATTAGATTGGTATTAAGAAAGTAGAAAATAAGATATATAAAATATTTTAAGTAATAGATAGGGGATCTAAAATTTTTGACTAGGCTAGATGTGCTTGAAGTAAATATAAATAAATTGGAGTTAAACGTGAAGGCATAAGAAATAATACGAAAATTATCACTCGATAAAAACTCAATTCTCTTCAAGACCCCTAGATGTTTGCGAACTAGATAGAAGTTTCTCTTGTGATAGATAAATTGTATTTAGTTAATTTGATTTCCTTTGATGTTAGATTATTTTTATTTAAATATGGGGCTAAGGTTTCTTATAGGTGCAATCTTAAATGATGACTTTTTTATCCTTATCATGGGAGAGTTCTCTTTATTAGGCATTTAATCACCTCTTGAGGTGGAGGAATTTAAGCATGAAGTGCAAGCTACTGTTACAAGAACAACATGTTGTGGAATCCTCCTTAGGAATATTCACGGCCTAGCGGCCTTCCTTCTGAATGAGTTTATAATTTAAACTTTCAAGAAACTTATGAGTAAGGCTTTTAGTTTTCAAGAAGAAGCATCCAGCTTTCCCTTTATGAAAGATTAGTCTCATTTTATCTCAATAAAGGGATAAACCCAGAGAATATTAGAAAAGAAATCAGGGTTAGTCTTGGCAATGGATAAGGGGAAAGCATAAATAAGAATACAATCAGAGAAGCCTAACCCTCCTCCACAGTAGCTACAACAATGACCAAGATTGTGAAAATCAGACTAGACATAGAATTAGAAAATAGAGAGATTAGGTTCAATGGTTCAACCGGAGTTTAATCGAGGGTTGAACTGGATGATATAATAAATATTACAATTATTTAAATATAATCAATATGATGCAATAATTATGCAATGACAAAACTATGTAACAAAAAAATAAGAAAATTCAACTGAACTAAATACTGGTGATACTAAACATAAATAATAAAGCAATAGTAATATATGTATGATACTCACCAAACCACAACCTTTTCTAAGTGCAAAAAAAAAGTAAATAAATATTATACTAATTCACCTTCACAGAAGAAAAATAATCAAAATTACATTTTACAAATTCTCTACTTAAAATAAAGAAGGAACAAACAAACATATGATACAATGGCTAAGTAGTGAGTGCAGGTCATGTTAAAGGCTTAAATGATCATTACATTAGAGAGGGAAAGATCGAATATTGAATGGATCTTGTCTCCTACGTAGTCGTGGTCAAATAGGAAATAATGGAGAGGCAAGAAATTGATGGAAAGAGAGGGAAAGACCGAATATGGTATTATATTAGCCATTCGATCTTTGATCAACGGCTATTGGTCCTTTGCATTTTTAATTGTCTGATTCTAATTAACCATTATAATTTCATCGATTCATCAGTTGAACCGGCAGTTTGAACCGATTCAATGCAAGATAGATTATACCAGTTCCCAAGACTATCCATCAGACTTGTGCATTTGTTGAACCGGTCGAATCGGCCGGTTTGGTCCAGTTTTTAATTTCTTGGCCACAATCGCATCAAAAGCAGCATACAGTGCCTAGAAAATAGTACTTCACCTCTTTTGAAGATAGGTTTAATCAGACATATTCCTTCAAAAGAGAGGCAATGAAAAATATTTTTAAAAACTTAATGAAAAATGCAAACTTTAAATTATTTGATCATATGAAATCAGAAAGAGTGGGCATGGATAATGACCCAAACTACTTCCCCTACCATCATATATGCTAGGACATGTCATTGAAGATTGCTTTATATTTAAAAATTAGTTAGAGAGAAACTTCAAGTGAGGGACAATTGTGCTCTCAAAAGAATACTTTGTTGACTCTGAGAAGGGGGTCAGTCAAGGTGATCACAAGTGAGCTTTCTACTCATACTGAAGGTATTCCTCATTCTATGAAAGTTAGTTTGGAAATAATATTCCCATCAACCTTTTTGGCTGGTGGTTATATCCATTTATAGACCGTTTATCTGCATGTCACTGGATTGTAAAAATAATAATCAATCTATTTTTCTAAAAATCAAACAAAACATAATCAATATATGATGGTCTAATAGAAGATTGTCTTTTTATTGCCAAACCAAAAGAAGATTCAAATGCCATAAGATAAGTGCATGAATCTACAATTATATGTTAAGCTAAAAAAAAAAAAAAATATGCCCAAGGCTCTGATAACAATTGATGGCTAATACATGACCCATGGAGGAGAGATTGAATTGGATCTTTAAAATTTTTATATATATTTCTATCACAAAATAATATGAAAATGATTAATAAATTATTATGAATATAAACATAAAAGATAACACAATAATTTTTATATGATTCGATACAAGTCAGTTTATGCCCACAACTAAACATCAACATGCTTATTCTACTACTCAAAACACTCCTTTGCCGGCAAACGGTGGAGAAATCATTGCACCACTTCTAATTTCAAGGGTAAGAGTACTCTTAGCTTGCTTATGGACAAGGGAATCCTTTTAAATTCTTTCAAGCAAACTTGGAAAAGAAAACTAGGATAAAAATAAAAGTATAGAAATCAATGTCTTAAACATGCAAAAAAAATCACATTTATACTTGAGAGATCCTCAAGCTTTTAATTTGTATGAAAAATAATGAAGTTTAGCAGTAGTGGTTATGCTTTTAATTGATGTGTATTTTTTAGAGCTAGTAATATGTTATATTTGTAAGGATAAATAGTGTGAGCAAAAATCAAATGATAGTTAAAAATTGATCAATAAACATGAAAGGAAATCAATAAAAAAGTTACAATAAAAAGAAGTGTTTACTTAACAAAATAGCTTAGCAGTGAGTCAATAAGTTAGCAGTATGCAGTCGATAAATAATAAAGACAAGTAGTCGATAAGTAGAAAATGACGAGTCATTAGTTAATTGAGGCTTTTTAACCATTAATAGATCAATTAGGACAAATCCTAAAAATTTAAGCTTTCAAAACTAACATTAACACTTAATTAGCAAACTCATTAACGAATTAGCAAATAGCTGAAAATTGAACATTGAATTTTGGCTATTTTTAAATAATATTAAAGCTAGTAATTTTATTAAATGATTTTAGTGATAGATTTAAAATATGTTTTAGCATAATAGTTTTGGATTAAATATTAAAAACCTTGTTTAAGAATTTATTAAAGCTTTGAAATTGAGTGGTCTTAAATTTATTCTAGGCACTCATGCATATATAAAGACAAAAGTAAAATATTCTTAAATCAAGAGGAACTTCACATGCACGCAATGGTTCAATGGGTGGGTTTATCCAGAATACAAGCATTAAGCATTTTCAATATGCTATGATCATTAAAATTTGATTTACAATGATATGGGATCAAGAATTCAACAAACTAAATATGAGTCAAAAAAAATATGTAGAGTTTTTAATTGGATTCCATGTAGATTTTAAGGGTTTTTTATTTAGATGATGCGTAATAATAAATTTTCTCGATAAATAAAAATATCACCATATAATGGATTCAATCACTTAATAAAGACTGCTAAAGTCGATGGGTCTACATATATCAAAGATTCTTCCCTTAAACAATATGGATAAAGTAGAATATGTTTTATTTTATATTGGGTTTTCAGTTTCTTATAAGGACAAGCTCTTATAGTTAATTATATCTTAAGAAAAGAAGCCTTTTTAAAAAATCTCTGATTAAAGAAATTAGTTCTCTATCTTTATAGATTTCAAAGTTTAATTTTAGGATTGCTAAATATGGAAGTCAAATGAGATAACTCAAATGGAACAAGTTCTTTTCAAATTCCAAATGAGAAGTAGGAAATGCTTTGATATTGGAAGCCCAATAAGCATTTTAACCTATTCACTTTAATAATTTATTTATTTATTTATTTTTGAGCTTGGAGCAAATAATTGTAGATTCATGCACTAACCTTATGACATTTGAATTTTCTTTTCGTTTACAATAGAAATATTATCTTTCCATTAGACCACCATACATTGATCGTGTTTTGTTTAATTTTTAGAAAAAAAAAGAATGATTATTTTCTTACAATCTACTGACATGCACATAAATGATCTATGAATGGATATAAGCCACCAACCAAGAAGGTTGAAGGGAACATTATTTCCAAACCAACTTCTAAATAGTCCAAGCTGAATTGGATCTCGATTAATTAAATGCTAAAGTTGTTAATGTTTTATGTGTGCACTTAAACTTAGCATATGATAAATTAATTGTCATGTTTAATGACAATGATGAGATAAAAGGAAAAAAGAATTAAGATTCTTATGCAAGAATAAGCTTTTTAAATTGAAGTTCAGGGCAAAATTTTCATGTATATTTAATTGTTTTACAAGGATCACTAATAACCTTCAATCGCTTGAGAAGTAATACACAAACATCGAGTTGGTAATGATGGTTCTATGATCTCTACCGAAGGTCTCAATGATAACCACTGT
Organism: Cymbidium sinense; assembly: GCA_021442155.1. NCBI lineage: Eukaryota > Viridiplantae > Streptophyta > Magnoliopsida > Asparagales > Orchidaceae > Cymbidium > Cymbidium sinense. The sequence goes on along the minus strand of CM038218.1, from coordinate 72,346,459 downwards.
CATTGAAGTTAAGGATTTATCTAAATATTTACTTGATCTCTTTTAGTTTTCTAGTTGCTCATAAACATAAAATTATATCATGAGAAGATGAAAAAAGTGAAAATCTTATAAGTCAGTCTAAGATGGTTGCATTAAAAAGCCAAGTCTCCTTTGATGGTGGTAACACTAAGTCTGATAGTGAATTATGATCTTTCACTTCAAATGAGGCATTTTGGTAGCATGTTGAAGAAGTAGCAACATAAGTTTGAAAGTATAAAAAGTAGTTTTAAATGTACTAAAGAAATATATATAGATGTAATAGTGTAGATGAAATGGAGAAAGATGATAAGACATGCTATAACTATAAATAGCTTGAACTTTTCTACTGGGGTGTCCACTCCATAAAAAGGACAATGAGAGGAGATTTCCAAAGAAAGGGAAGAAATCGTTCAAGGTAACGTGGGCTTATTCCTCCTATTTAACAGAAAAGGGAAGAAAACAATTGTATTATGACTTTTGAGGGTTCAATAGGAGATACAAATGAGGTAAATTACTTACTTTCGTATGATGAATTAATTAATGAAATTTTTGAATTGAATGAAGCTTGAAAGAGTTCAAAGAATAACTACAAGACTCATAAGAAAGAGCATACTAAATTAGATATGTGATGTGAAAAATGATTAGGATAATGTCAAAAATAAAAATAGGATTTTGCATGATAGGTACACCTAAAACTATGCCAGACTGAGAAAAATATTTTTTTTAAAATTGAAAGTTGATAATGCCTTCCAAGCATGCTAGCATAAAAAATCAAAGATAGGATTCATGCTAGTTGCCAAACACATCACACTCACAAGCAATGACCATATGCAAATACAAACATGAGATGCAACTTTTGTGGAAAATATGAACATATATCTAGTGACTATAGAGGAATATCAAATCCTCCTTCATATTATGTATGGATGCTGAGACATTCTTATAGATGCCACATCTAGCTCTTCTAATGCATTACCTACTTCTTATCAGAACATTAGTAAAAATCACCCTTGAACTTTTTTAAAGGTATGACTTCATTATGGGATATATAGAGGCATGTGGTCTTTGGATATTGGATATATGAGATATATGATCAGAGATCGTTCTAAATTCATGACATTGGAATCAAAGGATAGTGAATGTGTTTCCCTTAGAGATAGTATCAAAAAGAAGATTGTCGCTATCAAAGCTATTGATTATAATTCTATCTCCATTAAGAAGGTTCTATCAACCATTGGCTGATATTTTATGTAATAATTTACTTTTTATGTGATAAAGGTTAATTATGGTTTATATTTTCATCATAATATTTCTTGGTCAAATTAAATGGTTATGTTATGCTTGTTGGACACAAGCATAACAACAACTACATGCTATATGTTGATAATTTAAATGCTACATAAAATACTTGAAAGCAACTTGTGATAATTATGATTATCACATGGAAGGTTATATGATGCCAACATGCACACACATTAAAATTTCTCCCAAGAACTCATTATTGGTTTTTACCTAAATTGAATTATGTTTTAGATCATTTGTATGATACTTGTAAGTAAACAAACAAGAACCTCGTTAATATATAGATATTGTTCTTGTAGACTATTACAACTCCTCATAAACTTGTTTGGACCTATTAGCTCTTCTAGCTATGGTGAGAGAGATTATTTTGTGATTGTAGATGACTTTTTGTGATACACTTAGGTTGTGTATCCTAGATTCTATTCTGCAGAATTTTTGTATCTTAAATCAAATAATTTGAGAACGAAAGGTTTTAATAATCCATACTAGGCAATTTTAGCATCCTAGATTTCATATTTGGGTATATTGGTATCCTAGATTTAATGTCGAGGAAAAAAACTTTGATATCTCAAGACATTAGGATTTTAAGTATTCCACATCTGATATCGGGGAGTGGGATTAGAGTTTTCTAATCAAAAGTCTTTAGGTTTTGAAAATCCTAACCAAAACAAAATTTTAGCAAATTGAGGGGGGCTTTTTTTTGTAATAAGATAGAGTGATGATGATTCATTAAGGGTATTTAGTAGCACATCACTACTAAACATTTGTATAAAAAAGGATATACAAGGTCCAAGAATCCCAAAAAGCATTTGGGTTTTCTTGAGTTGCATTTAATTTAATTTAACCAAAATTTTACTTATGTTAGATTAGGGTTTATTTTGATCTTAAGATAGAGGCTTACTAAGGGCACAAGCTTCTTTGGCCAATTACCTCTTGACTATGTAGGTAATTTAGGCTTAAATTTTTGTCTTTGATTTTGTTAATTAAAAATGGTTGTGGGGATGAAGGTAAATACGATCAAGATCCTATAATTTTATTATCTTGAGTCTACTAGTGAGTGCAATCTACCTGTCCGAGGCTTTGAGCCGTAATGTTTAGTAATCTTGATTAGCAACCATGGGCGCATCTTAGGTATCCTGACCAACTAAGGGTAGAATTGGTGTTGAATATGTGCTTTTGAAGGTTTTTAATTGTTCATTTACAAAGGATTTGTAGTTGTAGTACTAATACACATCATGGTCACTTGTAGTAAACAAGACCAAGAAGAGATCATAGACATTCATCAATTATCAATGAGATTTAGTTTGATTTAAAGAAGTATGTTTTAGATGCATGTGGGGTTTGATTAAACTTTAAATTGATGGTTATATTAGCATGAGAGTTTCCTTGAGTTTAGATGGGTATATTAACATAGAAGCTGACCAAAGTTTAGTATTTCATTGTTATCATGTTGGCCAAGGTTACGACTTACATCTTGCGTGAGTCCCAATAGTGGCTTGGGTTCATATCTTGTGTGTGAACTAGGCTATAGGTTTTGATTAATAAACTTATTGACTTTATTAAGTAGTAGATTTTGTAGGCTTATTAGCATAGGAGTTGGCCGGGTCATGTTGTTTGGAGCATAAATCTAAAGGAAGGCTTAGAAATGAGTTGAGACTTGCAACCCAAGGACAAGAAAGGTCCGGTCCGTAAGTGGGACTTGCAACTTGGAGAGGACCTGAAACTGAGACTAACATCCTAAGGATGAGAAAAGCTCTAAAGTGGAACTTACAATTTTGATTGTAGAGAAGGCTTAGAATTAAGACTTGTAATTTTTTTGTGCATGTCTAGAAATGGGACTTGTAATGTTTTGTACATAGATGGCCCATTGGAGAGATTTACAATTTCAAGAATGAGAAAATCCCCAGAAGTTGGGGTTACATTTTTGGTAATGTCTGTTAAGTGGAGCTTACATCCTGAGGAGGAGAAAAACCCATAGGTGTAATTTACATCTTTGGTTAGTGAGAACCTCATTGATTAGGTTCGACTTAATATACCTGACTCTATGTTAGCCCTCTTAATTGAGTTAGGATTGTTCATGATTTTTTTACTAGATTGGTTGCATCTCCATCATTCATTGGATTGCATAAAGTGTTGATATTGGCTGATTTGTCGTTGGAGTTTCCTTTATTCCATTGGTCTATGATTTTACCCTGTTTTAGCTTATGACCTCTACCATGGTTGATTTTCTTTTGCTGAATTTGGTTTCATTACTGATGATGATTACTTTAAGGAGTGATGATGATAACTCGTTTTCAACTCTTTGTTCTACATCGTAATTAGGTTGCTTTTTGTCTCATCACAGTCAGATTAAAGTGTACCTTGAACAAATGGATATGTCTCCATCTTCATGTGGGGATGATATGCTTCAGTTTCGCAGATGCCTCACGGCATCTTTCTTCCTCAATGCGGCAGACAAGCAGCCTGATGGATCATATAGGTATGGAGTTTCTATCATTTACAAATGTTTATATTTGATGAAATTACCGCCAGCATAAAAAATACTCCCGCACTCCCTCTTCTTTCTCTCTTTAAAATTAGTAGGATGTGAAGTTGTGGACCACAATCGTAAAACTTGTTTCTGAAAGCATCCCTTGGAGTAGCTCTCAGACTGAACTGCCATATTAATATATGCCAAACATTTCATTCTACAGTCGACAATGTTTTCAAAATCTCACTTTTTCAATGGTCTTCCTTTTAATATCGCATTGAGCTACTTACCGTCACTTATTTGTTTCCATAATTTTTTTCCAGTAATTTAGATATGCTACACTTTAATGTACTTTATTTATTGCTGTTTAGATCTCGTTCAGATTACATAGCTTTTGAATGAACTGTCTTTTTTAAAAAAGAAAATATTCACGGGGTAAATGAATAAATAAATTGAAAAAATTCTAAAGGAATTTTGTTGCACAAGTTAAACTGTATTAATTATGCTATAATTATTTAATATCTTTAAAGTTTGATCTTTAAACTAACATTGGAAACTTGAAAAAGATTTATTTCAAACGACGCCATCAGGCATTTGGTTCAGTGTAAATGAGTCATTAGAAGCTTAACATATTTTTGCTCATTCATGCTCACGTATTGTTGTTGACAGGGTTAAGGCAAGTGGTCAGAACGTGCAGATCCATCCTTCTTCAGTGCTGTTTAGGACAAAGCCTGACTGTATTATTTTTACTGAGCTAATCCAAACTAATCATATTTATGTCCGCAATATTTCTCGGGCATGGTTGCCTGAGCTTTCTCAGTATTATGATGAACAAAGTTAGGTCACTTTCGTTAAATTATGTATTTAATGTGAATGGGACTTTAACTAGTTGCTGCAGCCATTGTAAACTAACATGAAGAATCTCTAAAGGTAATCGCTATTCTCTCATTTTCTTCCCATTTTTTGGCCACTTTTGCTGTTTTTTGTGGCATTAGCAAGTAGTAGGCGTGGAATTTGAACTTTAAAGAAATTTATTGTAGTTTTGGAATGCTGGTAAATACTCTATAATTATGAAATTAGTCAAAAAAATTTGTAATAACAGCGAGTTTATATCGATGATTAATATTCAATTTATATTATTTATGAAGATATTTAAAAATGATATTAAAATCTAGCAGGTTGTTACTATTATATAAGTGCGCTTTGATCTAAGGCTACCAAATATTTAGACTCCTCTACAAGAGTTTTCTGTTAATTTAGACAATTATGCAATGAATTAGATCATCTCGCTAGCTATAGGTGAAAGAAGCTGGCACTAATGCCAAGGCAAGCCAATAGGGCTGTGCAGCTAGCTATATTGGCACATAGAACAGAGAAAGGGAGAGGCCAACTAAGCTTGACTCAGCTATCGAATCAACTAATTCTATGAATTTTAACTCATTTGGGCTCCAAATTATGCAACTCTAATGCAGCATTCATCGAGATGCAACAAATATTGTGAAGGAATTTCTGTAATCTTAAAAGCTTATGTGATTCCTCTAATGCGGCCTTTTATTGTGGTTCAAAATTGTCACTGGATCAGATGAACGAACCCACCACTAAAAACATTCAATCAAACAATTGAAGGAAGCAAATTTTGTTTCCTAGGCTATTTTCTTTTTTAAATTCAACCAATGGCCTCTTAACTAGTTTGAATTTTAAAATCTTGGCCGGATCGTTCAACGCGACTGACTAAAAATGCAGAGATAAAAAAATATATCAGCAGCTCCAGTTGTGTAAAATATACATGATAACAACCTACCTATATGATTGAATTAATTTGATCGTAGAAGCATAAATTATCTTCTTTTAATGACAAAAATCACCTGCAGGTGCCATGTTACCCCAACGTATCCTAATAAATAGACCATACATGGCCTTGTGCAACTGGAAAGAACCAGAATGAAAGGAAAGAAATTATGGAAACAGTGGATCATCATGTCTTCCAGCTGCCTCAAATCTTTCTCTGCTAAATGTTCTCTTGCTCATGCTCGACCTCTGCACCAGGCGAACTAATGCTTGGACAACCTCCGACATGGGCGGCCTGAATTCTGGTTCCGGCTACAAAAAGAGTTTGTTCATTAGATACAAAGAGTTTAAGCTATCACCACTAAACTGATTCCGGTGAAATGGCCATGTTTTCAGGCATAAAAGAGAACTCATAATGAAGTGAGTAATGCCTTAAGGTCCTGTTTTGTTGCTTCAATTTAGAAAATAGATCGTTTTTAAATAATAAATTTTTTAAACCCATCATTTGATTAGGTGTAGTTAGAAATTCAAATTGAAGTTAAACCCCCATCAAATATGGTGATTTCAATTTCACAAAAACCGGGGGGAAAAAATCATGATTTTCTAAACCATGTATTCTATCTATAAACAACCAAAGGAGGCCCAACTTAAAAAGATAATTTTGTTTTCAATTATTGTGTCAAATGAAATCACTACGCTTGAGAGATTTCTGGAATTAAAAGCTCATGCTAATTTCTACTTGCATCCAGCAAACAAATTGAATCACAAAATAAAAAAGTAAAAAACTCAAACTTGTTCTCCAAAGCATGTTTTGAAACAAAAGGTACATACATATATAAAGTGCTCACATATGTGACATGTTATGAAAAAAATTTCGAGGATCTATATATTTATAGTACAAAATAAAAAGACTAAAGCACAGATTTAAAAGCAGGACTGGCTATCAAGCACAGCAAAAAAACAAAAAAAGGGCACATGATACAAACCAAAATAAAACTGAATGCATAATAAAATTTAAAAGGTAGACAGCCAAGGCATAAATTAACCATGGGCGCATGATTATTTTAAATGATAAATACAAGCATATACAGGGATAATTTATTTAATATTTTATCATAAAAGTTGAATCACAAAGATAATAATCGAAGGAGATTATGCAGAAAACTGAGGATAAAAAAAGATTAATTTCACAAACAATTTAAGTGGCACAAAATGTGTCCAATGTATAGTCAAAATGTCAAACATGTGGTAGATTCTGGTTCAATGGATGTGAATAAAACGTCCAACAAAATTTAGAAAATATAAACGATCACCACATCTTAAAAGTGTTGAATGTCTTAAATGACCAGCATGATTTATTCCAGGACTTCATAAATATATGATTCATATCAAGCCTAAGACAGGAAAATGCACTAATCATTTGAAAAAATAACTATGTGCAGGCCTTCATCATATATCATTTTCAATATAATAAAGAAAAATACGGTTCAGAAGGTTAATAACCCTGTCTGTAATTTTAAAAGAAAGAACAGAAGAGGTAAATTTATGTATCATTCGCACCTGAACACACAGCGCAATTACATCAGCAAACCTAGAGAGTGCCTTTGCAGGATAAAGCCCTTCAAGGGATGGGTCAACCATCTTGTCCAGTGCATCAATATCATGGAGCTGTGGAGCTGCCCATCGCGCCAATGATTGTTCTAGTCTTTGTCCCGAGCTGTGAAAGCATTAGGAAATTATTGTTTCATTCTTCAAAATCTGGTGATGTAATTTTTAAAAATGATAAAATTGATTATACTGGACCTAAACTTCCACTAATCATTAGATTTCTTTCACCTGTCAAAAGGTTTTCGACCAGTCATGAGTTCAAGCATTATCACTCCAAAGCTGTACACATCACTTTTCAGAGTATACTGGCCAGACATAGCCACCTCAGGAGCACTATATCCAGAAGCCATACTGTTATCAAGTGCCTGCATAATTGATGAGGACGCCAATAATGCCAATATTTCGATGAAGTACTAATTTCATGCATTCATTTTAATTCAGTTATTCCATGAATTAATAAATGGAAGATGAAAGGAACTATGATGTCAAGCCTACAGAGTTGGGATATGAATAATGATGATGATGTTGGATGCAACAAACCGAATTGGAAAAAAAATAAGACATGTTAAACCTATTTTCCCATACCCTACATATTGACTCAACCTCGCCGTCACCACCTTAAAGCTCTTACTTTCATGTTCCAGTGTCTTATTGGCTTTGTTTTGTGACAAACATTTACTCACAAGAGCAACTTCCGCCCCAACCTCTAAGCTAAGGCTCTGAAAATTAGTGTCCGACTTCTCGATTAAAAGAGTTTAGAGTGATGCCAATCAAATATCCTGAAGACAGTGAATAGAGGATAAGACACTAGTTAGAAATTTCACCTTACTTTGTGAGGATTTTAAATCTGGTTCCAGGTTTCCTATAAGCACAAATACCTATAATTAATTACCCCTCCCAATGCTAAAAGAGAACTTTCGATTAAAGCTAGTCATTAGATAGCTAATTGTTTAGCGTATAATAGCAGCAAATGGAATTTATATACTTATGAAATTCATCATTTCTAACTTAAAACAGATGGTTGGAGAAATAATGATGTGCCCAATCATGATCTCATGGTTATGTCGTCCCGAGTTGTCATTGTCTCTAGTCTACTTAATCAGAGAAGATGGATGACCCAACCTGACTGATGTATCCTTGTCAGTAATTATGAGTTATATCATCTAAGATAACTTTGTAGACCTAGGTTGATGTTTGTCTAAAGAGTCAATTTTAAGATGGATGACCCAACCTGACTGATATTCCAAAGTAGGAACAATACTTGATAATCCACAATCTGAAAGGTGAGGATTAAGCTCCCCGTCAAGTAAAACATTGGCTGATTTAAGATTTTTATGGAGAATTGATGGTGAACAAACTTCATGCAGATACCTGAAAATCATCTCAAGCATAGCAAACTTATGTAGGTGAAATAGTGAGATAGCATTGCATTCAACTTTATGCAGAATAGATTATAGCCTTTTAATTCATAATATTAAATAAATCACAACAAACTAACTGCGTAAATACTGTTAGACATTTCAAAAAGGATGGGTGATAGAAGGTAATACTAGGAGTTATTTAACAGAATTAGCAAGTGAAAAGAGAATTGAGAACTAAATTCACCAATGAAAAAATAGAATTTTGTGAATTTAATCGAGGAAAATGAAAACATAGAATTTTGTCCAATTTGAAATCTACGCAGAATCACATAACCTTCACTGCCACATAAAAAATATAAGATCTTTCAAACAGCACTGTTTGACACATCCTAATTTACATTCAAATTTCTAAAATCTTATGGACACTAAGAGTTTGAGTAAAACTAAATGAAAGATGGTGTCAAAAAGCTTCAATCAATAAATGCAAATTCATAAACAAGCCACATTTTTTTTTTGAATTCCAATTCATTTCCTTCAATGGCGACAAAGACTAAAAATAGATAATGTTATCTAGCAACTATATTTGCTGTCACCTAACACTTTACATACATCCAAGCATCCACTAGAGCTTTAAGAACCTTAATTTCCTTTGATAAAGATATGTTTGATGTGAATGAATTGTTTAGTAAAAGTTCAAATGAACCTAAACATCCCTTAAAACTTTAAGAGCCTTCACTTCCTTTCAATAAAGAATGTTGAATCACATAACTCCTTTCCTTCTAGTAACAGAACATCGAAAGGTTCATCAGGTGTTTCAAATTCCGACAAACAAATGACATCTTTCTTTCATTCAGGGACATAGACAACCTCAAATATCCAAATTTATTGTCTTCTAAAACGTCACAAAACCTTAACATTCTTTTAACGTTGAAGACCTCTTTAAGTTCTTTTAAGAAAGTTATGTTGGAAGTGAATGTTTTAATGTTGGGCATAGGGATTATCTAATAGATGTAGTAGATGTAGAAAAATCAAATAATTGCATGGTTTACAGTGAAAGTGGAGCTCTTCCAACTGAATACATCATTGCATTATTCAGTTTGAAAGTGTTAATTCTAAAAAAGATGCATAAATGTAATAAAATATCATTCAAGGGATTATCTATGTCAAATTATAAAAAAATTAATTAATATCAGATGAGGCCAATGCACGTGAAGTACCCAGAGCAATTTTAACACGGTTTGCCCAAGTCAATGGCTTGCTGTATTCATCCAAGTGATGAAGGACATCATGTAAAGAGCCATTCTTGTGAAATTCATATATTAACAAGTGTTGTCCATGCTCAGAACAATAGCCTACCAACTCTGTCACATTAGGATGGTGTAATCGTGAAATATTTGAAACCACGTCCAAGAATTCATCAGAGGATAGGCTGGGCAAGGCTGAAGAGTTAATCTTTTTCACAGCTAGAACCTAAAATAGCAGACAAAATTTTGAAGTTTCAACTATTAAAAAACATAAAATATCATTCTTCTCTCACAAATGTCAATGCTGGCTGATATTGCAATAAGTCATATTTGTTTAAGTTTGTCTATTTCTGGATGGCTCTACACTGTATACTTATTTTCATTTTGCTTGAGCGAAGTTATCCATATCCATAGGTGCAAATTATATGGGATGCAAACAAATTGCATCACTATTCATCTTCAGTTAACAAATAACATACCAGACTAAGAGAGCATATTGAAATACCTTAAACAAAGAAAGAGTTCATACCTTTACATCATTTACTTGTGCTCGATAGACACGTCCAATAGACCCCTCACCAATGCTAAAGCTTCCTGTGGCAATCTGTAGGTCTGCTACTGAGTAAGCCAATGCTTTAATGGGAGCAACATTTTCTTTCTTTATGGCAGACTGGTTAGAGATCATCATCATTATCAAATGACTTTTTCAGCTCATGGTGGAGGTTTAAGGCTAATTGGATTGGCAGACTGCAATATTTCTTTTATTGATTCTGATGGATGATTGGGAATCATCTCTGTAACATAAAATTCAATGCATGCAAATTAAAACATGATCCTTTAGAAAGTTGAACAAATTATAAGGGAATGATGGGGTATATAACTTTTGACACGGCAGCATAGTTGAAGCAAACTATAAATAAATCTAAGCAGAACAAAAAAAGAACACCAATGGCTTACGTTTTACTTCATTAGAGAAAAGAGAAGAAGCACAGTCCTGTTCAATCTTCTCTTCACTTGAAGAGTTTCTAGTTTTTCTCTTTACCAAGAAGAAGGCCATCATTGCACCAATAACCAAAATAACTACAACTATTACTGCTATTACACCACTTCCCAAGCCTGAACTTTTCTCACGAGTAACACCATCAGGTAGGCTGTTACTGCCATCAGATCTTTGGCCAGGGTGAGTTTGCCGGACTGGTGGCGGTGTATAAGGTGGTGCTGGAGGTGCAGACCCTGCACTCCATGAGTTACCATAACTCCTGTAGAAAATAATATATCAATTCATTTCTCTGGTATAGCAGATGCCGAATAAATGGTTTTCTACTCAATGAGTACTCACTGAAGATTGTCAATGCCTTTTAGCTGTTCAGGAATCCATCCAGAGAAATGATTATTAGCAACATTTCTAAGAGCATGAAGACAAGATATTAGATGACATATGTGGATAATTTAAATCAAAATTATATAAAAAAAAACTGTTCCTTGCAGGAAGATGATAATGTTCACTCACAGATCTTTGAGGTGGACATTGGCAAGGATATCTATAGTACCTGTAAACTGGTTGTTTTGTAAATGTCTGCAGGAAGCCAAAGATCAGTAAATGAAAGTTTCAATACAGAATATCAAATCAAGATACATGGTTTAGTCCATCTGCCTTACAAGGTAGTTAAACTTGATAGATTGGTAAAGCTCTCTGGAAGACCACCCGTGAATGAATTAAATGATAGGTCCCTGACAACATGGACGTTCATCTCTCAAGCACTTGAAACTACATACATACTGATGTTTAGATAAAAATTGCTCGTACACACTGACTGCACTCCATTCAAGAAAAAGAGTTCTTGGATTTAACTTGAGAACTACATGCAACAGGAAATAATAACAAGAAGAAACAACAAAGAGTTTTAACTGAAGATTAATGAGGAACAAAAAGAGAAAGTTTCTAATCTGGAAGATGAAAATTTGAATGCTAGTTATTATTTGACCTAAAGATCTGATTTTTCAGCATGTTTAGCTACTACATGGAATAGGGGTAATTAAGCACCCCATTGTACCCGGCATCTAACTACATATTAAATGTTGATATGCATACTTTTCAATTTCATTAGGCGAAACTAGGAAGATGGATCACAACGATGGATCATAGAGATTGAATGTGCCACTTACAATGTCGTGAGGTTGGAAAGTTTCATGAACATATCATCCAAACTTCCTTGTAGTTGATTGTGATTAAGATCTCTATACAAGACAATTATCAATAGCACTGCTTAGTTATATTTGGGAAAGAAAAAGACAAAAAAAATGGTCATCGGACTAACTAAACTTCTTACAAATACTTAAGAGAAACCATGAGGGAAATAGAATAGGGGATCCCTCCGTTAAATGAATTACCAGAAAGGCTTCTGCAGATTTTTCCAGTAATACATTCATCAGTATATTATGCTTAGAAGAACATTAATCTGAAAAAACAACAACAACAATTTGACTTACAGTCGCTGCAGATTTGGAGGAAGATTATATGGTATCAGACCTCCACCTCCAAGATTATTATTGCTCAAATCACTTAATAAAAGTCAGCATACCAAATAATTGGCATAAGCATCAAACAATGAAGATTAAACTAACAAGTTATGGTACATAAGACAATACATACAGTTCAATCAATGAGATCATAGTGTTCAGCGTGTAGCCCAATGCCCCAGAAAGTTGCATGCCTGGTAGTTTGCTGGCATAATGAAGAAGCTAACCATTATAGGAAATATCAACATTGAATCAAATACAAAATTTTCTCATACTGATCTTATAGATTAATTAACTTATAGTCCTCACATTTCAGTAACTGTTGTACCCGAGCATGTAATCCCTTTCCAGAACTGCCCACATGGATCTCCACCATTTGCAGTCCAACCAGTAAGTTGAGGAGCCCATGCTACCATACAAGACATTGAGAGCTGACACTGCCCGCAGAAAGACCATGCATTACATAATAGCTTGCTTTAGGGGAAGATAAAATAAACAAATTTAGACTGCAATCCAGTCAATGTCTTGGCCACCTTGATGGCATCAGTGACATGATTTGATAATCTGCTAGGGTATGATTTAACCGTGCAATTATTACTCTATGCTTTCATCTTATAATGCCTTAAGCAGTTTAATCTGCTACTTTTGATCAATTTTAAAGCTACCAGTCCATAGCATTGTGAAAATATTTTTAAACCAATGTACAAGTATTTTTTTCTACCAATTAAGCTACAAATAGAACAAATTCTGTGGGCATAAACCACAAACTTTTTTCTTTTTTTATGATGAGTAAAGCACTTTGCTCCATCTGCTCAATATGCCCCTCCATTACATGAATACTAAGCACATAAGGAAACCACATTTGGATGAATCTCTCCTCTGGTATAAATGAAAACGTTATAAGCTTATACTCTGCACTAACTTTTTGGGAAAAATCATACCCTAATAAAGAAAAAATGTCAGTCTTTTACCATTAAAAAACAAGCTCTTTTGGTGTAAAGTCAAAGGTGCATTTAAGACCATGAAAATCCATTTTTCTTGTTTAAAAATCTGCAAACCCAAAACTCAGAACAGTTTTTGCCCGAAGTAAGGAGCAAACCAGTTCCGATTAACTTGGATAGTAAGACCGAGCAGAAAGGAAAATCATCCAAACCAACAAAAAACAATGAAGATGACATTCAAGTTAAAACCAGAGTGCATGGTTCTCTATCAAGCTCAATAAATAAATAAATAAAACTGATAAAGAAGCAAGAACAAGAAGCAGTTAGCAATGCTCTAGATGGTCTCACCATCCGTTGGGTCAGTGAAGCCATTGGCGCCCATGACCAGAATACAAAACCAAATGCAGACCAGCGAACTGCATCATCTCGCTCTCCCCCCTTCTTCCTTTTCTCCACTTTATCGCTACCGCAAAGCTTCCTCGCTTAGATAAAAAGATGCCCATTTAATTTTTCTATGAACTATAAAAAAAACAGTACATTTTTTCGGGAAATAAAAACACTACTTTTTTTTTTTTTGGAATGAGTATCCACAATATCTCATTTATCTTATGGTAGAGATATCATTATAATCTAAGAAGTCTAGCATCATATTTATCACTCACATATATCAAATCCCCATTTAATTTTACTACCTAAATATAAACACCTCCACTCTGAAAAGATTCAAACTTTTATTCACACATTTCTTTCCCACGCTCCATGACACAGGACCACTGAGCTGCAGCGGGTAAAACAAAAATAATTTCCGCGGCGCTCCTTTTTCGGGTATTTTTTCTGAAAAGCAAAAAATATAAGGCGCTGGCCGTGACCTGTAAGAGAGGGGGACAGAGAAAGACGGAGATTAGCTGGAGTGGCGGCATTAAGTGAGAAATTGCGAGATTTGCGGAGGCTACGTCCGATTCTCCATTGGCCTACCTTGAACCGTTGGATTTCAATTAGAAAGCAACGCACGGTGATAAGGGCTAGGGCTTAATAGGTAACCAAATTGATGTCAGGTAAAGGAGTTAACGGTGACATGTAAATTTGATATAGACGCGACTACAAATCCATTAGAGCGATTGCAATTTTTTTAAAAAGAATGCTGCAAAATGATTATGAAAATATAATTATTATTTTTAAAAATAAATAACATATTTTTAATGTTATTAGAAAAGACACATCCATCACAAAAAAATTTTAAAATATAAAAAAGGAGCATTTACATATATAAGAGATAATATTTATATATATTAAAATAATAGTAAAATAATAATATGACAATGATTAAAAATAAAATAAAAATAGATATTAAATCTCAAAAAATTTAATGAAACTTTTTATAACTTTTTTAATTAATATCATTTTTTTAATATTGAGAAAATTAATTCTATTTAATAGAATATAGAGTTATTACAAAAAGAAATCAAAAGCTCTAAAAGAGAAAATTATAACTATAGTTGTAAAGAATAAAATAAAAAAGATTATTGTAAATTAACACAAAAATTACAATTGAAAACTTAGCTACACAAAAATAGAGAGAAGGGATTAAGCTTATGAAAGTGCCTCCACTCCCTTGAATGCCCTGCATAATCACAAATGAACAGCTTTTTTTACTTTGCCAAGGTTTTGGGATTCTTTCATATAATTCTCTTCATTGTCGCTAAGGTTAATTTTGTTTTCTCCTCCATCTATATTCATTAAAGTGTTATTTTTTCTCCTAAAGTTATCAAAATTGCTCCTCTTGGAATCTTCCTCATCATCCTTATTGTTGAACCAAAATTAAGCATCAAGGGATCCTTATCTCTACTAAGAGATCGCACATCACTGATTTTCAACATTTAGCGCACAACATTCTTTATCTTCTTGATGGGTGAAAAGTAAAAACTCTTTTTTTTTTGCATGGAATTATATAGCATTTGGATAAGAGCTACTCTCTTATCCAATGCTTGCATTGAAAATGTAAACAAATATTGTGCCAACTTTCTATATCATAATAACTCTTCATCTCATTTCCTAGGAGAAGACTTATTTTCATTGATCTCCCTTCAGTATCTAGTATATATCATGGCTTCTATAAACCACTTATTTGGAGTTTTTTTAATATCATGATTCTACTTATTATATGGTGGAAGAATCTTTACTGCTCCTCGTTAAGAAAAAAAAATCAAATTAATAAAGTTTCTTCATTCTAGAAATATTTGATAGGTCTTGTCTTCCCATTAAAATTATTAATCAGTTTTGGGACCCATAAATCAAAGGAAACTCTTTGGCTGATCTTTTTGACATTATTACTCTATTTACTCTTCTTTTATACATTACTTCTACTCTTAACATCCTTATTCATGATAATAAATGGGAGTTTAATTCAATTATTGTGGTGAAATTGATTTAGTTATTGCTACCATTCATATCTTGCAAACTGATAAGAATCCCAGATTCTAGAATTGGCATCATGATCTAACTTCAAAATTTTTCTTAAATATTATTACTCTAAACAATCTATAATTAGTTGGTCTCCTCAAATTTGACATAAGAACTTTTCTATTATATATTTTACTTGTATTTGATACACTTAATTGAAGGTTTGACAACTAAAGATATTTTGAGAAGGAGAAATAATGATATCAATCACAACTTTTATTTTTGTCATAAATAGAGGAAACAAAGAATCACATTTTCTTAAAGTGTTCTTTCATCTTCAATTTGCATACTAAGTGCTTACCATATGCCAACAATTTTCTTTTCAAGCCTACTTCACTTAAGGTATTCAATTATAATAAAGATTTGAATCAATTGAATGCCTTTACTAAGGACTACACCTCTCTTATTATTTATTGCTTAATCTATCATATTGGAAAAGAAAGAGATGAAAGAACTTTTGATGATAATAATATTAGTCTCTTCACTTTGCTTTTCAAGATTCGTTGGGTTGTTAATAGCAAAATTTTAAGATGAAAAAAACTATATAACATTCAGTTGTCAAATTTGTAATATAGGATATAAAGAAACCATTATTTATATGAAAAGTAAAAAACTCTTTCTTTTACTAGTAGATATCAATTGTTTATTTTATTTTTTGCATGGAATTATATACCATATAGGATGAAAGCTACTTGCTTATCCAAAGCTTGCATTGAAACTTTAAACAAATATTGTGATAACTTTCTATATCATAATAACTCTTCATCTCATAAAACTCATCTCTTATCCAAAGCTTGCATTGGAAGTTTTTTAATACTATATTCCTTCTTATCATATGGTGGAAGAATCTTTACCGCTTTGTATGGAAAAATCAAATTTCTTCATTCTAGAAGTATTTGATAGGTCTAAACGTCCCATTGAAACTATGAGTGAATATAACATCTCAAATAGAACTATTATTAGCCAAATTTGGGATCCATGGATCAAAGAAAGCTCTTTGGTTAATCTTTTTGATATTATTATGCAAAGTTATCAATGCTAGTGTCGTTATTCCCCAACGTTATAGCTGACCTAAGGTACACCTGCTATTGCTACCGACCAACAACCTCTCACCACCATTGATTGCTCTCCCACTACCATCAGTAGTCCAACAACAAATTTTTTAATAATAAAGTTTGGAAGAATATATATAGTGATAATTGGTAACATTAGATATAAAAGTATATCTTTATATAATTAATTTGTTGGTGAAATATATGTTGCTTCTACTAATATTTGATGGCTGATGAATTGATGAAATCTAGTTGAAAAATTATTAAGAGGTGTAAGTAATTATTTTATTAATCAAAAATATATTATAAATGATTCATTATTCTTTTATACTTTAAATTTGATAGTGTGTTAAAAAAGATTTCATGACATAGTGATTATTTATGAGCAACAAGTAACTTTAGAAAGTTCTCCCTCAATGTAGTATAGAATTTTGATGGTATATCATATTCATCTATTAATTTTTTAGATCATTTGCAATTTTAAAAATGCTTATTATATGTTATATATATTTTCACAATTTTTTAATTTCAAATAATTTTTTATATAATATATCTTATGAAACTCATGATCATATATTCATATCAATGTTTTTTTTCTTTTCAAGAAATTAGAGCCTTTTGATCCTCGACTTAGTGATAATGGCTCTCTGATAGTTTGAAAGAACAACTTAGTCCGAAGATTCTTTGATACCTCAACTTAATTGATACTTATATAGCCTTAAGAATTTGACAACTCTAATGAAGAGAGTATTTAGGGAGAAATATTAGGAGAAAAAAAATGAATATTTTATAGAGGTGAAGAAAGGGATTGGAAGAAAGAAAAAATATCATATTTGAAGGGATGTCTAAGTAATATTGAATGCCTTAAATATGACATCCTCTATTTTTATTCTCTTAATCTCTTCCTACTTTCTTTTAATGTCATTTACTTAATAATAACTTTCATTCCTTAATTATATCATTTGTATTATTGTTGATATTTCTTATGAGTAAAGAAGTTTTGATTAAGAATTTAAATCTCATAGTTTATTAAATATAAATATGTTATGCTTTGCTTGTATTGGATGATTAATATTATTGATGCATGAATGTTATTATTGATTATGTAATTTAAATTATGTTATAATTTCATTTGTATACAATATTATGCTTACTTGTTAAATCAATGTATGATTATTTATAATGAGTTATGATTAAATCATTATATTTGATAAAGGTACCTCAAACACAATGATATTTAAAATGAAAGAATATGATGATGTTTTAATCATTACAATTATTGTACGTAACAATATTACAATTCTGCTATGTGGCACTAATTGTAAAGTGATAACAATCGTTGTTTTGTTAAGCCCTTCTAATCATTGTTAATGAATGCTTATAAAATTATTAGTTTTAGGGGTTAGTTTTTGATAATGCTACAAGAAAATTTGAAGCAGTACTAATTATGTTATAGGTATTCAAAATTGATGCTGCGCGGTCCTTTGGGATGGCATTGGCATTGCAGTGCAGCACCGCACCGCAGTGCCGTTTATGTAGTACTTTCGGGCCGTATTTTAGCTATGTTTAGAAAAATCGATCATGAAAAATTGTATTTTTTTAATTTAATATGACTACTTGCTCTGACTGTCAAAAAGTTTAAGATTTGACTTTTATAATATATATATATTCATCTTAACTTCTTCTATAGCATGTATATCGCTATTTTTTCAAATAATTACAGTTGATCTAAATAGCCTTAAATCTTTTTTAATGACATATTTTATTTATATTTTGTTTTTAAAAAATGAATAGTGTCAGAGGCATAAATTTTATGCAGGTGAAATCTAAATTTAAATTCAAATAATTTTTTTTAAAATTATAAACTAATTTACTTAATGATTTCAGTGGCAGTAACTAAATACGGGGTATGCCTTATGGGCAAATACGGAAGGATATGCTGCAATAGCTGAAGAAAGTTATTTATTTACGTCATAAATTTAAATAATATATTTCGGAATTTGCCTGACATCTTAATTAAAAGAAATTGCTAAATGCGGAAACACGAAAATAAAATATAATAATAGAAGGTAATTTTCCTCGGTCAAGTCCGTACGTGAGTGTCAAATTTTTACAACTCATTTACGCCGTGTATAAAGAATCCATCCAAACTTAAGTCATAAATTTAATTAAAAAAAAGGGAAAATCAATATTTTTACGTGATAAGTTAACTATTAGGATAATGTAAATTATAAATAATTAAAGGACCTATTTGATATGCTATAACATTCTAAAAATAGTTAAACGCCAAGTGAAATTTTTATGTTTAATTGTATTTAAAATGTTAGTTTGAGTCTTTGAATATATTTTGAAATGGTATACTATGAATTTTATAACTATTATCTTAATTTTAAAATAAATGTAATATTTTTAGAGCTAAAAATTATGCGCAGTGAGCACTGCTACACTTTTCAATTAGATTTATCATATAAAAATTTGATCAGTTTATGAAGATTTCGTAAATTTTAATTGACAGATAATTGATTAATCCATTTAAATAAAATAAAGCTTATTTTTTATTTTTATATGATTTATATAATAATTAAAACTCTATCGGTAAACATTTTTTGGCCATTGTGCAAACTTTGAATGTTTCTGCCTTCGGTTAGACCGTCAAGAGAACTCATTCGGGCAGACGAAGTTATTTATTTATTTAAATAGTAAATGATATCTCCTTTTAACTATTGGGCCGTCCTTTCACGGCATTCCAAGTTGAAACTCTTCAATAGGATTTAGCGGTCAGCTAGCTTCCCTTTTAAATTGTGGAAAATCAGCTTCCTCTCTCTCGCCCCTTTAGTTACGCTGTCTTTTCGCCCATCTAATTCGAGTTTTTAGGTCTTTGCTTATATCCAATTTCTCCATGCTATATAGAGCGAGCACGCACATCTTGATTCATCGTCTAAAGTCTCTACTTTCTTCAACCCTCAAAGCCTATATTTGAAAATCCGAATTTGTTTTCATTTTTTATTTTTTGAGTATCGGAGTCTCGGACTGGAAGGGACTAACCGTGATGGGAAACACAGATTTATCTCCTGGTGCGGACTTCAGATCCCATGGCACGATGATGACTGTTAAGATCAACGGAAAGGTTTTGACAGCTGCATTCATATTTCTCTTTCTAATAGTGATCCTCGCTATCTTCCTTTATGACTATGCGAAGGATAATTGGATCCCAAGAATCGCCGCCCTCGGCTGGACCCATTTCATCATCACAACTATTTATGCACCAATTCCCGGATGCGGCCTAGGCGGCGACGTTCTCGGCTCTCTTCCAGTTGCCGAATTTCGGCGGAGTGATTTCAAGGACGGGATTGAATGCTCTGTTTGTCTCTGTGAGCTTTCCGACGGAGAGAAGTTTCGGTTGCTTCCAAAATGCAACCATGGCTTCCACCTTGATTGCATTGATATGTGGCTGCACTCTCACTTTACGTGCCCTCTTTGCCGGTGCCCAGTAGGCACAGTGGCTGCCGCAGCAGGCGAATTTCCTCCGGCGACGGCGAGTGGATGGGCCTCATCAGAATCGCCTGCTTTGCCCACCAATATGCTCTTTTGGAGAAATAATGGTAGATTTAACACTAGGGGGTTGTCGCCTCAATCTGAGAGGAGTCTAGTGGTAACAATTCCTAGTCGATTTGCTGATGATGGGTTGCCCCCGCCGATGTCGCCATTGGGATCGAACAGGTGTTCTCGGGAGAACTTGAAGTCATGGTGGAGGCAAGATTACCGAGAACGCATAAAGTTTGAATATTTAAGAAGGATTATGAGAAGGGGAGAGAGGAGTGATGGTTCTTCTTGCAGCAGCCCCGTTCAAGGTGATATTGAGCAAGGATTGGTGAGATGTGGAGTAGTAAAGGAAGAGGGAATCTATCATTTTCCAAAAACTCCCATCAACACTTAATTCAGTTGCTTTTTTCGTGTTTTATTTTGTTTTTTTTTTTAAAAAAAAAAAAACTTTGAGAGCCTTGGCTTAATTCATTCCAAATGAAAAGAATAGATACAATAATAAAAAAAAAACTTGAAGAGACTACGAAGGAACAATAAGAAATTGATAACAATTGACTCGAAAAAATTAGAACGCACTACCGGACAAATCATAACTTCCGAAAAACCAGAAAATAGGAAAGGATCTTCTCCGGCACCGCTCCGCCTCAAGCATCCTAATAATTAGACAAAAGATCATCGAAAACCCGGACCCAACAAGGGACAAGGAATCTTGGTTGCTATGAGGCCATGAGGAGAAGAACCACTAGAATGGGAGTCGATAGCATCAACAAAATTTCAATTGTTCGACATTCATCATCATCCATGTCAATCTTGTATCTAACCCCCAAACCCGAAAACGTCTTTTGTGACCATCAACCATAAAATAGAAACAAAATAAGAATGCTGAAATAAATGAAGAAGGATAACAGCCAAGATACAATGCCCGTTAAGATTCAGTGAACCTCCAAGTATCCAACAAAGCCCGAACAGGATCAGCCAATTTGATTTAAACTTCCATCTTCTAAGTCTGAAACCAATTTGTGTTTTGATGCGAGAGATGATAGAAGAGCGGGGGGTCTCTTCCTACTGATGGAACCTTCTATTCCTTTCCCTCCAGATGTGGTAAATTGCCATAGCCGTGATTAAATAGCATAATCGAGATAATGCCTTATGCTCCAATGAGGAGAAAGTACTTAACACCTGAGCTAAAGTCATGTTTAAAAGAAAAAGATCCATTTAAGTTGCCTCATCAAGGACATAGAATGGGGGCATTCAAAAAATAAGTGAAAGTGGGTTTCGATTCCCTCTTTGCAAAAACAACATGTTGAATTGTATCCCAACCCTCTAGCACAAAGCACATCAGACATTTTAAGGCCCCCCAAGACAGCCAACCAACAATACAAAGCTTGATTAATAGCCATACCCTTAAACCATACATCGTCATACCAATTAACAAGAGGTAAGTGATCAAAAAAGAAAGTTTGATTAAATGAGAATAACCTTGACACTTCTAGCAAATAAAATCACCTTCCTGAAACACAATCACTTTGCTTATAAGATCAAAGCAATCTGGAAACTTGGAACGAAGATCATTAGGGAGAACCCAGTCCCCATTTGAAAGGAATTCTTTCAGTTGAGTGTAAGGATGCATTTTTAATATTGAAAAACAGTTCCGCCCCATTAAATCCACCGGAGAGAGACCCTCACACCAAGGGTCGAAGAAGAGAGAGTAAGAAGAGTTAATACCTACCTTGAGGTTGAGATTAGCTCTAAATCTTGTTGCATGAATTTTTAAATCTTTCCAATGGGAAGAAGTCCTGTAAGAGGTATTATTCCAAAGGGACCCGTATTTATTAAAGAGCTAAGAAGCCAGAATTGAGGGCCCCCTAAGAAGCCTCAAAATGATTTTCACCTTACAAATAGAGTACGTGGAGCTGGAAGTTAGACCAGAACCACCACGATCCCTAGGAAGGGTGGCCTTATTCCAAGAGATAGTATGAAGTTTGTTTCTCTCCCCACTATGTAAAAAGAAATTTAAAGTTATCGAATTTAGCTTTTTGAGCACTCCCTTTGGACAGGCTATCGATCTGAACCAGTAGGATAACAGACCGTTGATAGAAGATCTAATTAATTGACACCGACCCCCTAAAGAGAGAAGCTTGCTCTTCCACCCAGCCAACCATTGAAACAACTTATCTATCAATGGGTTAAAATACATAATTTTGGAAGGACCAGATACCAGGGGGAGGCCCAGGTAGTGAAAAGGCAGCTTAGAGAGATTTACTTGTAGCACACTACAGAATTGAAAAGCTAAACTAGATTCCTTGGAAAAACATAAACGAGATTTATCACCATTCACAGAAAGACCCATGCAAGAGTAGAGGAAGTCGAGAGCTTCTTTAATGAAACCACAGTCAAAAGGTTTGTTGTGTCTACTGCAAGAAGGTCATCTGCAAATAAAAGATGAGAAACACTGCATTCACCAGAAACAAGGTGGGAAAACCTTTTCAGCTGAACCTCTCTCTCCAAAAAATAGGAGAACGAATCCATAACCACAGCAAAAAGAAAAGGAGATAATGGACAGCCTTGTCTTAACCCATTGGAAGAATGGAAATAGCCTTTGATCTCTCTGTTAAAAATAATGGAGTAAGGCACACAAGTAATACAAGCCTCAATCAGCATGATGTAGGAAGAAGGAAAGCCTTTTAGTCTAAGTTTATTAGGAAGAGAGACCCGATTCACCATATCAAAACCTTTCCTTAGATCAAACTTAGCAATGAATCTTTCTTCTGGATTGGAAGGGAGGAAATCTGAACAAATTTCATGAGCAAGGGTAATATTGTTGGCTATGTCCCTATCCCTGATAAATGCAGATTGAGCACCATGAATAATAGAAGGAAGCACCTTACTCAATCGAGTGGCCAACACTTTTGTTATTACTTTGTAAAAGGTGTTACACAAAGAAATCGGTCTATAGTATGAAATGGAGTTGGAGTGCTTCTTTGGAATGAGAGTTAGAATACTACGTTTGAATAGATCCGAAAGCTTCCTTTAACGAAAGAAAAAGTGAGCCGCTTTCAGAAAGTGACCACCAACGATATCCCAATAGAAGGTAAAGAATCTAGCATTGAACCCGTCGGGTCCCGGGGATTTATTTTTATTAATGTTTTGAAGAGCATTGACAATTTCAGCATCACCAATTTCTACATTAATCTCCTCAATTTGGGCCCTTGAAAGAGTATTCCCAATCGGAATATCAGGAGAATCTAAGTCAGATACATGACTAGAATTGAAGAGAGAAGAATAGAAAAAGCTTATCTCTTCAATTATATCTTGAGGATCAGTAAAGTAGCCGTTGTGAGTCTGGATAGACCTAATAATGTTAGAATTTATCCTTTCTTTAATATGCCCATACAGAAACTTCAGGTCATCATCGAAATTTGTTACCTAGTGGGCCTTAGCCCTTTACCTAACCCACAATTACTTCTTTGAGAGAAGATTAATATAGCTATCCTTCAAAACTTTGACTTCACTGGCTAGAGTAGGATTGGTAGGATCTCTGTCAAGCTCCACAAGAAGGGAGTCTAGCTCTTTTTTCAGATCATCAAGCTATGTCTTAATAGGAATTGAACCCTTATCCTTATATCTAAAAATTCTTCTAGTCAATTTAAGCTTTTGGAGAAGACAAATAGAGGATCCCCCAAGATGAAACCAGCCCACACATTGTGAATCAACTCCTTAAAATCCTCTTTTTTAGTCCAGTAGTTTCTAAACATAAATCGGAGACAGACCTTTATAGGTTTGGAGAGGTGTATGATGAGAGGGGAGTGATCTGAGGAGAGAGAATTGACAACATTATAGTAAGAGGAGAAACTTTTCCAGCCACTAGGAGTTGTAGAGGACTCAATCAATTCTAGAAGAGATAGGGTTATCTAGCTGCTGGTTCGACCAAGTGAAGAAGAGCCCAGTGCTAGTGAGGTCCAACAGCCCGCAATCATGAACATATTCTTTGAAATCCATGGTTCGATTAAAGGGAATAAGATTCCCACCACATTTCTCCTTAGTGAATAGAACACAATTAAAATCTGCCATCATCACCCAAGGAGTAGAAAGGGTCAAAGTAATACTTCTCAGAGAATCCCACAAAGACAACCGATCTCTCGCATCATTGTAAGCATATATCCAAGTAGCAAAAAAAGAAGAGGAACCTACTGGAATAATCTCACCATGAATGAATTGCGGTGACCACATCAAAAGGTTTGAATTGTATTGCCGATGAGTTCCATTTGAGCCAAATCCTACCATCGATGCGATCATTGCAATTGTGACAACTTTCCTCCCATGGGAAAAGTTTTGCACGGGCAACCAGTGCCTTGTCGCTAAAGGACCCTACAAAAAGCTTAATTTCTAATAAACAGAGGATATCTAGTTTATTCTCCTTGATAATCCTGGAACAATCAGCCATTCGACCAGGGGCCAATAGACCCCGCACATTCCAACACCCTATGGAGACACCGGTCATTGGGAATTGGACGAGCTTGTGGGCTTCTTGCCCTTTTTCTTCTGGTTGATTTTCTGACCAGTGTTAAGGTATTGCTGAGCCTCTTTGGCCATTTTTGGCTCCTGAGCACCTTTCTCAGGGGAAGAGTAACTATCATCCATTTTGGCAGAAGCCAAATGACTAGGGGAAGTAGCGGCTGATCTAGTTATCACACCATAAGAAGAGGAGGAGGCTATTGTTATATCTGTCTGGCCGATTAGCTGAATAGGGGGAATAGAAGGATCTATTCTATCCTCAGTAGTGGGGGAGTGTACTGGTAGTTGATTCAGATCACTTATTATGGAGATGGTAGAAGGGAGAGAGGTTGTAAGCTCGAGGCTATCGTTGGAGAGTAGATTTGTAATAACTAATTCTGGCTCGGAATGGTTAGCAGATGGCTCAATAGCATTGGAGTTCGGTATTTCATGAGGGGTATGAGGCTTAGATTAGGGTTGAGGTTTCCTGCTTCGATTACGCCCCCTCCCCTTAAAAACATCCTTGCTAGATGGATTTAGAGAGCATGAAGCAAATTCATGAGAAAAGGTGCAACAATTTGTACAGGCAGATGGCTTCCAGTCGTATAGGATCTCTTGCTCAAATTTTAGGCCATTAAGATTGATAGAAATGGAGTCTGGTAGGGGCAAAGAAGTGTTGATTTGATCATAGATACGGGCAAAGAAATACAAGCTTTAGTCACCATTAAATATCTATAGCCAACGGAATCCCGATTTTGCTCGCTACCTTCGAGAATCCCTTTTCATTCCAACAACAGAGGGGATAGTTTGGCATTTTGATCCACAATGGGATTTCAGAAGCATTCTCCTTTGATGCCCTAAAATTTTAACTCCATTTCTGGAAAATGAAAGGCCTGCCATTCAAAAAACAAGGGCCATTGTCCCAAACCAGATCGTAGTCCTCTTGACATGAGAACTTAAACAAGAAGAAATCACCCTCTAATGTGAGCAACTCTAAACTACTTTTAACTGTCATTTCCTCCTAATCGTCGCCAACAAGGAGCCATAGACGGGATGCTTGCCTATAGCATGACCCACTAGTGAGAGATTCCACTCACTCTGCCCAATGTTCAATTCTTCTTCGGAGAAAATGACTTCGTTTGAATCAGACAGGATGAAAGATAGAGAATAAGAATTACTCTTATCATTTTGTAGAGAGAGGAGATCTTTCCAGTTGTGAGAACCAGGAGTTGTGGAAGGAGGAGGGAAACCTTTGGGTACTGACCCAAGGATAGAGCCATTAGGGGAGCGGGAGGGTAGCGATGGAAAATTTGTTTGAGAAGGAGAGATCGCTCCATTGGGACGGGAGAGGATCCAACTCTACTCAACGGGTCCCCGGCACAAAGCTAGAGGCCAAGAAGAGAAGGGGTAGGCCGATGGAGCAAGGAGAACTATAACTAACAAATAGTTACGAAAAGAAGGCTAGGTGGATGCAAAACCCATAAAACCTTAGAGCGCATGATACTCCTTCACTTTTTGTATTTTTCCAATAATTTGTTCGCTTGTTTTGTTTCATTTCTTAGACTCTTCTTACCATTTTAATAGATATATTCTTGGCGTGCTTTGTTGTTGATGTGCAGAAGCAAAATGTAAATAAATTTTTTTTAAAAAGTATGGCCATACGTTTACTTTGGACCAACATATCCCCATGTCAATGAAATATGAGAGTATTATATAGGCTTAATTTTTAAATTAGGCCATTTTATAAACTTAATTAGGTGATTAGCTATTTTTTTAAAAAAAATTAAAAATAGGCCTAGTCGCCCGGTCAGCGGGCGACTGGCCCTTTAATTTTTTTTAAAACTAAATGGGCAGTTCATATTTTTTAATTATATCTAACTCATCAGGTGTTGTTAGATTTCAGTGTGCTTAGTATCATTGGAAATATAATAAAAAATTCTACAACTTTCATGTTAACAACTTTCGACGAATCTCGTCCGGTGAGCCACAGTGTTTGCAAATGTGCGACTTCTGAAGTTGAAAAAATTGAAGATATTAATGTAGCCCTTATTTTTTTTGCTATATCAGGCTCATTAGATGTCAAACTTCGGTGTGATTGGTATCGTTGAAAAGATAATGAAAAATTCTACAACTTCCATGTTGTTTTGACATCTACCAGTGAATACGGTTTTTTACAAATGTATGACTTCTAAAGTTGAAAAAATTAAATATATTGTGACAGCCCCTATTTTTTTTTGTCATGATACAATGATATATTATTTTTTGGTAATATCAAACACTCTCATTATATTCTATAAATAAATTAAGTTTAAATCTTTATGTAATTCTCAGTTGAATCTTTCTCTTCTTAGCTTCAATTTATATATATAATATAATGAGTGTTTGATATTAAAAGATTCAACTCAAAATTACATAAAAATTCAAACTCAATTTATATATAGAATATAATGAGAATATTTGATATTATCAAAAAATAATATATCCTTGTATTATGTAAAAAAAAAACAGAATTGTTACAATATATTTAATTTTTGTAACTTCAGAAGTCATACATTTGTAAAAACTACGGCTCACCGGGCGAGATTCGTCAAAAGTTGTCAACATAGAAGTTGTAGAAGTTTTCATTATCTTTCTAATAATACTAACCATGCCAAAATCCGACACCGATGAGCCTGATATAGATAAAAAACGTGGGCTGCATCAATATCTTCAATTTTTGTAACTTCAGAAGTCGCATATTTGCAAACACTGCGGCTCACCGGACAAGATTCATAGAAAGTTAACATGAAAGTTGTAGAATTTTTCATTATCTTTCCAACGATACCAAGAACGCCAAAATCTGACACCAGATGAGTCAGATATATCCAAAAAATGTGGACTGCCCATTTAATTATTTTTTAAAAAATTAAGGCGCCGGCGGCGTTCTGATCGGCGCCGATCATCGCGCGCCGATCGGGCGACTAGGCCTATTTTAATTTTTTTTAAATGACTAATCACCTAATTAAGTTTATAAAATGACCTAATTTAAAAATTAAGCCTATTATATATGAATCCTTAAGCTTGATGCGGCTTGCTCCACAGTTTCAATGCCTTCCTTTTCTGCAGCTATTAAGGTTCACAAGTAATGATACTTAAATTAGAGAACATACTATTAGTTCAAACTTGATTGAAAGTTATTCATGTCGGTAATTATGTTTTACAAATAATCATTATTGAATTAAATCAAAATAACATTTTATTTTGATGTTTATATGATTTGGAAACCAATTATCCTTCGCATAGACATAAAGGAAGGTGGCGGGGATCACTATTAGAAAGAGAAATATTATTGCAGCTGTCAGGACCTTTCCGTTGATCTTAACAGTCATCACTGAGCCATGGGATCCGAAGTCCACACCAGGAGACAAATCTGTGTTTCCCATTACGGTTAGTCCCTTCCAGTCTAAGATAAATTCGGATTCCTGAGACGATGAAGCAAGATGTGCGTGCTTGCTCAATATAGTATGGAGAAACCGGATATAAGCGAAGACCTATAAGCTCGAATTAGATGGGCGAAAGACTGACAAAAGGGGTGAGAGAAAGGAAGCTGACCAAGTGAGCAAACTGATAGGAAGCTGATCGCTATGGGAAGTCTAAACCATATCGAAGAGTTTAAATTTGGGACGGTTATAATTTTTTTGAAAATTTGATTATAAAATTGATACGAAGAAAATAAATTTTTGAAATAATTATTGTATGTGTTATAAATTTTTTTAAAAAAATTTAAAAATAAAAGTTTTATAATAATCACATTTTAATAGTTCTCATTCTCAAAATAAATTTTTTATCATAAAATTTTTTAAAAAATTATTAAAAAGTTGATAATAAAATAAAACTGTTTTAATTTCTCATTATTTTTATTTTGTTTTTATCTGACGTGAAAGGACGGCCATATGGTTAAAAAGAAGATATTTGCATTTTTAGAATTATGAATTTAAATTATATACTTCATAATGTATCATTTAAGATTTATAATAATAATAATAATAATAATAAAACTTCGTCTACCCGAATGAGTGCTCTTGACGATCTAACCGAAGGCAGAAACATTCAAAGTTTGCACAATATTTCTTTGCATGGCTAAAAAGTGCTCAGCGACAGAGTTTTAATTATTATATAAATCATATAAAAATAAAAAAATAAGCTTTATTTTATTTAAATGGATTAATAAATTTTCTGTCAATTAAAACTTATGAAATCTTCATAAATTGATCTCATTTTTATATGATAAATCCATTTGAAAAGTGTAGCATTGCTCAATGCGCATAATTTTAAGCTCTAAAAAAATTACATTTATTTTAAAATCAATATAATATTTATAGAATTCATAGTATACCCATTTCAAAATAAATTCAAGAACTCAAACTAACATTTTAAATAAAACTGAACATAAATATTTTCCACTTCAAATATTCCATTTAAATATTTAAAAAATTAAATTCGTCCTTTAATTATTTAAAATTTAAATTATCCTAATAGTTAACTTACCACGTAAAAATATTAATTTTAGAGAGGGTGTAATAAGTCGAGTTCTTTCAACTAAACTTATGATTTAAGTTTGGATGGATTCTTTTAAATATTGAAATAAAAATTAATCTTTATTTCCATTTAGAAAATAATATTTTATTTTATAAGATTATAAAATAAAATATATCAGATTATTAAGAAAGTTTGGATGGATTCTAATAATTGGTATCAGAGCAAACTTTATTTCAATATATTAATTTCATATGATTATATTTTTTTGCTAGATTATATTTTTTTGTCATAGTTTTAAAGAGTTTAAAATTGTGATGAGCTTAAATTTTTTTTTTTTATAAAACATGAGATGTTTAAAAATACATATTTATAAAATAATGAGCACAGGAGATTGATATGTCGATATCAATCTGATGGTCTCCATTGTTAATAAAAGGCTCATTGTGATGCTTTGATTTTGTCATTCCTATGGAGTTGTCCTTTTAGATTAATACTAAGGTTGTATTTTAAGCGATAGATTTAAAGATGTATTTATAAATTGACCTACCATACGGTGGCAATTTAGAGTTAAGTCTAAAAATCTATAATAATAGGTTACACTTATAATGATATAATTAAATTAGTTAATTATATCTTGATCATAATTTGTGATAATTAATGATATTAGAAATAAGAGTTATTTTACAAAATATTTTCTTTGGCCTGTCTTCTGCATCAAGTTTGTGCTTGAAAGCTAACAAAGGATTCAACATGGTAATATCGAGCAAATATATATAACACTATTAAATAAGATTGTTAATAAATGATTTAAAACGATGCTCAACTCAAAAAAAAAAAAAAAAAAAAAAAAAAAAAAAAGAAAAAAAAAAAAAAGTTGATCCAATTATTATTGACGTTATGTTTCGATCTATATTATAGATTTGATTATCATTCAAGCTAAGTCCAAGTTGTCCTAAATAACACAAAATTAATCTTAAATTGATCTAGTTATATTATTCATGTTTGGGTTTTAAAATTAACATGTATATTATCAAGTTATTAAATGGGCCATATTTAGCTTAGTGGGTTGTTTAGATCCAAAGGATTTACATGATCAAGATAATTAAATAAATGAAATCGGTTGTGTATGGCTTTGGTTGGTTTGAGTCAAGTTGGGATCAAATATCTTGACCTATATACTAGATAGGTTGGGTTTGAATCAAACAGATTCGAGTTAGGTCAACTTTTAACTAGACTCAATCTTACTTATTAATCCCAATTGACACTCTCTACTATTAGGTGCTATGTTCTAAAAGCCCCCTTTTTTTTAGAGAAATATAAAAATTCTTGTCACTATGATATATCAATACTTGTGATTTTTTAGGTTACCCAAACTCTCCTTTTACAACACCAAAAGGAGTAATTAATTAGCCTACAAGAAAAATATAAATATCGATACATATGCATATATGATATAAAAATACTAAAATAAAATACAAAAAAATTAAATATTAAGGCTTATGTGATTTTATCAATATTGACAAACTTTAGCACGATAAACTTACCATAATTCATAAAGGAGTATAAATTAGTAAGAGTTAAAATGTGATCATATTCTTTCCTTACTTAACTAATGGGATGGATCAAGAAGATCTAGCCTAAATCTTCAAGCAATATTTCATACAATAAAAAAAATAAAATAAAATAATCGAAAAGAAGAAGAATTCTCTTACCAAATACCTCAAAACAAAAATAGGTAATAGAAGATAACCTTTGTTATTTATATGTAGGAGAGAGCCTTTGTTATTTATAATCTTATAATTTGGAGTGATCATGAATGGAATTATAATTTTATTTTGCAATTACAGTTCAAAGAATTTTCTTATAAGACAATTGTTATAATCATTGAATTATAATTACAATCCATATAGAGAACTAACTTTGACTATTCTAACCATAATTATAATGTGTCAGTCATAATTATAGTCCATGAAAGTTACAAATGTGAAGAGGACTCCTAACACTAGTACCAACCCACATGCCAGAATGAATGTACTCTAAACTATGCTTAATCCTATGAACTTCAAAAAAATACAAAAGCTTCAATATGCTTACTCAATTATAATGCTCATAGAACTTTAGAGCTCCAGTTTTTTTTGTTGCAAAGCAAACCTTTCTTACTCAATTATAAGAGTCCTACTCTGACATATGCCAAAGCCTCATTTTCCATAGAATAGTCAAATCATCTAAAGAAGAAATTATTACGTCACTTTTTACCATGCTTCCATGAAGAAAATTGAGATTGCCAATCTTGATTGCCTTCATTATAACCATAATGTCCATGTAAATATGTAAAAATACTACTTCAAAAGTGAATTTTAGTTGAGTCTGGACAACCAAAAGACATGATATTCTTATTCAAAGTTAGTATATTTCAATTCTTTTCTAAAGTGCTCATAACTTTATATATGTGTTCATCAAAATCATTACTATCCCAATAATCTTATAGATTATATCATTATATATTAGATTTTTTTTCACCATTGTTTACCTCACTTTTAGAGTGAGCTCTCAACTTCTCCATCTTAGACATATGACTCCACTAGACACTAAGAGTTCTTTAGTATTAAGACACTTCTAATAATTAGGTGGACACTTAACCTAACTATAGAGACTTAGAAGAGTTAGCCATAGGAATAGGTTGTGCCTTAGGGGTTTAAGCAGACTTGCCTACCCTATAGCTTGAACCCAATCCTTTCTTCCTTCTTTCAAACCAAACTCAAACCAAAATTCAAATCCAAATTCCAAAATCCAGATTATGATCCAACTCCAAAATCAAATGATTGAAACCCATGATTGAATTAAAATCCCAAAATTTTTCCTAAGCCCTTTGATTTCATCTTATGGACTTAGCTCAAACCAAATCCAAATCACTCCAAAATTAAATGATTTTCTCATAATCCATTTATATCTTCATTTATATTCACAAATATAAATGAAGTATAAATTCAAATAGCCAAAACTAAATCCAAAATTAAACCAAAATTCAATTTATATCCTTTAAACCAATTTCTTGGATTTAGCCAAATCATTCTCAGATCAATCCAAACCCTTAGATTTTCTCTTCAAACAATCACTCCTTCAATCACATTCCCAAATATAAACATAAACTACAACCACCAAGCCAAAATCAAATGAACTCAAGTAAAACCCATGTTCATTCTTTTGACTTGAAATTATCAAATGAACCAAAATCTATTTGACTCCAAACCACTTGCAATTGGATTTATATTTCCATCATAAGTCCATATGTGAGTCAACCAAACTTTAATCAAGCCTTGATCAAGCCAATTGACCCATTTAGGCTCACTTGACCCAAAGTGGCCTAAAGGATCTTTTTGAGCCAAATTCTAATCCAACCCAAATTGGATTGATCTAAGCCCATCTAAGCCTCACCTTGTGATCAACAATCATCCTAGAATGATCAATCACTCAAATTGGGCCAAACTAAGTCAAACCTAGCTTTTGACCAAGTCAACACTTAGCCCAAATAAAACCTAAATAAGACAAAAATCACTATAAACTAAATTGATTGAAACCATTGATCTAAACCAACCCATCATCAATTATTAAACATGAACAAGCCTTCACTTGAGCTAGATTAAACCCAATTGGCCCTCCTAGCCCAAGTTGACCCAAATTAACCTAAAAGCCAAAATGAGTCAAATCTTGATCTAAGCTAACGATTTCACTATTGGGTCAAATTCATTTAAATTGATTGTTGAACTTGACCAAAGCTTCAATTGACCATTAATTTTTGCCCCAATTGACCATGACTGACTTGACCTAAAAGGTCAAATCAACTTGAAATCAAACCAAATCAAAATTGATTAAAACTAAAGCTTGCAATATATTTCAAATGATCAACCAAGTCTAAACTAACCCATGACCTAACCCAATTGGGTCAAATGGGTCAAATGGGTGAAATTTGTCAACATTACCCATTTGACCCAGATGAACCTAAATGAACCAAAACCAAATCTAAATCAAATTGAACCAAACCAATGATACCCATAGGCTCCAAAAGATCATTTGAACTTGATCTAACCCATGGTTTGACTCAATTCGACTAATTGGTCAACCTAATCCAATTTGACCCAACTTGACCTAAATGGATCAAATTGAGCCAAATCAAATCAAATGAACTCCAAATCACTTGAAATTTGGCCCAACCTATTTTTAAATCATTTCAAATATACCCAAATCAAACTCATAGCCAAATGACCAGTTTGCCCTTGGGTCAAAGGGTATCCCATGACCAAATTCACTTAGAATTTGATCATTTCTTTCCCAATGCTACTTGACATCCTTCTATTAGTCCACATGGGAACCAAGGAGGGTGGTGAACATGACCCAATGAGCTTGGGTTGGCCATGACCCAAGCGGAGGACAAACCGACCTCCCCAATCACTCTTAGACACTTGGTTCACCAAATCCACTCACCAATCGCATGGGCAGCCACTCTCCCTCACTACTCTGCCCAAAACGACCCATGTGGGATCTTTTGCAACTCAAATCGATCAACCAATCCAACCCATTGAGCCAAAACCTACAAATCAGCCACTCTCAGTGTCGAAGGAGGAGATATACCATCTCATTCTCACTCAAGCAGAAGAAAATTGATTCTCGTGAAGCATTTTGAACCATCCTGACTTTCCTAGGTCTCCCAAAGCTCCCTCGATCGACATTCCTCCTATGTGTGCAAAGCCAAAACAGGGCAAGTCCATTCCGAACAATACTCCCTCATCGCTTCACTAAACCCAAATTCCTTTTACCCACACTCTCACCACACCTCATCGAGCTTGATCAAACCATTTCCCAAGCCTCAGCAGCGCCACCGATCAAGACCGATTGCCATTGAAGAGGAGCATGGTCGACCGAGCAAACCACTTCAAATCAAGATTAGATTTCTTCAACACGGCTTTGTCTCTAGTAGACGAAGCTACCTCCTCCATTGGAAGCGCCGGTGATAGCCTCCGGTGAGGTAATTGCTCAAAATAGCAATAGAAAATTTTTAGTTGGTCCTTTTTGAAGTGAATTGTCATCCCATGCAATCTTGACCGTTGGATATGCATCCCCTCCTTTCGAAGGTGTGAGATCATTTCGATCCTAATTTGAGCTCAGGTGTGCTGAAATTGAATGAGGAAAGATGAACGATGTTCGTCTCTCGTCGCTCGCAAAGGAGAAGGATCATACGTCATCTATTCTGCGTGATTGGAATGGACGGTTGTGATCAGATCATACTTTAGATCCCTCTAATTTTCTCATAAATTGCATGATTAATCTCGGTCATCCGATCTTAAATCAGACGACCCATAGAGAAAACACGTCCTCCACCAGCTGACTCAGCCGTCGGATGTGACAACTTAAATAACCAATCCTATCGTGCCACGTGGAAAGCACACCGCGTTAGCCGCCACATGGCCCGATGGGATCAGGGGCTTAATTAGGCCTAATTAATATGATTTTAATGGTGAAACTTCCAAAATTCATAACTAATTTAAAAAAAAAAAAAAAAAAAAACAAATAACTACTCATTTCAAAGATAATCGAGAGGAGAATAATATAAAATTAAAATTAATTAATTTTGAACATTGATTTTGACTTAATTTGGGTTTTATTAGAATTGTAATTAAGCTAATTACTCTTTAATTTCTTTAGCAATTTATTCCAAACTTTTGAGATTGACCAGTGGGATGACTTTTGTCTCCCATGATTTTCTTAGAATTTATTACCTGATTAATTAGGGGAATTGATTGTTTAATTCTTAATCACTCTCTTAATTAATTAATTAACATGTTAAACAATGATAAATCCATTAATTAAGTTGGCAAATCATTATGAAATAGTGAATAGACATAGGGAATGAGATTAAGACCTCTTTTCTAATATTTTCCCCTAAGTTTATTTCATTTGGATAAAACATAATAATTTTTCAACTAATTAATGGCTTAATCACTTCATTAAATAGTTTAAATAATCAAACTCAAAACCAAATCATTCCAGAACTCACCCATTCAATTCATGGGTAGATTCTTAGGTGTTCTATAACTTAAGAGAATTCCAAAGGAAATTATAATCAAACCACATGTGTAGGAGGGTTATAAAAGTACTTAATTAAATCCCCTAGCTTAATTAACCAATAATTATGAGCTAATTGCATTAGACACATTTATTTCTTTGGTGAATTGCTGATTTAATTTTCATGTGGTTGCATATCATATGTTGACTCATAATTACTTGGATAATTATGTTAAAGTTGTATATGTAAGGGATAATTAATGGATTTAATTCATACTTTAACTTAATCAAAACATAAAATTAGCATAATTATTCTAAATTAAACCAAACTAATTCACACATGGGAGAAATGGGATAGGACTAGCAAACCCCATTAATATTTCCTAAGTCAAATCAAATTCAAAGATAAAAATCTCCTTAAAATTTTTTGATTCATTTTAAATGGTCTTATTTTATATGATTTTCTTTAGAAATTAATTAGGGTGAATGAAGTCATGTGCTTACATTCCTTTATTTCTTTCCAATCATGCTAAATATTATTTGCCATATGAAATCATGGGTTCATTCCTTTTAAAAATTAATTAAATAAAATGTTTTCTTTTATGTCAAATTGCATGTGTTGGCAAAAATTAAGAATATGAGTGGCTATTATCACTATTAAAACAAAAAAAATATATTTTTTTAAAACTTATAAAGCAAAGATTATAAATGAAGTGATGCTAGTTATAAATGTTTATAAACTTGCATGTGATGATAACATAAGATGTGTATTATGAAGTTCTCTTTCCTTCTCTTAACATGGATTCATATAAGATTTGTAAGTGTATAGTTCATTTGAAAAGTCCATAACACTTGCCTAAATATATTCCTATGCATCTCTATATTAAGACTCAGGAATGATCTTCATATTATACATGTAAATCATACAACCAAATCAAACATAATTTCTTGCATGATTCTTTATCTATTTTGTTCTTCTTGTAGATTTTACATGTATCTAAGAAAGTGGTATGTCGATCCCAGGATTGAGGCAACTTTAGTAGTATTTTACCTTATGCCCCTGATGTAGAAAACAATGATTCTACTCACTTATAACTTTCATACATGTGGATGTGCATTTAGCTAATGGATGAAAAATCTCTCATTTATACATAATAAAGACATACATTAACGATCCAATTAACAAATGAAGTATCCAAATTTTCAAACCACATATCTTTGCATTCATCATCAAAGTGTGCTAAGATTTGCATTGCATGTATAGGTATGCTTAGGATTATTCATATGCATGGTATACATGATGGAAAGAAATGAATGGGTGTGTGTTATGTGATAGTAATCTACCCTAATTAATCCTAAGATGGCTTTCTTATTGAATAGGGCTATTTAAAGTGAATATAAACCTAGGGTTAATTAAAACACATAATAAACAATTCACTAAAGGAAATTCATTAATCAACTTACCTTAGAAATCATTTAAGGTAGGGATGAAAGAGAGGTTTTAGATTCAAACTTTCTAGGGTGTTGGTTGATCCAGGTGCATCAGTGAACATTATGAGCCTGAAAATCCTTGCTTATTTAAGGATTATCATCTTTGAACTTTTAGGAGATCAGATGATGTTGAGAGTATTCAATGAACAAAGCGAGAAGGATTTAGGCTCCATAATGTTACCTTTGGAAATAGGAGACTGGAAGACTAAAGCCAAGTTATATATAATTGATTTGAATACATCATTTATTGCTTTGCTCAGTAAGCCTTGGATACACCAGAATAAGATGATTCCATCCTCTTTTCATCAGTGCATCAAGTTTCGAAGAGATGGAATTGAATACTGTGTCAAAGGAGATGAAAAGCCATTCTCAGTTATAGATGTCGAGATATATGAGGATGCGACCTACTATCTTCCTCAAAATCAAAACACCTCTTCTCGCGAACTTGGCCAGGATTCAAATACAAAAGAAAAAGAAAAAGAAAAAAAAGAAAAAGAAAAGAAAAAAAAGGAAAAAAAGTACAAGTGTGTGAGAAAGGAACACCGAGGAAGAAGTAGAGTTGCATGTTACATTTCACTCAAAGTTTGTTCCATAATATGGACATGTGAGTAGGATGTCTTGACCTCCACCAGGTAGAGGCAGAGGTAAATACAAAGGCAGTTCCAGAGGTGGAAGACCCCCTTGGTTGGTGGCAGCCAATAGGGGCTATATTCCAGTTCACATGAGTACTCCTGCTATTCCCATAGACTTAGAATCCAGCTCGGAGGATGAGTCTCATGTGATTAGCACACCAGCTAACCCCTCTCAAAGGGTCTCATTGGAGGTGACACTCATCCACAATGATGAAGACCAGGCCTCTAAGCAAAGCATGAATGTATTCGAATCAGGATTATGCAAAACCATTGAGCAGAAATTGGGAACCTTAGCTCCAACCCCACTTTCTTCTTAAAAAGTTGAGGTTTGGTAGTTAAGAAAGCCCCTAGATTTTCCATGGATGTCAAGCCAAAGAGATTCCTGTTGGGATCATCATCCTCAAGTCCAAAAGCAGATGTAGAACTTGAGGATGATTCATATAAAGATTTAATAGAATTATCTTTTGTTGGTACTCACCTTGTGTTCATAATCATGCAAAGAAAGGTTTGATTCCTTACACATGGCCCAGGCATAGGTCAGAGTATTTCGAGAAGTTGTGAGATAATAAAGATAGGGATGCACAATCAAGACCAGGACTAGGATTCAATATAGCAGGTCTAGTTGGTGACGATGGTTATTGCTTAGTTGTTACCAATCATTTAGAGTCTGATACGATCTTCTCAAACCACACTAACTCTTATGAGGAGGTGTGTTTAGAAACTTCAGATAATCCTGATGATCTTCAAATCAAAGATGCACCTTCAGAATTTGAAGAAGGAATCAATTCAACCATTGAAAAGCTCAAAGAAATCAACCTTGGGACAAATAAAGATCCATGCTCCAAATACATCAATTATCTGTTGAATGAAGAAGAAACCAATGACTTAGTTAGACTATTGACTGAGTTTAAGGATTGCTTTGCATGGAGGTATAAAGAGATGCCTGGATTATCTTCTGACACAGTAGTCCACAAACTAGTAATTGACCCTAATGCTAGCCCTATCAAGCAAGCTCCTAGACTCATGCGATTAGAAATCAAATAACAGGTCATTTCTAAAGTCAAGAAATTGATCGATATTGGATTTATTAGGGAAGAAAAAATACCTTGTCTTGTTAGCCAGTGACATCCTAGTTAAGAAGAAGAATGACCAAATTCACATATGCGTCGATTTCAGGGACTTAAATAAGGCATGTCCTAAGAACAATTTTTACTTCCTATACTAAAGTTAATGGTGGGCATTGCCTTATCTCATGCAATATTCTCCTTCATGCATGGGTCATCTAGCTACAACCAAATTAAGATGGCCCCTGAGGATGAAAGGAATACTGCTTTTCAAATCCTGATTTAAATCTATTATTATAAGGTCATGCCTTTCGGCCTTAAAAATGTTGGTGCTACTTATTAGTGGGCCATGACTCGAAATTTTGACAAGCTCATTCATCATCATGTAGAATGCTACATTGATCATCTAGTTGTCTGAAGTAAAGAAAAGGTAGACCATCTCTTTGACTTGAGTGTAGTTTTCAAATGGTTAAGATAATTCAATCTCAAAATGAACCCCCTAAACTATGCATTCAGAGTTGCTTCAGGAAAGTCCCTTGGGTTCGTTGTCTGACATTGATGAGTAGAGATCAAAGCTATCTTAGAAATGACACCCCTTAAAAGTCTAACTCAACTAAGATCATTCTAAGGGTAGTTGGCATATCTAAGGCGCTTTATCTCCAATCTATCTTGGTGATGCAATCCATTTTTAACACTTGTCAAAAAGGATGCCAAGTTCAAGTGGGATGATAAGTTTCGGCATACTTTTGAAGACATCAAATAGTGATATGGTGAAGCCGCTAGTTATAACAGCCCCTATCCTGGATAAGTTACTTATCCTCTACACTGCTGCATTGAACAACTCCTTGGCACTTTGTTGGCCCAAACCAACGGCGAAAGAAAGGAGAATGTTCTCTACTACCTCAGCCATCGTCTGATCCTTGCTGAAGCAAACTACCCACCTATTATGAAATAGTTCCTAGCTCTTATCTTTGCATCCCAAAAGTTACAACATTACATGCTCTCTCATAAGGTAAACTTGATTCCAAGAACCAATCCATTGCAATATCTCATGGCATGACCAACATTATCTAGACGGTTGGCATATTGGTCCAGGATTCTTTTGCAGTTTGATGTTACATTCGTACCCCTTCGTACTGTGAAAGGATAAGTACTAGCATATTTCTTAGCATCATACCCACTTCCTGCTGATTCCCGGCTTAGTGATGACCTCCCCAATGAAAAAATCATAAACTTAGGGAACACTAGCATTCACCATTGGGAGATGTATTTTGATGGTGTAGCTTCCTTTAAAAAAGGAGAAGAACCATGATCTACTCTTCCAGGAAAGATAGGGGCATGAATCATTTTGTTAACTCCAGACTGTGATGTGATGAGATTCTCATACTATCTCTCCAATCCATGCACAAATAATGAAGCTTGATTGATTTGGCTAGAGTTATTACAAGGTGTGTCAAAAGCATCAACATCTACGGGGATTCTCAATTGGTCATCAACGAGATTGTTGGGTCCTACAAGGTTTTAAAACCTAAGCTTCGTCACTTCCATGAGTACACCATGAAGCTGTTGGCCCAAATCCCAAAGGTCACCTTCTATAAGATTCTTCGAGGAGAGAACACAGATGGTTTGGTTTGTGAGGAGTTGGTGTAGAGGATGAGTCCATCCAAGGTCCAAAAATAGGCAAGTCTTATCCATTTATGAACTTGTCGAGATTCTCTTTTGAAGGAGGTTGCTAAAGGACGAGAGCTGGGGAGGCAATCATTCATAGATTACTTGACTAAAGAAAAACTATCTAAAGAGAAGTCACAAGCCCATCAAATGAAACAAAGAGCTCTCTCTTATGCTCTCATGGATGGCACCTTGTTCCGACTATCTTTTAATCAAATGTGGTTACTCTATTTAGACAAACATGAAGCCCATAAGATTGTGACTGAGGTACATTCAGGTCTATGCAGAGTGCATCAATCTGGTCTGAAGATGAAGGCAAAGTTTAAGAGACTAGGATACCGCACCACATACACTCCAACCCAATCTATCACGTTCTCCTTAGTGTATGGGTCCGAAGCCGTTCTACCATTCTCCTTAGTGTATGGGTCCAAAGCCGTTCTACCATTAGAAGTTTAGCTCCCATCACTAAGGATAGCAATGGATAGTAAAATCACCATAAAGCAGAATGCCATGTTGCGGTTAGATGAGCTCAAAGGTTTGGAGGAGAGATGCTTACGAGCATGCTAGAACCTCGAGTTATATAAAAGAAAGATGATTCAAGCTCATAATAAGCTGGTTTTCCCTAGAGCTTTTCAAGTAGGAGAGCTTATTTTAGTTCTAAGGAGACCAATTATTGCCCGTCAAAATGGGAGGCAAGTTTGAACCCACTTGGGAAGACCCTTTTGTTATAGAGAAGGCCTACCAAGGATGATCAACTTATTAATTGTAAAGGGGAACACCCGATGCTTCCAATTAATAGGCTGTTTGAAAAAAAATACTACCATAAAATCATGTTTGAAAATAATTATCATAAAAAATTTCTATTCCAATTCATCAAAATATTCTCTTCATTCGAAGCATTGTTTGCTTGTTTGGAAATCCCGTGTTTAGAGTAGATGTAAGAGAATCTAAGAGGCATCCTTTCCTTCTTTCATAACACAAACACAAATTAAACATGATTCTCCAACTCTACTAGAGTAGGTGTAAGCAAACCCAAGAGGCATCCTATTTTGACTAGCAGGACTAAGTTAGGTGTAAGAGAACACACATCATTTGACACCATCTCATCATCTCTTAAGCATATTTTAGGATAGGTGTAAGTCTATCCTCCTTTAAACATAAACACAAACACAAACACAATCACTTATCTTTTATCTTGGGCTATTTTGATGTGGGAGCAAGCCCCTTGTGGCACTCACTCATTAGTTACTCTAGGTCGGGCTGACATGCTACTTTGGTAGTGTGTCACCCCAGTGGTCACTTGTCGGCGGATGTGAGTCCCTATGCATTCTTTTTGACTTGACCATTGCAAATTGATGAGTGCTTTGTTAGTTTGGTAGGCATCACTACACATCCAGTAAGCTACCTGATGTTGACTTTGTTTAAGAGGATGTAAGCTTACATTCTTTCTTCTTCAACTAGCCATCATGCACTTGCGAGGTCAAGTATATTTGAGATTTAGGATAAGCTCCCCAGTGGATCCTTTCCTCTTAACTACTTTTGAGTTGATATAAGTCCCCCAGTACATTCACTCAGTAGTCGCCCTAGGTCAGATAACACCTGTCGAGCCGAAGATAGACTATCCCGATAATCAGTTCCATTGTGGGAGGATGTGAGTCCTCGTTGCATTCTTCCTAAAATGATCGGTGCAACTTTGGTTGGTTGATGTTATCTTTGGCGCAGACTGCTGGATACACCACTCTTGGCAAATATGAGTCCCCATGATTTCTTCTTGAGTTGGCCACCGAATACTTATAGACATTATTTTCTTCAGGGCTTTGGATAAAGCCCTTAGTGGCCCCTCCCCTGTAGGCACTCTACTTGGATTACGTCCTTTGCGACCCCATTTAGACACTACCCGGGCTACTCTTGGATTGGACAGTCCCCTTTTCCTAGTAGCCACCCTATGGCTGAAGAATTTGTTCAGTAGATACATATATTCTCCCTTGGACTAGTAAATCTGAGATAGGTCTTGGATGATATAAGCTAATTCTCAATTGAGATAATTAAACATTGTTTAAGTGAAGAGGAGGTTTATGGAATGGGTTTGAGGTATTTTCCCTAAGTTATTCCCTAAAACCCCTTTTTTTCTAAACTTAATTAAGTACTAATCCACTAATCAATGTAATCCCTCGCATGTGGAATAAAAATTCAAACCCCCTAACGACCCATTTCCCAAGCAGACATCCTATCTTTAAGGCAGTGTCAGCAAAACTCCTTATAGGAATTGCCTGAATACACTTAAGTTGAGATAAATCCTCGGTCTGCACTCTCTCAGTAGTGGCCCTCAGGTCATATGAACTAAGCTCATCTAAGCTTCACATTGTGAGCAACAATCATCCTAAGATGATCAATCATTCAAATTGGGTCAAACCAAGTCAAACCAATGAACCCAAATTAGCCAAAATCCACCATAGGCTAAATTGATTGTTAAAACCATTGATATAAACCAGTTGATGATCAATGACTGAACATGATCAAGTCATCATTTGAGCCAAACCTAGCTAAATTGGCCACTTGACCCATGTTGACCTAAAAAGTCAAAATGGGTCAAATCTTGATCTAAGCCAAATTTATTACAACAAATGGGTCAAATTTATTCTAAATCACTTCTTGAACTTGACCAAAGCTCCAATCGGCCAATTAGACCCAACATAGCCCAATTGACTATGAACCCAACTTGACCTAAAAGGTCAAATTGACTTGAAATCAAACCAAACCAAAATTGGCTGAATCCAAAGCTTGTGATACATTTTAAATGTTCAACCAAGCCTAAACCAACCCATGAACTAACCCAATTGGGTAAAATGGGTTAAATTAGTCAACTTGACCCATTTAACCTATGTAAACTCAAATGAACCAAAACCAAATATAATCCAAATTGAACCAAACCAATGATACCAAAATACTTCAAATGGTCATATGAACTTGGCCTAACCCTTGGTTTGACCCAATTTGACAAATGGGTCAACTTGACCCAATTTGACCCATTTTGACCTAAATTGGTCAACTTGAACCAAATCATATCAAATAAACTCCAAATTCTTTGAAAATAGGTACAACCTATTTTTTAATCATACCAAATCTTCTCAAATAAAAATCAAACCCAAATGACCATTTTACCTCTATGTCAAAGGGTAACCTATGATCAAATTCACTTGGAATTTGATCATATCCAACCCAAGACCACTTGGCACCCTCCTAGTGGACCATTTGGACACCAAGGAGGGTGGTGCACATTACTCAATGGGTTTGGGTCAGCCAAACCCATCCCAAGGACAAAATGGACCACCCCTCTCAAATTTCTCTACATGGATCACCTCCCACACTCATTTAACACATGTGCACCTCCACACTCCCACTCCACTACCAAAACTGAATCACATGGAGCTCATAACAAGCAAAACAACCCATTCAATTAGGGTAATTTGATCAAAATGGCAAGAGGGCTCTCGGCCGACCGATCCAAGTAGCGGGAGATATATTCCCCTTCATTTCCACTCAAACCACCTTCTTTGCATTCTATTGAGGTCAGAGGATCAAAGGCATGCATCCAAGCTTCCCTAAGCATTCCTAAGCTCATTCCAAT
This sequence comes from Cymbidium sinense, assembly GCA_021442155.1. Taxonomy (NCBI): domain Eukaryota; kingdom Viridiplantae; phylum Streptophyta; class Magnoliopsida; order Asparagales; family Orchidaceae; genus Cymbidium; species Cymbidium sinense. The sequence goes on along the minus strand of CM038218.1, from coordinate 72,302,597 downwards.
TTCCCTTTCTCAGTTTTTCCTAAGCCAAAAATAGGGCAGGTGAGGGAGATTTCCAACTTAGCCAATTCTCACCAAAGTCCAATTCCTCTTGCAAGCACCATCAAGACACCAAGTCAATCTTACGCAAAGCTTTTCCCAAGCCTCCAAGCCATGGGAAGGGGGAGTTCAATTGAAGCCCCAAGCTATTGAACCAAGCTTTGGTCAATTGGAAGATCCACTACAAATTGAACCTTCAAACCTTCAACAGGGCTTTATCTCCACTAGAAGAAGCTATCTCCACTGTTGGAAGCACCAATGATAGCCTCCGGTGAGGTATGAATCAAAACCAAGCTTAGGTTGAAAATTCTTTGGTCCTTTATGAAGGGAATTATCATCCCAATCAAATTTGATCATTGGATGTTCTTCCCCACACCTCTTGATGGTGTGGGTTAAATCTAATAAGATCAAGAGAGGCACGGCAAAGGACGGAATGTGTTTTGGATGGATGGTCCTAATTAATTTGCATAGATCCACTGATTAATTCCTTCATGATTGCAGGTTTAATCCCGATCATTCGATCCTTGATCGAACAACCCAGGGGAAAGCACGTAGAGTCGCCAGGTTACATGATAATCGATTCGACAACTTAAATAGCCAATCCCACCCTGCCATGTGGAAAGCGTGCATTGCGTCAGCAGCCCACATGGTGTCGATGGGATTAGTTATATAATTAGGTTATTTAATGATCTATTAATCACTGAAACTTCCTAAATTCATAATAAATGTAGAAAAATCCAAAAAAAAAAAAATGCAAACTCAACTTCATTTTAAAGATAATTCAGAGGGTACAAAATTGTTTCTAATTGATTTTGAATAATTGATTTTCTTAATTAGGGTTTAATTGAAAAATTAATAACCTTAATTACTCCCTAATTATTTCAATAATTAATTCTGAACTTCTAAACATGTTTTGGGGATAACTTCTGCCTCCCCAAATTTTCTTAGAATTTATTAATGAGTTAATTAAGAAAATAAATTAATGAATCCCAAATTACCCCTTAATGAAATTAAGAGCAATTAAGCATATGAATAGTGGTTTCATCACTTAATTGAGATAATTAAATATTGTTTAAGTGAAGAGGAGGTTTATGGAATGGGTTTGAGGTATTTTCCCTTAAGTTATTCCCTAAAACCCCTTTCTTCCTTAATCTAAACCTAATTAAGTACTAATCCACTAATAATCTTCTTAATTATTCTAATCTAACTTTCAAAATCAATCTAAATTTAATCAATCTCTTGGATAGATCCTTAGGTGTTCAAAAGCCTAAGGTAAGTTCAAGAAAATCAAATCCAACTCACATGTGTGGGAAGGGTTATGAAAGTAGTTAATTAAATCTTTTAGCTTAATTAATCATTAATTATGAGTTACATTAGGCCCTTTCTTTCATAGGAGCATTGCTAATTTAATTTCCATGTGGTGGCATATTATATGTTGTCTCATAATTATTTGGTTAATTATGTTAAAGTGTGTGTAAGGGGTAATTATTGGATTTAACTTACACCTTAACCTAAACAAAACATAAAATCAATCTAATGGTTCTAAAATTAAACTAAACTAACTCACACATGGGGAAATGGGTTAGAACCAGAAAACTCTTTTCACATTTTCTAAATCAAATCAAAATTAAAATCAAATTCAAAACAAAAATAAAAGTCTCTTTAAGCAACTTTGATTCACTTTGAATAATCTTATCTTATAGGATTGTCCTTAGGAATTAATTAGGATGAAAGAAATCCTATGCTTACATCACTTTTCCTCTTTCCAAGCATGTTAAATGTTGTATGTCATATGAAATCATGTATTTATGTCTTTCAAAAATAAAATTAAAGGAAATGTTTCCTTTATGTCAAATTGCATGTTTTGGCTAAAGTAAGAATATGAGTGACTATTATCACTATTAAATAAAAAATTATTTTCAAAACCTACAAATCAAACATTATAAATGAAGGTATGCTGCTTATAAATATTTATAAGCTTGCATGTGATTACAACATAAGATGTGTATGTTGTGTTGTTTTCTTATCTTCTCTTAACATGGACTTGTATAGGATTTGCAAAGTGTATAGTTCATTTGAAAAGAACATAACACTAGATTAAATCCATTCCTATCCACTTCCATGTTATGACTTAAGAAGGATATTCACATGTACAAATGTAAATTGCATAAATAAATCAAACACAAAAAAATCTTTTGCATGACTCTTCTTCCATTCATTTCTTTTTGTGCATGCACATCTATTTAAGAAAAGTGGTATATTAGTTTGGACATCCCGAGTTGCGAGACTTTAAGTAGCCCCAAGTAGGTCTTGTACCTTACACCCCTAGTGTAGAAAATAATGGCACCATACTCACTTATGTCTTTCATACATGTAAATGTGCATTTGATTAATGGATAAAAGAGTCCCTCTTTTCCACTTAAACAAAAATCATGCATTCATGAAATATCCAAAATTTTCTTAAACAACATTCCTTAGCATTCATCATCAAAGTGTGCTAAAGTGTTTACATTGCATGAATAGCTATGCTTAGGATCATTCATATGCATGGTACACATGTTAGAAAGAAATAAATGGTTGTGTATTATGTGATAATAATTCACCTTAATTAATCCTTAGATGCCTTTCTTATTGAATATGTTTATTTAGATTAAATATAAACTTAGGGTTAATTAAAACACATAATAAAACATTCACTAAAAAAATCACTAATTAATCTACCTTAGAAATTACTTAAGGTAGGGATGAAAGAGAAGTTCTCTTCTCTTTTTTTCTCTTTACAACACATAGTAATTAAGTGTAGGTTCATTCAAACCAAATCAAATCATCAAATAAAATTGACAAATCAACCATATCACTTAAAATGAAGCCACCCTCTAAGTTGAATCATTTCACACTTAGAAAACTTTAACCTTAAAGCCTAGCTAAGACATGCCACACAAGCATTAAATGGCACACACATTAGGCTTAGTCACTATTTCTATCTCTATGTTAGGGCGGTGCATGGTTTGAGGCCTGATTTTTTTGTAATGAAATGGTTTAGACTGGATGTTAGAGTGCATGTGCGTAGACTAGATGGTAGGGCGATCTTAGCCTAATCATGTATTCTGCAAGGGATTGTGCTTAAAGGGTGCTGTAATAAAAATATAAAAATATTTTTGTTGTGCAGGTTGGCATAATCCAAAATAGTCCAGTCGACTTGGTTACCCAAGTGTGGGGTGCTAATTCCAACTTATTCATATACATGCTTGGGATTATGTGGTATGTTTAGCTAATATCTAGTTTGCAGGTTTTAGTTAGATTTACTTTTACCATTTTCATGTAATTTTGTAATTAGGATTTGGAATGCATGTTATGAGGGATTACGATGAACATTGGTCATAAGGCCAAGTCTTAGGAACCTTGTGAAGCAACTACATCCCAACCATACCAAAAGAAGAAAAGAAGGGAAAAGAAGAAATGAAGAAAAGAAGAAAGAAGAAATGAAGAATGAAGACCCCTATAACATAAATTCTTTTAAATAGTAATTATTCATTTATAATCTGGGTTGTATAAGGGTAGAGCTGGGCTACCCACCTTTCTTTTCAAGTTTGTGTGGTGGAGCCCGACCACATTGACCTTTTATTCTTTTGCGCTAGTTTTATAAAATTATTTGATGTTTGTTTAGCTTGTACATTAAGATGACATGATTTTCCTAGTTTCTTTATTGATTAATGAATGGCCTAGATGCAATTAGGCTCTTAGGATAAAATAAATTTTTTACCTAATTAATCAACTCAAAATTAAAATTAAACAACTCATAACCTCACCTAAAGCCTAGGACATAATAATAATAAAAAAATAAATTAAAGATTTAGTAACCCCTTTAGATGGATGTTGTATGTTTCACATCATGCATAAAATCATCTTGCTTCACTCTTGCTTATGGAGGGCTTCTACCTTGGCCAAGAATATGGCTTGACTTTTGAGAGCCATGGTGGAAATAGACCTCCTTCTTGCTGATTTTTGCCCATAACCCATTTCTCATGCATTAGGCATATGAATCCCATAGCCTGTTGTTGACCTCATTTTTAGAATGAGCTCTCAACTCCTCCATCTTAGACATATGACTCCTCTTAGATACTAAGAGTTCCTTAGTCTTAAGACACTTCTAGTGATTAGGTGAACACTTAACCTAACCCTAGAGACTTAGAAGAGTTAGCCACAAGAATAGGTCATGCCTTAGGGGTGTTAGAAAACTTGCCTACCCTATAGCTTGAACCAAATCTTTTCTTCCTTCCTTCAACTCAAACTTCAAATTGAAATCAACTTGAAATCCAAACCAACTTCAAACTCAAATCAATTCCAACTTAGTTAATTTTCTCAAATCGAGATCAACTTTAAACTCAAATCAACTTCAATTAAAAATCAAATCTAAATCAATTCCAATGGATTTTCTCAAATCATAAATTAATTCCAAATGATTGACATCCATGATTGAATTCCATATCTAAAATCTTTCCTAAGCCATTTTGATTTCATCTTATGGACTTAGGTTAAATCAAATTCAAATCAATTCAAACTCAAGAGATTTTATCATAACCCCTTTATATTATTATTTATATTCACAAATATAAATTAAATATAAATTCAAATACCCAAAACAAATTCAAGACTCAAACCCAAGTCTAATCAAAATCCAACCTAAACCCTTTCAAGTCAAACTCTTGAACTTAGCCAAATCAACCTCAAACCAATCCAAATCCTTGGATTTTCTTCATGATTCAATAAATCCTTCAATCATGAAAGTAAATATAAGCATAAACTCCAATCATAAAATAAAAACTAAATTCAAAACTCAAACCCAAGTCAAACCCAAGTCAAACCCATATTCATCCTTTGAACTTGAAATTGTCAAATGAATTAAAACCCATTTGACTCTTAATCACTTGCAAATGGATTTATATTTTAATCATAAGTCCATATGTGAGTTCAACCAAACTTGAATCAAGCCTTGATCAAGTCAATTGACACACTTAAGCTCACTTGACCCAAAGTGACCTAAAGCACTTTTTTTAGCCAAATTCTAATCCAAGCCAAATTGGATTGAACTAAGACCATTTAAGCCTCACATTGTGAGCAATAAGATGACCAATCACTCAAATTAGGTCAAGCCAAGTCAAACCTAGCCTTTGACCAAGTCAACATTTGACCCAAATGAAACCTAAACTAGCAAAAATCCACCATAGGCCAAATTGATTGAAATCATTGATCAAAACCAGTTTATGATCAATGTTTGAACTTGACCAAGTCATCATTTAAGCCTTATCTAACCCAATTGGCCACTTGACCCAAGTTGACCTAACTTGACTTAAAAAATCAAAATGTGTCAATTCTTGATTTAAGCTAAATTGATTACAACCAATGGGTCAAATTCATTCTAAGTCACTTGCTGAACTTAACCAAAACCTTAATTAGCCAACTAGACTCAACCTAGCCCAATTGACCATGAACCTAACTTAACCTAAAAGGTCAAATCAAACCAAAATCAAACCAAAATTGATTGAAACCAAAGCTTGCAAAAAATTTCAAATGACCAACCAAACCTAAACCAACCCATTACCTAACCTAATTGGGTCAAATAGGTTCAATTGGTCAACTTGACTAATTTGACCCACATGAAATCAAATGAAGCAAAATAAATATAAACCAAATTAAACTAAATAAATGATACCAAAACTTTTCAAATGGTTATATGAACTTGACCCAACCCTTGGTTTGACCCAATATGACCAATTGGTCAACTTGACCCAAGTTAACCCATTTTGACCTAAATGGGTCAACATGAGCCAAATGACATCAAATCAACTCCAAATTTTTTATAATTTGGACCAACTCAATTTCAAACAATTCCAAATCTGCTCAAATTAAAATCAAAGCCAAATGACCATTTTACCCTTAGGTCAAGGGGTAACCTATGGCCAATTCCACTTAGAATTTGGTCAAATCCTTTTCATGGCCACTTATCACTCTCTTAATGGACCAAATGGACACTAATGAGTGTGGTGCACATGACCCAATGGGTTTGGGTCAGCCAAACCAAACCCAAGGACAAAACTGACCACCCAAAGGGAAATGAGCATATGTAATCACCCCATACCCTCATTTAACACATGGGCAGCTCCTCTACTACATCCCTTTGCCAAAACTGAATCACACGGCACCTCTAATAGCCTACCAAACCCATTCCATGTGATCAATTTGATCAAAATAGAAGGATAGCTCACATCCATTTGATTTTTGTAGGGGGAGATATACTCCCCCAAATTCCACTTCATTTCACATCACTTGCACTCGATTGAACTAGAGAAACCTAAGGAAAGCTCCATAAGCTCTTTGAAGTAATCCTTAAGCTAAAAATAGGGGAGGTAGGAAGAAGTTCCAACTCATTCATCACTCCACCAAAAGCCAATTTCTCTTGCAAGCCTCATCAGAGGACCCAATCGAGCTCACCCAAGTCAAGTTCCAAGCATCTTAGCCATGTGAAGAGGGAGCTAGACCAAAGCCACAAACCTTTGAAGGAAGCTTTGGCCAATAGAAAGATCCACTTCACCTCAAGCCTTCAAACCTTCTATAGGGCTTTGTCTCCACTAGACAAAGCTACCTCAATGTTTGGGAGCACCGGATAGCCTTCAAAAAGGTATGCATCAAAACCGAGCTTAGGGAGAATTTTCTTTGGTCCTTTATGAAGGAAAGTATCATCCTAATTGAAATTGACCATTGGATGTTCTTCCCCACACCTATTGATGGTGTGGGTTGAATCCCTACTCAATCTGAGGTCAAGTGAGCTCGGATCAAGCCATGGAGGATGGATGACCCCATCTCCCGCAGGCGAGGGCATGGATGAATAATTGACCATCCATCCCGCATGTTTTGGATGGATAGTCCTGATTAATTTTATTAGATCTCACATTTTAATCCCTTTAGATCCACGGGTTTGATCCTGACTATCCAATATTTAATCAGATGGTCCAAGAAGAAAATGCGTAGCACCACCGGCTGATTGTGTAGCCAATTTAACAACTTAAATAATCAATCCCATCATGCCACATGGAAAGCACGCACCATATTAGTGGTCCACATGGTACCAACGGATTAGTTATATAATTAGGCTATTTCATTATTCCTTAATCACAAAAACTTCAAAAATACATAACTAAATGTAGAACAATCGAAAAAAATGCAAACTCAACTTCATTTTAAAGGTAATTCAAAGGGGAATAATATAAAATTAAGTTTAATTGATTTTGGACAGTAATATTTACTCAATTTAAGTTTTATTGGGATGTAATTATGTTAATTACTTCTTAATTATTTCAATAATTAATTTCAAACTCCTCAGGATTAATTAGTGGGATGACCTCTGCCTTTCATAATTTTGTTAGGAATTTATTATTAGATTAATTTAGGTAATTGCTTGTTTCATCTCTAATCACCCCCTTAATCAATTAAATGATGATAAATTCATTAATTAAATTTATTAATCATCTTAGAATAGTGGATAGACTTAAGGAATGAGATTAGGATGCTTTTCTAAATATTTTACCTTAAGTCTATTTTATTTGAATGAAAACTTAATTAATTTACAAATTGATTAATGATTTAATTATTTCATTATATAGATTAATTAACCAAACTAAAAATAAAAAAATTAATCCAGAAGCTTAATCACTTAATCAATCCTTTCTTGGGTAGATACTTAGGTGTTTAATAACCTAAGTAAGCTTAACGAAATTATTTCCAACTCACATGTGTGGGAAGGGTTATGAAAGTACTTAATTAAAACCCTTAGCTTAATTAATCAATAATTATGAGCCAATTGCATTAGGTCCTTTCTTAAGGTGCATTGCTGATTTAAATTCAATGTGGTTTTATATGATATATTGGCTAACAATTGTTTGAATAATTATGTTAAGGAGGTGTAGGTAAGGGATAATTAATGAACTTAATTTACACTTTAACCTAAACAAAATATAAAAATAGTCTAATGGTTATAAAAATTAAACTAAAATAACACACACATGTGGGAGATGGGTTAGGACCAACAAACCTTTTCACATTTTCTAAAATCAAATCAAACTCAAAATAAAACTAAAAATTTCTTTAAATGATTTTGATTCTCTTTAAATAATCTTATTCCCTAGGATTGTCTTTAAGAATTAATTAGGGTAAATGAAGTTGCATGCTTGCATCACTTTTTTTCTTTTCTATCATGCTAAATGTGGTTTGTCATATGAAATCAAGCATTCATGCCTTTTGAAAAATAAAATAAAACAAAATATTTCTTTTATGTCAAATTGCATGTTTTGGCTAAAGTAAGAATAGGAGTGGCTATTATCACTACTAAATTAAAACTACTTTCAAAACATATAAATCAAATATTACAAATGAAAGGTATGGTACTTCTAATTACTTATAAGCTTGCATGTGAGTATAACATAAGATGTGCATTATGTGACTTTTACTTTTCTTCTCTTTTAACATAGTTTTGAATAGGATTTGCAAAGTGTATAGTTCCTTTAAAAACAACACAACATTTGCTTAAATCTATTCCCATTCATTCCTATGTTATTATGTAAGAAGGACCTTCACATTTACACATGTAAATTGCATAACCAAATCAAATATAAAGATCTTTTGCATGACTCTTTTTTCATTCATTTATTTTTGTACATACACATGTATTTAAGAAAAGTGGTATATTTGTCTGGACATCCCGGGGTTGCGAGGCTTTAAGTAGCCCTAAGAAGGTCTTGTTCTTTAAACCCTTGCTATAGAAAGCAATGGCACCATACTCACTTATGTCTTTCATACATGTAAATGTGAATTTGATTAATGGATAAAAGAACCTCTCTTTTTTACAAAATCATGCATCATGAAGCATCCAAATTGTAAAGTGTTGTGTATTTTGTAATAGTAATTCACTTAAATTAATCATCCATCATTAAGGTGTGCTAAATATTTACATTTGCATGTATAGATATGCTTAGGATCATCCATATGCTTGTTACACATATTGGAAAGAAATAAAGTGTAGTGTGTTTTGTAATAGTAATTCACTTAAATTAATCTTAAAATAACTTTCTTATTGAATAGGTTTATTTAGAGAAAATCTAAACTTAAGATTAATTAAAATACATAATAAATATTCACTAAACAAAAATCACTAGTGAATCTACCTTAAAAATTACTTAAGGTAGGGAGGAAAGAGAAGTCCTATTCTCTTTTCCTTTCTTTACAACACTTAGTAATTAATTATAGGTTCATTCAAACTAAATAAATCATCAAATAAAATCAACCAAATCAACTAAATCACTTAAATTAAACCACCCTCTAAGTTGAATCCTTAACACTTAGAAAACTCTAACCTTAAAGCATATCTAAGACATACCACACAAGCCTTAAATGACACACATATTAGGTTAAGTCACCATTTCTAGTCCTATGTTAGGGCGGTGCATGGTTTGATGCTTGATTTTATTTTATGATGTGATGTTTTAGTCTTGATGTTAGGGTGTATGTGCAAAGGCTGAATTGTAGGATGATCTTAGTCTAATCATTGTCTCTTTGCAAAGGATTGTGATTAAGGACACTGTAATAAAAATATAGATGCTTTTGCTATACATGTTGCTTATACCCCTAAGCATAATCCAAAATAAGCTAGGTAGACTTGGCTACCCATGTGTGGGGTGCTAAGTCCAATTTATTCCTATACATGCTTGAGATTGTGTGCTAAAATTAGGATTTGGAATGAATATTATGGGGGATTAGGATAAACATTGGTCATAATATTATGTCTTATGTACCATGTGAAGCCTTTGGGTAACCACATCCCAACCAACCAAAAGAAGAAAGAAGAAAGAAGAAAGAAGAAAGAAGAAAGAAGAAAGAAGAAATGAAGACAGAAGAAATGAAGAATGAGACCACCATAACATGAATTTTCTTTTTTTATTGTAATTAATTCATTTGTGATTTGGGTTGTATAAGGGTAGAGCTCGGCTACCCATTTTATTTTTGGTTTTGTGCTGTGGAGCTCGACCACAAAAGGCCTTTTATTCTTTTATCTTAGCTTTATAAATTATTTGATGTTTGTTTAGCTTGTGCATTAAGATGACATATTTTTCTAGTTTCTTCCTTGCTTTGATGAATGGCCTCGATGCAATTAGGCTCTTAGAGAAAAATAAACTTTCTATCTAATTAATAAACTCAAAATTAAAAATTAACAACTCATAACCTCACTTAAAGCCTAGGTTATAAAACAAAATAAAAGGTTTATCATCCCCTTAGCTAGATGTTGTATGTTTTCACATCATGCATAAAAAGCATCTTATTTCACTCTTATTATAGAGGGCTTCCACCTTTTCCAGGGAACTTGGCTTGACCTTTTAGAGCCATGGTGGAAACACACCTCCTTCTTGATGATTTTAGCCCATAATCCATTTTCTCATGCATTAGCCATATGAATCCTATAGCATGTGTCAAATCAATTATCCAAACTTGAAAATAAATTACAATAAAAATTTGTATTAGATTTAAGTCTTTAATCATGTCCTACATGATCTAGTCTTTTAGGGAGTGTGTTTAAGGACTTAGTATCTTTCTAAATAAATAATAGCTTAGCTATCTTGCAGAAGTATAAGACTTGCCTACATGTATTTAAAATAGGAGGCATTAGTTGGCAGCCACCCCTAAAGGGTTGTAAGTTGAAATGGTCGGATGGTTTATCCTCTCTTGTGAAGGTAAACCAAATACCCATATTTGCCTTAGATTTAGGTTGTGCCTTGGCCCTCACCAAAGCTCCTTAGATTTAGGTTCAGAGGTTTCTACTTCTCTTTGCAGGTTACAAGCATAAATCGTCACCTCTTTGGCATTTCCATGATCCCATGTTGTGGAATTGCAAGTCTTAGATTTCTAAATAAAAATTCAACTTGAATAAATAAATCACGTCAATTTTAAAAATATAAAGCCCAATCATAGATAGTTTGGGATGCTTACTAGGCTTCCTAATATCATAAGCATCCCCTACTTTTCTTCCTTTGGTATCAATAATAACTCCCTCCTCTTGATCAATCCCACTTGATCTTCTAAAAATAAACCAATTGATTGATAGTCCTATCTTTGAAATATTTGGAGATAACGATCATTTACCTTAATCGAGAGTATTCTTAAGGAATTATATTCCTTTGGATGTAATTAACTATGGGGGCTTGCCTCCATAGAGAACTTAACAAACCCAATTTAAAATAAACCCTACTTTACTTTTCCATGTAAAGTAGGGTAAGAATCTCTAGTAATCTAAAGACCCATAGTCCTTACGAGCCCTTATTGAGGTGATTAGGTCCTTTGTAGGATGATGACTTCTGTCTCTCGAGATAGTACATCATTCCTCAATGTCATATCCAATCACCCTAATAAGAATATTTATCTATTGTGTCCAACATAAAGAAATTTGTTTTATTTTTGTTCTTCATTTATTTTTATCTCTCAGAAAGATAGATGAAGGATGAAAATAAAATAATTCACCACACCTGTGTCAAATAAATTGTCCAAAAATGAAAATAAACTTAACATAATTTGTATTATATTAAGTCATTATTCATGCCTTACATTATCTAGTCTCTTAGGGAGTGTGTTTAAGGACTTAGTATCTTTCCTAAATAAACAACAACCTTGCTATCTTGCAAAGCATAAAAACTTGCCTACATGAATTTAAAATTGTAGGAGGAGTTAGTTGGTAGTCACCCCTAGCGGTTGTAAGTCCAACAGTCGGGTGATTTATCTTCTCTTGTGAAGGTAAATCATATGTCATTTTTGCCTTAGATTTAGGTCATGCTTTGGCCCTCGCTAAAGCTCCCTAGATTCAGGGTCCAAGGTTGTTGTTTCCCTTTGTGGGTTATAAACATAAATCCTCATCTCTTAGGCATTTTCATGATCTTGTATTGTAGAATTGTAAGTCCTAGATTTCTAATAAAAATTCAACTCAAACAAATAATTCCCCTCAACTTCAAAAATGTAAAGCCCAACCATAGAATAGTTTGGAATGCTTACTATGCTTCCTAGTATCATAAAGCATCCCTTACTCATCTCCCTTTGATGTTGATAATAACTCCCTCCTTTTGATTGATCTCACTTGATCTTCTAAAAATAACTAATTGATTGATAGTCCTATCTTTAAAATTTTTGGAGACAATGATCATTTATCTTAATCAAAAGTATTCTTAAGGAATCTCATTCCTTAAGATGTAATTAACTATGGGGGTTTGCCTCCATAAGGAACTTAATGAATCTAGTTTAAAATAAACCCTACTTTAATCTTCTATGTAAAGTAGGAGAAGAATCTCTCATACATCCGAAGACCCATCGTCCTTAGGAGTCCTTATCAGGTGATTAAGTCCATTATAGGGTGGTGACTTCTACCTTTCAAGATAGTACACCTTTCCTCAATATCATACCTGATCACCTTAATAAGAACATCTACGGATCTGCGTGGTGTCCTACCTGGCATAAATATTTTATTTTCATTTATTCATTTAGATGAAGATTAAATTTTTTTCAAACACCACAGATTTTTCTACTCCATTGGGGATGGTTCTTCTCTCCATCTTTGGTAACTGATTATTGTCCCCAAGTATTGATAGTGGATTGTATTTTATATGAGTATGAGACTATCATTCTTTTCCATTGGCACTTTTCTTATTTCATTCTTAAGTTAAGCTACTCCTTGTAGGTTTAAAATCCATGTTTGGTCTACCAATAGGTGAAAATAAAAATTAATAAAAAGAGATAAACTAAAGATCTTTTTCTTACCATCTCTATGGTAAGGTAAAGCTCATTCCAAAAATAAAGAAAAACAAATCCTTTTGAAAATAAATCCTTTTGAAAGGCACTTTTCCAAAATTTACACAATAAAAATATTTTACACAAAAAGTTTCATAAAACATATACAAAAATTAACCTCATCTAACAATCTTAAAGATTGTTACATGTAGGATTTTTCCAAACAAAATCAAAATAATATTTAAAAAAAAAAAACACAAATGAACTTCTTCATTCAATATACCCAAATTTATTGAATGAAAGATTTCATTTTCCAAACAAAATCAAAATCATATTTTCAAAAGTACAAATGAACATCTTCATTTAATATACCTAAATTTATTGAATGAAGGTTTTCATTTTCCAAAGAAAATTAAAATTATATTTTCAAAAACACAAATGAACATCCTCATTCAATATACCCAAATTTATTGAATGAAGTTTTCATTTCAAATAAAAAAATCATATTTAAAAAAAAAGCACAAATGAACATCCTCATTTAATATATCCTAATTTATTGAATGAAGGTTTTCATTTTCTAAAAAAAATAAAAAATAACTTTTCAAAAAAGCACAAATGAACATCTTCATTCAATATACCCAAATTTATTGAATGAAAGGTTTTTCATTTTCTAAACAAAATAAAAAATCATCATTTCAAAAAGCACAAATGAACATCTTCATTCAATATACCCAAATTTAATGAATGAAGATTTTATTTTTCAAACAAAATCAAAAATCATATTTTCAAAAGCACAAATAAGTCCTCATTTAATATACCCAAATTTATTGAATGAGGATTTCATTTTCAAAACAAAATCAAAATCATCCCTTCCAAAATAAACATCCTCATTCAATATACCTGAATTTATTAGATGAGGATTTCATTTTCTTAAAAAAATCAAAATCAACCCCTCAAAAAGCCCAAAATAAACATCCTCATTCAATATACCTAAATTTATTGAATGGAGATTTCATTTCCAAAACAAAATAAAAAATCATCTTTTCAAAAAGCACAAATGAAGTTCCTCATTCAATATACCCAAATTTATTGAATGAAGATATCATTTCTAAATAAAATCTCATCAAAAAGTTGAAACTCCATTTCAATATATCTTACATATGTTGAAATTGGAATTTCTTCCTTTGCAAAAATAAATTTTTTTATTGAAGACAAGCCTTTTCATTCCATATGCCCAAACTTGTTGGATAGAGGCTTTGTCTTCAAACAAAATCACACCGTTTGAAATTCCACTCAAGACATTCCATATGTGTTAAGCTGGGATTTTCTCCTTTTTAAAAAGTAATAAATCACACACAAAAAACTTGATCTTTGAAACATGTAACAAAATTAACTTCCATTTTACATACCCAAATTTGTAAATGAAAATTCCTTTTCAAAAATCATAAAAATCAAAATACATTTGGATGCTTTATTTAGCATACCCAAATTTGCTAAGTGATAAACCACTTTCCAAAAAAAGATCAAAATAAAAAATTAAGAACATTTGGATCTTTTATTTAGCATACCCAAATTTGCTAAGTAAAGAATCCTCTTTTCAAAAAGAAAAATCAAAACACATTTGGATCTTTTATTTAGCATACCCAAATTTGCTAAGTAAAGAATCCTCTTTTTAAAATTAAAAAAAAAATCAAAAGATCAAACACATTTGGTTCTTTTATTTTGCATACCCAAATTTGCTAAGTAAAGAATCCTTTTTTTCAAAAAAATGAAAAAAAAAAAATTAAACACATTTGGATCCTTTATTTAGCATACCCAAATTTGTTAAGAAAAGAATCCTCTTTTCAAAAATCAAAATCAAAAGATCAAACACATTTGGATCATTTATTTTACCCAAATTTGCTAAGTGAAGATCCTCTTTTCAAAAAATTTTAAAAAAATTAAACATATTTAGATCCTTTATTTAGCATACCTAAATTTTCTAAGTAAAGAATACACTCCATATTTGCTAAGTAAAGAATCCTCTTTAAAAAAAATCAAAATAAACACATTTGGATTTCTTTGTTTAGCATACCCAAATTTGCTAAGTAACAATTCTATTTTCAAAAACAAAAATCAAAATAACATTTGGACTTTGTTTAGCATACCCAAATTTACTAAGTAAATATCCTCTTTTCAAAAATCACATTTGGACTTTATTTAGCATACCCAAATTTGCTAAGGTAAGATCTTCTTTTCAAAAATCAAAACAACACAAAACACATTTGGACTTTATTCAACATACCCAAATTTGCTTAGTAAATATCCAAATTCCAAAATCAAAATCAACATTAGATTTGAACTTTATTTAGCATACACAAATTTGCTAAGTAAAGATTTCATTTCTAAATTCACACATGATTTACAATCATAAGCAAAGAAGCAAAAGAAGAAAATTATTTTCAAACACCTCACCTAGCATACCCAAATTTGCTAAGTGAGTAAATTCCAAAAAAAAAAAAAATCACAAATAAAAACAAAATCAATTGACCCTCTACTTAACATACTAAAATTTGTTAAATAAAGGGTCCCCACAAAAATCAAATTCAAATACAAACTAATTGAAGCATAAAAAATCTCTTCAAAAATATTTGAACCTATTTTCAACATACACAAATTTGTTGGAAATGGATTTTTAAACTCAAAAAAATCCATTATCCAATTCTAAATTTAAAATCTCTCTTCAAAATCAAAGAGCCCCACTTAACATATTCAAATTGTTGAGTGTGGGTTCAAATTCTCAAATGAAAATTCAAAAGTTAACTAAAAGCATAAATCTAATTTGAGTTTATTTTTCAAAATTACAAAATTTCAACTCAGTTCCAGTTAGTTTCTCTTAATTCAGGTAAGTTCAATCTAATGGCAACTCAGAAGTACGTCTTTACTTTTTCTTTTAGGATGGATTTGGCCTTGGATCAGCCAGCCTCCCACAGACTGAATTCACTCATTTTCACTTTGGCCGAGGATTTGAAGGGGCCAGGATCATTTGTGAGAAAAAAACCCTCACAACTGTCAACAAGAGTGCGGTGATCCGGCAGAAGCCGATCATCCATGTAGAGATGCCATCTGATTATGAATTTCCCATTTGAAGAGGAAGGCTGTGGTTGTTCCCATAATAGTTATAATTACAACACTAATGCATTCAGTGGTTCCCCTTTCTGCCCCAGTACGGGCTAGCACCCAGTTGTTGGCTTCCTCCAAGGGGAAGGCTCCTCTATCTTCAGGGATAGTCTCCCCATGAGGTCTAGTTCCCTCTCCCCTAACTTGAGTGTCACAACCAATGCCTCAAGATCAAGTGGCATCACATCTGTATAGCCAAGGAGCTAGAGGTAGTTTCTCAATCTGCAGTAGAGGAATTACCTATGATGGTTTTCCCTCTGATCATAGAAAATAAGTTTTGTTCTCTCTCTGGATCTGATGGAGAGGAATATGTTAGGAGGATCGCAATTTCACATCAACCTACAGTTCATTTTGAGGCTCCTATCAAAGAGAGGAGGAGGTCGTAGGCCAGCTTTAGATCAGGTCTGTGTCGAGTAGGCGGGGCTTATGAATGGTCAGAGTCTGGGGCCCAATTTTATTTATGTTCAGTCATCCCCGTAGTGTAGGGGAGCACATCAAGTAGGAGAGAGCTAGGGAGGCCCGTGTATTAATACATGTTGTCAGCAAAGAGACGAGGAGGTATAGCGGTCAGCCAGCCTCGATCTCATCGATTTCATGTCACTATGTCTGATCATTATATCGATGGGTATTACCCACCATAGAAGAGGAACTCTTGCACAGAGAGAGTCGGTGATGCCTCCACCACACTGCTCTACTCTGCATCCACCATCTCTGATACAAGTTCCATCTTCCACCGTTCTAGCAAAGGCCATGAAGGAAGCATCCGAGGAAAAGAGAGCCTCACTGGTGATCAGGCTACGACCAAGGGATCCCATTCTATCTACACCGCCGACTGAGGCAAGGCCGAGCTCTTCTGCTCGACCTCTCACTCTAATTGTAGTGAGAAGGGAATGATGACCTCGAAGCATAGTAGTCATGCCATCACCACCAACATCGCACCAGACTGTGGAGATAGTAGTAGTAGAGGGACAAAGAGACAGTACCACTATCCCCATGGTTGTAGATCCTCCTAGGAGCACCACTCCACCCATATTTAGAGATAATCAGGATCATGTATCCTCCAATAAGCATAGTCCTCACAAGATCATCCCTTTGACAATAAGGAGGTTAGATGCATTTCTATTCATGATAATGATCCCGCCACCGGTCAATCGAGATCATCTGTGCTCGTACATTTGGACCATTCCCTTGATGATATTGTATCACAATAGCTAGTTGAGAAGAAGAAGATCCTAAGGTATGCCTTGTCTAACTTAGAGGAAGACAAAGTTAGCTTTGATCCCAATGAAGATGACATATTGGAGGACTTAGTAGAGGTGCATATGGTCGACACTAGGGATTATATCCTTAGGAATCAGCATAGCTTGGAAGGTGCTACGGTTGAGCAGAATGATATCATCTACTTGACCCAACACCTCCTGAATAACTAAAATAGAAGGATTAACAAATTGATAAAATGGGAAAGAGACTTGAAGATTTGTTAGCAGCAATTTTAACACTTCAGAATCAAGCCCCAATAGTGCATCCTTCTATTGTAGAGACCAGTTAACCTGAGTTGTTGCATGTCTTGGATCAAGCCAAAACTTCACCTCCAATGGAGCAGGGGAGAACTAGCTTATATAGGAAGGTAGTGGATAGTACCTCCATACAAGAAAAGACATTAAAATCATGGTTGAGCAGTAAGTGAGAGAAGCGTTGGTGCATACTCGAGGAGGATCATCAGTTCCAAAGGGTAGACCCTACCTAGAGGAATTTGATGACATCCAATATCCTAAGGGTTTTGTGTCACCTTCTTTCAAAAGCTTTGATGGTGGAACCCATGTAAGCAGATAGTGCACTTCAGGGCCAATTGTTACAATACTGGTGGTAGCGATGCATTACACTTCGACTTTTGTCAAGATGCTTAGCATAGCCTTTGGTATTGAATTTTCTCCAATAGTTTAGTGAAGAGTTTTGCTGAGTTAGAGCAACTCTTCATTAAGAGGTTTGCTGGAACTCAGCAAGGGTGACTGTGGGCGATCTTATTATAGCACAACAAAACTCCGGTGAGTCCCTTGTTGACTATATTCTCATATGACATAATTTGAGTATGAAATGCAAACCGCAGTTGTCTAAACAACATGCCATTGAAATTATACTAAAGAATATTCATGGCCCGGTCTCCTTCATGCTCAAAGGTTTTACCATCAAGACATTTGAGAAATTAATCAACAAGGCAGCTAGTTTACAAGGAGTGGCCAAACAGTTTCCTTTTCATGATCAATCAACAAAGCCAAATTTGTAGAAGGATTATGAAAAGAAGCCAGGGGAAGTAACAATAGTGGACAAGGGGAAGCAGCCGACCAGAGAGCAGTATGATAGGCCTTGAGCTTCACAGCCATCACTTCCACCTTCTTTACCACGTCTTAGGCCATCCTACTAGCCATCATAGCTACCTCCACGGTCTTTTCCACCTCTTTCTCATCCACATTCACAACAATGGTACACATACCCGTCGCTAGGTAGCTACCATCCACCTACTCTTTTGGATAAACTAAATAAACCTTATTCATATAAGAGGAAGGTAGTTAGGAAAACTTAAGAACCTCTTAAATAAACTTGATTTTTAGCTACTCGAGCCTAGAAATCTAGAGGAAGTAGACAGGAGTAATGATCCTAACTTTTTCCCTTACCACCGCATGCCACATTTTGGAGGATTGTTTCACATTTAAGGACTGGCTTGAGCATAGCTACAAGACAGATGCCATGTTATCCCAAAGGAATACTTAGTGGAACAACCACAAGAGATCATTGAAGTTAACCTCCATAATGGCAAGGTTCTTCCTCCTAGGGCAACAACTCAAGAATAGGAAAAATAAGTCATTGGTACTGACGAGCAAGAAGCCCCTCCATAGGATGCTCCACCCATGGATATGCTTGTGGAGGATTAGCCCAAAGTGGATTACAATATCCTTTCTCACCTAAGAAAGTTGTCAGCTTAGTTAAGCATATATGATGCCCTTGTCTGATTCAAAGAGATGAGAGAATCATTAATCAAGGCTCTTCTTGAACTAGAAATATGATTAGCTCAATTGATCTATTGGAGGCAAATTATTCAAGAGAAGCCCAGGGAGTCACATTTACCAATGAAGACCTTATACTAGAGGACTTGGAACACAATCGTCCCCTCTACATCACAGTGGATATGGGCAGATTTAGACTTTCAAGAGTTTTGGTTGATCTAGATGCATCGATGAACATTATGAGTCTAAAGACCCTTGCCTATTTGAAGATTGACATCTTTGCACTCCGAGGAGTTCAGATGATGTTGAAAGGATTTAATGAATAGGGCGAGAGGGCTTTAGGTTCCATAGTGTTACCTTTGGAGATAGGTGAAGACTGAAGCCAAATTCTACATAATTGAATTCACTTTTTGCTCATTAGCCGGATACATCAGAATAAGATGATTCCATCCTCCCTCCATTAGTGCATCAAGTTTTGAAAGGATGGGATTGAATGCTGTGTCAAAGGAGATGAAAAGCCATTTTCAGTTAGAGAGGTTGAGATATATGAGGATGCGACCTACTACCTTCCTCAAAACACATTTTCTCATGAACTTGGTCAAAATTCAAACATAAAAGAAAAAGAAAAAGAAGAAAAATAAAAAGAAAAGGAAAGAGAAATAAAAGGAAAATACAAGTGAACGAGAAAAGGACACAAAGAAAGAAGTAGAGCCGCATATCACATTTCACCCACAGTTCATTCCATCATATGGGCATATGGATAGGATGACTCGACCTCCACCAGGTAGAGGCAGAGGCAGACTTAGAGGAAATTCTAGAGGTGGAAGACTCCCTGGTTGGCGACTAGCCAACATGGGTTATGTTCCAGTTCATAAGAGTACCCCTGCTATTCACATAGACTTGGAATCTAGCTTGAAGGATGTGTCTCATGTGATCAGCATACCAGCCAACCCATCTCAGTGGGTTTCATTAGAGGTGACACTTGAGCTAGATAGCAATAAAGACCAGGCCTCCAAGCAAAGCATGAATGTATTCAAATCAGGTTTATCTAAAACCATCAGGAAATAGTTGGGAACTTTAGCTCTAACCTCACTTTCATCTCAAAAAGTTGAAGGTTTAGTAGTTAAGGAAGTCCCTAGGTTGTCCAGTGATGCCAAGCCCAAGAGATTCCTATTAAGATCATCATCCTCAAGTCCAGAAGCTGATGTAGAACTTGAGGATAATTCATATAAAAATTTAATAAAATTACCTTTTGATTAATACTCACATTGTGTTCTTAATCTTACAAAGAAGGGTTTAATTCTTTATACATGGTCCAGGGACAGGTCAGAGTACTTCAAAAAGCTCTGGAACAACAAAGACTGGGAAGCATAATCAAGATCAGGACTAGGATTCAATATAGTGGGTCTAGTCAAAGATGACGATTACTGCTTAGTTGTCACCAATCATCTAGTGATTGATAGGTTCTTCTCCAACCACACTAACTCTTATGAGAAAGTGTGTTTTGAAACTCCAAATGATCCACATGATCTCCAAATCAAAGATGCACTGCCAGAATTTGAAGAGAAAATCCATTCAACAATCGATTAGCTTAACGAAATCAAGTTTGGGATGGAAGAAGATCCACACCCGACATACATCAGTTCTCTACTAAATGAAGAAGAAACTAATGAATTAGTTAGGTTATTGATTGAGTTTAAGGGCTGCTTTATATGGAGTTATGAAGAGATTCTTGGATTATCACATGATGCAGCAATCCACAAACAAGTAATAGACCCTAACACTAACCCTATCAAGCAAGCTCCTAGATGCATATGATTAGAAATCGAACAACATGTCATTTTTGAAGTCAAGAAATTGATCGATGTTAGTTTCACCAGGGGAAAAAAATACCATACTTAGCCAGTGTCATGCCAGTTAAGAAAAAGAATGGCCAAATTTGCATATGCGTCGATTTCATGGACTTAAATATGGCATGTCCTAAGGATGGGCTTTCCTCTTACTATACTAGAATTAATGGTAGAAATTGCCTCATCTCATGTAGTAATCTCCTTCATGGATGGGTTATCTGGCTATAACCAAATTAAGATGGCCCTCGAGGATGAAAGAAACACTGCTTTTTGAACCCCGATCGGAATCTATTATTATAAGGTCATGCCTTTCAATCTTAAAAATATTGGTGCCACATACCAACGGGCCATGACTCAGATCTTCAATAAACTCATTCATCATCAAGTTGAATATTATGTTGATGATCTAGTTGTCAAAAACTAAAGAAAAGGAAGACCATATCTTTGACTTGAGAGTAGTTTTTGAATGGTTAAGATAATTTAATCTCAAAATGAACCCCCTGAAGTGTGTATTCAGAGTAGCTTCAGGGAAGTTCCTTGGGTTTGTTGTCTGACACCGGGGAATAGAAATAGACTCAGAGAAGATCAAAACTATCTTAGAAATGCCACCTCCTAAAAGCCTAACACAACTCAGATCATTCCAAGAGTGGTTGGCATATCTAGGATGCTTTATCTCCAACCTATGGGAGATGCAAGCCATTTTTAGCACCTGTCAAAAAGGATGCCAAGTTCAAGTGGGATGACAAGTGTCAGCATGCCTTTGAAAATATCAAGTAGTATTTAGTGAAGCCACCTATTCTAGTAGCCCCTATCCCAGACAGGCCATTGATCCTCTACACTGCTGTATTGGATGACTCCCCTGGTGCTTTGTTGGACCAAGCCAATGACAAAGGGAAGGAGAAGTCTCTCTACTACCTTAGCCGTCATCTAATCCCTGCTGAAGTGAACTACCCACCTATTGAGAAACATTACTTAGCTTTAATCTTTGCATCCCAAAAGCTACGACACTATATGCTTTCTCATAAGGTGAACTTGATTTCAAAAATCAATCCACTGCAGTTTTTCATGACATGGTCGATGTTGTTCGGATGATTGGCACATTAGCCCATGATTCTCATAGTTTAATATCACATTCGTACCCCTCTGTGCAGTGAAATGACAAACACTAGCATATTTCTTAGCATCACACCCACTGCTGATTCTCTGCTTAGTGATGATCTCCCCATGAACAAATCATGAACTTAGGGGAGATTGACAATCGCCATTAGGAGATGTATTTTGATGGTGTAGCTTCCTTTTAAAAAGGAGAAGAACCACGATCTAATCTTCTAGGAAAGACAGCGGTAGGATTAGTTATCTTAACTCCAGACCATATGTGATGAGATTCTCATACTATCTCTCCAATCCATGCACCAATAATGAAGCTAAGTATGAGGCTTTGATTACCGATCTCGAGTTAGCTATCACAGTGTGTGTCAAAAGCATCAACATCTCTGGGGATTTGTAACTAGTCATCAATCAAATTGCTGGGTCCTATAAGGTTCTCAAACCCAAGCTTTGTCATTACCACAAGTACACCATGAAGTTGTTGACCCAAATCCCTGAGGTCACCATCTACAAGGTCCATCGAGGAGAGAACACAGTAGTAGATGCTTTGGAAAAACTTGCAAAGGAGCTGACATGTCCAAAGATGAGTCCATTCCAATAATGGTCCAAAATAGACAAGTCTTATCCCTTATTGATGTTGAACTCGTCGAGAGACTTTTTCTTGAAGGGGAGGTTACCGTTGTCAAAAAAAATGAGGAGCTGGATTGAAGGCAAATCATTCATGGATTACTTAACTAGAGGCAAACTACCTTAAGAGAAGTCACAAGCCCATCAGATGAAATAGAGAGATCTCTCCTATGCTCTCGTGGATGGTACCTTATTTTGATGGTCTTTTGATCAAATGTGGTTATGCTATTTAGACAAACACGAAGCCCATAAGATCATGACCGAGGTACATTCATGATTATGTGGAGCTCATCAATCCAATCAAAAGATGAAAGCAAAGATTAAGAGACTCAGATCTACTGGCCTTTGATGATTACAGACCGCATGAATGTGGCCAAGAGATGCCATCAATGTCAAGTACACGGTGTGGTCCTACATCAACCACCCAACATTCTACATTTTACCTTGGAATCATGCCATTTGAATGTTGGGGTACTGACATTGTGGGTCTGATCATCCTCCTTCTTCCAAGGGTCATTAGTTCATCTTAGCTGCCATCAACTACTTTTCCAAGTGGGCAGAGGCAATCCCACTCAGAGAGGTCACAACTCAACATATGCTCTAGTTTTTCAAGAACCATATCATATATAGGTTTGGGGTTCTATATCCGATAAAGATATTGCATTCAAGAGCACCAAGATCAATAGCTTCACCAGAAGACATGATATAGATTGGAAATACTCCACCATCTACTACCCTAGGGAGAATGGCCTAGCTGACACTTGATGACAATAAATAATAGTGGCATGAGTAGCTAGTTGATGCTTTGCGGGCATACCACACCACGTACAAAACTCCAACTCAATCTATCCCATTCTCCTTAGTCTACGGGTCTGAAGCTGTTCTACCATTAGAAGTTTAACTCCCATCACTAAGTATAGTAATGGGTAGTCAAATTACTATAGAGCAGAATGCTAAGTTATGATTAGAAGAGCTCAAAGGTTTGGAGAAGAAACGCCTATGGGCTTGCCAAAACCTTGTACAAAGCCAAAATGATTTAAGCTCATAATAAGCTGGTCCGCCCTAGAACTTTTCAAGTAGGAGAAGTTATTCTGGTTCTAAAGAGACCAATTACTGCCCTGTGGTGAAATTTTATATAAAATTTCTAAAAGAAAATTTATACTTCCATCTTCACTCTATGCGGAATAAAATGAAGATAGAAATATACTCTTTTTTATACATTTTTTGGACACCACGTAGATCTGTAGATATTCTTATTGAGGGTGGTGGGGTACCACATTGAGGAGAGGTGTACTATCTTGAAATATAGAAACCACCACCATACAATGGACCTAATCACCACAACAAGGACTCAAGGACAATGAGTCTAGATATGTTCCAGATTCTTCCCCTACTTTACATGGAAAAGTAAAGTAGGGTTTATTTTAATTTAGATTAGTTAAGTTTCCTATAAGGGAAAGCCCCCATAGTTAATTATATCCTAAGAAAAGAGATTTTTTATGAATACGAGGCTTAGGTTGCAAGTTAGAAGTTGTTTTGTGTGGTGTTTTTTTCTACTGGCTTTATTGGTAGGAGTTTAATAGTTTTATTATTATATTTAAAAACATAAGTATTTTTCCTACTATAGTGAATAACATATATCATATAGTCGCTAAGAGAATTGAGCAATGTCCATGGGGAGAACATTACACCAAATTTGATCCTTATAGATTCCTATTTTAATAGGAACTAAACACCGATGATGGGAAGAGATGTATGATTTACCCAACTAACATGAAATGATTCTGAGGTTCGATTTTAGGTTGGCTCGAAAGGTGTATGTGTTGAAATGACATTCATAGCACTCCATCTATAACTAACCTACATCTCTTTTCTTTACACAAAATATACATGCTAAAAATGTTCTTTCTCCTCCAATCTTTTGACTCATTTTTTATTATAGTAAAATATCTCATCACATTAACATGAGGGTTATCAGTTAATTCCAATTCTTCATCAGATAATGGGGTTTCATCATAAACTTCTTCTAGATTATCATCTATTGGATTTTCAACTTCTTCTAAAAATAAGATTTGAGCTTTACCTTGATTTTGCATATGACCTTTTTTATGACATTTAAAATATATTACTTCTCTAATGTTCTTAGAGCTCCCTTCAATTGAAGTTTTGGCAAAGGGGATGAGCCATTTGGATGGGCTGGTCTAACAGTAAATCTATGAGATGAAATGGAAGGTACTTGACTTTTAATTTTAGAGAGGGAGGCAAATTTCTTTTGTTGTTCAACCAATAATGCATAATGAAATGCTTCCTCTAAAGATTATGAGTCAAATAATTCAACTTCATCTCTAATGTCAGCCCTAAGTCTAATAATAAATTTATTGGCTAATTGCCAATCATTATTAGCACAATCAGTTCTAGAAACTAGATCTTCAAAAGTGTTCAAGTATTCAGTTACAAGATAATTACCTTGTCTCAAAGTTAATAATTGACTATGTAGCTTCTTATCATGATGCCTAGGACAGTACTTTGCTCTTAACTTTTCTTTCATTTCTATTCAAGTGAGGTTTGTCCTTCCTAATCTTTGTTCTTTAGCTAAAGTATTTGTCCAATAAATTTTAGCATGTCCTATCAATTTCATTTTAGCAAAAGTAACCCTTTGGTAATCATCCATTTTATACCAATCGAAGAAGTCATCCATTTGAACTAACCAATCGAGAAATTTATTTGGATCATGTATACCATCATAAGTTGGGGATTCTACTTTAACTCTTCGAGATGGATCATTAGAGTCTTCTATAGTCTTAAAATAATTTTCTCCCCTTCCACCATTTCTAGCAATTGATTGTCTTCTAAGTGGTTGATTTTCTCTATGATTTGGATATGAATCTTCTTCATCGATCCCTATTGGCACCTGACAGTATTGGAGGAGGAGTTGATACTCTATTATTTTGTAGATGCACTAAAAGAGTTTGCATTTGTTGTTTAAGTTCTTGCATTTGATTCTTACTTTCTTCTAATATTTGTTGAGTTTTAATTCATTATCTTGGATCCTAAGATCTAAGGCATCAACTAATCTAGTCAAATTTTTAACTTGATCTTGAGAGATAGATTTTGGTGCCATGAGATTTTTTTTAAGGAAGAAGAAAAAGATATTTGAAAAGGGACCAATGAAAAAAAATAAAAAATAAAAAATAAGTATAATATAATTGTGCAATCAAAGCAAAATTTTAAGCTAAGAGAACTTCCAGGTGAGGAGGGGGGTACAAGACCACTTAAATCCCAAGCTCTCCTGAGCTTTAGGTCTTTTGACAAAGTTCTATTTATTCCAAAATCACTAAGTTTAACACACTTATATTATTATACATGCATATATATATATATATATATATATATATATATATATATATATATATATATATATATATATATATATATATATATATATATATATATATATATATATATATGAATATATATAAAATGCTCAAATTTATCAAGCCTCTTTTTTTTCTTTTAAGAAAGCAAGTTATCATAAGTTAATCAAAGAAACTTCTAAAATTAACCATAAACAATAACAAAGATAATAAAGCAAGTAATTAAATTTTGATTTGCACTAATGGCTAGGGTTGTTTTAGGTGATGAAGCAATACGTAACGCTCTCTAAATTTTTTGCTCTTTTTTTTGAAGGGGAGACGCGTTCACAATTGGAAAATGGCTAAAATATATAATGGAGCTTACTAATTGAAATTTAATGCTATCACCATAAACTTGCAAGCAACATATATCTTTCCAAGCTACTAATATGCTTTTAAACTATCACATAAAAGAAAATTAATTAACCTCACAAGTCCAAGAAAAACTCACAAGTTTGAAGACAAGTCCAACACTTGAGTTGCTCCCTTTGTTGAAGCAAATTTTTGACCAAATTTGCTTCTATAGCTTCTCGATACCAAATTTGATGGAGGTGGGCATTCTTTCTTTTAATGAAATTGAGAGAACATGGGTATTGGAGGTGAAGGAAGAAGATATGTTGGATAACTAGCGCTCCCACCAAGGATTGCCAAGGTTTGGCCACCAAGCTCTCAAACCACAAGAATAACTCAAAAATTTGTAATTGTCAAAAGATCTCCTTCATTCTAATAAGAGGGGCTATTTATAGCCATTACAAGCATCTTTTAAAACAAAAGAATTCAAAATATGGAGGGAAAGGTGGGTGGCCACATTAATGTGTAGCATTAAATTGCCTCTTTATTTTATGCCATCCACCCATTTCACATGCTATTATTTTATGTGGATTCAACCACCTCAAATGTCATGCTTTGAATTTTTAAATGCAAAATTTCAAACATGAAGTTTCTAGAAGAAAATAAAAAATTACATAAATAAAAAAGATGAAATCATAAAATGGGACTTAGCAGGCTAATGGCTAAGTCTTCTTCTTTCTTGAATTTTCTTAGGCTTTAGCTTAAGATCTTGTAAATGGGCCTTGAGCTCTAATTTGTTGATCCTCATGATTTTCTACATCACCTATCTATTTTAAAGAAAAAGTAAAATAACCCTTAAATTCTTAACCAAAATTAGTTCTCGAGGGCAATGATAAACACAAAACTTTCTCGAGTAATGGTGAGTGCCCAAGGCAATCGTCAAGAGATGATGATTGAATGCATCCATCTCTTAATAAGAAAATGAATAAAGAATACTCTTTCAAATGAGAAAATGTAGCTAAAATATTTTGACAAGCACTCAAGGAAGGGTTAGAGTTGTCCGAATGTAAAAGACCAGAAGAGTCAAGACGAACTAGCAACCCAAATTACTGTCCATATCATCGGGTAGTTAGCCACCCTATAAACATTGTTATGTAATAAAAGATTAGCTAGAAAGAAAGTACAGAAAGAGTAACGAAAGTCAGAAAGAGTGAATTTACTTTATCCAATAGTATTCTCGTACAGTCAATAAGAGAATCTACAAGAGTGGTTATGTCCTCTTCCATGCCCCTGCAAAAAAATAAAGCAAAAGTAAAGATAGTTGAGAATGATAAATGGTAGACTGCGATCTCAAAGAAAACTATGAAGATGCTGAAAGAGTTAGAAGGCATTCTTGGTGTCAAGTGGAGATCACCGTTTGAGCCAGTACTATAACTGAAGGCAGGGTCCACATCAAAAGGATCTGCTCTTCAAAGGCAGTCCAAGGTGATTGACACCTCTCGATCTGAGAAATAGCCTATTCGTAGTTCGCTAAAAACTCCTGAAAGACCAGCCAAACAAAACAAAGCCAAGAAGAAATCTACCACTCAAAAGATTATTAATAATCTTGAAGAATATCAACAACCATTAAAATAATAAATTAAGCTAGCTGATTTCATGTCAAAACTCCAAATCATCAAAACAAATGATGAAGGAGATGATGACGAAGAATTCCTTCTTGGAGATGTCTGTCAGGTTATCTCAGTGTTCTTGGATACTCCCCGACGAAGTTGACTTCTTCAAGATAATTCAAGAAGAGGAACCACCAATGATGTGGCATTCATGTCTTTCCTAATGGTGAAACAAACAGATGATAGACTTGTGCTTTGGGATGAAGGTGAGTCGAGCCTTCAATGTCACCATTGATGAAGGGTATAAAATTCAGACGGTGATTTTGAATCTTTATCAATCTTGCATAAATGGTGATTCAAGGGGAGATTTCTTGAAGAATCAGAGAATGAAGCGACCATGAAATTAAGAAGTCGCAAGTTGTTTCCATCGTCACAAAAGAAAGGTACACCAAATAAAGGCAAGGACATAAATATAGAAGTTAATGAAAATATCATTTATAAGGATTCAAAGAAGAAGTATAATATGAATAATGGAACCAATTACAACATTCTACCACACTTTAGGAAGATCCTTGCATAATTGAGTGTGTATGAAGCCCTCTTGATGGCGTAGGATCTCCGTGAAATCTTAACACAGGCTCTTAAGAATCTTGAGAAATATAAAGCGTACTTTGCTGAGCGGTGTATGATTGAAGTATTACAATCTCAAGACCTTCCAACGATCACCTTCTTTGAGGAAGATCTTATGCTCAGAACATCAGAACATAATCGCCCACTATTTATCTCTGTAGAGAGCGATGGTGTCATAGTCAATTGAATTCTAATTGATCCAGGTTCATCTGTCAATCTCATGAGTCTGCGAGCATTGAAAGGATTATCTCTTGACATTCAACATCTAGTAAGAGACAAATTGATGATCCACGGCTTCAATGAAAAAGGGAAAAAGACAATCAGATCTTTTATCTTGCCACTAAGATTTAGAGAACTTTACACAGAAGTCAAATTTCATGTCATTAATACTGACAGTTCATTCAGAGCCTTGTTGGGTTGTCCTTGGCTACATGAGTACGGAATAGTCCCGTCTACTTTATACCAATGCATAAAATACATAAAATATGAGGAAAAACATAGAATTCCTCGCAATCTTCAGCCATTCGTAGTCCATGTAGCTAAAATCTATGAAGATGTGAAATACGTCTTACAAAAGTTGGACGGGGATAAGCCTAACATTTTAGAATATTTAGGAAAAGTAATCCCTAAATTCACAAAGTAGTATTTTTATCTCTTCAACTTTCTCATCAGGTAGAAGGGCACTGACAAAAGTTGGATGGGGATCATCCTCAGCTCCGAGATTGATTTCTTTAAGTTCATCCATAGTAGCTGCTTGTCCACCATCTTCGAGTTCTTCAGGTGCAGGCATGGCTTCTACTTCTTCATCGTTTGTAAGAATAATTTCATCGAGATCATCTTCTTTGTCACTATTAATTTTGATCTCAGCTTCTATTATATTATAACAAACTTTATTTTGATGAGATTTATGGATGAACCCAAGACATTTAGTGATAAACTTATCACTTCTTTATGATGTGTGGGAACTTCTTTGGCTCCACATTTTGTTAAATATTTGAGTTCTATATTTTGTAGTTCTAATATGAATTTCAAGCTTATGCATCATTCTTCGTAATTTCTATGGATAGTATATTGGTATTCTTGTTGGCACTATCTCATCAGAATTTTCATATTGAGTAGGCTGATCAAAATTGCGAAGTTGAGACTCTTCAGATTTGTAAAATAGAGTTCCTATTCTGCCACTCTCACTCAATGGAGACACATAGAATGCTATCAATTCTTCAATGTTATGAACCTCAAGTGGAGTGATTTCTTTGAAGTACTGCTTAGGGATGGGTATAATTTTGGAGTCCTCTAACACTACCAAATGAGATATCCTTCTTGATGCGACCATCTGAACTCTATTTCCATAAGTAGATTCGAAGTCATAGTCTGAATCATAATCATTTATTTCATACTTTATCTTTCTTGAAAGTTTATTAGTTTCCTTAGGTTTAACAGAAATATTTTCTTCTTCATGTGTGTCACTTCCCAAATGAGGAATTGATCTTCTTGATTTTGGCATGAAGTCAAGTGCTTTAGGGAAAGTCAACACGGTCTTCTTTATTCCTCTTTGCTTCTACGCTTTCACCTTGTGAAATTGCTTTTTAATTTCTGAAGTGGATGCTACCGCTTCAAGAGACTCTGTTGGCTTAGGCTCTTTAGGGATGAAATATTTTGCATCTTCATAAATCTTTGCTACATGGATGGAGAATGGTTGTACTTTGCTAGGAATTCTAAACTCTTCCCCCTCTTTTAGGTACTTCATGCTCTGATGCATAGTTGATGGGTCCATGTCATACTCATGCAGTCATGGCCGGCCCAAGAGAGCTCTAAATGATGTATCAGTATCGATTACATGAAACTTAGCTTATGTATATAAATCCTAAAACTTAAGTAGGAGAATAAAAGAACCGGTTTTACGCCTTTCTCATTGAAACCATGAACCATCAACTTATCTCTCCTAAGATGTTGGATATCAAGTGATAATCCTATTAATACTTTTAGACTCATAAGATTGATATAAGAACCTAGATCAATCAATATTCAGTTGATCAAGATGCCATCACTCTCCACGGTAACATATAAAGGACGGTTGTGATCTGCTATTCCCAACATAAGATCTTCTTTAGAAAATATGATTACTGAGAGATCTTGAGTTTGCAATGATTTAGTCATATATTTTTTGACAAAGTAAGCTTCATAATTCTCAGAATCTTTTAGATCATGTATCAAAGTTTCTCGGAGGTCTTTTGACATTAAGAGAGCCTCGTACACACTTAATTATACATGGATCTTTCTCAAATGTGATAGAATACTATAATCTATCTTTTCGCTTGATTTAGGCATTAGTTTAGGATTTTTAAGAATGATATCTTCATTGACTTCAATTTATTTGCCTTTATTTGCATTTCTCTTTTTGATGATGGTGGTCAAACTTTACCACTTCTCCACTGAACTTGAATCACCTTGTCTTGCTCGGATTATTCTGAATAGGTAGTTTCTTCAAATTCACTTCTTATTCTAGATGATTAACCAAAAAGGGCTATACCCATTTTTCAACTTCATACATTTTATACGTGATGATATCGATGAGTCTGACTCTTCATCGGGAAAACATAAATCTTCATTTGAACTGTTATCCTTTTGTTGAGTCATTAAACAAAATTGATGTTAACTCCTTCTTCTTACTTTCCTAATAAGAATTTTGATGGGTTGGTCAGTTCTACTACCCTTATCATTTTGGAGTAACTGATGTTGAAGAACATCTGATATCATATAAATGATTCGGCGTGTCTCTGCTAGATGAGATTCACCATTATTTTTTTCATCCAATTTAACAATACAAAATTTAGGCATAAAGTCTGCAAATCTAAATGGTTGTCTTGTTGGCTGGTGATACTCCTCTAAATTGTAAATAATCTTTTGAGTTACAGTCTTCTTCTTGCACTTCTTTTTCTTAGCCAACTTCTTTGATTTATGAGACCTACATTTAGTAGATTGTTCCTCGTGTTGTGATGAAGTTGCCTTATCAAAATGCCACAAAGAAGCCTAAATACTTGGTTTAGCCATCTCTTTTAAATCCAATATAGGTTCAAATGGTTATTTCCATTTAACACTAGGGATGTATTTTAGATGCTTCAGCATTTCATGATCTTCTTAGAGACTATTGTTTCTCATTCTTCAATCTGAACTAATTTTTCTTTCTTTGTATCTTTAATGGATGATGCGGAAGAGGACATAATCATCCTTGTAGACTCTCTTTTCAGGTTGACTAGAACACTATCGAATAATGTAAATTCACCTCACTAATACTTCTTTTCTAGCCAATCTTTGAAGACATAACAATCTTCGATAGGATGACTGATCATCCAATGATAGGGATAGTAATTTGGATTATTGAACTCATTTTTAGGATGAGCTCTCAACCCCTCCTTCTTAGACATATGACTTCTCTTAGACTCTAGGAGTTCCTTAGTCTTAAGATACATATAGTGATTAGATGGACACTCAATGTAGCCCTAGAGGTAGAAGGGTTAGCCATAGGAATAGGTCATGTTTTAGGGGGTGTTAGAAAATTTTTACCTAGCTTGAACCATTCCTCACCTACTTTCCTTCAAGTCAAATTCCATATCAATCCTAATTGATTTTTTTAAACTCTAAATCAATCTTATTTGATTTTCTCCAAACTCAAATCAATGTCATATGATTGAAATCCATGATTAAATCCCAAGTTGAGATTCCTAATTCAAAATCATTTACTAAGTCCTTAATTCCCTCTTAAGGACTTAGCCTAAATCATCTCAAATCAATTCAAATTCATGAAATTTTCTCATAAATCATTTATATTCTCATTTATATTCACATATATATAAATGAAATATCAAATCAAACTAAACTCAAAAATCAAATCCAAACTTCAAATATTTCCTAAGTCCTTTAAATTTCCTCTTAAGGACTTAACCTAAGTCATGATGAAATCACTTCAAATCTTTGAAATTTTTTCATTTATACTCACAAATATAAATGAAATAAAAATTCAAACAACCAAAACCAATTCCAAAATTCAAACTCAAATTCAATCAAAATCCAAACTCTTGATTTTTCTTCATGATTTAATTAATCTCACAATCATGAATCCAAATATAAACACAAAGTCCAATCACTTAACCAAAAATCAATTCAAAAATCAAGCTCTTTGAACTTAAAATTGTCAAATGAATCAAAACCTTTGACTTCAAACCACTTACAAATGGATTTATATTTCAATCATAAGTTAATATACAAGTTCAATTAAACTGAAATCAAGCTTTGACCAAGCCATTTGACCCACTTAGGCTCACTTGACCTAAAGTACCCTTATGAGCCAAATTCTAATCCTAACTAAATTGGATTGAATCAAACTCACCTAAGCCTCATGATCAACTATCATCATGGGATGATCAATCATTCAAATTGGGTCAAAACAAGTCAAACCTAAGGGTTGACCAAGTCAACACTTAGCCAAAATGAAACCCAATATAGCCAAAATCTACCATTTGCCAAATTGTTTGAAACCATTGATCTAAGTTCATTCATGACCAATGTTTGAACTTGACCAAGTTGACATTTGAGCCTAACTTAGCCCAATTGGCAAATTGACCCAAGTTGACCCAACTTGACCTAAAAAGTCAAAATGTGTCAAAACTTGATCTAAGCCAAATTGATTGAAACCAATGGGTCAAGTTCATTCCAAATCACTTGTTGAACTCTACCAAAGCCTCAATTGGCCAACTAGACCTAACCTAGCCTAATTGACCTTGAACTTAACTTGACCTAAAAGGGTTATATTGAGGCAAATTCAGACTTAACCAAAATTGATTGGAAATAAAGATATCAATCCACTTCATATGACTAACCAAACCTAAACCTACCCATGATCTAGCTCAAATAGCTCAAATGTGTTAAATTAGTTAACTTGACCCATTTGACCTAAATGAAGTCATATGAACCAAATTCAAACCTAAACCAAATTGAATCAAACCAAAGCCACCAAAATATTTCAAATGGTTATATGAACTTGACCCAACTCTTGGTTTGACCCAATTTGGCCAATTGGTCAACTTGACCCAAGTTGACCCATTTTGACCTAAATGGATCAACATGAGCCAAACCATACCAAATGAACTCCAAATCCAATGAAACTTGGCCAAACCTATTTCTCAACATACCCAACATATTCAAATTCAAAAATCAACCAAATGACCATTTTACCCCTAGGCCATAGAGCAAATTTTGGCAAATTACACTTGGAATTTGGTCAAATCCTCTTCATACCTACTTGATACTCTCCTAATAGATCAAGTGAACACTAGGGAGGGGTGGTGCAACCCAATGGGTTTGGGTCAGCCAACTTGACCCAACCGATCACTCCACTTGAAATGACCATGGGAATCATGCATCCATTTGTTTTGAGCATATGGGAAGTTCATATTCCCCTCTTGCCAAATCAACTAAAGACAATCCTAACACCAAAACAACCCTTTCAATCTTGAAAATTGGATCAAAATGATAAGCATGCTCGTCCGATTGCCAAAGGGGAGATATACTCCCCTAATTCACTTCAATTCTAACTTCCCTCATCGATTGAAGGAACTTAGAAAGCCTTAGAGTATTCCCAAGCTTCTTAGAGAGGACTTGAAAACTCCATTTCTCAATTTTCAGAGTTTGAAAACAAGGGAGGACCATTGAAAATCCAATTCACTCCATACTCAAAATTAGTGCAATTCCCTTTGCACACTCCATCAGTGAGCCTAATCGAGCTTGCCCAAGCTCTCTTCCAATTTCTTGAAGCAAGTGGAGACCCAATTTGATCAAAGTTGAGCTCAAGCTAAGGAGAAGGAGACCCATAGGAAGATCCACTCAACCTCAGACCCTCAAACTTTCACCAAAGCTTCGTCTCAACCAGACGAAACTTTTCCAAGGGAATCGAGCTTCGGTGATCACCTCCGATGAGGTTAGCCATTTTTCGATCATTAAACTCAATGTGGTGTGGAGGTTTGTGAAAGAAATGTTAATGGCATAAGATATTGATCGTTAGATGTGATCTAGGATTATGTTGATGGTGTGGGTTCAGTTTCATCCCAATCCGAGCTCAATCGAGCTCGGATCTAGGCCTAGATCATGGACGGTCTCCATGGCTCACAGGCGTTTGCAAGGAAAGATCTTTGGCCGTCCATTCGTGCATTTTGGGCTGGACGATCGAGATTAAATCACGCTTTATATCCTATTTTATCCCCTCTGATCCACGACTTTAATCTTAACCATTTGATCCTTAATCAAATGGCTGAGGAGAAAGTGCATAGCGCCACCGCCACACGGTGCTATGATGGGACATTTTAAATAACCAATGCGAAGGCAGCGTAAAGTGCTGCATCAATCAATGCTTGAAAGCATATGGATTAAGAATTTAATTAGGATTTAAATAATTTTAATTAATGACCTAAACTTTTAAAATTCACATCTCAACCTAAAAAAATCAAAAAAATATGAAATAAATTACATTAGAAAGATAATTGAATATAGAATATTTTGAAATTGATTTTAATTTATTTTAAATAGTTCTTTTCTCTGAATTTGGATTTCATTAGGAATGATAATTTGCTAATTATCCTTTAATTAATTCACTAATTATTTCCAAACTTCTTGTGTATATTTTGGGGGAAGACTTCTGCCTCCCCTAATTTTTTTGGGATTTATTGGTGGTTTAATTGGAGAAATTGCTAATTCATTTCTTAATTACTCCCATAATGTGATTAAGGTTAATTAAGAGTTTGATTAGTGGTTTAATACTTTCAGTGAATAGGAGGTTTAGGGAATAGTTTTGGGGTATTTCCCCTAAGCTATTCCTCAAACCTCCCTTTTCTTGCTTAATTCTCTTTTAATTAAAGGGTTAATTTACTAATTACCCTTTTAATTAATTTCTTAAATCTTAAAACTTTCCAGAACTCAATTAATCTACTTGGGATAGATTATTAAGTGTTCAAGTGCCTAAGTACAATCAAAGAAATTAAAATCTAACTCATATGTGTGAAGGGTGTTTTGGAATTACTTAAGTTAAACCGTTTAGCTTAATTAATCATTAATCATGAGTCAAATTACATTAGGCCTTTTCTTCCTAGGAGCATTGCAAATTTAAATGCCTTGTGAGATTTTATGTCATCTTATTGGCTCATAATTATTTGATTAACTATGCGAAGGTGGTGTAGGTGAGGGATAATTAACATGCTTAATTCATACCTTAACCTAATCAAAATATAAAATGAACCTAATCACCTAAAAATTGAACAAAAATATCAAACACATGTGGGAATGGGTCAGGAACAGCAAACCCACCTCACATTTTCAAAATTAAATCAAACTCAAGATCAAATAAAAATCACATTAAACAAACTTTGATTTACTTTAAGCTTTCTTATTTCATAAGATTATCTTTAGGAATTAATTAAGGTGAATGTGTTTGCATACTTTCATTACTTTAGTTCTTTCCCAATATGCTAAATATGTGTCATATGATTTCATGCATTCACGCTTTTCAAAATCAAATTTAAAATAAAAATATTTCCTTTATGTCAAATTGCATATTTTGGCTAAAGTAATAATATGAGTGACTATTATCACTATTAAATCTAAATTATTTTCAAAATATATGAATCAATTATCAAAACTAAAAGTGTGCTTATATCTTACTTATAAGCTTGCATGTGAGTAAAGTATAAGGATGTGCTTAGTATAGTTTTCCTTCTCCCCTCTTTTTTATAGTTTTGAATAGAATTTGGCAAAGTGTATAGTTCATTTAAAAAGAACACAAAACTTGCCTAATTCTATTTCCTTTTCATTCCTATGCTATGACTTAAGACGGACAACTACACTTACAAATATAAATTGCATAAACAAATAAAATAAAATAAATATAAATTTTTGCATCTTTCTTTTCCATTCATTTCTTTTGTACACATGCTTGTATTTAAGGAAAGTGGTATATTAGTTTGGACAACCCCGGGGTTGCGAGGCTTTAAGTAACCTTAAGTAGGTCATGAACTTTACACCAAACAATAGCATCGTACTCACTTATGCCTTTCATACATTCATGTGTGCATGTGAAAACTGGATAAGAAATCCCTTTTCTACTTAATAAAAAGCTTGCATCATAAACATTCAAATTCTCTTAAGTAACTTAACATGCATCATAAAGTGTGTTGAACATTCCCATTTGCATGTATAGATATGCTTAGGACTCATTCATATGCATGTTATACATGTTGTGAAAGAAATGAAGTGATGTATGTTTTATGAATTTTGTTCATTTTACTTAATCTTAAAATCCTTTCTTTTAAATAGGTTTGTTTAGAGTTCATCTAAACCTATGATTAATCAAAACACATAATAAAACATTCACTAAATAAAACTAAAACATGAATCCACTTTAGAAATTACTTAAGTTAAGGAAGGAAAGAGAAGTTCTCTTCTCTTTCCCTCTCTTAACTTAGTAATTAATTGTAGTTGAACCAAATCAAAACATAAAATTAACACAAAACAACTAAACAACTTAAATGAAACCCTCTAAGTTGAAATACTTTTACACTTAGAAAACTCTAACTTAAACCAAAGCTAAGCATACCACACAAATCTTAAAAGCACACACATTAGGTTAAGTCACCACTTCTAGCTTTAGGTTAGGATGGTGTATGATTTGATGTTTGTTTTTTTGTTTTGTGATATAATATTTTAGGCTGGATGTTAGGGTGCATGTGCGTAGACTGAATTGTAGTGCAATTTTAGTCTAACCATTATCTTCTGTAGGGGATTATGCTCAAGGGGTGCTGTAATAAATAAAAAAATATAAATACTTTTTTGCTATATGTGCCCTAAGCATAATCTAAGAAGTGGACTTAGTCACCCATGTGTGGGGTGATAAGTTTAATATACATTCTTGGGATTTGTATGATTTGTTTAGCTAATCTTAATTTTGCGGTGTTGGTTAGATTTTACTTTTCTCTTTTCATGTATTTTGAAATTAGGATTTTGGAATGATTATTATGGGGATTAGGATGAACATTGGTCATAATATCTCATCTTATGTGCCATGTGAAAGCCTTTAACATCCACCTTCCAACCATCAAAGAAGGGAACCAAGAAGAAAAAAAGAAAAGGAGAGAAAGAAGAAATGAAGCTTGAAGACCCCATAACAATTAGTTCCTTGCTTAATAGTATTTAATTCATTTGTAACTGGGTTTTATAAGGGTAGAGCCACCCAATTTATTTTGAGTTTGTGCGGTGGTACCCTACCACAATGGTCTCTAATTCTTTTGCGATTAGCTTCATAAATTGATTGATGATTTGTTTAACTTGTGCATTAAGTGATATTCTTTTCCTAGTTTCTGGGAATTGCAGACCAGCTTTTACCGCTTTCCAAAATAATTTATCCACCCTTCTAAAGGAATATTCTTTGTTCATCTTTTCCTTAAGAGATGGTCTCATTCGCTCATCATCTCTTGTTGCTTGTTTTAGATGCTCTCCACCACTTAGAAAAGCCCAAGGTTTATCATTTCCTCCCAATACCAATTTTGACAGTGGATTAGGATGAACGAGCTTCTTTCCCTGATCATCAATGTACATTGGTTGTTTTCTTTTATCTACATTACACATTACCCTCTTTTTACCATTTGAGCTATAGGAAGCGGCATGAGTTTCGTTTCTTCTTAAGTTTAAAGGTTTGTTTCTCTTTGATTTATCTGTATATATTTTAGACTTAGGGTGGTTCAACTTTTCAAGTTTGGCCACCCTATCAAGCAAGTCTTGGAACATTGTAATTGACGACATACATAAAAATGGTGCCATTTTGTCATCCATATTACTCATTAGAAATTTGATTGCATGTTCTTCTTCCAATTGTTCCTCACATTTCATGCGTAGGTTATGCCAATGACTTATGAATTTTTTCACTGACTTATCTTTTGTCCTTTTTAGTAAGGCAAGGTTAACAATTATTATTTTCTCAGTTGTATTGGCAAACCTCTTCATGAATATTATCTCTAACTCTGCAAATATTTTAACTGAATCATTCAGTAATTCTGCATACCACTCAAAAGCGGTAGGTCGGCTAACGAAGTGATGAAAAAAGCTCATTCCCTTGTTATCACAAGTAGCCTTAAATTGGGCTAGATGTTGCTTTGGATTACAGCCCACTAAAAATATTAAATTTTGGCATTGAGTAACCTTTGAACAACACATCATATTTGGGTAAGGGCAACCCTTACCCACCAACTTTTCAGCTTGCTCTGAAGCTATAGCTGCCTTTATCTTTTCATTAATTATAATTTTGAGCTGAGCAGTTATTACCGTTCCAAGTAGGCTAGCCATATTTTGAATTATCGTCTGAAGAGGTAGTTGGTTAACTTCATTCCTCGCTTCATATGTACTATGTATTGTAAGAGCTTGAGGTACTAGAGCGACCGGTGGTATAGAAGTTGTATTATTAGCTACTTATTGATTAGCAGACAAAACATATGCTACATTTGATGTGATATTATTTTGCAACATATCCATCATGATATTCATTTGTACCATCATATCATTCATCTTGGTACCAAGCTCTACAATTTTCTTATCTTTGACTTCCATTTGATACTGCATTTATCTTTGCTCTCTAGTTAGCGCCACAATGTCAATAAGTATAAGCTATTCTTCTTCCTCTATTTCTTATTCTTGCTCTGCTCCCTATTCATCTTCACGGGAAAAACTTGACTGTCCTTCTCCTTGTGCATTTACAGGGATAGTTATTCCTTTCGAATGACGATCGATTATAAAAGTGTGTGCAGTATCATTTTCGTTCAACTATATAAACAACTTCAACACCCATGATCTCTTTCTCATTTTGATCTTCTTCTTCTTCCTCTTCAACAGAGATTATAGATCCATCTTTTACTTGCTTCTATGAAGACTCTTCTTTATAAACATTGAATTTAGGTTCAGGTTCCCTGGATCCATGTTGTTGTTGAGCAGAAAGTTCATCTATATCTCTAACCATATAGACGACTTCCACTTCCATAGTGTCCTCTTCATTTCCTTCTTTTTTCACATGAATTTTTGATCCACATTTCCAGTGGATCTCTGGTTCAGTGTATGAAACAAACACTTCTTCTATTAAAGGACTGCGATCAAAGTCAACCTTCACTTATGGGGGTGAATCTGATCGATGATGGGATCCCCTAGAGGATTCTCCAAGGTGTCGACCATCATGTATTTTATCAATGATATCCTTTATTTTGGATATCCACTTATGATAAGTTATTTTTGAAATGGATTTTTGAATATATGCATCAGATGTCACACATATTTCTTTATTCAAAATTTCATCATGGGGTCTTAGCCTCCTTATCTACTTACCCTTTCACTAGGACCTTTTGACAGCAGATTCTTGGACACTTGATCTACGTGTCACGCTCTGATCCTCACCATGTGAGGCATACTTGGTTCGATGACTAGTTACCATAAGAAATGAAAACCTCCTTGGTGGGGCTTTAGTATTTCCAATCACTATAAGCCTCTAAAATTTTCTTTCATTACGCCTCTTTCCTGGGCTAGTTTAAGAACTTTATGTATTCTAGAGGACAACTTTTTAGGCTGTCTCCTTTGTGGGGTGGAGCTTGACGTTATTGAGTCCAGAAAGACTGCTTCAACTCACCAGTAGAGCTATTCCTTTTCAGACTATCTAGAGAACTCCTTCAGGGTTGGTTCACGGTTGGCAAGCATGACAGTAGAGCTTTAGTCGAGGCCTCCCGACATGACCTCCGATGAGTGTACCATGGGTGGGTACTTCAGGAGTTGCAGCTATAATAGTTGGGAAATTCAAGCTACCAAATTGAATGGTAGCTCCAACTTCTTCTATGATGATGATGACATTAGATAAGTAGATGTTCGCACCACGCCCTAGCTGAACAGTGAAAGGAGTGCTCTATAGATCTATTCCACACAAGTAAAAGATTGGGATTAGTAATTAATAATTATTATTTCACCCCATACTTTCAAAATCCAGAGGTACTATAGAACAAAATAATAGAGTAATAAAGATATACTCTATAGAATAATTCATCCGACATAGAGCCTCATACATTAATAATTTTAATTTATTACACATTTAAGTCACCATTTTTTGTTTTGAATTTTCAAATATTTTATTGCTACTATAGCACATATATGACTAGCCAAAGATGGAAAGAGAATCCTGTCCCCAGTGGAGTCACCAGAAATATGTGGGCTCTAAAAATTCACCACCGACCTGTCATAAATTGAAGAGAGTATTGATTTAAAGATTCGGTGTAATTTTCAGAAGGCAGATGGAATAGTAGATAAAACACTACCGAGAGATTTCAACCTCATTTTGTAAGGACTTTATATCTAGTTCCAGGTTTCCTATAGGCGCATGCCCCTATAGTTAATTACCCCTCCCAATGGGTGAGAGAGAACTTTTGATTTAGTCTAGTCGTTAGATCGCTAAATGCATAGCGTATAGTAGTAACATATGGAGTTTAAAATTTGAGATTATGAAATTCATCATTTTAACTTAAAGCAAATGGTTGGGGAATGATGACGTGCCCGATCTATATCCCATGGTTCCGTCATCTTGGGTTGTTGCGGTCTAGTCTACAGTCAAAGGAGGTGGTGAACGACCAAAGGATCCTCATCAGCAAAATATGGGTTACGTCGTCTAAGAAATCCTTATAGACCTAGGGTGGTGTTTGTCTAAGGAGACAGACTTAAGTCTACCTTAGATGATAGAAGGGTTTTTGCCTTATTAGGTGTACCCTATGACTCACAACTCAAAGGGAAAAGCTATTGGGGAGCATACAGACTATGGTCGTGATCATAATATAATAGTTCCATTTGGCAACAACCACCCGATTAGAGGACTCTGGTCATAATTGCATCATATGTGCATAGGGGTGTAAACTAGCCGAGCTTGAGCGAACAGAACTCTTGTTCATGTTCGGCTGGTTTGAAATTTATTTTGTTCATGTTCGGCTCGTTTATATATCGAGCTTGAAATGTCATTCATGTTCAGCTCGTTTAACTAAATGAGCTAACGAACACATAAGCGTTATGACAACAACTTTTGACGAGGAGGATTCAACACGCCAATAATTTGTATAACAAAAGTTTTAACCACTAAGCCATGCTTGCATTTGTAATATGTAAATGTGTTCGTATTTATATATAATAATAATAATAATAAATAACAATAAAAAATAATAATAATAAATAAAAATAATAGTAATAAAATAATAATAATCATAATAATAATAATAATAGTAATAAATAAAAATAATAGTAATACAATAATAATAATAATAAATAATAATAATATAATTTTTTTATTTCATTAAATCGAAACGATCGAACAAATGGTTATTCTTGTTCATTTGTTTATATATCGAGCTTGAAATGTATGTTAGGTGTTTGGGTGGTTTAGTTAACAAACTAGATCGAATTCACGCTTTTAAGCTTTTGGCTACGTTCTTACTGACATAAGATTGATTGAGAGTTAACATAGTCAAACACTTGATTTGACTTTTGGCTACTGTGAGTTTTCTTAATTTGTCATCCGATAAATAGTTTGGGAAGGTGGATTGAATAGAGTTTGTTGTAAGTATTTAAGAATTGAATTTCATTTAACCATTAATAGCTTAGTGATTTATCCAATTTTATATTTATATTGAGACTTGATTTTGATTAACTCAATTTGAGCTTGCAAGCACATTTTGATGGTAAGTATCTCATCTGGTTGAAATCTTCATTCAACACAGTCATCATCAGGGTTTATGAGTTTACTTGATCTTGCCGACTCTATTAGTTCAATAATTAAGGATCACATTTACTATCACATAACATAATTAGCTTCTGAGATATTTTAATAAGTTAAAATTCTTGTAATAATTGATTTTAGATTTTTTTGTTAACCTCACAAGACCAAAGAGAATCAACCCACGCGGATCCTCGGACCAGTTTGAGCATTCAACGTAATGTCGGGGCCCATGCGAGTGTATTTAAGAATGCTTGCATAATTTTAAAACATTGAATTTGAGTTTTAATCATACTTCATAATGTGAGGTTCAATTGAAGCCTAAATTAACGTCTTCTGCTCGATTGTACGATGTGTTTCAAATACGGTGGTATTTGAGGGCGTTGTAAATTGATCTAATATCTTATTAGATCCCTTGGATTAATATTGAATTGCTTTCTTTTATTCCAAGTTGATTAGTCTTTGAATATTCAATAGACTCTCGCTTATGAAAATTCTCAAATTCATCACCAACTATCCTCAATTTCTCCTTGATCTAATTCAAGTATTTAATAAGACGAAGAATATACTTCAAATATTTTCCAAAAAATCATTGATTATGCTTATTAGCAATCGTTCGATCTCATGGAAAATTTCTTATGAATTCTTTGATTTTTTTTCAATTTATTTGG
Source organism: Cymbidium sinense (assembly GCA_021442155.1). NCBI lineage: Eukaryota > Viridiplantae > Streptophyta > Magnoliopsida > Asparagales > Orchidaceae > Cymbidium > Cymbidium sinense. The sequence goes on along the minus strand of CM038218.1, from coordinate 72,259,566 downwards.
GTATATTTGAAGAGCATATATTAATTCCAAGAGGCTCTCTTATGCTTTGATTTGATGTCCAATTGAGATTCTTACTTCATTTGATTTCAGACTTAATTTTCAATTGTTCAGTTACTTACATTCATATTGATTACTCATTTGTTAATTTAATACTTTGAATATTAAAAGAGAAACTCTATTCATATACAAAGACATCAACTCTAATATAGATTTATCCTTAACTTAACATCACGCTTCATATTTATTTAATAACTAAAGTTCAAGTTCATCCTAAGTCCGTTGTGGATTTAGTATTTGACTCCCCACATTTCGATTAAACCTTATTTAGTTTTGAGGAATTTGAAAGAATACGAACCCACTTTTCCATGGAAATTACATTTATTATTTTGCTTCAATTTAAGCTATAGAAATTAAAGCGTGAGTTTAGTATTATCTATCAAACCCGTCCGCACTTAATCATTAAACTTAAATAAGGATGAGTCCCACATCGCTCTTTCCATTTCTATAAATAAGGGAGGGCCTTCCATTTCATATAGTTTGCTTGAGAGGTAGGAGTATTTTGGAGTTTTTGAGAGGGGAGAAAGATTTGATTACATTTCAAGTAAGTGTTTTATTCCTTCAAAGTTTCTTTAAGTATTCCCTGTCTGTTTTCTTTGATTTAGTGTTTATCATTGTATTTACTATGCATCTCTTATTTAATTTTAAATTTAGATGATTTCCATTTCAATTTGCTTAAGTCCAAATTTTAGTTAAAATTTCATCATTCAAAACATATTATGTGTAATTCTTAATTAAATCTTTAGCAAACCGAACATCTTAGCGTACTTGTGGTGTCTTGGTATGATCGAAATGCTCATTATCTTCCTGCTTTCTCAGCGATCTTCCTTTTCTTCCCGGTCTTCCCTCTTCTTCCTGGCTTTCATCTGATTCCGGCTCTTCCTCTTCTTCAAGGATGACATTCCGCGGCAGGATGGTTGGTTGGGCGGCGGATTTTCTTGGGATTTCAGTTCTCCGGGCTCCTTCTTCTTTTGGCTAGATTGGCGGATTAGCGGAGGTGGCTGGTGGTTGGCGAGTCGGCGAGGTCTCTGTCCGTTTGACTCCTCTTCTTGGCTTTCATGTGAGGAATGAAGGCTATTTATAGATGGGAGGAGGGACATCTAAAAATTCATGTAAAGCCCTCACTGGTCGGACGGCTGATGATTCTTGATCATTTGATTATTTTGAGCATTTGATGCCCAAATAATTATGAGATCTTATTTAGATATATATATATATATATTATATATAAATATATTTGAGATATATATTGAGATTTAATTGATGTAAAAGATTTGATATTATCAATCTCGTCGGTTTTGACTCAAAATCATGCGGCATCAAGATTTGTGCTTTTAGTGGTATTTTGAGAGCATCAAGTCCAAAATTTTAGTTAAAATTTATTTCAAACTATGTGATGACGTAATAATTTTTTAGTTTACTCGATACATCCTATTAAATGTAGCGAGTGGTATCTTTGACAATATCCGTTTCACTCTTCATTTCGTGATTATGGTCTCAAAATATACAAAAAAATGAAAATAGCACACATATACATTTCGCATATTCAAACTTGATTTTCGTGCACACTTATAACGATCGGCAAGGATTGTTTGACCAATAGGGTTCGGCTAGGAGATTTTGGCTAGGGGATTTCAGTTAGGGGATTTCGGCTAAGGAATTTTGGCTAAGGAAGTTTGGCTAGGAGATTTCGGCCAGAGGTGATTTCAGCGTGGAGCGCGCATGAAGAAGCGAGGTCGAGAGTGGAGGTTGTGTGCGTTTGACACCTAGCACTTGGCTTGGAAGAATCAAAACGAAGAGGGAGGGATCGGCTAGGGCTTGTATTCGATCCGGTCTGGTCGAGTCGGCCGTGTAAAAAGGGATATGGTTCAGTTATGATTATTAAGCCTTTTTAACAATTATTTTATTGTGTTTGATCACTTTAATATGAATTTTATGCCTAAATTATTATTTTATATATATATATATATATATATGTATATATATATATATATATATGTATATATATATGTATATATATATATATATGTAATATATATGTATATATATATGTATATATATATATATATGCAAAATATATATATATATATATATGTATATATATATATATGTATATATATATATATATATATATATATATATATATATATATATATATATATATATATAAATATCTGTTATTCTAATATTTGGACCTTGACGCTAGTTTTCTTGCCGAATTTTGGTTTTATTAGGCGTCGAATTGGGTCAATTTCACTCAAAATTTTACAAATCATTTTATGTAAAAAACTTGAATTAAATCATAGCTACTTGATAGATTTTGAAAGTTTTCTGCTACCTATCAATTTCAAACAATGTTCGCATCTTTAAATTCGACTCTCATACGCGTTGATACGTTGACAATCTCGATATTTATAATAAATATCAATATTGCAAATTTTGACTCATGCAACTTTTCCAATATCGTGTTATCACTTGATCATCCACAATCACAAATTATCAATTGAGTGTCATCTCATTTGGTTTTTGACATTTCCAACGGCGTGATCATTTTAGAACGGATGTGTTCGAGCATCCTCGCGGCCTAAAACTCCGATATCCTCATTGATAGCTCGATCTATCGATGATTTAAATAAATGATATCTATATTCGACTAATTTTGGCGTTCCGCATGACAAGTCGTTCATTATCGAAAGTGTTCAAACATCGTAGCTTCCTTCCTTGATATGATGATTGCTGATAAAGCGATGGGTTAACATTGGGTGTGGAATATATGCATAATATGATATATATATATATATATATATATATATATATATATATATATATATATATATATATATATATATATATATATATATTGATAAATTTCAACGTTAAACAGCGACGGCGAAATTATTCAGCGATTGGAAGTTATTGAGTTTCATGTTGGTGCTCATCTCGATTTGAGAATTTACATCAAAATAATTTGAATTTTGAGATTGACTCGACTGATGTATGAGGCATGGAGGTCAACAATTGCATGGTAAAAATGATTGCAACAAGTACTTTTGATTATATGTACTTGCCCAAAATTAAAATAAAAAATAAATCCTATTTGTAATAATATTTACCTTGTAATAATTGCTATCAATAATTGCTGCTATTGACCTATCTTCGTATGATAAAGTTCTGATATATGCTGCTAAATTCAACTATGAGATTTCTCGGCTTAATATATAGTTTGTTTACTACTATTTTATCGTTTTGTAATTAGTCCTATTTGGGTTAATCTCACCTAAGGACTCTTCATATCATTTAATATTTTTTCTCAACATAACAGGCATGAATATATGAAGAGCCGTTTGGGATCAATATTGTCAACTAGTGCTGCACTTAAAACAAAATTATTTCAGAAGATATGAAAGGTAGATCGAGCAACAAAGAATATAATATAAAATATAACATATTTTAGACTACTAACACAACCAAACCTGTGGAATTGCAGACCTCCACTATTTACCATAACATAGAAAACGCGTAGAAGCTTCAAAACCTCACCTTCACGTTGAGGCCAACTCCCAAATGCTGCGAGCAGATAACCATCTCTATATATTCCAATAAAATTAGATCCTTAAAGCACCACAGACAACAGCACAACAAGCAGCTCTTTAATCATCAAAATCAATTTTTTCTTCGGACTAAAGCGATAATGAGCCTTAACCAGATATCTCTGGAGCAGGTGTTCTGTTATTTCGACATGGCGATGGACGAATCTCGTCGGCCGAGCTCAGGTCATGCATGAGCGGCGTCGGCTATGAACTATCCCTAGAGGAAGTTACGGCCATCATTGAGTCGATGGATACCGACGGCGATGGGCTGCTGAGCTCAGGAGTTCATCAAGTTGATGGAGAGGAGAGGAAGATGATAGAGATGATGGAGGCCTTCAAGATGTACGAGATGGAAGACGAAGGATGCATAACTGCTAAGAGTCTGAAGCGGATGCTAAGCAGGTTATTCTCGGAATATAGAGGTTTGCCAGGAAGTTATTGATAAATTTGACATCAACCATGATGGCGTGCTCAGCTTTGAGGAGTTCAAGGTTATGATGATGGTTTAACGATTAATCCTATATAATCTTTTAGAAATTACCGATGATATATATATAATGTTATTTTTCCAATTCTTTTAATTATTCCAATATGTATCAAATTATAGCTTACTTTCAAAGTGATGTGAATCGATGTTATCTGTAAATGTTATGGACTTTAACTCAGTGTCATTCCCTAAGCAGCTATATGATTTCTATACTAATATTTTCTTTCTTGAGATTGCTTGATCGATAAAGTTCTCTCATTTATTATATTTTTTTTTAACTTGTGGAGCATATTTGACACTGAATAATATGAGTATATAGTCTTTGAGAAAATTTATCAAGATTGATTATCAACTAAAATAAGTGTTTATTAGTTGTTCTTAAAAAATATACTCATATTATTTTGTGAACGATACCCTTAAAGATTTGCTAAAACTTAACATTTACATGGAAGCAAAAAATGTAACACTAAAACACATAATAGGAGCTATGAAAATGTATTAATATAATCAATTGATCTTAATATAAACTAACTATACAACAAATGTGTATAAATATAGGAGAAATGACTTAATGGCTACACTAATATAGTAAATGTACAAATTTTAACTAATATCTTTAAGATTTAATGCTCAATTATATTATATCATAAACCTAGAACAATTACATGAATATAACCAAATAATTACAAATATATTAGTTCAAATAGTTATACCATTACAAATAGAACATAAATTTAAATGATTATATCTATCACTTAAAATTCTCTATAGATCTCATTTTTCTTCTTTTTCTTTGTTTGTATCTTTGTTCTCCTCATCTTATTCTATATTTTGTTGGCTTTACTTTTGACGATAACAATACATTTCTTCTGTAACTTTATTTCAACTTACATTGTATTAACATAAGTATTCAAATCTATGTCAATGCAACTACTTCTTCAAATAATCCATAAATCATTGTTTTCTAATTCTTTCTTCCAAGTACTTGGCTCCTTAACAAAATTAGAATATTGGAATTAACCACTAGATGATCTCTCTCGATTGATGTCTTCTATATATTTCTCAAATGCATGAAATTATCCTATAAAAATTTGTGCTAGTAATAAATACTATATAAATAAATATTAATTGGGATTATAGTATTTGTATACTTAAATAAGCATGCTATGATTGGTTGTTAAATCCTTTGTTGATTTTCTTATCATTGGTGGGTTGTTCCCTTGATCTCTTTCTATTGTAGTTAGAAATTCTTAATTTTATAAGCCTATAAAAATATATTAAAAATTGAAATCATATAGACTACTCTTCTTCTATACAAAATTATGTGGTATTAAGCTACTATAATATGAAACTCCCCAAATAATGAGTTAGAAATTTGATTTTTTTTTGTTCTATCTCATTTTAGCATCTGTGGATTATTCTAAATTGTTATAAGTTCTCAAACCGTTTTGCTATAAATAAACTATGAAGGCATCTTGCTAGATTTATGGATATTAGGAGCATATCACTTATGAAATTTGAGCCACTCAATTCAAAATTTCTTCTAACTCATTGTTTTTTAGAAACCATTGAAATTTCTATAAACTAAAAATTTATGAAGCAATATTACTAAATTTATTCAGAAGTACAAAAAATATTATCTTAAACTCTCAAAATTACATATCATGAACATCCTATAGAATATGTTTCCATGAAATATAAAAAGAATTAAATTTGCACTTTATTATATCTCAACTTTATTACAAAGCTATTTAGGCTGATGAAATCTATATAAAAAATATTAGTAAAGCGAAATAAATATTAATTTTTCAATAAAATTAATATATATGTGTTTTAGGATCAATTTATATATGATTATCTATCAAGTAGATCCACTGATGATTGATGGTAGGAATTGATAAAGGTGGATGGTGCATAATAAGGTGGTTGTGGTAGAATAGTAAGGTAGCTAGGTTATTAGTATAGAGTCAAATAATAATATATGGATGGGTTAGAGCATGATATGGTGGTGATGGTGTATATGAAGAATATGGATAGAATGGGATAGTTTGGGAAATATTTAGCAAGTGATATATTGAACTAGAGTTGGAGGTATTAATAGTGGTAATAGTATGAGATGTTGTGCTATGAGGAGGACTTGAAATAGTTTTCTTTATTCTGAATATGAAAGAAATTAACTTACAAGGAGTGCCATCTTCATTAAAAATATAAAGAGTATTAGATCATATTACAAATTTTAACTAAAAAACTATATGAGTTAATTTATAAAAATAACAAAATTGATTATAGGAACTCATATGAATCATTATCAATTGTTTTTGAGATTTCTTCATTATCTTCATCATCATCGATATTTTTTTAATTAATCTATCAACTTTTTTACAAACATCATTAACGTCATATAAGTTGGTTAGTAATGCTAATTTGGTTGAAATTTAGCATCCCTTCTTTCTGATAAGTGATATCTACAGTTTTTTTTTCTTTTTCATTTCACCTTTATGTTTAATCTTGATACTATTGACTAATCTTTTTTTGCCATTTAGTCTATTAATATAATTTGTGTAATACACTTGTGTAATGGTGTGTATGTTGTTAAGTGACATTATCGGCGGTTTGTTTTCCTATGCTTTTAAACTCTCTCTCTCTCTCTCTCTCTAAATCTGGTAAGACTTTGACTATAAAATATAAAAGATAATAGGGAGGAATAGGCCTTTTGTAAGCCGAGGCAAGAGCCATTGATGCAATCTATGAATAAGGTTTATTTGATCAGGGAGTGATGCCTTAGTAGTGTAGTGTGTAAATACACTGTTATGCTATTTAAGAGCTGAGTTTTGAGAAATTTGTGATAGGATAGTTTTATTTTTAAGTCAGACCTAACTATCTACAATTATGGCTAGAAAAATATGGTTTAATTTTTATAAAATAAAAGAAAAATTATTTACCCATCACAGCTTCTTCATATAGCAACCTCTTCTGCAGCGACTCTATCATTATTTTTTCATGCAACTATAACTATTCCAAATAGACTATAAATTTACTCTATTTTTTCTTCATAGTTATTTTTAAAATTAAGTTATAGTTTATTAGCATAAAAAAATAATTAGTTCCATGATAATGAGAATGTAAAATTTCTATAAGCTATGAGAAATATTCAGCATAAATCATATCAATAAAGAGCCTTTCTAAATATCATTTGTCTCATAGATTATTTTTAAGAGAATGATAAAATATTTAGTTCAACTATTAGAATATTAAAGAGGAAATATATGCCATTTTAACAATGAGATTAAATATAATTTATGGCTTTTACTATTTTAAAGTCTGATACAAAATATTGATCAATCTTTTCAACAGCTTTGTGATAGTTATTATAACGGTGGCTTATTTTTTGGGATATTTAAACGAATTTAATCATAAATTCATACACACATTTGCAAGGACTTGAACCCAAGATCTCTTGGTTGAAAGCCAAATACTCTCAACCAATAGGCTAATGCGCCTTACAACGGCAGCATATTGTATACTCATGACTATGTTCGTTATTAAATATAATTATTTACTAATATTTTAAATTTTCATTCTTGGCACATATTATTCATACCTCACCAAGAGTATGATTGTTAAGTAGAAACAATTTAACAATTCAATAATTTTGTTTTAGTGGAATGTAAATTATCTATTATTTTTAATCCTATTTTATTAAGAAATATATGCTTAACTCATATTAAATTAAACTTTTCATAATATAAGACTAAATGTATATATATAAGAAAGCCAAATATAACGATTTGAAGACCTTTATACATGTCTTAACTTGGAAAACTCGTATAAGATCTTAAAAACCTCCCCCTTAACGTACGTTCAAAAACGATGAATCACATTTAAAATTTACTTTAAAAACGAGGGGACAAAATTAAAGATCAACATCCAAATATTACAAGCATATATTTCTATATATTCTAATAAAAATTAGATCCTTAGAGGACTATAGACAAGTAAAAGTCACAGATTATGAAACAAATGGTTAAGCATTTTTTTTAATATTTAAATTTTATGATGGTTATAAATTGATGATACTTATAAATGGTTCTAAATTGATGATACTTATAAATGCGTGCATGGAATTTAAGGCATGTTGTGCATGATTCTTAGCATATACCAATAGCTTTTAATTGTAAAATAAATGTATAAAAAATAATTTTACACGTTTAGATACACGTGTGAACAAAATCAGATTGCAATTCATCACTTTCTGATATGATGTGCATATACGAGCTTTTAGAGATACTCAGGCGGATGCAAAATTATAAAGGATGGGATGATGGGATTATGGAAATACTTAACTAGACAGTAGAGAGCGGAAATGAGCTGATGAAGCGTGCAAAGGCTTAAACCGCAATAGACGCGAAGAGCTGGCCGAAATCTCTATAACAATATACAGGAATTAGTTTAGTTTTATAGTGATGAAAATGTGATGCAAGGAAATGTGCTGGAATGAAGTTTTTCAAAATTTATTAAAACAAAATCAACAAAATAAACAAAAATTCTTCAATTTTTTTTTTATCATAAACTTGCCGCGAAATAATTGCTTGAATGGTTGAGGCGTTGTTTCTCCTGACCTCCATATATGTCAAATCAATCTAGTCGAGCTCACAAGATGAAGTCGATCGACTTCGGATATAACGACGCAAAATCGAAGCTGAAATGCACTATGCTTCCTCGAAATCAGTCAAAATGACTTCCGATCGATGAATGAACATCGCAATTCCATACAGAATATCGAAATTAATTATAATATACATATTACATAATTCAACGGTCGACCAATCAAGAAGGAAATCTGTCGATGTGCCTATGCGCATATCAGAGTCGAGAGGTTGCGACGATACCCAAACGACCTCCGTTCATGAAATTGATTGCGCCGTTAGTGTCAGCCGAACTGTAGGTCAGCCGAACTCCTCTTTCCCTTTGTCGTCTTCTCCTAACCGATGGTGGGCATGCCATTTTTTCTTTCCTCCTCGGTCACTCTCATCCCTACTCGCCGGAGTTCGCCGAACATAGTCAAGCTCTCCTCCATCTCTCATTTTGTATCGCTAGTCGAGTTGCTGGAAAGTACTAATCTCTGTTTGGAGGTCCGGTGGGTTATGAACAGGGAAGGGGAGCCGGGCTTCTTCATAAAATTTTTAGTTCTCATTTATTCGGCTTTGTGGAGATGTTGCTATCACTCTTGGGACTATTATCGGGTTTGGATCATTGTTGTGAGGGAATGAGTTAGCTGGTTATAAAGCTTTTTTTTTGGATTTATCTGATTGAATTTTTGGAGCTATTTTGTTTGTTTGTTGGATAGTTGGTTTAATAGTTGATCAGATTTAGTTGTATTATTGTTATTTTTTTCGCTATGACTCAGTCATATTAAATCATCGCTATATCAAACTAGGTTTTGGCTTTCTACTCGCTGTGTTGAAATATCTGATTCTTGTACTACGAAAGGATGCATTCTTTTTGAGCTAGATATGGTGGAAATCTTACCACTTTATTTGTTTTCATGGAAATGAGGTTCCTTCATGTAGTTTGAGATTCTGTTGATGCGGCTAAAGCTACATATATGAGGGGCATTGGACTGTTCAAGCAAATATGGAAGTGGTTGGATTCTTAGAAGCTAGCTTTTGTGAGATCCCAAGTTGCACTGGTTGATTTGGCTATGGAGAGATTGTGTTGTCAGGGGTATTACATCACTGATTGGTCTTGGCTTAATGACACTGTTTATGATTTTATGGAATTCTCCCCTACTTTTGAATGTCATCCACCTCCCTTTTTGTCCTCAACCATGCTGGAAACTCCATCACCGGCTTAATGTATATGTAAAAGCAAAATTGAGATGAATGCTGTAATTTTAAGTACTCACTCATGATTGATTCAATACAGTAGAGAAATTTGTTAGATCTAAGTACTCGTTCATGCTGCTTAAGCATGATGAGAAAATCAGGATGTCTTTTATACAAGTTTGAAGGCCTATGCGACATTTTTCATAAGCGCGGTAGGTGCAAGAAAATCTCTTGGCGTGATGTCGCAAGACCTACCATGCACGCTTCCCATAAGCGTGATGGGAAGGTCTTAGTACTCCCAATGCAACCACCTATATGGGGACAATGTAAGGAGGTTGTCGAAATTTTATCAAAATAGAGATTAATAATTAATAAAAATAAAATAGTTAAAGAATAATATTTGAATGTTCAATGAGTAATACAATCAAGATAATCAATATGAGCTATCCAATATAATATTTTAAGAATATTGGCTAAAATTATCAATATATCACTAAAAAATTTAAAATATCTGTCATTATTCACAAGAAAGCAAACCTAAATATTAGACATAGGTTAGAAGTCTAAAGAATTATAATGTTTTCTCTAATGATTGATGAAATTAATCACCACTAACAATTGTAATCACTCAACTATCATCATTTTACTATTATATTTGATCATTATCATTTAATTACCATTAGCCCTACTATCATCTTTTAACCATCCTTACCCAACTATCGTCAACTGACCATTCTTACTCGATTATCATTGTCAGATCAACATGGTACGATTATCATTGCCCAACTATTGTATTCTAACTATCACCATCCACCAATGACAAAGATATATGTTGACTATTGTTAGTCTTTTAATCGGTATTACCATCCTTCAATATTTTTTTAGTATTATCTACTACAACCACAAGTCAAGCTAACAAAGCTTTCATGTAATATTATCTTCTTCAATTAAGAAAAATAGAAGACTTTTATAATCTTACTTATATGATAGATTATTCAGATTTTTAAAATAAATCCGTGATGTATCTTCTAAATTTCGTTTCGTGTGTGTATTAGTCTTTGTATAAAAAAAATACTCGCTCCATCACAAAATTTGAGCATGCATAACACTGTTACATTCAACATACAAAATTTGCTTAAAAGAACAACTTGGAGCATCGATACAGAAGACAGAGGAAGGATTTGAATTTGGAGTAAAGAAATTGGATAGGGTACTGACAACGTCGAGATGTTTGAGAAGATGCTTGGAGGAGGAGGAAGAAGAAGAAGAAGAAGCGGAATCATCCCTTGTCAATTCAGTCATTAGAGCTTGAAGCTTCTCCTGCGAACGAGCACAGCCAACCACGTTGTGGCCCCGGCGAGCTAACTCCAGAGCCAGAACCCGCCCTAATCCTCGACTCACCCCAGTTATCATAATCGTCTTCAGCTGCGTTTCTCCTATCGCCTTCTCTCGCCTACACTTTGTAGACTCTTTTCTCTCCTCCGGCTTGTCCTTCCCCTTCCGCTCCGAAAGAACCGAAGAGGATAATGCAGCAGAGACGTTGCAATCTTCCTTAAAAACTGCATAAATAACAATTGAAATTACATATTAATATTTAAATTTTAATATTTATTTATGCAATATTCAAATCGTTAATTCTATCATTATTCTCGAAATTATATATATATATATATATATATATATATATATATATGTGATCTTAAATTATTATATAAAAATATTAATATTTAAACATTACAAATATTATAATCAATATGCTTATAAGTTATAACATGATATAGGAGTTTAACATTACAAATCCATAAAATAGTTTCATTTCTTTTAAGCAACCTTTTTTAAAGCGTGGCTTAAGAATGATTCCTGAGATCTTTAATTTTTTTTTCTTGACTATAATTAATTTAATTTTAACCAGTGTATCTACATCTATCGAATAATTTTTTTTCTAAACTAATTAATATAATTTAACTTATATAATATTCTGTCATAATTTCATAAATTTCATGAGATTAGTTTATTATGCGTCTATCAAATATAAATCTTTGGTATATAAATAGAAAATAAAAGCACAAAACAATCAAATATGTCCTTAAATAAGCATACTTGTAAAATATTATAAGAATCCATTTAGCGATCATTTTTTTTGTTTTTAATTTTTTTAATTTATGCATCAATATCTTTGACTAGTTTTATTTTCTAAAGATTAAGTTATTAAAAAATAATCAAAATATTTTCATATTTTGAATGTTTTTAAGAATAGGTATACTTATAGATTGTCACTACTATTACCATTTTTGTTAATAACTACAATTATCTAATGCTGCAATTACTATTGAGCACTGAGAGTGTAAATGAGTCGGGCCAGCTCACACTTTGCTCTATAATAAGCTTGTACATCGAGCTTATTGAGCCATGAGTTCGTGCATAAGCTCAAATTTTAAGCTCGTATATTATATGAGCTTAAGCTCAAGCTTAACTTGACTCAGTTCATTGGCTCGATTTATATGTGTGTGTGGGAGTGTGCATGTATACATAGGTTGAGCCCAACAATAATGACAAAGAAGAATACAAACACACTCATACCCCATATAGGCCGTGAAAATAACAATTTAATAATGATGAAACATAATAGTAGCTAGCCACAACTATGCTAGAAGTGAAGAAAAACTAAATATAAAATTATATTTAAATTTATAAAATGATGATAATATATACATATAGTTTAACGCTTTATATTTAATTTTAAATCAACTAAAATATAAAATAGAAACAACTACATAGTAACAATACCTTTGTTTCTTTGAACACCTCGATAAGCAACTTCAACAAATGGGATAATGTGAGGGACTGACCTGTGCACCTTCGATCTCTTCGTTGATTATAAGCAACATTGATCTAGATATGGGAGAAGGCATGAGGTTGCGTGAGATAAGGTTGTTCTTTAATAGGACAACGATTTCTTGGCTTCAAACATAAAAGCATATTCAACAAATACAAAAGGATGGGAGAAATGACTTTGACTCTATGTATGTTACTACAATTTTAATAGTAATTAATAGTTAAAATATGTGTAAGTACATTTAAAAATAGCTATTATCACCCATTTAACAGGTGACTTGAGCAAAGTCCCCATTAAGGCATAAAGTTATGCCTAAACCCTAAACCCTAAAAAGACTCAAATTAATCTCAATTAAACTGAATGATTCAAAAATGGGTAATCCATTTATAAATCAGAAGAAGAAGAGTGATCAAAACTAGAGTTATTATTAATTAGACTCAGAGAGCTTTCTAAAGGAACTAGAGTTATTATTAATTTGATTTTGGCTCAATTTGACCTTTTAGGTCAAGTTTTTGCTCAATCCCATATTGGGGATTCTTTCTTCCCATCTCTTCACAAATTAACATTGTAATCCCCCATCTCGATCCCCCGCCAATGGAACTCACGATGTCATAGAGAGACATTTCCCAAGTCCCCTGCGCGGCCTTAGCACTCCTTCTTGATGCTAAGTCAGCCTAACCCTTACAATGTTGGACTAAAATGTTTAAGACTCTTTAGAGATGAGAGATTAGAAAGATGGAAAAGCACTTCACTATGCAAAGGAACTCTACAATACAAGATTACTTTTGGAACCTTGGTTGGTTCCAAATGAGACGTGAGAACCTCTATTTATAGTCCTCCCCATGGCCTAGAAAAGATTATAGATATAAGGTTCTAGAATACAATAGAATATGCATGGTTCTATATTATTCCATACTACTCGTACCATATACAAGGTTTCTGGAGCATTCCAAACTCAACCTAGAGTTCTCTTGAAGCATCCCCCACCCAAAGTCTTCTGGATTTTGGTGGAACCTTTTGGAATCTTCAAGGTTGTTCTCTCTCTTTCTATATTTCTCTAGAAGCTTTTTTCCTTGTGTATGACTAATAGAGCATGGCTAACCTTTTTTATAATGTGGCTTCGTGACACTCTCCCCCACCTAAGCCTGTGATGCCCTCACCGCGCAAATTCTTCATGGTAAAGTTGGATCTTGTCTCTGAATTGCCACAATGTTTCTTCATGTTCCCAGCTGGCCTCACTGTCTGGCAATCCCTTCCATTTGATAAGATATTTTCTGTAGTTTGACGCCCCTCTCCTACGAACTACTTGATCTAAAATTATTTCTTCAACTTCTTTGTCAAAAGAAGTAATCACTACGGTAGGAGCTCGCTTGGATATTCTTCTTGATAGATCCTCTAGGTGCCTCCTTTTCTGATCTATCCTTTTTTCCATCCTTCTTGTTGCCTTGTGTAGTGTGGCCCTAGCTAACTCCCTTAGTTCACTCTAGGGCTTGGCAAACTTGAATGCTGCGGGGCTCCTCCCTTCATAGCTAGCGATAAGGGTGAGAGGTGTCATGGGTTGTTGTCCCATGACCACTTCAAAAGGGCTTTTACTTGTATCTCCCATGACTGGTGGCTTGGTTCCTAATTCCAACTCGATCTGAGGGTCTATCTCCCTTCTGGGTTATAGCTCCTTTGGCCATTCTGCTGTTAAGATGTCGTTGAATTCTTCAAGTACCGCTACCTCCCTTGGCATGTCTTCTTGTGGCTTTGGTTCTTCATTATCCATATCATGAAGAATAGCCAAGTAGCTTTCCTCTTCAATTTGAATGCCCTTCAATTGGATGGTTGTTAGCAGTTTGGCATTCGGCTTGGTGGCTCTTATTATTGGAACCATGCAAGTTTGATTCCCTCAATGTACATGCTATTGGTAAATGGCATCGAGAAATGTTTTACGATCCAAGAACTCTAATCCAAAGATAAGTTTAAAATCATCTATCGGGATGATAGAAAAGTCCAAAGTGCCTGACCAAGTTCCCACATTGGCTTGACTCCTCAAGCTACGCAATGAATGAGTTTTGTCATCGAGTTGATGACCTTGATGAAGCCTTTTCCTCTAACCATTGGCAGTCCTAGCCGCCTTGCTTCTTCTGTAGAGATGAAATTGTGAGAAGCTCTCATGTCTACCATGACATTGATAGTCTTTCCTCTAATGGTCATTTCTATGAAGAGCAATCCTCTTCTTGCTTTGGGAAGTTTGAATCCCATTCAAGAATGCATGGATCCCACGTGCCATCAATACACTTTCCTTGGCCTTTGCCACATGATGACTTGCTATAAGGGAGTTTAAAGCTTTCTTTTGAGGACACTCTTTTCCCAAATGGGGTCTTTCATAAATGAAGCAATTATTATGTGGTTGACTCTAATGTCCTTTTGCCTTCCTTTGTCTTTTCCCGTGTTGAGGTCAATTCTTGGCGACTCCTCTTTGTGTTGTCCTTTGTCTCTCCCATTGTTGTCATAGGTACTCTTCTTTTCCTTTAGCTTTGTGGACTCTTTGGTATAATCGATCAAACTTTCATCAATAGCAATGGCGTTGCAAGATCTTGCACTCCACATCTAAGTTTGGTCTTGGCCCATGGTTGAAGTCCATCCATGAAGTTGAAGAAAGAGCCTTTGTCGGACATGTCAAGGATTTCAAGAACCAAACTAGTGAAGTCTTTGATGTATTCCTAGATCGATCACACTTGTTTGGGCCTTCTCAATTTGGCTCTAGCCTCATCTTCTGAATTTTCAAGATAGAACTATCTTTTGAGTTATTTCTTGAAGTCATCAAAGGTTGATATGGTGCACATACCTTTCTCGATATCTCCTTGTCTCCTCCACCACAACATAGCTGTCGAAAGATAAAGAGTCTCAACTGATCTTAGCATCTTCATCAGTGATTCTCATGGCTCCAAAGTATTGTTCAAGTCCCATAAGAAGTTGTATACCTCCTTCGCATTGTGAACTCCTCCAAAACACTTAAGTTTTGGCACTTCAATGCACTTGGCTTTGATGACATGGTTCTTTGGATCATTGCTAGTGCTCATTTGCACAAAGTAATGTCTTCATGCATTTCTTCCATGCTTGCACGTAGACTATACATCTCTTCTTCACGAGATCATTACACCCTCGAGCTCTCCCATTAGTTCCCTTCAATCTTTACCGATCCTTGAAGGATTCTTCTAATTGGATTATCATGTATCTGATTGCGGAATGGATGGTGGCATCATCCTCCTCGATTCCATTCACCCTTTCACCTAGATCTTCCACTTGGGGTTCCATCCCACTCATAACCTCCTCCACTAAGGCGTGACTCAAAACTAGAGATTGCCTCCTTTGACCTCCCATGTGGCTTAGATGTGACAGGATCACGATGCTCCTCATGACCTCGAGCTTGTTGATATGATTTCACATTTGTGATTTCAAATCCAACAAATAGCTCCTTGCCAGTCTTCATCATGCCTCCAACCTTGGCTTTAATACCAACTGTCACGAAGAGACCTTTCCCTAGTCACCCGTGCGGTCTTAGCACTCCTTCTTGATGCTAAGTCAGCTAACCCTAGCGTTGGACTAAAATGTTCATGACTCTTTAGAGATGAGATATTAGAAAGATGGAAAAGCACTTCACTAAGGAAAGGAACTTTACAATACAATATTGCTTTTGAAAGCTTGGTTGGTTCCAAATAAGGGGTGAAGACCTCTATTTACAGTCCTCCCCATGGCCTAGAGAAGATTATAGATAGAAGGTTCTATAATATAATAAAATATGCATAGTTTTATATTATTCCTCACTACTCCTATCATATACAAGATTTCTAGAGCATTCCAAACTCTCCTAGAGTTCTCTTGAGGCACCCCCTACTTAATGTCTTTTGGATTTTGGTAAAACCTTATGAAATCTTCAAGGTTGTTCCCCCTCTTTTTATATTTCTCTAGAAGCTTCTTTCCTTGTGTATGACTAGAGAGCATGACTAACCTCCCTTGTAATGTGGCTCTGTGACAACAAGCCGACATTATTTCCCCATGGTCATCTCGACATCCCGTCTCCCATCTGTGAGTTGACATCCTCAGCTCAACCCTATCATTTGTGAGCCGCACACCCAACCCAAAAGAAGTATGTTCATTCTCCGATTGGTCCCATCTTCACTTTCATGAGCTTCCCATTCTTTATTTGATTATACAGTATTTTTTTCAAGAAGGTTTTTTTAACAAATTGGTAAAGATATATGCAAAGCATACACAAATTTAAAAAATAATTTTAAATCTTGGTATTTAAGATGGTAAGATTATTTTAAGATAATTATATTTGTATATGACTTTAGAAAAATAAGTGATGAATAGAACATTAATTATTCTATATGTTTAGGGTTATTATGATACCATAAGTGATGTTTATTACAGAAGTATTATGAATATGGAGAAATTGCATATGAATATGTCTATGCATTGGTAAGTTCCAAATACTTATTGTTAGTGGCATTTAGCTTTTCGATACAACTTTGAACATAATGATTTATGCTTAAGAATGCTCATTTTGTCATTCAAAAATATATGTTGATTGATAATAGTACTTGAGAATGAGTCAAGAGTTTGTCTTCGTAATCCTATTTTTTGATGGGCAATTGTGCATTAATGATCACTTTATTCCAAATTATATCGATGGAAGAAATTGTCATTTAAAGGTTTCACGACATTCAAAGTTGGACGATTTAAACTAAATCACTACACTATGATTCAAAAAAATTTGAAATTAATCTAACATGTCATTTCCCATCGCTCGAGATTCATAGCATCAATAGTTTCTAGTGATGAAGTTTGTGATATTGTATTGGATGAATCTCCTCATCATATATTGGTGCTTTATGCGTAAGTCAAACCTTTCTTTAATGCTTCATTTGCGCGCTACTATTTCCATGCAACATAATATATCTTTAGATTACATGTATGATTTCAATTTCCCATCAATGAGATGATACAATTGCTTGGAGTTGAACCAATTAATCGTTCTTTTATAATAATAAAAAATCTTGTCAAAAGCATTATTATTTTTCTAAGATTTTTAATTACATTAAGGGTTATTGTATAAAACCACAATGATTGCTGATGTACATTTGCATGAGCGCCCAACTATATCATCTTGTGTGTTTAATGATGAATATGAAACAATGAATAATGAGTCAAGTTCTGCATATGAGGATAGTAATGGTGAGGATGATCTTCCAATTGGACTTTAGTTTAAGTGACAATATTGTAGGTCATGATTTTATTAAGAATTACTCATTTAGAGTTTCATGAAGAAGACATGATTTATTCTAATAACTACTATATTTTATGAAATGATAAGAGATTGAGATGCATATGTTATTTTTAATAGCCTATTTGTTAGCACTGTTTTCTCAGATGTAATTTCTGAAGGCATGTTTTTTCAAGAAAAAAGGAGCTTAAGTTTACAATTATTGCTTAGTCAATATGCAATAATGTTCAATTCCTAGCAAGTACTTCAAATTAGAAGAACTTCATAATTGAATGCTAAAAGAATAACCCCTCATGTTAGTGGTGCATGCATTGTAGGCTAAGATTATGAGGTACTTGGATAATATCAACCTTGGTGTTGCACATACATACATTAACACTATCATGAGTTTTGGACATCATCATCTAATCTAAGTTTATTAGTTATTTTATATTACTTGTGATTAGAAATCAAATAGATTTAAAATCAAGAGAGATTATTGGGCAAATGAAAGAGAAATTTAATATAAGAATTTCTTATATGAAGGCATGAAGCGATACATAAAAATATTAATATTAAGGCAATTTTAGTAGTTGGGAAGAATCTTACTATTCTATAGGTCTATTTTTTGAAATGATTTGTTATGTACTGTCGGGATCTGTTTATAGGATACAGTCAACAACCAATCACTAGTTTTAAAGAGTATTTTTGGTTTTTGGGATATCAATTTTAGGATGAGAATTATGTTGTTCAATTTTAAGCATAGTTAACACATTTTTGCTTAGAAAGCACAATGGTATTTTGCCCACAGTTGTT
The DNA here is from genome assembly GCA_021442155.1 of Cymbidium sinense. Classification (NCBI taxonomy): domain Eukaryota; kingdom Viridiplantae; phylum Streptophyta; class Magnoliopsida; order Asparagales; family Orchidaceae; genus Cymbidium; species Cymbidium sinense. Next base: position 72,240,701 of record CM038218.1, on the reverse strand, counting down.
GGAATTGACACTAATAATGGATTGTTTACATTTGCTTTTGTTGTTGTATAGTCAAAAACTAATGAATCAATACTCTATGTTCATGAAATGCTTTCAATTTTTTCTTCAAAAATTGATATGTCTTTCATTTTAGACAAGCATACGGGCTTGACATGGATGCAGACATATTTCCCTTGGGTTGCAAATCATCATTGTTTAAGGCATTTAAGAGAAAACCTAAAAAAATATTAGAAAAATGGATATTTTAGATGTTGAATTTTTATGTCATAAAATATCATGGTTGGTAGTACGGATGATTTAAGCATCTTCAATTGATATATATTTGGCATAAAAATGTGAAGGTCGAGACATACCAATGGTGAATAGATCGTGATGTTTCTAAATGGTGATTGGTGTATGACGGTGTTATGCGATATGGTACTACAATAACAAATGCCTTAAGAGTATTTCAATGAGGTTTTAAAATGAGTAAGGGGTTTACCAATTCAAGCCATAATCACTTCATTTATTACAACATTGTCGTTTTATTTTTCAAGATATCTAAAAGTGTAACTCAAGAAGAACAATCAAACACTTTTGTTTGTAGAATACAAAATGTGTTAAATAGGTTTGAACGTGAAGCTAGACACTTTTTAGGATCAATCAATATAAATTCTACTGAAGTGCAAGTGTTTGGCATGGATTGTCAATCTTTCAAAGTTGATTTTATTGATGAACAATTATGCAATTGTAGCGACAATAGAACATTTATTTATCATATCTCATGTGCTCATTCAATTGCTGCTCTAGGTCATCGAAGATTAAATCACTTATCATATGTATCGAGTTATTACATACTACAATTTTATAAGCAAACATATTCTACAAAATTTTATGTCTTATTGGATCATAGTGATTAGTTGATTTTTAATGCAGAGAGAGAAATATATAGGTTGCTACTACCTAGTTTCAAAAGACGATAAGGAAGATCATGCACGACTAGATATAAAAATTCTATGGATGAGAGTAAAGGTCAAAGTAGTCGTATGTACAGCTTATGTAAATCAGTTGATCATTATCGATCATCATGCTCACACAATCCTAGTAGTAGAAGGTAAATCTTTATAGTTTTATCAACTAACATTAATATTAGTAGGTTCATCGTATGTGCTATCACCTACTTTTGTCATGCATATGCTTCTCTTTCATTCAACAATTAAAGTAATTTATCTCTAACATTATAATTTTTTGTACTAATTTTTTTACAAGTATGTGGTGTTTTTTTTTTTTTGATGATGGGGACACCAAGTAGATTAGGGGTACTTATTGAAGTGATTGGGTATGATATTGGTGTATGATGTACTATATCGAGATAGAGACATCACCCTTCAATGGACCTAATCACTTAATAAGGACTCTAAGGCATGATGGGTCTTTTAATATACCGTAGATTTTTTTCTACTTATATAGATGAATAAAGCAAGGTTTATATTAAATCAGTTCTAAAATTCCTATGGAAAGTTAACATCTTAAGAAAGAAAATTTTTTAAGAATACTCGATTAAAGTAGACAATTATCATCTCCAAAGATTTCAAAGTTAAGACTATCAAAGGATTAGTTATATTTGGAAAATCAATTGAAAAAGTTTGAGGAGAAGATTTATTTTTGGAATTCAAATGGAGGAAGTAGGAAACACTCATGATACAAATGAGCATTCCAATCTATCCTGATTGAGTGTGGTGTTTATTTTCGGAATGGTGGGACACCACACAGATCTTAAATGGTACTTATTGAAATGATCAGGTACAATATTGGAATAATGTATTATCTCAAAAGATAGAAGTCAATGGACCTATTCTATTAAGGACTCCCAAGGCATGATATATAGAGATCTTTCCTCTACTTTACATGGAAAAGAAAAGTAGAGTTTATTTTAAGCTAGGTCCATTAAGTTCCCCATAGAGGCAAGCCTCCATAGTTAATTACATCCTAAGAAATGGGAATTCCTTAAGAACACTCTTGATTAAAATAGACAATCAAGCTCTCCAAAGGTTAGACTATCAAAGGATTATTTGAATTAAAAGTTAAATGGGATTGTGGTGTTTATTTTTGGTTTTGGTGCTTTTATATAGTGAGGGACACCATGAGATCCAAGGGTACTTAGGGTGATGGGATATGATATTAGAGTAGTGTACTATCTCGAGATAGAAGTCATTGCCTATCACCCAATCCCTAAGGCATGATGGGTATTGAATATATGAGAGAAAAATAAAGCGGATTTATTTAAATGGTTCGTTAAGTTCCCTATGGAGGCAAGCCTCCATGGCTAATTACATCTTAAGGAAAATGAAATGCTTTAATAATCTTGATTAAAGTAGATTATTAAAGAATTCAAAGATAGGACTATTAAAGGATTGGTTATATTTTTGAAAATAAAGTGGGAGAGATCAAAAGGGGAGAGTTCTTATCAAAACCAAGGGAGATGGGTAGGGAGTGCTCATGATACTAGGAAGCCTAGTGAGCACTCCAATCTATCCTATAGTTGGGCTTTATATATTTGAATTTGAAGAGATTTATTTATTTGAGTGAAAATTTTATTAGAAATCTATGACTTATAATTCCATAATTCAAGGTTGTGAAAATACCTAAGAGAAGAGGATTATGGTTGTAGCCCAGAGAAACATTGACCTGATCCTAAATCTAAGAGCTTTGGCAAGAGCCAAAGTAAGACCTAAATCTAAAGTGGGTATATGGTTTACCTCCAAGAGAGAAATAAATGAACATGGGTTTATTACATGAGTGGCACCAACTCCTTCTATGCTTTAAATCTATGTAGGTAAGTCATATATATTTTGCAAGATAGTTAGGTTGTTGTTTATCTAGAAGAGAAACTAAGTCCTTAAACTCACTCCCAGACTGAAGGGATCATGAAGACTTAATTCTAATGCAAATTTTATCAAGTTTTAATTATTTTTGGGCTCTTTATTTTGACACAAGCTATAGGATTTTATATGTCTAAATGCATGAGAAATTGATTATGGGCTAAACTAGAGAAAGAGGTGTTTTCATCAAAGGCTCTTACATGTTAAGCTTTTACTCTCTTGCAGATGGAATCCTCTCTTACCAAGAGTGAAAGAATATGACATGCATGATGGTATACATATCATCCAGTTAAGGGGTTAAATATTTTATTATCTTGATTTATTTCCTAGGCTTTTATGTGAGGTTATGAATTATTTTAAAATTTTAGTTATGAGTTGTTAATGGGATAGAAAATTTATTTTTCATCCTAAGATCCTAATCACATCCAGCCACATCAATCACCAATCATAAAGAACTACGAAAATGCATGTTATTTCTAATGCACAAGCTAAAAAAAATATCAAATAATTTTATAAAGTAATCACAAAAGAATAAGAGGTCGATGCTGTCGGGTATCGCCGTACAACCCAAAAAGAAATATCGGTAGCCGAGCTCTACCCTTATACATTCTAGTACAATAAAAGAATAATTACAATTATGAAATGATAAGTGTTATGGGGGTCTTCATTCTTCATCCTCCATTCTTCACTCTTCATCTTTCATTTATTCATTTTTTATTTGCTCCATTTCTTTCTTTTTGTTGGCTTGATTGGGATGTAGTTTACTCCAAAGGCACCACATGGTATATAAGACATGATCTTATAACCAATGCTCATCCTTAATCCCCATAACATTTATCCTATTCTTAATGCAAAAATCACATTAAAAGGAAGGGATGTAAATCTAGCTACACCTGCAAAATAAATGTTAGCTAAACATATCATACAACCCAAGTAGTTATAGGAATAATTTGGGCTTAGCACCCCACACATGGGTAACCAAGTCCACCTATCCTAACTTGGTCTATACTTAGGTGCTAAGCAATAACAAAAAAAAATATTTTTTTATTACAACGCACCCTACATAAAACATGATTATAAACAGGTAAACATTCAAACTATATACACCTAACATCAAGTCTAAAATGGTACTTCACAAAACTAAACTTTCTTCAAACCATGCACCGTATTAACATAAAGCTAGAAATGGTGACTTATCCTAATGTGCATATGTTAGAGCTTGTGTGGTATGTCCTAACTAGGCTTTAGAGTTATGATTTGCTAAGGGTGAGGGATTTAATTTATGAAGGGTTGGTTTCTCTTTATGTGGGTTACTTGATTTGGAGATTTTACTTAATTTTTTTTATTTATTTTATATAGCCTACACTTAGAAACTAAGTGTTATAAAGAGAAGAAAGAGGGATAATCTCTCTTTTATCCCTACCTTAAGTAATTTCTAAGGGAAATTAATTAGCTTTTCTTTAGTAAATAGTTTATTATGTTTTGTAATTAACCTTAAGTTTATGTTCATTCTAAATAACCCTATTCAATAAGAAAGACATCTTAGGATTAATTATGATGGATTACTATCACATAATACATATTCATTTATTTCTTTCCATCATGTATATCAAGCATATGAATAATCCTAAGCATAGCTATACATGCAATGTAAATCTTAACACACTTTGATGATGAATGAAAATAAGTGTATTTGGAAATTTAAATATTTTATTTGTTGATTGAATTATGAATGCATGTCTTTATTATGTAGAAAGAGGATTTTTCATCCATTAGCTAAATACACATCACATGTATAAAAGTTTTAAGTGAGTACGTCATTATTTTCTACACTAGAGGTAAGGTACAAGACCTACTTAGGGATACTTAAAGCCTCATAGCCCTGGGATGTCCAGACTGATATACCACTTTTCTTAGATACATGTTAATGTATGAATAACTATAAGGATAAGAAAATTCATGCAAAATTTATGTTTTACTTATTTGATTTTTTATTCTTATTCATTAGCCACATCATACGTGCATATGTATAAGAGTTTTAGGTGAGTACGACACCATTATTTTCTACACCAGGGGCATAAGGTACAAGACTTACTTAGGGCTACATAAAGCCTCACAGCCCCTGGATGTGACTAATATACCACTTCTCTCAAATACATATGAATATATAAAAAGAACCAAATGGATAGAGAATCTTGCAAGAAATTATGTTTGATTTGGTTGTATGATTTACATGTATAACATGAAATTATTCCTAAGTCTTAACATGAAGATGCCTATGAATAAATTTAGGCAAGTGTTGTGTTCTTTTCAAATGAACTATACACTTGCAAGTCCTATGTGAATCCATGTTAGGGTAGGGAAAGTGTACTTCACATTACACATCTTATATTATCATCACATGCAAATTTATAAGTATTTGTAATTAGCATTACTTCATTTATAATAATTTATTTATAAGTTTTGAAAATAATTTTTGGTTTAATAGTGATAATAGACACTCATATTCTTAATTTAAGTCAACACATGTAATTTGACATAAAAGAAAATATTTTATTTAATTAATTTTTAAAAGAAATGAATGCATGATTTCATTTGACAAACAATATTTAGCATGATTGGAAACAAATAAAGGAATGTAAACACATGATTTCATTCACCCCAATTAATTTCTAAGGACAATCATATTAAATAAGGCTATTTAAAATGAACTAGAATTCTTTAAAGGCATTTTTATCATTGAATTTAATTTGATTTAGGAAATAGGAGAGAGGTTTGTTAATCCTAACTCATTTACCCAGTGTGAATTAGTTTGGTTTAAAGAAGAGTATTTAAATTGATTTCATGTTTTGATTAGGTTAAGATATGAATTAAATGAATTAATTATCCATTACTTATATAACCTTAAGTTAATTAACTAATTAATAATAAGCCAATATGATAACCACATGAAAAGTAAATTTGCAATGCTCCTAAGAAATGAAAGGGACCTAATGCAATTGACTTATGATTAATAGTTAATTAAGCAGGGATCTCACTTAATTACTTTTATGATTTTCTTACACATGTGAGCCAATCATAATTTCATTATCTCTCACCTTGGGTTATTGAACACCCAAGAAGCTACCCAAGATCAATTAAGTGATGCAGAGAAACACTCAGATGATGATGCAGAGAAATGCTCACCTTGGGTTATCGCTCAGATGATGATGCAGATGATGTAGAAATCGCCGCGGTGCCAACACTAATTCTTCCTATCAATCATCAAACAATCAACACTACGCCCATCAATCCACCAATTGAGTAAGCACCACAAATATCTAGAGCACAGAGTGCTCCTGATGGTAGAAATGAAGTCAATCAATTGACTGCTCAACCTACCCTCACCCGTCCGATCAATGGCAATGCAACTCTTGAAACTATTATAAGTGAAAAGATTAAAGTTATCTGGTTCTAAACGGTAGAAATTAGTGAACGAGGTCACCCTACCTAAGAATATGACCGTGTGTTATCTTAAAGGTTACTTGATGTCAAAATTCCACTTATTTGATATCACATAGAGGTACTAGCAATTTAAAGTAATTTGTGGTAGGGCAATGACACCTTGTTATTTGCCGGTTCATTAGCGACTTAACTTCAACTTCTTTCAATGGTACCCAATTGTTGAACATCGGTTAAGATATTCACCGAGTTGGAGGCAATGTTCATCAAGAGGTTTTCCACAATCGAAGACTACTATAAGCTTGCCTTGGAGAAGAGAAAGAAGAAATAGTCTCTAAATACATAACTTCAGCAACATGAGCATGAAGTGTGAGCAATAGTTCGAAGAGGAACATGCAATTCAACTGCTAATGGGTAACATTGATGATAAAATGACACCCTATTTATGCTTGGCTTCACACCTTCCAAGAACTACTTGATCGGTGTCAAAATTTGAAAAGTCAACCTTTCCAAGTTTGAAAGCTATTCAATTAAAGAAAAGGACACTTTAATCAAGGAGAAGTGAATCTCACACTACTTCATATGATTGAATAGGAAGCAAGCAACCTATAATGTAGATAAGGAAATAACCTATTGATGGAGGTGGGCATTCTTTCTTTTGATGAGATTGAGAGAATGTGGGTATTGAGGTGAAGGAAGAAGATATATTGGATAACCCACCAACGATTGCCAAGGTTTGGCCACCAAGCTCTCAAACCACAAGAATAAATCAAAAATTTGTAATTTCCAAAAGATCTCCTTCATTCTAATAAGAGGGGCTATTTATAGCCATTACAAGCATCTTTCAAAAGAAAAGAATTCAAAATATGGAGGGAAGGGATGGTGGCCACATTAATGTGAAGCATTAAATTGCCTCTTTATTTTACGCTATCCACTCATTTCACATGCTATTATTTTATGTGGATTCAACCACCTCACATGTCATGCTTTGAATTTTAAATGCAAAATTTTCAAACATGGAGTTTCTAGAAGAAAATTAAAAATTACATAAATAAAAAAGATGAAATCATAAAATGGGCCTTAGTGCTAATGGGCTAAGTCTTCTTCTTTGAATTTTCTTGCTTTAGCTTGAGATCTTGTAAATGGGCCTTGAGCTGTAATTTGTTGATCCTCATAATGTTCTACATCAACTCCCCTGGGTTCAATTGAATTCTGCTCCATAGAGTTGAAATCTAAGAAGTCTTTTACTAATTGTGGGGCTAAAGTCTCCAAATCTACGAGTCAAATGTGTCTTCGTGGTGGCTTATTCTTCCAATGAACTAGAAAATGATGTTCAGAAGCTGGATTAATGGGTGCTTCCTCGGTGATAATATAGTCAACTTCAAAGGAAGAGGGCTTCTACAAGTACGATACTATATCTCCTGCTAAAGAGTTAAACTGAACAAGTGGAGGTTTTCTAATTCCTTCATATGATAAAATATCTTCAATATTAATAACTGGATGAATGAACATATCAGCAGGAAAATCAAGGTGATAAGCATTAGTTCCAATTTTCTTGAGAATTTTAAATGGACCACAAGCTCGTGCATGTAATTTCTTATATCTAGTAGTTTGATAACGCTTTGAATGCAAATCAATACATAATCACCTTCTTTATATTCTTTCATCGAACAATTATGATTTTTCTTAGAAGCACAATTATCATTACTTATAGTAATTTGCTTTCTTATATCTTCATGGAGGCTTTGAAAATCTTTAGTAAATGAGAATGTCTCATACATGAGATGATAGGTTTTCTACATCTATTCATTGTGGTTTTGACCATACTATCTCAAATGGTGATTTTTTTTGTAGTTCTAGATATAGTACTATTATAGGCAAATTCAGAGGTTGGTAAATGTAAATCCCAATTTCCTAAACTTTACCTACCAAACATCTAAGCAAATTTCCTACTGGTATGATTAACTACTTTAGTTTGTCCATCAATTTGTGGGTGAAAGGCGTGAAGAGAATTTTAATTTACCTAATAATTTCCATAATGTTTTCCAAAAATATGAGACAAACTTAACATCTCTTAGAAATAATGGTTAAAGGGAGACCATGGAGTCACTATTTCCTTAAAAAATAATTTGGCTATATAAGAAGCATCATTTTGTTTTGAACAAGGTAAGAAATGAGCCATTTTGAGAACCTATCCACTACAACAAAAATACTATCATGTACTTTGTCTAGGTAATCCTAGAATAAAATCCATTGATAGTCTTCCCAAGGCCTATAAGGAACGTAAGCAGTGTATTGTCCGGACCTTTGTTTGTGCAGTTTTACAAATTAAACATTGAGCCACTAATTTTGAACATCTCATTTTAATGAAGGCCAATAAAATCTATTTTCTAATAAACATATGGTCTTATCCTTTCCAAAATGACCCCCCAGATGTAGCTGTGATAAGGAATTCTCAGAGAATATCGAGGAATGCATAATTGTTTTCCTTTATATAAATATCCATTTATTATCAAGAATGTCCCTTGTAAAGTTATTGGTTTATCTAGGTGTTCAAGATAATTTAGGTGAAAGTCAGGGCACACAATATAATCATCTTAAATTCTATCAAATCTTGGGATTCTCAATTCTAAAGAGGAAATCATTAGGTTTATCTTGGATAAAGCATCAGCAGGCTTATTCTCAATTCTAGGCTTATGGTTTAGAACAAAAGAGTAGTCTTGTAAAAATTCAACCCATTTTGCATGCCTATGACTTAATTTTCGTTGAGTATTAATGAATTTTAAGGCATGGTGATTATTAAGTATAAATTCTCTATGTAAGAGATAGTGTCAATGCCTTAAGGATTGAATTACAACATAAAACTATCTATAAATGAATATCATTGTTTAGCTTCATTTAACTTTTCACTAAAGAATGCTATAGGATGATTCTCTTGACTTAAAATTCCACCTATCCCAATTCCAGCATCACATGTCACTTCAAAGGCTTTAGAAAATCGTGAAGCCTATGGATTGGTGCAGTGATAAGAACTTTAATTTGCTCTAAGGCCTTTTGTGCATTAGAAGTCCAACAAAATTTATCTAACTTTAGTATATCAGTTATTGGAGCAAAAATGGTGCTAAAATTCTTAATAAATCTCTGATAAAAATTGGATAAACCATGGAAGCTTCTAACTTCAGTAAAACTTTTAGGTGGTGGCCAATCTAAGATTGCTTTCACTTTAGCAGGATCAGGTTTAAGCCCAAGGTGGTGGATATAATAAAGCTAAAAGATTACATTGCAAAACCTTTTAAATTAATGTATAATTTCTCTTATCTAAGTAGTTCAAAACTTTTTTAGGTGTTGTAGATGTTCATTTTCACTTGGACTAAAATCAATATCATCAAAATACACCACCAAAATTTACCTATATATGGTTTAAGAACAATATTCATTAATCTCATAAATGTGCTAGAGCATTTGAAAGTCCAAAGGGCATGACAAGCCATTCATAAAGTCCATCTGGGTCTTAAAAAGCCACTCATTTCTTGATCTAATCAATTTGATGATATCCACTTTTTAGATCAATCTTTGAAAAAATTGCTCGAGATTAAATCTAACATATCATCTAATCGGGAATAGAAACCTATATTTGATAGTAATTTTATTTATTGCTCGACTATCAACACACATTCTATGTTCCATCTTTCTTTGGAGTTAATATAAGGGGCAGGGCTAAGACTCTCTTGAATAAAACCCTTTCTTAATAATTCCTCAACTTGTCTTTTCAACATGACATGAGTAGGGTTCATCCTATAATGTGGAAGATTAGAAGTTGAGAACCGGGTAAGAACTTAATAGCATATTGAATGTCTCTTAGAGGAGGTAGATCATTAGGAAGCTCATCAGGTGCAATATCATTAAAATCAGAAAGAAAAGAAGAGACCACAACAAGTATGTGAGTCTCATTAGAGTATGGTATGACTTCTTTTACATGTAATATGTGAAGAAGAAATGGATCAAAAAATTCTTTTCGTAAAGTGCCAAAACCTATTATTTCTATCTTTGGGGTCAAAGGAGAAAGAGTAGGTGTTTTAAAGTAAGGATCAGAAGTGATAGCGTTAGGCCTAATAGTATGATTTTCTATGATAATTAATTGAAGTTTGACATTTTTCTTCAATAGAGGCTTAGGTTGCAAGTCAGAAGTTGTTTTGTGTGGTGTTATGGAGGGTGTTTTTTTTACTGGCTTTATTGGTAGGAGTTTAATAGTTTTATTATTATGTTTAAAAATATAAGTATTTTCCCTACCATAGTGAATAACATTTATATCATATAGCCAAGATCATCCTAAGAGAATATGAGCAATGTCCATAGGGAGAACATTACACCAAATTTGATCCCTATAGCTTCCTATTTTAATAGGAACTAAACACCATTGGTGATGGGAAGAGATATGATTTACCCAACTAACATGAAATGGTTCGGTGAGGTTCGATTTTAGGTTGGCTCGAGTTAAGGTATGTGTTGAAATGACATTCATACCTCATATCTATAATCACTCTTTTCATTACACAAAACATACATGCTAAAAATGTTCTTTCTCCTCCAATCTTTTGCCTCATTTTTTATTATAGTAAAACATCTCATCACATTAACATGGGGTCATCAGTTAATTCCAATTCTTCATCAGATAATGGGGTGTAATCATAAACTTCTTCTAGATTATCATCTATTGGATTTTCAACTTCTTCTAAAAATAAGATTAGAGCTTTACCTTGATTTTGCATATGACCTTATTTATGAGATTTAAAACATATTACTTCTCTAATGTTCTTAGAGCTCCCTTCAATTGAAGTTTTAGGCAAAGGGATGAGCCATTTGGATGGGTCGGTCTAACAAATCTATGAGATGAAATGGAAGGTACTTGACTTTTAATTTTAGAGAGGATTTCTTTTGTTGTTCAACCAATAATGCATAATAAAATGCTTCCTCTAAAGATTGTGAGTCAAATAATTCAACTTCATTTCTAATGTCAGCCCTAAGTCTAATAACAAATTTATTGGCTAATTGCCAATCATTATCAGCACAATCAGTTCTAGAAACTAGATCTTCAAAAGTGTTCAAGTATTCAGTTACAAGATAATTACCTTATCTCAAAGTTAATAATTGACTATGTAGCTTCTTATCATGATGCCTAGGATAGTACTTTGCTCTTAACTTTTCTTTCATTTCTATCCAAGTGAGGTTTGTCCTTCCTAATCTTTGTTCTTTAGCTAAAGTATTTGTCCAATAAATTTTAGCATGCCCTATCAATTTCATTTTAGCAAAAGTAACCCTTTGGTAATCATCCATTTTATACCAATCAAGAAGTCATCCATTTTAACTAATCAATCGAGAAATTTATTTGGATCATGTATACCATCATAAGTTGGGATTCTACTTTAACTCCGATGGATCATTAGAGTCTTCTATAGTCTTAAAATAATTTTCTCCCCTTCCACCATTTCTAGTAATTGATTGTCTTCTAAGTGGTTGATTTTCTCTATGATTTGGATATGAATCTTCTTCATCGATCCCTATTGGCACAGTCTGATTAGGTATTGGAGGAGGAGTTGGTACTCTATTATTTTGTAGATCCACTAAAAGAGTTTGCATTTGTTGTTTAAGTTCTTGCATTTGATTCTTACTTTCTTCTAATATTTATTGAGTTTTTAATTCATTGTCTTGGATCCTAAGATCTAAGGCATCAACTAATCTAGTCAAATTTTCAACATCTTGAGAGATAGCTTTGGTGCCATGAGATTTTTTTAAGGAAGAAAAAAAAGATATTTGAAAAGGGACCAATGAAAAAAATAAAAAATAAAAATAAGTATAATATAATTGTGCAATCAAAGCAAAATTTTAAGCTAAGAGAACTTCCAGTGAGGGAGGGTACAAGACCACTTAAATCCCAAGCTCTCTCCTTAGGTTTAGGTCTTTTGACAAAGTTCTATTTATCTTCCAAAATCACTTAGTTTAACACACTTATATTATTATACATGCATATTATATATATATATATATATATATATATATATATATATATATATATATATATATATATATATATATATATATAATATAATGAAATAAAATACTCAAATTTATCAAGCCTATTTTTTCTTTTTAAAAAAGCAAGTTATCATAAGTTAATCAAAGAAACTTCTAAAATTAACCATAAACAATAACAAAGATAATAAAGCAAGTAATTAGATTTTGATTTGCACTAATGGCTATAGGTTGCTTTAGGTGATGAACTACCTCACCAAGGTACTCTTAATTTTTTTCTTTTTTTTTTTGAAGGGATGGGGTGCCGCTCACACAATTGGAAAATGGCTAAAATATATAATGGAGCTTACTAATTGAAATTTTATGCTATCACCATAAACTTGCAACATATATCTTTCCAAGCTACTAATATGCTTTTAAACTATCACATAAAAGAAAATTAATTAACCTCACAAGTCCAAGAAAACTCACAAGTTTGAAGACAAGTCCAACACTTGAGTTGCTCCCTTTGTTGAAAACTTTTGACCAAATTTGCTCCTTCTAGGCTTATCAAACCAATTTGATGGAGGTGGGCATTCTTTCTTTTGATGAAATTGAGAGAACATGGGTATTGAGGAGAAGGAAGAAGATATATAACTCCACCAAGGATCAAGTTTGGCCACCAAGCTCTCAAACCACAAGAATAACTCAAAAATTTGTAATTGTCAAAAGATCTCCTTCATTCTAATAAGAGGGGCTATTTATAGCCATTACAAGCATCTTTTGAAAGAAAAGAATTCAAAACATGGAGGGAAAGGTGGGTGTCCACATTAATGTGAAGCATTAAATTGCCTCTTTATTTTATGCCATCCACCCATTTCACATGCTATTATTTTATGTGGATTCAACCACCTCATATGTCATGCTTTGAATTTTAAATGCAAAATTTCAAACGCTGAAGTTTCTAGAAGAAAATTAAAAATTACATAAATAAAAGATGAATCATAAAATGGGCCTTAGCAGGCTAATGGCTAAGTCTTCTTCTTTCTTGAATTTTCTTAAGCTTTAGCTTAAGATCTTATAAATGGGCCTTGAGCTCTAATTTGTTGATCCTCATGATGTTCTACATCACCTATCTATTTTAAAGAAAAGTAAAATAACCCTTAAATTCTCAACCAAAATTAGTTCTCGAGGGCAATGATAAACCCAAAACTTCTCGTAATGGTGAGCCCAAGCTGTCAAGAGATGATGATTGAATGCATCCATCTCTTAATGAGAAAATGAATAAAGAATACTCTTTCAAATGAGAAAATGTAGCTAAACTATTTTGACAAGCACTCAAGGAAGGGTTAGAGTTGCCCGAATGTAAAAGACCAGAAGAGTCAAGATGAACTAGCAACCCAAATTACTGTCCATATCATCGGGTAGTTAGCACCCTATAAACATTGTTATGTAATCAAAGATTAGCTAGAAAGAAAGCAGAAGAGTGAATTTACTTTATCCAATAATATTCTCTGCCAACAAGAGAATCTACAAGGGTGGTTATGTCCTCTTCCGTGACCCTGCAAAAAAATAAAGCAAAAGAAAAGATAGTTGAGAATGATAAATGGTAGACTGCGATCTCAAAGAAAACTATGAAGATGCTGAAAGAGTTAGAAGGCATTCTTGGTGTCAAGTGGAGATCACCGTTTGAGCCAGTACTATAACTGAAGGCAGGGTCCACATCAAAAGGTTCTGCTCTTCAAAGGCAGTCCAAGGTGATTGACACCTCTCGATCTGGGAAATAGTTTATTCGTAGTTTGCTAAAACTCCTGAAAGACCAGCCAAACAAAACAAAGCCAAGAAGAAATCCACTACCCAAAAGTTTATTAATAATCTTGAAGAATATCAACAACCATTAAAACAACCAATTAAGCTAGCTGATTTCATGTCAAAACTCCAAATCATCGAAACAAATGATGAAGGAGATGATGACGAAGAATCCCTTCTTGGAGAAGTCTGTCAGGTTATCTTAGTGTTCTTAGATACTCCCCGACAAAGTTGACTTCTTCAAGATAATTCAAGAAGAGGAACCACCAATGATGTGGCATTCATGTCTTGCCTAATGGTGAAACAAACAGATGATAACTCAGAAGAAGACTTGTGCTTTCCGGATGAAGGTGAGTCAGAGCCTTCAATGTCACCATTGATGAAGGGTATAAAATTAGACAGTGATTCTGAAGTCTTTATCCAATCTTATGGCATAAATGGTGATTCTGAAGGGGAGATTTCTTCAAGAATATGAGCCAGATAGAGTATCCACAGTGCAATTAAGAAGTGGCAAGTTATTTCCATCACAAAAGAAACACCAAATAAAAGGACATAAATATAGAAGTTAATGAAAATATCATTTATAAGGATTGAAGAAGTATAATATGAATAATGGAACCAATTACAACATTCTACCGCACTTTAGGAAGATCCATTGAGTGTGTATGAAGCCCTCTTGATGGCGTAGGATCTCTGTGAAATCTTAACTCAGGCTCTTAAGAATCTAGAGAAATATAAAGCGTACTTCGCCGAGCGGTGTATGACTGAAGTATTACAATCTCAAGACCTTCCAACGATCACCTTCTTTGAGGAAGATCTTATGCTAACATCGAACATAATGTACTATTTATCTCTGAGCGATGGTGTCATAGTCAATCGAATTCTAATTGATCCAGGTTCATCTGTCAATCTCATGAGTCTGCGAGCATTGAAAGGATTGTCTCTCAACATCTAGTAAGAGACAAATTGATGATCCACGGCTTTATTGAAAAATGGAAAAAAAATTGGATCTTTTATCTTGCCGCTAAGATTCAAAGAACTTTACACAGAAGTCAAATTTCATGTCATTGATACTGACAGTTCGTTCAGGGCCTTGTTGGATTGTCCTTGGCTACATGAGTACGGAATAGTCCCGTCTACTTTGTACCAATGCATGAAATACATAAAATATGAGAAAAAACATAGAATTCCTGGCAATCTTCAGCCATTCGCAGTCCATGTAGCTAAAATCTATGAAGACGTGAAATACATCTTACAAAAGTTGGACGGGGATAAGCCTAACATTCTAGAATATGTTCGCACAAAGTAATCCCTGAATTCATAAAGTAGTATTTTTAGCTCTTCAACTTTTTCATCAGGTAGAAGGGCACTAACAAAAGTTGGACGGGGATCATCCTCAGCTCCGAGATATATTTCTTTAAGTTCATCCATAGTAGCTGCTTGTCCACCATCTTCGAGTTCTTCAAGTGCAGGCATGGCTTATACTTCTTCATCATTTGTAAGAAGAATTTCATCTAGATCATCTTCTTCGTCACTATTAATTTTGATCTCATCTTCTATTATATTATAACAAACTTTATTTTGATGAGATTTATGGATGAACCCAAGACATTTAGTGATAAACTTATCACTTCTTTGTGATGCGTGGGAACTTCTTTGGCTCCACATTTTGTTAAATATTTGAGTTCTATATTTTGTAGTTCTAATCTGAATTTCAAGCTTATGCATCATTCTTCGCAATTTGTATGGATAGTATATTGGTATTCTTGTTGGCACTATCTCATCAGAATTTTCATATTGAGTAGGATGATCAAAATTGCGAGGTTGAGACTCTTCAGATTTGTAAAATAGAGTTCCTATTCTACCACTCTCAATGGAGACACATAGAATGCTATCAATTCTTCAATGTTATGAACCTCAAGTGGAGTGATTTCTTTGAAGTACTTCTTAGGGATGGGCATAATTTTGAAGGAGTCCTCTAACACTACCAAATGAGATATCCTTCTTGATGCGACCATCTGAACTCTATTTCCATAAGTAGATTCAAAGTCATAGTCTGAATCATAATCATTTATTTCATACTTTATCTTTCTTGAAAGTTTATTAGTTTCCTTAGGTTTAACAGGAATATTTTCTTCTTCATGTGTGTCACTTCCCAAATGAGGAATTGATCTTCTTGATTTTGGTATGAAGTCAAGTGCTTTAGGGAAAGTCAGCACGGTCTTCTTTCTTCCTCTTTGCTTCTACGCTTTCACCTTGTGAAATTGCTTTTTAATTCCTGAAGTGGATGCTACCACTTCAAGAGACTCTATTGGCTTAGGCTCTTTAGGGATGAAATATTTTGCATCTTCATAAATCTTTGCTACATGGATAGAGAATGGTTATACTTTGCTAGGAATTCTAAACTCTTCCCCTTTTAGGTACTTCATGCTCATAGTTGATGGGTCCATGTCATACTCATGCAGCCTGGCGAGAGCTCTAAAATGTATGATTCGATGAAACTTAGCTTATGTATATAAATCCTAAAACTTAAGTAGGAGAATAAAAGAACCCAGGGTTTTCTGCCCTTTCTCATTGAAACTATGAACCATCAACTTATCTCTCCTAAGATGTTGGATATCAAGTGATAATCCTAATAATACTTTTAGACTCATAAGATTGATATAAGAACCTAGATCAATCAATATTGATCAAGATGCCATCTCTCCACGGTAACATATAGGGCGGTTGTGATCTATTGTTCCCAACATAAGATCTTCTTTAGAAAAATATGATTACAAGAGATCTTGAGTTTGCAATGATTTAGTCATATATTTTTTGACAAAGTAAGCTTCTTAATTCTCAGAATCTTTTAGATCATGTATCAAAGTTTTCGGAGGTCTTTTGACATTAAGAGAGCCTCGTACACACTTAATTATATAGGGATCTTTCTCATATGTGATAGAATACTATAATCTATCTTTTCGCTTGATTTAGGCATTAGTTTAGGATTTTTAAGAATGATATCTTCGTTGACTTCAATTTATTTGCCTCTGTCTTTATTTGCATTTCTCTTTTTTGATGATGGTGGTAAAACTTTATCACTTCTCCACTGAACTTGAATCACCTTGTCTTGCTCGGATTATTCTGAATATGTAGTTTCTTCAAATTCACTTCTTATTCTAGATGATTAACCAAAAAGGGCTATACTCATTTTCAACTTCATACATTTTATATGTGATGATATCGATGAGTCTGACTCTTCATCGGGAAAACATAAATCTTCATTTGAACTGTTATCCTTTTGTTGAGTCATTAAATAAAATTCAGATGTTAACTCCTCAAGCTCTTCTTACTTTCCTAATAAAATTTTGATGGGTTGGGTAGTCTTCCCCTTATCATTTTAGACGATGTTGAAGAACATCTGATATCATATAAATGATTCGGCATGTCTCTGCTAGATGAGATTCACCATTATCTTCTTCATCCAATTTAACAATAAAAAATTTAAGCATAAGTCTGCAAATTTAAATGGTTGTCTTGTTGGCTGGTGATACTCCTGTAAATTATAAATAATCTTTTGAGTTACAGTATTCTTCTTGCACTTCTTTTTCTTAGCCAACTTCTTTGATTTATGAGGCCTACATTTAGTAGACTGTTCCTCGTGTTGTGATGAAGTTGCCTTATCAAAATGCCACAAAGAAGCCTAAATACTTGGTTTAGCCATCTCTTTTAAATCCAATATAGGTTCAAATGGTTATTTCCATTTAACACTAGGGATGTATTTTAGATGCTTCAGCATTTCACGATCTTCTTAGAGACTATTGTTTCTCATTCTTTAATCTGAGCTGATTTTTCTTTCTTTGTATCTTTAATGGATGATGCGGAAGAGTACATAATCATCCTTGTAGACTCTCTTTTCAAGTTGACTAGAACACTATCGGATAATGTAAATTCACCTCACCGATACTTCTTTTCTAGCCAATCTTTGAAGACATAACAATCTTCGATAGGATGACTGATCATCCAATGATAGGGATAGTAATTTGGATTATTGACCTCATTTTTAGGATGAGCTCTCAACCCCTCCTTCTTAGACATATGACTTCTCTTAGACTCTAGGAGTTCCTTAGTCTTAAGATACATCTAGTGATTAGGTGGACACTCAACATAGCCCTAGAGGTAGAAGGGTTAGCCATAGGAATAGATCATGTTTTAGGGGGTGTTAGGAAAATTTACCTACCCTTAGCTTGAACCATTCCTCACCTACTTTTTTTCAAGTCAAATTCCATATCAATCCTAATTGATTTTTTTAAACTCTAAATCAATCTTATTTGATTTTCTCCAAACTCAAATCAATGTCATACGATTGAAATCCATGATTAAATCCCAAGTTGAAATTCTAATTCAAAATCATTTACTAAGTCCTTAATTCCCTCTTAAGGACTTAGCCTAAATCATCTTCAAATCAATTCAAATTCATGAAATTTTCTCATAAATCATTTATATTCACATATATAAATGAAATATAAATTCAAATCAGTTAAACTAAACTCAAAAATCAAATCCAAACTTCAAATATTTCCTAAGTCCTTTAAATTTCCTCTTAAGGACTTAACCTAAGTCATGATGAAATCACTTCAAATCTTTGAAATTTTTTCATTTATATTCACAAATATAAATGAAATAAAAATTCAAACAACCATAACCAATTCCAAAATTCAAACTCAAATTCAATCAAAATCCAACCTAAGCCTTTCAAGTTAAATTCTTGAACTTAGCCAAATCACTTCAAATTAAGCCAAACTCTTGATTTTTCTTCATGATTTAATCAATCTTACAATCATGAATCCAAATATAAATACAAAGTTCAATCACTTAACCAAAAATCAATTCAAAAATCAAGCCAAAATCCATTTCATGTTCACTCTTTGAACTTAAAATTGTCAAATGAATCAAAACCCGTTTGACTTCAAACCACTTACAAATGGATTTATATTTCAATCATAAGTCAATATACAAGTTCAATTAAACTCAAATCAAGCTTTGACCAAACCATTTGACCTATTTAGGCTCACTTGACCTAAAGTGACCTAAAGTACCCTTATGAGCCAAATTCTAATCCTAACTGGATTGAATCAAACTCACCTAAGCCTCATCATGATCAACTATCATCATTGGATGATCAAATTGGTTGACAAGTCACACTTAGCCAAAATGAAACCCAACATAGCCAAAATCTACCATATGCCAAATTGTTTGAAACCATTGATCTAAGTTCATTCATGACCAATGTTTGAACTTGACCAAGTTAACATTTGAGCCTAACTTAGCCCAATTAGCAACTTGACCCAAGTTGACCCAACTTGACCTAAAAAGTCAAAATGTGTCAAAACTTGATCTAAGCCAAATTGATTGAAACCAATGGGTCAAGTTCATTCCAAATCACTTGTTGAACTCTACCAAAGCCTCAATTGGCCAACTAGACCTAACCTAGCCTAATTGACCTTGAACTTAACTTGACCTAAAAGGGTTATATTGAGCCAAATTCAGACTTAACCAAAATTGATTGGAAATAAAGATATCAATCCACTTCATATGACTAACCAAACCCAAACCTACCCATGATCTAGCTCAAATAGCTCAAATGTGTTAAATTAGTCAACTTGACCCATTTGACCTAAATGAAGTCATATGAACCAAATTCAAACCTAAACCAAATTGAATCAAACCAAAGCCACCAAAATATTTCAAATGGTTATATGAACTTGACCCAACCCTTGGTTTGACCCAATTTGACCAATTGGTCAACTTGACCCAAGTTGACCCATTTTGACCTAAATGGATCAACATGAGCCAAACCATACCAAATGAACTCCAAATCCAATGAAACTTGGCCAAACCTATTTCTCAACATTACCCAACATAATTTAAATTCAAAATCAACCAAATGACCATTTTACCCCTAGGCCATAGAGCAAATTTTGGCAAATTACACTTGGAATTTGGTCAAATCCTCTTCATACCTACTTGATACTCTCCTAATAGATCAAGTGAACACTAGGGAGGGTGGTGCACCCAACCCAATGGGTTTGGGTCAGCCCAACTTGACCCAATGGCCAAACCGATCACTCCACTTGAAATGGCCATATGGGAATCATGCATCCATTTGTTTTGAGCATATGGGAAGTTCATATTCCCACTCTCATAAATCAATTAACAACAATCCTAACACCAAACAACCCTTTCAATCTTGAAAATTGGATCAAAATGATAAGCCTGCTCACCTCCGATTGCCAAGGGGAGATATACTCCCCCTAATTCACTTCAATTCTAACTTCCCCTCTATCGATTGAAGCATAGAAACTTAGAGCAAGCCTTAGAGAGTATTCCCAAGCTTCTTAGAGAGGACTTGAAAACTCCATTTCTCAGTTTTCAGAGTTTGAAAATAAGGGAGGACCATTGAAAATCCAATTCACTCCATACTCAAAATTAGTGCAATTCCCTTTGCACACTCCATCAGTGAGCCTAATCGAGCTTGCCCAAGCTCTCTTCCAAGTTCTTGAAGCAAGTGGAGACCCAATTCGATCAAAGTTGAGCTGAATCTAAGAAGAAGGAGACCCATAGGAAGATCCACTCAACCTCAGACCATAAAACTTTCACTAAAGCTTCGTCTCAACCAGAAGAAACTTCTCCAAGGGAATCGAGCTTCGGTGATCACCTCCGGTGAGGTTAGCCATTTTTCGATCATTAAACTCAATGTGGTGTGGAGGTTTGTGAAAGAAATGTTAATGGCATAAGATCTTGACCGTTAGATGTGATCTAGGATTATGTTGATGGTGTGGGTTCAGTTTCATCCCAATCCGAGCTCAATCGAGCTCGGATCTAGGCCTAGATCATGGACGGTCTCCATGGCTCACAGGCATTTGCAAGGAAAGATCTTTGGCCGTCCATTCGCGCATTTTGGGCTGGACGACCGAGATTAAATCACGCTTTATATCCTATTTTATCCCCTCTGATCCATGACTTTAATCTTAACCGTCTGATCCTTGATCAAACGACTGAGGAGAAAGTGCATAGCGCCACCGCCACACGCTATGATGGGACATTTTAAATAACCAATGGGAAGGCCACGTGTAAAGTGCACACCGCATCAACCAATGCATGGTGCGCGTAGGGATTAAGAATTTAATTAGGATTTAAATAATTTTAATTAATGACCTAAACTTTTAAAATTCACATCTCAACCTAAAAAAATCAAAAAAATATGAAATAAATTACATTACAAAGATAATTGAATATAGCATATTCTGAAATTGATTTTAATTTATTTTGAATAGTTCTTTTCTCTAAATTTGGATTTCATTAGAAATGATAATTTGCTAATTATCCTTTAATTAATTTACTAATTATTCCCAAACTTCTTGTGTATATTTTGGGGGAAGACTTCTGCCTCCCATATTTTTTTTGGGATTTATTGGTGATTTAATTAGAGAAATTGCTAATTCATTTCTTAATTACTCCCATAATGTGATTAAGGTTAATTAAGAGTTTGATTAGTGGTTTAATACTTTCAATGAATAGGAGGTTTAGGGAATAGTTTTGGGGTATTTCCCCTAAGCTATTCCTCAAACCCCCCTTTTTCTTGCTTAATTCTCTCTTAATTAAAGGGTTAATTCACTAATTACCCTTTTAATTAATTTCTTAAATCTTAAAACTTTCTAGAACTCAATTAATCTACTTGGGATAGATGATTAAGTGTTCAAGTGCCTAAGTACAATCAAGGAAATTAAAATCTAACTCATATGTGTGAGGGGTGTTTTGGAATTACTTAAGTTAAACCGCTTAGCTTAATCATTATCATCAAATTAGGCCTTTTCTTCCTAGAGCATTGCAAATTTAAATGCCTTGTGAGATTTTATGTCATCTCATTGGCTCATAATTATTTGATTAACTATGAAGGTGGTGTGTGAGGGATAATTAACATGCTTAATTCATACCTTAACCTAATCAAAATATAAAATGAACCTAATCACCTAAAAATTGAACAAAATATCAAACACATGTGGGAATGGGTTAGAAACAGCAAACAACCCTCACATTTTCAAAATTAAATCAAACTCAAGATTAAATATAATCACATTAAATAAACTTTGATTTGCTTTAAGCTTTCTTATTTCATAAGATTATCTTTAGGAATTAATTAAGGTGAATGTGTTTGCATACTTTCATTACTTTAGTTCTTTCCCAATATGCTAAATATGTGTGTCATATGATTTCATGCATTCATGCTTTTCAAAAATCAAATTTAAAATAAAAATATTTCCTTTATGTCAAATTGCATATTTTGGCTAAAGTAATAATATGAGTGACTATTATCACTATTAAATCTAAATTATTTTCAAAATATATGAATCAATTATCAAAACTAAAAGTGTGCTACTTATATCTTACTTATAAGCTTGCATGTGAGTAAAGTATAAGGATGTGCTTAGTATAGTTTTCTCCCCTCTTTTGGTATAGTTTTGAATAGAATTTGGCAAAGTGTATAGTTCATTTAAAAGAACACAAAACTTGCCTAATTCTATTTCCTTTTCATTCCTATGACTATGACTTAACAACTACACTTACAAATATAAATTGCATAAACAAACTAAAATAAAACAAATATAAATTTTTGCATCTTTCTTTTCCATTCATTTCTTTTGTACACATGCTTGTATTTAAGGAAAGTGGTATATTAGTTTGGACAACCCCGGGGTTGCGAGGCTTTAAGTAGCCTTAAGTAGGTCATGAACTTTACACCACTGGTGCTAACAATAGCATCGTACTCACTTATGCCTTTCATACATTCATGTGTGCATGTGAAAACTGGATAAGAAATCCCTTTTCTACTTAATAAAAAGCTTGCATCATAAACATTCAAATTCTCTTAAGTAACTTACTTAGCATGCATCATAAAGTGTCGAACATTCCCATTTGCATGTGTAGATATGCTTAGGACTCATTCATATGCATGTTATACATGTTGTAAAAGAAATGAAGTGATGTATGTTTTATGAATTTTGTTCATTTTTCTTAATCTTAAAAAGCCTTTCTTTTTTAAATAGGTTTGTTTAGAGTTCATCTAAACTTGTGATTAATTAAAACACATAATAAAATATTCACTAAATAAAACTAAAAAATGAATCCATTTTAGAAATTACTTTAGGGAAGGAAAGAGAAGTTCTCTTCTCTTTCCCTCTCTTTACAACTTAGTAATTAATTGTAGTTGAACCAAATCAAAAATTAAAATAAAATTAACACAAACAACTAAACAACTTAAATGAAACCCTCCTCTAAGTTAAATACTTTGTACACTTAGAAAACTCTAACTTAAAACCAAAGCTAAGCATAGCACACAAATCTAAAAAGCAAACACATTAGGTTAAGTCACCACTTCTAGCTTTAGGTTAGGACGGTGTATGATTTGATGTTTATTTTTTTATTTTGTGATATAATGTTTTAGATATGTTAGGTGCATGTGGAAATGGTAGTAGTGATTTTAGTCTAACCATTATCTTCAGGGGATTATGCTCAAGTTGTAATAAATAAAAAAATATAAATACTTTTGCTATGCATTATACCCTAAGCATAATCTAATAGGCCAAGTAGACTTAGTCACCCATATGTGGGGTGATAAGTTTAATATACATGCTTGGGATTTGTATGATTTGTTTTAGCTAATCTTAATTTTGCAGGTGTTGGTTAGATTTCCATTTTTCTCTTTTCATGTAGTTTTGAAATTAGATTTTGGAATGATTATTATGGAGATTAGATGAACATTGGTCATAATATCTCATCTTATGTGCCATGTTAAGCCTTTGGAGCAACCATCTTCCAACCATCCAAAAGAAGGAACCAAAGAAGAAAAAAGAAAAGAAGGAGAAAGAAGAAATGAAGCTTGAAGACCCCCATAACAATTAGTTCCTTGCTTAATAGTATTTAATTCATTTGTAACTGGGTTTTATAAGGGTAGAGCTACCCAATTTATTTTGAGTTTGTGGTACCCAACCACAATGGTCTCTAATTCTTTTGATTAGCTTCATAAATTGATTGATGATTTGTTTAACTTGTGCATTAAGTGACATTCTTTTCCTAGTTTCGAATTGCGCAGCCTTTTACCACTTTTCAAATAATTTATCCACCCTTCTAAAGGAATATTCTTTGTTCATCTTTTCCTTAAGAGATGGTCTCGCTCATCATCTCTTGTTGCTTGTTTTAGATGCTCTCCACCACTTAGAAAAGCCCAAGGTTTATCATTTCCTCCCAATACCAATTTTGACAGTGGATTAGGATGAACGAGCTTCTTTCCCTGATCATCAATGTACATTGGTTGTTTTCTTTTATCTACATTATACATTACCCTCTTTTTACCATTTGAGCTATAGGAAGCGGAATGAGTTTCATTTCTTTTTAAGTCTAAAGATTTGTTTCTCTTTGATTTATCTGTATATATTTTAGACTTAGGGTGGTTCAACTTTTCAAATTTGGCCACCCTATCAAGCAAGTCTTGGAACATTGTAATTGACAACATACATAAAAATGGTGCCATTTTATCATCCATATTACTCATTAGAAATTTGATTGCATGTTCTTCTTCCAATTGTTCCTCACATTTCATACGTAGGTTATGCCAATGACTTATGAATTTTTTCACTGACTTATCTTTTCTCCTTTTTAGTAAGGCAAGGTTAACGATTGTTATTTTCTCAGTTGTATTGACAAACCTCTTCATGAATATTATCTCTAACTCAACAAATATTTTAACTGAATCATTCGATTTCGCATACCACTAAAAGCGAACAGTCGCTAACGAAGTGATGAAAAAGCAGCACATCATTCCCTTATGTGTTACCACAAGTAGCCTTAAATTGGGCTAGATGTTGCTTTGGATTACCAGGCCCACTGAAAATATTAAATTTTGGCATTGAGTAACCTTTCGGGTACAACACTTGATCATATTCAGCTGGGTAAGGGCAACCCTTACCCACCAACTTTTCAGCTTGCTCTGAAGCTATAGCTGCCTTTATCTTTTCATTAATTATAATTTCGAGCTGAGCAGCTGTTACCATTCCAAGTAGGCTAGCCATATTTTGAATTATCGTCAAAGGTAGTTGGTTAACTTCATTCCTCGCTTCATATGTACTATGTATTGTAAGAGCTTGAGGTACTAGAGTGTGGTATAGAAGTTGTATTATTAGCTACTTATTGATTAGCAGACAAAACATATGCTACATTTGATGTGATATTATTTTGCAACATATCCATCATGATATTCATTTGTACCATCATGTCATTCATCTTGGTACCAAGCTCTACAATTTTCTTATCTTTGACTTCCATTTGATACTGCATTTATCTTTGCTCTCTAGTTAGCGCCACAATGTCAACAAGTATAAGCTATTCTTCTTCCTCTATTTCTTATTGTTGCTCTGCTCCCTGTTCATCTTCATGGGAAAAACTTGACTGTTGTTCTCCTTGTGCATTTACAGGGATAATTATTCCTTAGGCCGAACGATGATGCTGATTATAAAAGTGTGTACCAGGCTGATCATTTTCTGGTTCAACTATATAAACAACTTCAACACCCATGATCTCTTTCTCATTTTGATCTTCTTCTTCTTCCTCTTCAGCAGAGATTGTAGATCCATCTTTTACTTGCTTCTATGAAGACTCTTCTTTATAAACATTGAATTTAGGTTCAGGTTCCCTGGATCCATGTTGTTGTTGAGCAGAAAGTTCATCTATATCTCTAACCATATAGTTGACTTCCACTTCCATAGTGTCCTCTTCATTTCCTTCTTTTTTCACATGAATTTTGATCCACGTTTCGTGGATCTTCGATGGAACAAACACTTCTTCTATTAAAGGACTGCGATCAAAGTCAACCTTCACTTATGGGGGTGAATCTAATTGATGATGGGATCCCCTAGAGGATTCTCCAAGGTGTCGACCATCATGTATTTTATCAATGATATCCTTTATTTTGGATATCCACTTATGATAAGTTATTTTTGAAATGGATTTTTGAATATATGCATCAGATGTCACACATATTTCTTTATTCAAAATTTCATCATGGGGTCTTAGCCTCCTTATCTACTTACCCTTTCGCTAGGACCTTTTGACAGCAGATTCTTGGACATGATCTAAGTGTCACGCTCTGATGCTCACCATGTGAAGCATACTTGGCTCGATGACTAGTTACCATAAGAAATGGAAACCTCCTTGGTGGGGTATTTCCAATCACTATAAGCCTCTGAAATTTTCTTTCATTACGCCTCTTTCCTTGGCTACTTTAAGAACTTTATGTATTCTAGAGGACAACTTTTCAGGCTGTCTCCTCTATGGGGTGGAGCTTGACGTTGTTGAGTCCAAAGAGACTGCTTCACCTCACCAGTAGAGCTATTCATTTTTAGCCATTTTAGATTATCAAACTTATTATGGGTAGGAATACGCTTCTGGCAGCAGTATTGTTTGTTCACTGTGTCATTCAAGTAGGATCACGAGGCCTCAACGATTTTTCATCTTCTCTGTCTTCTCATTAAATTGGTTCCTGATGAGGAAGCTTTATAATCATGCTTTCCAGGTACGAAAGTTCAATCGGCGAAGCAATTATACCATGAGGCATTAAATACACAGTTTGCCCACTAACGATTTTTTTCATCACAGGGACTTTAGATTGACCTAATCTTTTAAAAACTGAAGTTCTCTGTCTAGAGAACTCCTTAACAGCAGTTGGTTCTTGAACTGGTTGGCGAGCATGACTAGTAGGAGCTTTAGTAAACTGAGGCCTCCCGACATGACCTCGGATGAGTGTACCACGGGTGGGTACTTCAGGAGTTGCAGCTATAATAGTTGGGAAATTCAAGCTACCAAATTGAATGGTAGCTCCAACATCTCCTATGTTGATGATGGCATTAGATAAGTAGATGTTCGCACCACGCCTAGCTGAACAGTGAAAGGAGTGCTCTGTAGATCTATTCTACACAAGTAAAAGATTGGGATTAGTAATTAATAATTATTATTTCACCCCATACTTTCAAAATCTAGAGGTACTATAGAACAAAATAATAGAGTAATAAAGATATACTCTATAGAATAATTCATCCGACATAGAGCCTCATACATTAATAATTTGAATTTATTACACATTTAAGTCACCATTTTTTGTTTTGAATTTTCAAATATTTTATTTTACTATAAAGACATATATGACTACCAAAAGATGGAAAGAGAATCCATCCCAAGGGAGTCACTGTAAATATGTGCTCTAAAAAATTCACCACAATTCACAAATTGAAGAGAGTATTAATTTAAAGAGTCCGTGTAATTTTCAGAAGGTAGATGGAATAGTAGATAAAACACTACCAAGAGATTTCAACCTCATTTTGTAAGGACTTTATATCTAGTTCCAGGTTTCCTATAGGCGCATGCCCCTATAGTTAATTACCCCTCCTAATGGATGAGAGAGAACTTTCGATTTAGTCTAGTCATTAGATCGCTAAATGCGTAGCGTATAGTAGTAACATATGGAGTTTAAAATTTGAGATTATGAAATTCATCATTTTAACTTAAAGCAAATGGTTGGGAGAATGATGATCATCATATCCCATCCACCGGGTTGGGTCCTTAGTCTACTTATTCAAAGGAGGTGGTTGACCCAACCTGACCAAAGGATCCTTATTAGCAAAATATGGGTTTCGTCGTCCAAGAAATCCTTATAGACCTAGGGTGGTGTTTGTCTAAGGAGACAGACTTAAGTCTACCTTAGATGATAAGGGTTTTGCCTTATTATTCTATGATTCACAACTCAAAGGGAAAAGCTAAGCGGATGACTATGGTCGATATAATAGTTCCATTTGGCAACAATCACCCGATTAGAGTACTCTGGTCATAACTGCATCATATGTGGTAAACGAAACGAGCTTGAGCAACGTAACTCTTGTTCATGTTCTACTCATTTGAAATTTATTTTGTTCATATTCGTTATATATCGATCGAATCATGCTGTTCACTGCTTAACTAAAGCTAATGAGTCGAACACAAGCTGTTCGCGAACAACAAGCTTTTTTGACAGAGAGGGAGGATTCGAACCTAGGTCAATCATTTGCATAACAAAAATTTTAACCACTAAGCCATGCTAATATGTAAATGTTTGTATATATATAATATAATAAATAATATAAACATAATAATAATAAATAATAAATAATAATAAAATAATAATAATAGTAATAATAATAATAATAGTAATAAATAAAAATAATAGTAATACAATAATAATAATAATAGTAATAAATAATAATAATATAATATAATATAATATAATATTTTTTTATTTAAAGAAATCGAATCGAACACAACAAATGATTGTTTGGTTTATATATCGAGCTTGAAATTTTGTTCGTTTGGGTAACTAACGATAACACCAGCTACATAACCAGTGAAGAGTCGCTCACCTAACAACGAGTTTTTTTTGACACAGCCTACTACCAGCCACTGGTTAGAGGACATGGCTACGCCACGATGAGATTGAGAGTGAACATAGTCAAACACTTGATTTGACTTTGGCTACTTTGTGAGCTAGAGTTTTCTTAATTTGTCACATCCAATAAATAGTTTGGGAAGGTGGATTGAATAGAGTTTGCTTTAAGTATTTAAGAATTGTATTTCATTTAACCATTAATAGCTTAGTGATTTATCCAATTTTATATTTATATGGAGACTTGATTTTGATTAACTCAATTTGAGCTTCCAAGCACATTTTGATGGTAAGTATCCCCTCCGGTTGAAATCTTCATTTAACACAGTCATCATCGGGGTTTATGAGTTTACTTGATCTTACCGACTCTATTAGTTCAATAATTAAGGATCACATTTACTATCACATAACAGAATTAGCTTCTCAGATATTTTAATAAGTTAAAATTCTTGTAATAATTGGATTTTTAGATTTTGTTAACCCGAACCCAGTCCTAAGACCAAACCGAATCAACCTCAAAGATCCTCAGACACTAAGTTTGAGCATTCAACGTAATGTCGGGGCCCATGCGAGTGTATTTAATCATGCTTGCATAATTTTAAAACATTGAATTTGAGTTTTAATCATACTTCATAATATGTGCGAGGGTTCAATTGAAGCCTAAATTAACGTCTTATGCTCGATTGTATGATGTGTTTCAAATACGGTGGCATTTGAGGGCATTGTAAATTGATCTAATATCTTATTAGATCCCTTGGATTAATATTGAATTGCTTTGTTTTATTCCAAGTTGATTAGTCTTTGAATATTCAATAGACTCTCGCTTATGAAAATTCTCAAATTCATCACCAACTATACTCAATTTCTCCTTGATCTAATTCAAGTATTTAATAAGACGAAGAATATGCTTCAAATATTTTCCAAAAATTCATTGATTATGCTTATTAGCAATCGTTCGATCTCATGGAAAATTTCTTATGAATTCTTTGATTTTTTTCAATTTATTTGGGTATATTTGAAGAGCATATATTAATTCCAAGAGGCTCTCTTATGCTTTGATTTGATGTCAAATTGAGATTCTTACTTCATTTGATATCAGACTTAATTTTCAATTGTTCGCCATTTTACACATTCATATTGATTACTCATTTGTGAATTTAATACTTTGAATATTAAAAGAGAAACTCTATTCATATACAAAGACATCAACTCTAATATAGATTTATCCTTAACTCAACATCAGGCTTCATATTTATTT
Source organism: Cymbidium sinense (assembly GCA_021442155.1). NCBI lineage: Eukaryota > Viridiplantae > Streptophyta > Magnoliopsida > Asparagales > Orchidaceae > Cymbidium > Cymbidium sinense. The sequence continues at coordinate 72,210,817 of CM038218.1, read as the reverse complement.
AATAACTAAAGTTCAAGTTCATCCTAAGTCCATTGTGGATTTAGTATTTGACTCCCCACATTTTAATTAAAGCTTATTTAGTTTTGAGGAATTTGAAAGAATACGAACCCACTTTTCCATGGAAATTACATTTATTATTTTGCTTCAATTTAAGCTATAGAAAATTACAATTAAAGCCTGTGAGTTTAGTATTATCTATCAAACCCCGTCACTGCACTTAATCATTAAACTTAAATAAGGATGGGTCCCACATTGGCTCTTTTCATTTCTATAAATAAGGCTAAGGGAGGGCCTTCCATTTGATATAGTTTGCTTGAGAGGTTGGAGTATTTTGGAGTTTTTGAGAGGGGAGAAAGATTTGATTACATTTCAAGTAAGTGTTTTATTCCTTCAAAGTTTCTTTAAGTATTCCCTGTCTATTTTCTTTGATTTAGTGTTTATCATTGTATTTACTATGCATCTCTTATTTAATTTTAAATTTAGATGATTTCCATTTCAATTTGCTTAAGTCCAAAATTTTAGTTAAAATTTCACATCATTCCAACATAGGTGTGACATGTAATAATTCTTTTAGTTTACTCGATACATCCTAAACGTTGGTGTGGTGCTACACCATAGTCAGTCTTCACTCCCCACGTTTCTATTGGGCATTATCGAGGTCTCAAAACCTGAAAAAAAAAAAAAAAATAAAATATACACATATACATTTCAATGATATTCAAACTTGATTTTCATGCACACTTATATAACGATCAAGGGATCGGATGAAGGAATTTGGCTAAGTGCAAAAGGGGGTTTGGCTAGATATTTGCTAGAAGTTTCGAATGAGTTGTTAGAATTGAAGGAAGAGTGAAAGAAGAGGGATGAGTGAAAGAAGAGGGAGGAGGAAGGAGGAAGAGACTTATTTTGTGCACGCTTGAACGAGAAAAAATGAGAGTCCCTTTGAGGGGTGGGGGGGGGGGGGAGGGAATGTGAACCCATTTGAAAGGAAGATCAAACGTGGAGCCTTTGATTTTGCGTGGAGCCTTCGATTTTGCGTGGAGCATGCATGAAGAGACAAGGTCGAGAGTGGAGGTTGTGTGCGTTTGACACCGAGCACTTGGCTTGGAAGAATCAAAATGAAGAGGGAGGGATCGGGGCTAGGGCGCGCGATCCGGGTCGAATGGGTAAAAAGGGATATGGTTCGGTTATGATTATTAAGCCTTTTTAACAATTATTTTATTGTGTTTGATCACTTTAATATGAATATATATATATTTAAGGTTATTCTAATATTTCGGACGCAACGACGCAATCCGTTTTGCAATCGGAGGCTGTTTGGTTTAAGTAGGCGTCGAATTGGGTCAATTTCAGCTCAAAATGCATGTTATCACTTCCAACCACTCGATTTTCACGTAAACTTGTCCGAATTGAGTACGAACAGTCATACTTGATAGATTTGAAAGTTTTGGAACTAACAACACAATCAATTTCATGAACGGAGGTCGTTCGAGCATCTTCGCAGCCTGCCGACTCTCATATGCAATTGGTACATTGACAGCTTGATCTCTTGATCGTTAGATAGTGCAATATCTATATTCCAAATTTTGACTCACCGCAGCTTTCCTTCCTCATATCACTTCATTTATCAATCGACAAATTCATCTAAATTGAGTGTAGACCATCTCATTTGGTAGATTTTGACATTTCGAAACTAACGAAGTGATCAATTTTAAGAACGAATGTCGTTCGAGCATCCTCGCAGCCTACCGACTCCGATATACGCATTGACACATTGACAGCTCGATCTCTTGATCGGTCGATCGTTAAATAGTGCAATATCATATTCTAATTTTTTTGACACAAATGACAACCTGTTAATCAATCGAAAGTCATTCAAACATCACCGTATTTTCCTTCCTCGATATGCGATCATCACTGACGCTGATCGATTAACTATTACATTGAATATATATATATATATATATATATATATATATATGTATATATATATATATATGTATATATATATATATATATATATATATATATATATATATATATATATATATATATATATATATATATATATATATATATATATATATATATATATTGATAAATTTCAACATTCTGAACGCGACGACGAAGTCCGTTCATCGATCGGAAGTTATTTGGGCTAGTTTCGGCGATGGTTGGTGCATCACAGCTCTGATTTGAGAGCTATTACATCAAAAGTCTGCGAATTTGAATTTTGAGAGATTGATGAATGAGCATGGAGGTCAACAATTGCATGGTAAAAATGATTGCAACAAGTACTTTTGATTATATGTACTTGCCCAAAATTAAAATAAAAAATAAATCATATTTGTAATAACTAATTTATCTTGTAATAATTGCTATCAATAATTGCTGCTATTGACCTATCTTCGTATGATAAAAGTTCTGATATTCTTTTATGCTGCTAAATTCAACTATGAATGATTTCTCGGCTTAATATATAGTTTGTTTACTACTATTTTATCGTTTTTGTAATTAGTCCTATTTGGGTTAATCTCACCCTAAGGACTCTTCATATCATTTAATATTTTTTTTCTCAACATAACTGGCATGAATATATGAAGAGCCATTTGGGATCAATATTGTCAACTAGTGCTGCACTTAAAACAAAATTATTTCAGAAGATATGAAAGGTAGATCGAAACAAGAATATAATATAAAAATAGAACATATTTTAGACTACTAACACATAACCAAACCTGTGGAATTGCAGACCTCCACTATTTACCATAACATAGAAAACGTAGAAGCTTCAAAACCTCACCTTCACGTTGAGGCCAACTCCCAAATGCTGCAGATAACCATGCATCTATATATATTCCAATAAAAATTAGATCCTTAAAGCACCACAGACAACAGACAACAAGCAGCTCTTTAATCATCAAAATCAATTTTTTTCGGACTAAAGCGATAATGAGCCTTAACCAGATATCTCTGGAGCAGTGTGTTCATTTCGACGAAAATGGTGATGGACGAATCTCGGGCCGAGCTCAGGTCATGCATGAGCGGCCGGCTATGAACTATCCCTAGAGGAAGTTACGACCATCATTGAGTCGATGGATACCGACGATGGGCTGCAGCTCGGAGGAGTTCATCAAGTTGATGGAGAGGAGAGAGGAAGATGATGGAGAGATAATGGAGGCCTTCAAGATGGAGATGGAAGACGAAGGATGCATAACCGCTAAGAGGATGCTAAGCAGTTAGGTTATTCTCGAATATAGAGGTTTGCCGTGAAGTTATTGATAAATTTGACATCGACCATGATGCTCATTTTGAGGAGTTCAAGGTTATGATGATGGCTTAACGATTATTCCTATATAATCTTTTAGAAATTACCGATGATATATATATATAATATTATTTTTCCAATTCTTTTAATTATTCCAATATGTATCAAATTATAGCTCACTTTCAAAGTGATGTTATTCGATGTTAACTGTAAATGTTCTTCTATAGAGATGAAATTGTGAGAAGCTCTCATGTCTACCATGACATTGATAGTCTTTCCTCTAATGGTCATTTCTATGAAGAGCAATCCCTTGGCTTGGGGCTTTGGGGAAGTTTGAATCCCATTCAGTAACTGCATGGATCCCACTTGTGCCATCAATACACTTTCTTTGGCTTCTGTTGCCTCATGATGACTTGCTATAAGAGAGTTTAAAGCTTTCTTTTGAGGACACTCTTTTTCCCAATGGGGTCTTTCATAAATGAAGCAATTATTATGTGGTTGACTCTTAATGTCCTTTTGCCTTCCTTTGTCTTTTCCCCATGTTGAGGTCGATTCTTGGCGAGACTCCTCTTTGTGTTGTCCTTTGTCTCTCCCATTGATGTCATAGGTACTCTTCTTTTCCTTTAGCTTTGTGGACTGGTATAATCGATCAAACTTTCATCAATAGCAATGCTTGCAAGATCTTGCACTCCACATCTCCTAAGTTTGGTCTTGGCTCATGGTTGAAGTCCATCCATGAAGTTGAAGAATGAGCCTTTGTCGGACATGTCAAGGATTTCAAGAACCAGACTAGTGAAGTCTTTGATGTATTCCTAGATCGATCCCACTTGTTTGGGCCTTCTCAATTTGGCTCTAGCCTCATCTTCTGAATTTTCAAGATAGAACTATCTTTTGAGTTATTTCTTGAAGTCATCAAAGGTTGATATGGTGCACATACCTTTCTCGATATCTCCTTGTCTCCTCCTCCACCACAACATAGTGGTGTCAGAAAGATAAAGAGTCGTGAACTTGATCTTAGCATCTTCATCAGTGATTCTCATGGCTCCAAAGTATTGTTCAAGTCCCATAAGAAGTTGTATACCTCCTTTGTGTTGTGTACTCCTCCAAAACACTTAAGTTTTGGCACTTCAATGCACTTGGCTTTGATGACATGGTTGCTGGATCTAGTTGCTAGTGCTCATTTGCACAAAGTAATGTCTCCACACATTTCTTCCATGCTTGCACGTAGACTATACATCTCTTCTTCATGAGATCATTTCACCCCTCAGAGCTCTCCCATTAGTTCCCTTTGAATCTTTACCAACTGATCCTTGAAGGATTCTTCCAATTGGATTATCATGTATCTGATTGCGGAATGGATGGTGGCATCATCCTCCTCGATGCCATTCACCCTTTCGCCTAGATCTTCCACCTGGGCTTCCATCCCACTCATAGCCTCCTCCACCCGAGTAAGGCGTGACTCAAAACTAGAGATTGCCTCCTTTGACCTCCCAAGTGGCTTAGATGTGACAGGATCACGATGCTCCTCACAACCTCGAGCTTGTTGAGATGATTCCATATTTGTGATTTTAGATCCAACAAATAGCTCCTTGCTAGTCTTCATCATACCTCCAACCTTGGCTATAATACCAACTGTCACGAAGAGACCTTTCCCTAGTCACCCGTGCGGTCTTAGCACTCCTTCTTGATGCTAAGTTAGCCTAACCCTTACAAAGTTGGACTAAAATGTTCATGACTCTTTAGAGAGGAGATATTAGAAAGATGGAAAAGCACTTCACTAAGGAAAGGAACTTTACAATACAATATTGCTTTTGAAAGCTTGGTTGGTTCCAAATAAGGGGTGAAGACCTCTATTTACAGTCCTCCCCATGGCCTAGAGAAGATTATAGATAGAAGGTTCTAGTAAAATATACATAATTTTATATTATTCCACACTACTCCTATCATATATAAGGTTTCTAGAGCATAAACTCTCCTAGAGTTCTCTTGAGGCACCCCTACTTAATGTCTTTGGATTTTGGTAAAACCTTATGAAATCTTCAAGGTTGTTCCCCCTCTTTTTATATTTCTCTAGAAGCTTCTTTCCTTGTGTATGACTAAGAGAGCATGACTAACCTCCCTTGAAATGTGGCTCTGCGACATTATTTCCCCATGGTCATCTCAACATCCCATCTCCCATCTGTGAGTTGACATCCTCGGCTCAACCCTACCATTTGTGAGCCGCATACCCAACCCAAAAGAAGTATGTTCATTCTCCGATTGGTTCCATCTTCACTTTCATGAGCTTCCCATTCTTTATTTGATTATACAATATTTTTTTCAAGAAGGTTTTTTTAATAAATTGGTAAAGATATATGCAAAGCATACACAAATTTTAAAAATAATTTTAAATCTTGGTATTTAAGATGGTAAGATTATTTTAAGATAATTATATTTGTATATGACTTTAGAAAAATAAGTGATGAATAGAACATTAATTATTCTATATGTTTAGGGTTATTATGATACCATAAGTGATGTTTATTACAGAAGTATTATGAATATGGAGAAATTGCTTATGAATATGTCTATGCATTGGTAAGTTCCAAATACTTATTGTTAGTGGCATTTAACTTTTCGATACAACTTTGAACATAATGATTTATGCTTAAGAATGCTCATTTTGTCATTCAATATTATATGTTGATTGATAATAGTACTTTAGAATGAGTCAAGAGTTTGTCTTCGTAATCCTATTTTTTGATGGGCAATTGTGCATTAATGATCACTTTATTCCAAATTATATCGATGGAAGAAATTATCATTTAAAGGTTTCACGGCATTCAAAGTTGGACGATTTAAACTAAATCATTACACTATGATTCAAAAAAATTTTAAATTAATATAACATGTCATTTCCCTATCGGCTCGAGATTCATATCATCAATAGTTTCTAGTGATGAAGTTTGTGATGTTGTATTGGATGAATCTCCTCATCATATATTGGTGCTTTATGTAGAAGTCAAACCTTTCTTTAATGCTTCATTTGCAGTCGCTACTATTTCAATGCAACATAATATTTCTTTAGATTACATGTATGACTTCAATTTCCCATCAACAGATGCGATACAACAGATTGGAGTTGAACCACGATTAACCATTCTTTTATAATAATAAAAAATCTTGTCAAAAGCATTATTATTTTTCTAAGATTTTTAATTACATTAAGGGTTATTGTATAAAACCACAATGATTGCTGATGTACATTTGCATGAGGGCCCAACTGTATCGTCTTGTGTGTTTAATGATGAATATGAAACAATGAATAATGAGTCTAGTTCTACATATAAGGATAGTAATGGTGAGGATGATCTTCCAATTGGACAGCTTAGTTTAAGTGACAATATTGTAGGTCATGATTTTATTAAGAAGTACTCATTTAGAATTTCGAACATGAAGAAGACATGATTTATACTAATAACTATGTCTATATTTTATGAAATGATAAGAGATTGAGATGCATATGTTATTATTAATTGCCTATTTGATGGCACTGTTTTCTCAGATGTAATTTCTGAAGGCATGCTTTTTCAAGAAAAAAGGAGCTTAAGTTTAGAATTATTGCTTAGTCAATACGCAATAATGTTCAGTTCTTAGCAAGTACTTCAAATTAGAAGAACTTCATAATTGAATGCTCCCAGCAAAATAACCCCTCATGTTAGTGGTGCATGCTTTGTAGTCGAAGTAAGCGATTATGAGGTACTTGGATAATATCAACCTTGGGTGTTGCACATACATGCATTAACACTATCATGAGTTTTGGACATCATCAGTACTAATCTAAGTTTATTAGTTATTTTATATTGCTTGTGATTAGAAATCAAATAGATTTAAAATCAAGAGAGATTATTGGGCAAATGAAAGAGAAATTTAATATAAGAATTTCTTATATGAAGGCATGAGAAGCGATACGTAAAAATATTAAGGCAATTTTTAGTAGTTGGGAAGAATCTTACTATTCTATAGGTCTATTTTTTGAAGTGATTTGTTATCGTCGGATCTTAGGATACGTCCAACTAGTTTTAAAGAGTATTTTTGGTTTTGGGCTATCAATTTTAGGATGAGAATTATGTTGCAGTTTTAAGCATAGTTAACACATTTTTGCTTAGAAAGCACAATGGTATTTTGCCCATTTGGAATTGACACTAATAATGGATTGTTTACATTTGCTTTTGTTGTTGTATAGTCAGAAACTAATGAATCAATACTCTATGTTCATGAAATGCTTTCAATTTTTTCTTCAAAAAATGATATGTCTTTCATTTTAGACAATCATACGGGCTTGATATGTGGATGCAGAGACATATTTCCCTTGGGTTGCAAATCATCATTGTTTAAGGCATTTAAGAGAAAACCTAAAAAAAAATTAGAAAAATGGATATTTTAGATGTTGAATTTTTATGTCATAAAATGCACATGGTTGGTAGTTCGGATGATTTAAGCATCTTCAATTGATATATATTTGGCATAAAAATGTGATGGTTGAGACATACCAATGGTGAATAGATCAAGATGTTTCTAAATGGTGATTGGTGTATGACGGTGTTATGCTATATGGTACTACAATAACAAATGCCTTAAGAGTATTCCAATGATGTTTTAAAACGAGTAAGGGGTTTACCAATTCAAGCCCTAATCACTTCATTTATTACAACATTGTCATTTTATTTTTCAAGATATCTAAAAGTGTAACTCAAGAAGAACAATCAAACACTTTTGTTTGTAGAATACAAAATGTGTTAAATAGGTTCAACGCAAGTAGACACTTTTAGGATCAATCAATATAAATTCTACTAAAGTGCACGTGTTTGGCATGGATTGTCAATCTTTCAAAGTTGATTTTATTGATGAACAATTATGCAATTGTAGCGACAATAGAACATTTACTTATCATATCTCATGTGCTCATTCACGCTTTAGGTCGAAGATTAAATCACTTATCATATGAGTTATTACATACTATAAGCAAACATATTCTACAAAATTTTATGTCTTATTGGATCATAGTGATTAGTTGATTTTAATGCGAGAGAAATATATAGGTTGCTACTACCTAGTTTCACGACAAGGAAGATCACGTACTAGATATAAAAAATTCTATGGATGAGAGTAAAGGTCAAAGTAGTCGTATACCTTATGTAAATCAGTTGATCATTATCGATCATCATGCTCACACAATCCTAGTAGTAGAAGGTAAATATTTATAGTTTTATCAACTAACATTAATATTAGTAGGTTCATCGTATGTGCTATCACCTACTTTTGTCATGCATATGCTTCTCTTTCATTCAACAATTAAAGTAATTTATCTCTAACATTATAATTTTTTGTACTAATTTCTTACAAGTATGTGGTGTTTTTTTTTGATGTATGGGGGGACACCAAGTAGATCGTAGGGGGTACTTATTGAAGTGATTGGGTATGATATTGAGGTATGATGTACTATATCGAGAGATAGAGACATCACCCTTCAATGGACCTAATCACTTAATAAGGATTCTTAAGGCATGATGGGTCTTTTAATATACCAGAGATTTTTTTTCTACTTTACATAGATGAATAAAGCAAGGTTTATATTAAATCAGTTCCCATGGAGGCTAGCCTCTATAGTTAATTACATCTTAAGAAAGAAAATTTTTAAGAATACTCGATTAAAGTAGACAATTATCATCTCCAAAGATTTCAAAGTTAAGACTATCAAAGGATTAGTTATATTTGGAAAATCAATTGAAAAAGTTTGAGGAGAAGATTTATTTTTGGAATTCAAATGGAGGAAGTAGGAAACACTCATGATACTATGAAGCCTAGTGAGCATTCCAATCTATCCTATTGAGTGTGGTGTTTATTTTGAATGGTGGGACACAGATCTTAGATGAAATGATCAGGTACAATATTGAGGAATAATGTATTATCTCAAAAGATAGAAGTCACACCCTATAATGGTCCTATTCACCTAATAAGGACTCCTAAGGCATGATAAATCTTCGAATATATCAGAGATCTTTCCTCTACTTTACATGGAAAAGAAAAGTAGAGTTTATTTTAAGCTAGTCCATTGTTCTGGCAAGCCTCCATAGTTAATTACATCCTAAGAAATGGGAATTCCTTAAGAACATTCTTGATTAAAATAGATAATCAAGCTCTCCAAATATTTCAAGGTTAGACTATCAAAGGATTATTTGAATTAAAAAGTTAAATGGGATTGTGGTGTTTATTTTTGGTTTTGGTGCTTTGTGTATACGTGAGGGGACACCACACAGATTCATAGATGTACTTATTAGGGTGATCGGATATGATATTAAGGAGTAGTGTACTATCTCGAGAGATAGAAGTCATTGCTCATAGACCCAATCACCTGGACTAAGGCATGATGGGTATTCAATATATCGAGATTTTTCTCCAACTTTAAAAAATAAAGTTTGATTTATTTAAATCGGGTTCGTTAAGTTCCCTATGGAGGAAAGCCTCCATGGCTAATTACATCTTAAGGAAAATGAATCGCTTAAGAATAATCTCGATTAAAGTAGGCGATTATTGTCTCCAAAGAATTCAAAGATAGGTCTATTAAAGGATTTGTTATATTTTTGAAAATAAAGTGGGAGAGATCAAAAGGGGAGAGTTCTTATCAAACCAAGGGGAGATGGAGTGCTCATGATACTAGGAAGCGTAGTGAGCACTCCAATTTATCCTATAGTTGGGCTTTATATATTTGAATTTGAAGAGATTTATTTATTTGAGTGAAAATTTTATTAGAAATCTATGACTTATACATCCATAATTCAAGGATGTGAAAATACCTAAGAGATGAGGATTTGTGGTTGTAAAAGGGAAACAGATCAGATCCTAAATCTTAGGTTTTGCAAGAGCCAAAGTAAGACCTAAATCTAAAAGTGGGTATATGGTTTACCACCACAAGAGAAAGTAAATGACCGACTGGGTTTATTAATTGAGATTGTCACTAACTCCTTCTATGCTTTAAATCTATGTAGGTAAGTCATATATTTTGCAAGATAGTTAGGTTGTTGTTTATCTAGAAGAGAAACTAAGTCCTTAAACTCACTCCCTAAGAGACTAGATCATGAAGGGCATGAATAATGACTTAATTCTAATGCAAATTTTATCAAGTTTTAATTATTTTTTGGGCTCTTTATTTTGACACAAGCTATAGGATTTTATATGTCTAAATACATGAGAAATTGATTATGGGCTAAACCATAAGAGAAAGAGGTGTTTTTCATCAAAGGTCCTTACAGGTTAAGCTTTTACTCTCTTGCATAGATGGAATCCCTTTCTTACCAAGAGTGAAAGAATATGACATGCATGATGGTATACATACAATCATCCAGTTAAGAGACTGTTAAATATTTTTATTTTCTTGATTTAATTCCTAGGCTTTTATGTGAGGTTATGAATTATTTTAAAATTTTAGTTATGAGTTGTTAATGGGATAGAAAATTTATTTTTCATCCTAAGATCCTAATCACATCCAGGCCACACATCAATCACCAATCATAAAGAACTATGAAAATGCATGTTATTTCTAATGCACAAGCTAAAAAAATATAAAATAATTTTATAAAGTAATCACAAAAGAATAAGAGGTCGATGCTATCCGGTATTGCCGTACAACCCGAAAATAAATATCGGTAGCCGAGCTCTACCCTTATACATTCTAGTGCAATAAAAGAATAATTACAATTATGAAATGATAAGTGTTATGGGGGTCTTCATTCTTCATCCTCCATTCTTCACTCATCATCTTTCATTTATTCATTTTTTATTTGCTCCATTTCTTTCTTTTTGTTGGCTTGATTGGGATGTAGTTTACTCCAAAGGAACCACATGGTGTATAAGACATGATCTTATAACCAATGCTTAATCCTCCCCACATTTATCCTATTATTAATGCAAAATTACATTAAAGGAAGGGATGTAAATCTAGCTACCGCAAAATAAATGTTAGCTAAACATATCATACAACCCAAGTAGGAATAATTTGGGCTAGCACCCAGGGTAACCAAGTCCACCCCATATATTTAGCACAACCCCTACATAAAACATGATTAGGCTAGTATCGGCCAAACATTCAGGCCACATATACCCTAACATCAAGTCTAAAATGGTACTTCAAAACTAAACCACAAAAACACAAAAAGCTAAATGGTGACTTAAATGTGCATGTGTTAGAGCTTATGTGGTATGTCTAACTAGGCTTTAGAGTTATGATTTGCTTGTGAGGGATTTAATTTATGAAGGGTTGGTTTCTCTTTATGTGGGTTACTTGATTTGGAGATTTTACTTAATTTTTTTTATTAAATATAGCCTACACATAACAACTAAGTGTTATAAAGAGAAGAAAGAGAGATAATCTCTCTTTATCCCTACCTTAAGTAATTTCTAAGGTAAATTAATTAGCTTTTCTTTAATAAATAGTTTATTATGTTTTGTAATTAACCTTAAGTTTATGTTCATTCTAAATAAACCTATTCAATAAGAAAGACATCTTAGGATTAATTAGAATGGATTACTATCACATAATACATATTCATTTATTTCTTTCCATCATGTATATCAAGCATACCTATACATGCAATATAAATCTTAACACACTTTGATGATGAATGAAAATAAGTGTATTTGGAAATTTAAATATTTTATTTGTTGATTGAATTATGAATGCATGTCTTTATTATGTAGAAAAGAAGGTTTTTTCATCCATTAGCTAAATATATAAAAGTTTTAAGTGAGTACTGATCATTATTTTCTACACTAGTAGTACAAGACCTACTTAGACATACTTAAAGCCTTGCAGCCCTGGGATGTCCAGACTGATATACCACTTTTCTTAGATACATGTTAATGTATGAATAACTATAAGGATAAGAAAATTCATGCAAAATTTATGTTTTACTTATTTGATTTTTTATTCTTATTCATTAGCCACATCATATGTATAAGAGTTTTAGGTGAGTACGATACCATTATTTTCTACACCAGGGGCATAAGGTACAAGACTTACTTAGGGCTACTTAAAGCCTCACAGCCCCTGGATGTCCGGACTAATATACCACTTCTCTCAAATACATATGAATATATAAAAAGAACCAAATGGATAGAGAATCTTGCAAGAAATTATGTTTGATTTGGTTGTATGATTTACTTGTATAACATGAAATTATTCCTAAGTCTTAACATGAAGATGCCTATGAATAAATTTAGGCAAGTGTTGTGTTCTTTTCAAATGAACTATACACTTGCAAGTCCTATGTGAATCCATGTTAGGGTAGGGAAAGTGAACTTCACATTACACATCTTATATTATCATCACATGCAAGTTTATAAGTATTTATAATAATTTATTTATAAGTTTTGAAAATAATTTTTGGTTTAATAGTGATAATAGCCACTCATATTCTTAATTTTAAGTCAACACATGTAATTTGACATAAAAGAAAATATTTTATTTAATTAATTTTTAAAAGAAATGAATGCATGATTTCATTTGACAAACAATATTTAGCATGATTGGAAACAAATAAAGGAATGTAAACACATGATTTCATTCACCCCAATTAATTTCTAAGGATAATCATATTAAATAAGGCTATTTAAAATGAACTAGAATTCTTTAAAGGCATTTTATCATTGAATTTAATTTGATTTAGAAATAGGAGAGAGGTTTGTTAATCCTAACTCATTTACCCAGAATTAGTTTGGTTTAAAGAGTAGCTTGATTTCATGTTTTGATTAGGTTAAGATATGAATTAAATGAATTAATTATCCATTACCTATATAACCTTAAGTTAATTAACTAATTAATAATAAGCCAATATGATATGCAACCACATGAAAAGTAAATTTGCAATGCTCCTAAGAAATGAAAGGGACCTAATGCAATTGACTTATGATTAATAGTTAATTTTTGGGATCTCACTTAATTACTTTTATGATTTTCTTACACATGTGAGCCAATCATAATTTCATTATCTCTCACCTTGGGTTATTGAACACCCAAGAAGCTACCCAAGATCAATTAGGTGATGCAGAGAAACACTCAGATGATGATGATGATGATGTAGAGAAACGCCACCGTTATCGCCATGATGATGCGTGATGATAGAGAAATGCCGCAGTAAACACTAATTCTTCCTATCAATCATCAAACAACCAACACTACCATCAATCCACCAATTGAGTAAGTACCACAAATCTCTAGAGCACAGAGTGCTCCTGAAGGTATAAATGAAGTCAATCAATTGACTGCTCAACCTACCCCTCAACATATACTAAGCGCGTCCGATCCAATGACAGCTGTACAACTTGAAACTATTATAAGTGAAAAGATTAAAGTTATCTCTGGTAGAGAAATTAGTGAAGAGGTCACCTACCCAGAATATGTGTGATCTTAAAGGTTACTTGATGTCGAAATTCCACTTATTTGATAGCAATAGTAACCCGAGGTAGCACCTAGCATAATTTAAAGTAATTTGTGGTAACACTGAGGGCAATGAGACACTGTTATTTTGCCAGGTAAGGCAGTGTATTGTCCAGACCTTTGTTTGACAGTTTTAGCCTGTTTACAAATTAAACATTGAGCCACTAATTTTTGAACATCTCATTTTAATGAAGGCCAATAAAATCTATTTTCTAATAAACATATGGCCTTATCCTTCCAAAATGACCAGCTACCCCCCAAAGATGTAATTCGAGGAAATTCTCTAAGAGAATATCGAGGAATGCATAATTGTTTTCCTTTATATAAATATCCATTTATTATCAAGAATATCTCTTGTAAAGTTATTGGTTTATCTAGGTGTTCAAGATAATTTAGGTGAAAGTCAGGCCACACAATATAATCATCTTAAATTCTATCAAATCCTGGGATTCTCAATTCTAAAGAGGAAATCATTAGGTTTATCCTGGATAAAGCATCAACAAGCTTATTCTCAATTCTAGGCTTATGGTTTAGAACAAAAGAGTAGTCTTGTAAAAATTCAACCCATTTTGCATGCCTATGACTTAATTTTCATTGAGTATTAATGAATTTTAAGGCATGATGATCAATTAAGTATAAATTATCTATGTAAGAGTGTCGTCAATGCCTTAAGGATTGAATTACAACATAAAACTCTCATCATAAATGGAATATCGTTGTTTAGCTTCATTTAACTTTTCACTAAAAGAATGCTAGGATGATTCTCTTGACTTAAAATTCCACCTATCCCAATTCTGAAGCATCACATGTCACTTCAAAGATTTAGAAAATGGAAGCCTAAGGATTGGTGCGAAGTGATAAGAACTTTAATTTGCTCTAAGGCCTTTTGTGCATTAAAAGTCCAACAAAATTTATCTAACTTATTGGGAGCAAAAAAATGGTACTAAAATTCTTAATAAATCTCCGATAAAAAATGGATAAACCATGGAAGCTTCTAACTTCAGTAAAACTTTTAGGTGGTGGCCAATCTAAGATTGCTTTCACTTTAGCAAGATCAGGTTTAAGTCCAGTAGTGGATATAATAAAGCCTAAAAAGATTATCTCAGGTTGCAAAAAGAAACACTTTTTTAAATTAATGTATAATTTCTCTTATCTAAGTAGTTCAAAAACTTTTTGTAGGTGTTGTAGATGTTCATTTTCACTTGGACTAAAAATCAGAATATCATCAAAATACACCACCAAAAATTGACCTATATATGGTTTAGAAAGTATTCATTAATCTCAAATGTGCTAGAGCATTTGAAAGTCCAAAGGGCATGACAAGCCATTCATAAAGTCTATCGTGGGTCTTAAAAGACGCTTCCACTCATCTCCGATCTAATAATTTGATGATATCCACTTTTAGATCAATCTTTGAAAAAAATTGCTCCTGAGATTAAATCTAACATATCATCTAATCGGGGAATAGGAAACCTATATTTGATAGTAATTTTATTTATTGCTCGACTATCAACACACATTCATCATGTTCCATCTTTCTTTGGAGTTAATAATGCTGGGACTGATAAGGGCTAAGACTCTCTTGAATAAAACCCTTTCTTAATAATTCCTCAACTTATCTTTTAATCTCAACATGATCAGTAGGGTTCATCCTATAATGTGGAAGATTAGGAAGTTGAGAACCGGGTAAGAACTCAATAGCATATTGAATGTCTCTTAGAGGAGGTAGCTCATTAGGAAGCTCATCAGGTGCAATATCATTAAAATCAGAAAGAAGAGAAGAGACCACAGCAAGTATGTGAGTCTCATTTGAGTCTGGTATGACTTCTTTTACATGTAATATGTGAAGAAGAAATGGATCAGAAAATTCTTTTCGTAAAGTGCTAAAACCTATTATTTCTATCTTTGGGGTCAAAGGAGAAAGAGTAGGTGTTTTAAAGTAATGATCAGATAGTCTAACAATATGATTTTCTATGATAATTAATTGAAGTTTGACATCTTTCTTCAATAGAGGCTTAGGTTGCAAGTCAAGTTGTGTGTGGTGTTATGGAGGGTTTTTTTTTCTGCTGACTTTATTGGTAGGAGTTTAATAGTTTTATTATTATGTTTAAAAACATAAGTATTTTCCCTACCATAGTGAATAACATTCATATAGCCAAGGTCGTCCTAAGAGAATATGAGCAATGTCCATAGGGAGAACATTACACCAAATTTGATCCTTATAGCTTCCTATTTTAATAGGAACTAAACACCGATTGGTGATGGGAAGAGATGTATGATTTACCCAACTAACATGAAATGGTTCAGGGTGAGGTTCAGATTTTAGGTTGGCTCGAGTTAAGGTATGTGTTGAAATGACATTCATAGCACTCCCTCTATCTATAACTAACCTACATCTCTTTTCATTACACAAAACATACATGCTAAAAATGTTCTTTCTCCTCCAATCTTTTGCCTCATTTTTTATTATAGTAAAACATCTCATCACATTAACATGAGGGTCATCAGCTAATTCCAATTCTTCATCAGATAATGGGGTGTCATCATAAACTTCTTCTAGATTATCATCTATTGGATTTTCAACTTCTTCTAAAAATAAGATTTGAGCTTTACCTTGATTTTGCATATGACCTTTTTTATGACATTTAAAACATATTACTTCTCTAATGTTCTTAGAGCTCCCTTCAATTGAAGTTTTAGGCAAAGGGGATGAGCCATTTGGATGGGCTGGTCTAACAATAAATCTATGAGATGAAATGGAAGGTACTTGACTTTTAATTTTAGAGAGGGAGGCGAATTTCTTTTGTTGTTCAACCAATAATGCATAATGAAATGCTTCCTCTAAAGATTGTGAGTCAAATAATTCAACTTCATTTCTAATGTCAGCCCTAAGTCCAATAACAAATTTATTGGCTAATTGCCAATCATTATCAGCACAATTAGTTCTAGAAACTAGATCTTCAAAAGTGTTCAAGTATTCAGTTACAAGATAATTACCTTGTCTCAAAGTTAATAATTGACTATGTAGCTTCTTATCATGATGCATTTCTTAACTTTTCTTTCATTTCTATCCAAGTGAGGTTTGTCCTTCCTAATCTTTGTTCTTTAGCTAAAGTATTTGTCCAATAAATTTTAGCATGCCCTATCAATTTCATTTTAGCAAAAGTAACCCTTTGATAATCATCCATTTTATACCAATCGAAGAAGTCATCCATTTGAACTAACCAATCGAGAAATTTATTTGGATCATGTATACCATCATAAGTTGGGGATTCTACTTTAACTCTTCGAGATCAATCATCAGAGTCTTCTATAGTCTTAAAATAATTTTCTCCCCTTCCACCAGCAATTGATTGTCTTCTAAGTGGTTGATTTTCTATGATTTGGATATAAATCTTCTTCATCATTCCTATTGCAGTCGATTAGGGAGGAGGAGTTGGTACTCTATTATTTTGTAGATGCACTAAAGAGTTTGCATTTGTTGTTTAAGTTCTTGCATTTGATTCTTACTTTTTTTCTAATATTTGTTGAGTTTTTAATTCATTGTCTTGGATCCTAAGATCTAAGGCATCAACTAATCTAGTCAAATTTTCAACTTGATCTTGAGAGATAGATTTTGGTGCCATGAGATTTTTTTTAAGGAAGAAGAAAAAGATATTTGAAAAGGGACCAATGAAAAAAATAAAAAAATAATAAATAAGTATAATATAATTGTGCAATCAAAGCGATTTTAAGCTAAGAGAACTTCCAGGTGAGGAGGGGTGTACAAGACCACTTAAATCCCAGGCTCTCCTTAGACAGTTTAGGTCTTTTTGACAAAGTTCTATTTATCTTCCAAAATCACTAAGTTTAACACACTTATATTATTATACATGCATATTATATATATATATATATATATATATATATATATATATATATATATATATATATATATATATATATATATTTATATAATGCATAAAATAAAATGCTCAAATTTATCAAGCCTCTTTTTTTCTTTTTAAGAAAGCAAGTTATCAGAAGTTAATCAAAGAAACTTCTAAAATTAACCATAAACAATAACAAAGATAATAAAGCAAGCAATTAGACTTTGATTTGCACTAATGGCTAGGTTGCTTTAGGTAATGAACTACCTCACCAAGGTACTCTCTTAATTTTTTTTCTCTTTTTTTTTGAAGGGGAGGTGGAGGGGGTGCGCACGTTCACACAATTGGAAAATGGCTAAAATATATAATGGAGCTTACTAATTGAAATTTTATGCAATCACCATAAACTTGCAAGCAACATATATCTTTCCAATCTACTAATATGCTTTTAAACTATCACATAAAAGAAAATTAATTAACCACACAAGTCCAAGAAAAACTCACAAGTATGAAGACAAGTCCAACACTTGAGTTGCTCCCTTTGTTGAAACAAACTTTTGACCAAATTTGCTCCTTCTAGGCTTCGCTCTGATACCAAATTTGATGGAGGTGGGCATTCTTTCTTTTGATGAAATTGAGAGAACATGGGTATTGGAGGAAGGAAGAAGATATGTTGGATAACTAGCGCTCCCACCAAGGATTGCCAAGGTTTGGCCACCAAGCTCTCAAACCACAAGAATAACTCAAAAATTTGTAATTGTCAAAAGATCTCCTTCATTCTAATAAGAGGGGCTATTTATAGCCATTACAAGCATCTTTTAAAAGAATAGAATTCAAAACATGGAGGGAAAGGTGGGTGCCCACATTAATGTGAAGCATTAAATTGCCTCTTTATTTTATGCCATCCACCCATTTCACATGCTATTATTTTATGTGGATTCAACCACCTCACATGTCATGCTTTGAATTTTTAAATGCAAAATTTCAAACGTGAAGTTTCTAGAAGAAAATTAAAAATTACATAAATAAAAAAGATGAAATCATAAAATGGGCCTTAGCAGGCTAATGGCTAAGTCTTCTTCTTTCTTGAATTTTCTTAGGCTTTAGCTTGAGATCTTGTAAATGGGCCTTGAGCTCTAATTTGTTGATCCTCATGATGTTCTACATCACCTATCTATTTTAAAGAAAAAGTAAAATAACCCTTAAATTCTCAACCAAAATTAGTTCTCGAGGGCAATGATAAACCCAAAACTTTCTCGAGTAATGGTGAGTGCCCAAGGCAATCGTCAAGAGATGATGATTGAATGCATCCATCTCTTAATGAGAAAATGAATAAAGAATACTCTTTCAAATGAGAAAATGTAGCTAAACTATTTTGGCAAGCACTCAAGGAAGGGTTAGAGTTGTCCGAATGTAAAAGACCAGAAGAGTCAAGACGAACTAGCAACCCAAATTACTGTCCATATCATCGGGTAGTTAGCCACCCTATAAACATTGTTATGTAATCAAAGATTAGCTAGAAAGAAAGCACAGAAAGAGTGAATTTACTTTATCCAATAGTATTCTTGTACAGTCAACAAGAGAATCTACAAGGGTGGTTATGTCCTCTTCCGTGCCCCTGCAAAAAAAATAAAGCAAAAGAAAAGATAGTTGAGAATGATAAATGGTAGACTGCGATCTCAAAGAAAACTATGAAGATGCTGAAAGAGTTAGAAGGCATTCTTGGTGTCAAGTGGAGATCACCGTTTGAGCCAGTACTATAACTGAAGGCAGGGTCCACATAAAAAGGATCTGCTCTTCAAAGGCAGTCCAAGGTGATTGACACCTCTCAATCTGAGAAATAGCCTATTCGTAGTTCGCTAAAAACTTCTGAAAGACCAGCCAAACAAAACAAAGCCAAGAAGAAATCCACCACCCAAAAGATTATTAATAAACTTGAAAAATATCAACAACCATTAAAACAACCAATTAAGTTAGCTGATTTCATGTCAAAACTCCAAATCGTCAAAACAAATGATGAAGGACATGATGACGAAGAATCCCTTCTTGGAGAAGTCTGTCAGTTTATCTCAGTGTTCTTGGATACTCCCCGACAAAGTTGACTTCTTCAAGATAATTCAAGAAGAGGAACCACCAACGATGTGGCATTCATGTCTTGCCTAATGGTGAAACAAATAGATGATAACTCAGAAAAAGACTTGTGCTTTCCGGATGAAGTTGAGTTAGAGCCTTCAATGTCATCATTGATGAAGGGTATAAAATTAGACAGTGATTCTGAAGTCTTTATCCAATCTTCTGGCATAAATGGTGATTTTGAAGGGGAGATTTATTCAGAATCGAGCGAATATAAAAAGGCAATTAAGAAGTGGCAAGTTGTTTCGTCACAAATGAAAGGTACACCAAATAAAGGCAAGGACATAAATATAGAAGTTAATGAAAATATCATTTATAAGGATTCAAAGAAGAAGTATAATATGAATAATGAAACCAATTACAACATTCTACCACAATTTAGGAAGATCCTTGCATAATTGAGTGTGTATGAAGCCCTCTTGATGGCGTAGGATCTCCGTGAAATCTTAACTCAGGCTCTTAAGAATCTAGAGAAATATAAAGCGTACTTCGCCGAGCGGTGTATGACTGAAGTATTACAATCTCAAGACCTTCCAACGATCACCTTCTTTGAGGAAGATCTTATGCTAAAAACATCAGAACATAATCGCCCACTATTTATCTCTGCAGAGAGCGATGGTGTCATAGTCAATTGAATTCTAATTGATCCAGGTTCATCTATCAATCTCATGAGTCTGCGAGAATTGAAAGGATTGTCTCTTGACATTCAACATCTAGTAAGAGACAAATTGATGATCCATGGCTTCAATGAAAAAGGGAAAAAGATAATCAGATCTTTTATCTTGCCACTAAGATTCAGAGAACTTTACACAGAAGTCAAATTTTATGTCATTGATACTGACATTTCATTCAGGGCCTTGTTGGGTTGTCCTTGGCTACATGAGTACGGAATAGTCTCGTCTACTTTGTACCAATGCATGAAATACATAAAATATGAGGAAAAACATAGAATTCCTGGCAATCTTCAGCCATTCGCAGTCCATGTAGCTAAAATCTATGAAGATGTGAAATACATCTTACAAAAGTTGGATGGGGATAAGCCTAACATTTTAGAATATGTTCAGGAAAAGTAATCCCTGAATTCACAAAGTAGTATTTTTAGCTCTTCAACTTTCTCATCAGGTAGAAGGGCACTGACAAAAGTTGGACGGGGATCATCCTCAACTCCGAGATTGATTTCATTAAGTTAATCCATAGTAGCTGCTTGTCCACCATCTTCGAGTTCTTCAGGTGCAGGCATGGCTTCTACTTCTTCATCATTTGTAAGAAGAATTTCATCGAGATCATCTTCTTTGTCACTATTAATTTTGATCTCAGCTTCTATTATATTATAACAAACTTTATTTTGATGAGATTTATGGATGAACCCAAGACATTTAGTGATAAACTTATCACTTCTTTTGTGATCTGGGAACTTCTTTGGCTCTGCATTTTGTTAAATATTTGAGTTATATATTTTGTAGTTCTAATCTGAATTTCAAGCTTATGCATCATTCTTCATAATTTCTATGGATAGTATATTGGTATTCTTGTTGGCACTATCTCATCAGAATTTTCATATTGATTAGGCTGATCAAAATTGTGAGATTGAGACCCTTCAGATTTGTAAAATAGAGTTCCTATTCTGCCACTCTCACTCAATGGAGACACATAGAATGCTATCAATTCTTCAATGTTCAAGTGGAGTGATTTCTTTGAAGTACTGCTTAGGGATGGGTATAATTTTTAAGGAGTCCTCTAACACTACCAAATGAGATATCCTTCTTGATGCGACCATCTGAACTCTATTTCCATAAGTAGATTCGAAGTCATAGTCTGAATCATAATCATTTATTTCATACTTTATCTTTCTTGAAAGTTTATTAGTTTCCTTAGGTTTAACAGGAATATTTTCTTCTTCATGTGTGTCACTTCCCAAATGAGGAATTGATCTTCTTGATTTTGGTATGAAGTCAAGTGCTTTAGGAAAGTCAGACGCTCTTCTTTTCTTCTGTTTCTACGCTTTCACCTTGTGAAATTTCTTTTAATTCACAAGTGGATGCTAGCTTCAAGAGACTCGTGGCTTAGGCTCTTTAGGGATGAAATATTTTGCATCTTCATAAATCTTTGCTACATGGATGGAGAATGTTGTACTTTGCTAGAAATTCTGAACTCTTCCCCTTCTTTTAGGTACTTCATGCTCTGATGCATAGTTGATGGGTCCATGTCATACTCATGCAGTCATGGCCGGACCAAGAGAGCTCTAAATGATGTATCAACATCGATTACATGAAACTTAAGTATAAATCCTAAAACTTAAGCGGAGAATAAAAGAACCCGGGGTTTTCTCTTTCTTGAAACCATGAACCATCAACTTATCTCTCCTAAGATGTTGGATATTAAGTGATAATCCTCTTAATACTTTTAGACTCATAAGATTAATATAAGAACCTAGATCAATCAATATTCAGTTGATCAAGATGCCATCACTCTCCACAGTAACATATTGAGGATGGTTGTGATCTGCTGTTCCCAACATAAGATCTTCTTTAGAAAATATGATTACTGAGAGATCTTGAGTTTGCAATGATTTAGTCATATATTTTTTTGACAAAGTAAGCTTCATAATTCTTAGAATCTTTTAGATCATGTATCAAAGTTTCACGGAGGTCTTTTGACATTAAGAGAGCCTCGTACACACTTAATTATACACAGATCTTTCTCATATGTGATAGAATACTATAATCTATCTTTTCGCTTGATTTAGGCATTAGTTCAGGATTTTTAAGAATGATATCTTTGTTGACTTCAATTTATTTGCCTTTGTCTTTATTTGCATTTTTCTTTTTTGATGATGGTGGTAAAACTTTACCACTTCTCCACTGAACTTGAATCACCTTGTCTTGCTCGGATTATTCTGAATAGGTAGTTTCTTCAAATTCACTTCTTATTCTAGATGATTAACCAAAAAAGGCTATACCCATTTTTCAACTTCATACATTTTATACGTGATGATATCGATGAGTCTGACTCTTCATCGGGAAAACATAAATCTTCATTTGAACTGTTATCCTTTTGTTGAGTCATTAAATAAAATTCAGATGTTAAATCGTCAGGCTCTTCTTACTTTCCTAATAAGAATTTTGATGGGTTGGTCGAGTCTGTCTGACTACCCTTATCATTTTGGAGTAACTGATGTTGAAGAACATCTGATATCATATAAATGATTCGGCATGTCTCTGCTAGATGAGATTCACCATTATTTTTTTCATCCAATTTAACAATACAAAATTTAGGCAAAAAGTCTGCAAATCTAAATGGTTGTCTTGTTGGCTGGTGATACTCCTCTAAATTGTAAATAATCTTTTGAGTTATAGTCTTCTTCTTGCTCTTCTTTTTCTTAGCCAACTTCTTTGATTTATGAGGCCTACATTTAGTAAACTGTTCCTCGTGTTGTGATGAAGTTGCTTTATCAATACCACAAAAAGCCTAAATACTTGGTTTAACCATCTCTTTTAAATCCAATATAGGTTCAAATGGTTATTTCCATTTAACACTAGGGATGTATTTTAGATGCTTGACATTTCACGATCTTCTTAGACTATTGTTTAGCATTCTTCAATGACTTTTCTTTCTTTGTATCTTTAATGGATGATGCGGAAGAGGACATAATCATCCTTGTAGACTCTCTTTTCAGGTTGACTAGAACACTATCGGATAATGTAAATTCACCTCACTGATACTTCTTTTCTAGCCAATCTTTGAAGACATAATAATCTTCGATAGGATGACTGATCATCCAAAGATAGGGATAGTAATTTGGATTATTGATCTCATTTTTAGGATGAGCTCTCAACCCCTCCTTCTTAGACATATGACTTCTCTTAGACTCTAGGAGTTCCTTAGTCTTAAGATACATCTAGTGATTAGGTGGACACTCAACGGAGTCCAAGAGGTAGAAGGGTTAGCCATAGGAATATGTCATGTTTTAGGGGGTGTTAGGAAAATTTACCTACCCTTAGCTTGAACCATTCCTTACCTACTTTCCTTCAAGTCAAATTCCATATCAATCCTAATTGATTTTTTTAAACTCTAAATCAATCTTATTTGATTTTCTCTAAACTCAAATCAATGTCATATGATTGAAATCCATGATTAAATCCCAAGTTGAAATTCCTAATTCAAAATCATTTACTAAGTCCTTAATTCCCTCTTAAGGACTTAGCCTAAATCATCTTCAAATCAATTCAAATTCATGAAATTTTCTCATAAATCATTTATATTCTCATTTATATTCACATATATAAATGAAATATAAATTCAAATCAGTTAAACTAAACTCAAAAATCAAATCCAAACATCAAATATTTCCTAAGTCCTTTAAATTTCGTCTTAAGGACTTAACCTAAGTCATGATGAAATCACTTCAAATCTTCAAAATTTTTTCATTTATATTCACAAATATAAATGAAATAAAAATTCAAACAACCAAAACCAATTCCAAAATTCAAACTCAAATTCAATCAAAATCCAAACTCTTGATTATTCTTCATGATTTAATCAATCTTACAATCATGAATCCAAATATAAATACAAAGTCCAATCACTTAACCAAAAATCAATTCAAAAATCAAGCCAAAATCCATTTCATGTTCACTCTTTGAACTTAAAATTTTCAAATGAATCAAAACCCGTTTGACTTCAAACCACTTACAAATGGATTTATATTTCAATCATAAGTCAATATACAAGTTCAATTAAACTCAAATCAAGCTTTGACCAAGCCATTTGACCTACTTAGGCTCACTTGACCTATAGTGACCTAAAGTACCCTTATTAGCCAAATTCTAATCCTAACTAAATTGGATTGAATCAAACTCACCTAAGCCTCTGATCATGATCAACTATCATCATGGGATGATCAATCATTCAAATTGGGTCAAAACAAGTCAAACCTAAGGGTTGACCAAGTCAACACTTAGCCAAAATGAAACCCAACATAGCCAAAATCTACCATATGCCAAATTGTTTGAAACCATTGATCTAAGTTCATTCATGACCAATGTTTAAACATGACCAAGTTAACATTTGAGCCTAACTTAGCCCAATTGGCAACTTGACCCAAGCTGACCCAACTTGACCTAAAAAGTCAAAATGTGTCAAAACTTGATCTAAGCCAAATTGATTGAAACCAATGGGTCAAGTTCATTCCAAATCACTTGTTGAACTTGACCAAAGCCTCAATTGGCCAACTAGACCTAACCTAGCCTAATTGACCTTGAACTTAACTTGACCTAAAAGGATTATACTGAGCCAAATTCAGACTTAACCAAAATTGATTAGAAATAAAGATACAAATCCACTTCATATGACTAACCAAACCTAAACCTACCCATGATCTAGCTCAAATAGGTCAAATGTGTCAAATTGGTCAACTTGACCCATTTGACCTAAATGAAGTCATATGAACCAAATTCAAACCTAAACCAAATTGAATCAAACCAAAGCCACCAAAATATTTCAAATGGTTATATGAACTTGACCTTGTTTGACCCTAATTTGACCAATTGGTCAACTTTAAGTTGACCCATTTTGACCTAAATGGATCAACATTAGCCAAACCATACCAAATGAACTCCAAATCCAATGAAACTTGGCCAAACCTATTTCTCAACATACCCAACATATTCAAATTCAAAAATCAACCAAATGACCATTTTTAGGCCATAGAGCAAATTTTGGCAAATTACACTTGGAATTTGGTCAAATCCTCTTCATACCTACTTGATACTCTCCTAATAGATCAAGTGAACACTAGGGAGGGTGGTGCACCCAACCCAATGGGTTTGGGTCAGCCCAACTTGACTCAATGGCCAAACCGATCACTCCACTTGAAATGGCCATATGGGAATCATGCATCCATTTGTTTTGAGCATATGGGAAGTTTATATTCCCACGCCTCTCGCCAAATCGAACTAAAAGACAATCCTAACACCAAAATAACCCTTTCAATCTTGAAAATTGGATCAAAATGATAAGCTTATGCTCAGCCATCCGATTGCCAAAGGGGAGATATACTCCACTTCACTTCTAACTTCCCTCATCGACAAGCATGGAACTTAGAGAAAGCCTTAGAGTATTCTCAAGCTTCTTAGAGAGGACTTGAAAACTCCATTTCTCAGTTTTCAGAGTTTAAAAACAAGGGAGGACCATTGAAAATCCAATTCACTCCATACTCAAAATTAGTGCAATTCCCTTTGCACACTCCATCAGTGAGCCTAATCGAACTTGCCCAAGCTCTTTTCCAATTTCTTGAAGCAAGTGGAGACCCAATTCGATCAAAGTTGAGCTCAAGCTAAGAAGAAGGAGACCCATAGGAAGATCCACTCAACCTCAGACCCTCAAACTTTCACCAAAGCTTCGTCTCAACCAGACAAAACCTTTCCAAGGGAATCGAGCTTCGGTGATCACCTCCGATGAGGTTAGCCATTTTTCAATCATTAAACTCAATGTGGTGTGGAGGTTTATGAAAGAAATGTTAATGGCATAAGATCTTGACCGTTAGATGTGATCTAGGATTATGTTGATGGTGTGGGTTCAGTTTCATCCCAATCCAAGCTCAATCGAGCTCTAGCCTGGGATCATGGACTCCATGGCTCACAGGTGTTTGCAAGGAAAGATCTTTGGCCATCCATTCATGCATTTTGGGCTGGACGATCGAGATTAAATCACGCTTTATATCCTATTTTATCCCCTCTGATCCACGACTTTAATCTTAACCGTTTGATCCTTGATCAAATGGCTGAGGAGAAAGCATAGCGCCACCGCCACACGGTGCTATGATGGGACATTTTAAATAACCAATGGGAAGGCGCCACGTGTAAAGTGCACACCGCATCAACCAATGCATGGGGCGCGTAGGGATTAAGAATTTAATTAGGATTTAAATAATTTTAATTAATGACCTAAACTTTTAAAATTCACATCTCAACCTAAACAAAATCAAAAAATATGAAATAAATTACATTAGAAAGATAATTGAATATAGAATATTCTGAAATTGATTTTAATTTATTTTGAATAGTTCTTTTCTCTAAATTTGGATTTCATTAGGAATGATAATTTGCTAATTATCCTTAAATTAATTCACTAATTATTCCCAAACTTCTTATGTATATTTTGGGGAAGACTTACCTCCCCTTTTTTTTTGGGATTTATTGGTGGTTTAATTGGAGAAATTGCTAATTCATTTCTTAATTACTCCCATAATGTGATTAAGGTTAATTAAGAGTTTGATTAGTGGTTTAATACTTTCAGTGAATAGGAGGTTTAGGGAATAGTTTTGGGGTATTTCCCCTAAGCTATTCCTCAAACCCCCCTTTTTCTTGCTTAATTCTCTCTTAATTAAAGGGTTAATTTACTAATTACCCTTTTAATTAATTTCTTAAATCTTAAAACTTTCCAGAACTCAATTAATATACTTGGGATAGATTATTAAGTGTTCAAGTGCCTAAGTACAATCAAGGAAATTAAAATATAACTCATATGTGTGAGGGGTGTTTTGGAGTTACTTAAGTCAAACCGCTTAGCTTAATTAATCATTATTCATCAGTCAAATTACATTAGGCCTTTTCTTCCTAAGAGCATTGCAAATTTAAATGCCTTGTGAGATTTTATGTCATCTCATTGGCTCATAATTATTTGATTAACTATGCGAAGGTGGTGTAGGTGAGGGATAATTAACATGCTTAATTCATACCTTAACCTAATCAAAATATAAAATGAACCTAATCACCTAAAAATTGAACAAAAATATCAAACACATGTGGGAATGGGTCAAGAACAGAAAACCCACCTCACATTTTCAAAATTAAATCAAACTCAAGATCAAATAAAAATCACATTAAACAAACTTTGATTTACTTTAAGCTTTCTTATTTCATAAGATTATCTTTAGGAATTAATTAAGGTGAATGTGTTTGCATACTTTCATTACTTTAGTTCTTTCCCAATATGCTAAATATGTGTGTCATATGATTTCATGCATTCATGCTTTTCAAAAATCAAATTTAAATTAAAAATATTTCCTTTATGTCAAATTACATATTTTGGCTAAAGTAATAATATGAGTGACTATTATCACTATTAAATCTAAATTATTTTCAAAATATATGAATCAATTATCAAAACTAAAAGTGTGCTACTTATATCTTACTTATAAGCTTGCATGTGAGTAAAGTATAAGGATGTGCTTAGTATAGTTTTCCTTCTCCCCTCTTTGGTATAGTTTTGAATAGAATTTGGCAAAGTGTATAGTTCATTTAAAAAGAACACAAAACTTGCCTAATTCCATTTCCTTTTCATTCCTATGCTATGACTTAAGACGGACAACTACACTTACAAATATAAATTGCATAAACAAACTAAAATAAAACAAATATAAATTTTTGCATCTTTCTTTTCCATTCATTTCTTTTGTACACATGCTTGTATTTAAGGAAAGTGGTATATTAGTTTGGACAACCCCGGGGTTGAGAGGCTTTAAGTAACCTAAAGTAGGTCATGAACTTTACACCCCTGGTGCAAACAATAGCATCGCACTCACTTATGCCTTTCATACATTCATGTGTGCATGTGAAAACTGGATAAGAAATCCCTTTTCTACTTAATAAAAAGCTTGCATCATAAACATTCAAATTCTCTTAAGTAACTTACTTAGCATGCATCATAAAGTGTGCTGAACATTCCCATTTGCATGTATAGATATGCTTAGGACTCATTCATATGCATGTTATACATGTTGTGAAAGAAATGAAGTGATGTATGTTTTATGAATTTTGTTCATTTTTCTTAATCTTAAAAAAGCCTTTCTTTTAAATAGGTTTGTTTAGAGTTCATCTAAACTTATGATTAATTAAAACACATAATAAAATATTCACTAAATAAAACTAAAAAATGAATCCATTTTAGAAATTACTTTAGGGAAGGAAAGAGAAGTTCTCTTCTTTTCCCTCTCTTTACAACTTAGTAATTAATTGTAGTTGAACCAAATCAAAACATAAAATAAAATTAACACAAACAACTAAACAACTTAAATGAAACCCTCCTCTAAGTTAAATACTTTTTACAGTTAGAAAACTCTAACTTAAAACCTTAAGCATACCACACAAATCTTAAAAGCAAACACATTAGGTTAAGTCACCACTTCTAGCTTTAGGTTAGGACGGTGTATGATTTGATGTTTGTTTTTTTATTTTGTGATATAATGTTTTAGACTGGATGTTAGGGTGCATGTGCGTAGACTGAATGGTAGTGCGATTTTAGTCTAACCATTATCTTCTGTAGGGGATTATGCTCAAGGGGTGTTGTAATAAATAAAAAAATATAAATACTTTTTGCTATGCATGTGCTTATACCCCTAAGCATAATCTAATAGGCCAAGTGGACTTAGTCACCCATGTGTGTGGTGATAAGTTTAATATACATGCTTGGGATTTGTATGATTTGTTTTAGCTAATCTTAATTTTGCAGGTGTTGGTTAGATTTCCATTTTTCTCTTTTCATGTAGTTTTTGAAATTAGGATTTTGGAATGATTATTATGGGGATTAGGATGAACATTGGTCATAATATCTCATCTTATGTGCCATGTTAAGCCTTTGGAGCAACCATCTTCCAACCATCCAAAAGAAGGAACCAAAGAAGAAAAAAGAAAAGAAGGAGAAAGAAGAAATGAAGCTTGAAGACCCCCATAACAATTAGTTCCTTGCTTAATAGTATTTAATTCATTTGTAATCTGGGTTTTATAAGGGTAGAGCTCGGCTACCCAATTTATTTTTGAGTTTGTGCGGTGGTACCCAACCACAATGGTCTCTAATTCTTTTGTGATTAGCTTCATAAATTGATTGATGATTTGTTTAACTTGTGCATTAAGTGACATTCTTTTCCTAGTTTCTGGGAATTGCAGACCAGCTTTTACCACTTTTCGAAATAATTTATCCACCCTTCTAAAGGAATATTCTTTGTTCATCTTTTCCTTAAGAGATGGTCTCATTCTCTCATCATCTCTTGTTGCTTGTTTTAGACGCTCTCCACCACTTAAAAAAGCCCAAGGTTTATCATTTCCTCCCAATACCAATTTTGACAGTGGATTAGGATGAACGAGCTTCTTTCCCTGATCATCAATGTACATTGGTTGTTTTCTTTTATCTACATTATACATTACCCTCTTTTTACCATTTGAGCTATAGGAAGCGGCATGAGTTTCATTTCTTCTTAAGTTTAAAGGTTTGTTTCTCTTTGATTTATCTGTATATATTTTAGACTTAGGGTGGTTCAACTTTTCAAGTTTGGCCACCCTATCAAGCAAGTCTTGGAACATTGTAATTGACGACATACATAAAAATGGTGCCATTTTATCATCCATATTACTCATTAGAAATTTGATTGCATGTTCTTCTTCCAATTGTTCCTCACATTTCATACGTAGGTTATGCCAATGACTTATGAATTTTTTCACTGACTTATCTTTTGTCCTTTTTAGTAAGGCAAGGTTAACGATTGTTATTTTCTCAGTTGTATTGACAAACCTCTTCATGAATATTATCTCTAACTCGCAAATATTTTTCATTTTAGCCATTTTAGATTATCAAACTTATTATGGGTAGGAATACGCTTCTGGCAGCAGTATTGTTTGTTCACTGTGTCATTCAAGTAGGATCTGCTGAGGCCTCAGCTCAACATTTTTTCATCTTCTCTGTCTTCTCATTAAATTGGTTCCTGATGAGGAAGCTTTATAATTATGCTTTCTAGGTACAAAAGTTCAATCGACGAAGCAATTATACCATGGGGCATTAAATACACAGTTTTCCACTAACGATTTTTTTCATCACAGGGACTTTAGATTGACCTAATCTTTTAAAAACTGAAGTTCTCTATCTAGAGAACTCCTTAATAGTAGTCGGTTCCTGAACTGGTTGGCGAGCATGACTAGTAGGAGCTTTAGTAAACTGAGGCCTCCCGACATGACCTCGGATGAGTGTACCACGGGTGGGTACTTCAGGAGTTGCAGCTATAATAGTTGGGAAATTCAAGCTACCAAATTGAATGGTAGCTCCAACATCTCCTATGTTGATTACGACATTAGATAAGTAGATGTTCGCACCACACTCTAGCTGAACAGTGAAAGGAGTGCTCTGTAGATCTATTCTACACAAGTAAAAGATTGGGATTAGTAATTAATAATTATTATTTCACCCCATACTTTCAAAATCCAGAGGTACTATAGAACAAAATAATAAAGTAATAAAGATATAGTCTACAGAATAATTCATCCGACATAGAGCCTCGTACATTAATAATTTGAATTTATTACACATTTAAGTCACCATTTTTTATTTTAAATTTTCAAATATTTTATTGCTACTATAGCACATATATGACTAGCCAAAGATGGAAAGAGAATCCTGTCCCCAGTGGAGTCACCAGAAATATGTGGGCTCTAAAAATTCACCACCGACCTATCACAAATTGAAGAGAGTATTGATTTAAAGAGTCAGTATAATTTTCAGAAGGCATATGGAATAGTAGATAAAACACTACCCAGAGATTTCAACCTCATTTTGTAAGGACTTTATATCTAGTTCCAGGTTTCCTATAGGCGCATGCCCCTATAGTTAATTACCCCTCCCAATGGGTGAGAGAGAACTTTCGATTTAGTCTAGTCGTTAAATCGCTAAATGCGTAGCATATAGTAGTAACATATGGAGTTTAAAATTTGAGATTATGAAATTCATCATTTTAACTTAAAGCAAATGGTTGGGGGAATGATGACGTGCCCGATCTATATACCATGGTTCCGTCATCCCGGGTTATTGCGGTCCTTAGTCTACTTTGTCAAAGGAGGTGGTCGACCCAACCTGACCGAAGGATCCTTATCAGCAAAATATGGGTTACGTCATCCAAGAAATCCTTATAGACCTAGGGTGGTGTTTATCTAAGGAGACAGGCTTAAGTCTACCTTAGATGATAGAAGAGTTTTTGCCTTATTAGGTGTACCCTATGATTCACAACTCAAAGGGAAAAGCTATTGGGGAGCATACAGGTTATGGTCATGATCATAATATAATAGTTCCATTTGGCAACAACCACCTGATTAGAGGACTCTGGTCATAACTGCATCATATGTGGGTAGGGTTGTAAATGAGCCGAGCTTGAGCGAATAGAACTCTTGTTCATGTTCGGCTCGTTTGAAATTTATTTTGTTCATATTCGGCTCGTTTATATATCGAGCTTGAAATGTCGGTGTTTAGCTGTTAACCAAAATGATAACGAGCAATATGAGTCGAACAACAAGCTTTGACGAGGAGGATTCAACTCCAATCATTTGCATAACAAAAATTTTAACCACTAAGTCATGCTTGCATTTGTAATATGTAAATGTGTTCGTATTTATATATAATAATAATAATAATAATAATAAATAACAATAAAAATAATAATAATAAATAAAAATAATAGTAATAAAATAATAATAATCGTAATAATAATAATAATAGTAATAAATAAAAATAATAGTAATATAATAATAATAATAATAATAATAGTAACAAATAATAATAATATAATATAATATAATTTTTTATTTCGAGCTAAATCGAGCCGAACACGATCGAACAAATGATTATTCATGTTCAGCTCGTTTATATATCGAGCTTGAAATATATGTTCGTGTTTGGCTCGTTTAGTTAACGAACGAGCCAAACACGAGCTACATAACGAGCCGAACACGAGCTGTTCACGAACAACGAGCTTTTTTGACAGCCCTATATGTGGAGCCTACTGGCCAAGCTACTCAGTTAGAGGACATGGGCTACGTCCTTACTGACATGAGATTGATTGAGAGTGAACATAGTCAAACACTTGATTTGACTTTGGCTACTTTGTGAGCTAGAGTTTTCTTAATTTGTCACATCCAATAAATAGTTTGGGAAGGTGGATTGAATAGAGTTTGCTTTAAGTATTTAAGAATTGAATTTCATTTAACCATTAATAGCTTAGTGATTTATCCAATTTTATATTTATATTGAGACTTGATTTTGATTAACTCAATTTGAGCTTGCAAGCATATTTTGATGGTAAGTATCCCCTCCGGTTGAAATTTTCATTCAACACGTCATCATCGGGTTTATGAGTTTACTTGATCTCAGACTCTATTAGTTCAATAATTAAGGATCACATTTACTATCACATGTAATTAGCTTCTCGATATTTTAATAAGTTAAAATTCGTAATAATTGGATTTTTAGATTTTGTTAACCCAACCCACCCTAAGACCAAACCGAATCAACCCACGCAAAGATCCTCGCATTACTAAGTCGAGCATTCAACGTAATGTCGGGGCCCATGCGAGTGTATTTAAGAATGCTTGCATAATTTTAAAACATTGAATTTGAGTTTTAATCATACTTTATAATATGTGCGAGGGTTCAATTGAAGCCTTAATTAATGTCTTCTTCTCGATTGTACGATGTGTTTCAAATACGGTGGCATTTGAGGGCGTTGTAAATTGATCTAATATCTTATTAGATCCCTTGGATTAATATTGAATTGCTTTCTTTTATTCCAAGTTGATTAGTCTTTGAATATTCAATAGACTCTCACTTATGACAATTCTCAAATTCATCACCAACTATACTCAATTTCTCCTTGATCTAATTCAAGTATTTAATAAGATGAAGAATATGCTTCAAATATTTTCCAAAAATTCATTGATTATTCTTATTAGCAATCGTTCGATCTCATGGAAAATTTCTTATGAATTCTTTGATTTTTTTCAATTTATTTGGATATATTTGAAGAGCATATATTAATTCTAAGAGGCTCTCTTATGCTTTGATTTGATGTCCAATTGAGATTCTTACTTCATTTGATATCAGACTTAATTTTCAATTGTTCAGTTACTTACATTCATATTGATTACTCATTTGTGAATTTAATACTTTGAATATTAAAAGAGAAACTCTATTCATATACAAAGACATCAACTCTAATATAGATTTATCCTTAACTCAACATCAGGCTTCATATTTATTTAATAACTAAACTTCAAGTTCATCCTAAGTCCGTTGTGGATTTAGTATTTGACTCCCCGCATTTCGATTAAAGCTTATTTAGTTATGAGGAATTTGAAAGAATACGAACCCACTTTTCCATGGAAATTACATTTATTATTTTGCTTCAATTTAAGCTATAGAAAATTGCAATTAAAGCCTGTGAGTTTAGTATTATCTATCAAACCCCATCACTGCACTTAATCATTAAACTTAAAAAAGGATGGGTCCCACATCGGCTCTTTCCATTTCTATAAATAAGGCTAAGGGAGGGCCTTCCATTTCATATAGTTTGCTTGAGAGGTTGGAGTATTTTGGAGTTTTTGAGAGGGGAGAAAGATTTGATTACATTTCAAGTAAGTGTTTTATTCCTTCAAAGTTTCTTTAAGTATTCTGATATGAATCCATATCCCCAAAGCAACAACAAGATAATATCCAAAGGAACAGCCCTTACAGAAATCAAAACCCTACGAAATCCAACAGATTACAATTCTTACGAAGCGTGAACCAAATCTAATAGCAACATCAGCTTTTACAACAGAGAACTTATAATAAATAGTACAAGAGCTTTCCAGTGACAATACACAACAGAAATATTGCTAAAGAATAGAAATAGTTTTTCCAGTAAAGAACTTCCCAATAAACAACAGATATTGCAACGGTCCGGCGCCAGAGAATTACTGAAGCACTACAATAATCAAAAAGAACAAATGCTCGATAACAAGATAACTCTCTGCATCATACCTCAAAAGCCAGAGCTCAAAATAAACCAAACAGAAATTACGGCCAGAAGCATAGCACAATAATAGACTAATAACAAGAATCAAGAAGTGCACTACAGAGGCGAAACGTAATGTAACTGTTACAAGTTAAAGCAATAAAAGACAGAAAGGATAGTATAAATAGAGATCAGAGGAGAAAGAAAAGGGGATGAAAATTTATCTCAAGAATAGCCTCCTTTCTCTGTCTCCGTTTCCTTCTTCTTCCCTGAAGTAGTTCCACGGTGGATCCTCACTGGAAGGTCTCTCCTCCGGCGAAATCACCGGCGAACTCCCTCTGGTTCCTCTCTTCCCCCTGCTTTCTCTCTGGAGCAAGTCGACTCGAAGCGAACTAAACCCCAAAAGAATAAGGCAAGTGATAGGTTAGGGTAATTCAAAAAAGATCCAATGATCCGAATCGCCCACGCAATTATCGATCGGCCCCATTCAATTCGAGATCAAACCACGAAAACCAACATCTGGAATCCACTCAATCCGGAAAGAATTCACCGCATGATCAAGAAATGATCCAAGGGGCGTGATCAAACATCAAAGCAATCCAACTACCCACTCCAAAGAGCTCAATCTGCATAGCATCCAGCCCAGCTGAGCATTTAATCCAACCGGAGAGTGACCATCCAATCCTCTCGGATTGTAACTCAATCGGGTTCCAAGCACACAGAACTGAGTCAACTCACTGCATTTAGTCTAAACCAAGCCGATCTGCCCCAGATCCAAGGAAAACAACTCAACCGCACCAGAATAGAAGAAAGAATTTAATCACTCAAGTTTATCAGAGATCAAATTACAGCAATTAATCGTGATCTCACTGTAATACGTAAATTAAACCCTATCATTGGTGCTCTCGTTGATTCAAACCTCCAAACAATGGCAGATGGCACAAGACATACAACAAAAACCCTTGAAGAATGTCTAAACAGACTGAACAACAATGAAGAGCAAATGACCTCAATCACTATGGCATTGAATGAAATATCAAAGAGATTAACAACAATAGAAAACAGATTGGAAAAACAGCCTCAAATCCAGGTATGTGAGACATCTAATTCAAAATCATATTCTCCAAACAGACCACATACACACACACCCATATCAATGCCTCTTAAAATAGATATGCCAAGATTTAATGGAGAAGATCCTAGAGGATGGATCTTTAAAGCAGAGCAATTTTTCAAGATATCAATCCTCGATGCTCGTAAATTTTAATATCCTCAATATACATGGATGGACCGCTTTGAGTGGTATCGGATGCAAGCAAATAAACAATTGCATTCTTGGCCACAGCTCAAAGAACAAATTATGCAAAGATTTGGCCCTTCCTCACACATTTAAGAGGAGAACTAGCTAAGCTTCAACAAAGAAACAACAAGGTAACAGCTTTTATACTGAATTTGAAGACCTAGCTAACCAAATGTCAGAATATCCCAGAATTGCTACAAAGTTGCTTTGAATCGTGGCTTAAACCGTGAAGAGAAATCGAGCCACTACAACCTACTTCCTTGCGAGCATTTCGGTTGGCCAAATGGAGGATAGGCTATCGATGACCTTCACATAGCCAAAACTACAAGATCAACCAAGTTCCAGTGAAACAAGAAATACAGAAACACCTACACCTAATTCCCCAAATGGCAATCAATAGACAAGCCAAACTTACTTATGTGCATTCAGTGTCAATGAACAACAAAAATATCAACTACATCGATTCAACCGAAATTCTGGATACAAGAACATCCATTAGAAACAAGCTTCAAATATCGCCTTTTAATCCGGTTAAACGAAGATATATAAGTGTCTAATTATAAACTAGTATACATAGTTAGCAATAATTCTGACCATCGAAGTAGCCTAGAAGTATAATTCGATAGCCAATTCTCGATGCCATCGACAAAAAAAAGAAATACTGCAATTTTCAATTTTGACCTTGAGGACAAGGTGTGAGGAGGAGTAATGATATGAATCCATATCCCCAAAGCAACAACAAGATAATATCCAAAGGAACAACCCT
The DNA here is from genome assembly GCA_021442155.1 of Cymbidium sinense. Classification (NCBI taxonomy): domain Eukaryota; kingdom Viridiplantae; phylum Streptophyta; class Magnoliopsida; order Asparagales; family Orchidaceae; genus Cymbidium; species Cymbidium sinense. Next base: position 72,174,201 of record CM038218.1, on the reverse strand, counting down.
TACAATCGAAACCCTTACATCCAGCAGTTACAATTCTTACGAAGCGAGAACCAAATCTAATAACATCACTTTTACAGAGAACTTATAATAAATAGTACAAGAGCTTTCCGGTGACAATACACAACAAATATTGCTAAAGAATAGAAATAGTTTTTCCAAGAAGAACTTCCCAACTAGATATTACAGCGGTCGGCGGAGAATTCAAGCACAATAATCAAAAAGAACAAATGCTCGATAACAAGATAACTCTCTGCATCATACCTCAAAAGCCAGAGCTCAAAATAAACCAAACAGAAATTACGACCAGAAGCATAGCACAATAATAGACTAATAACAAGAATCAAGAAGTGCAATTAATTACACGACAGAGGCAGGAAACGTAACAGAAATCTGTTACAAGTTAAAGAAAGCCTGAATCCAAGACAGAAAGGATAGTATAAATAGAGATCAGAGGAGAAAGAAAAAGGGGATGAAAATTTATCTCAAGAATAGCCTCTCTGCTCGTTTCCTTCTTCTTCACAGTAGTTCCACGGTGGATCCTCACTGAAGGTCTCTCCCAAATCACCCGAACTCCCTCGTTCCTCTCTTCCCCTGTTTTCTCTGGAGCAAGTCGACGCCGAGCGTCGAGCCCCCAAAAAGAATAAGGCAAGTGATAGGTTAGGTAATTCAAAAGCGACATCCAACGATCCGGTCGACGCAATTATCGATCAAGGGCCCCGATTCAATTCAGAGATCAAACCACGCAAAACCAACATCTGGAATCCACTCAATCCGGAAAGAATTCCACCGCGTGATCCAAGCGGCGAGGCGGTCGGACATCAAAGCAATCCAACGGCGCACAAATTCACTCCAAAAGAGCTCAATCCGAGTGCATAGCATCCAGCGGCCCAGTTACAAAGCATTTAATCCGACGGCTCAGAGAGCAGCCGATCCAATCCTCCACTGGATTGTAACTCAACCGGGTTCCAAGCACACAGAACTGAGTCAACTCACTGCATTTAGTCTAAACCAAGCCAGATCTGACCCAGATCCAAGGAAAACAACTCAACCGCACCAGAATAGAAGAAAGAACTGAATTAATCACTCAAGTTTACTGTATCAGATCAAATTACAGCAATTAATCAGGATCTCAGCTGTAATTACAGAAATTAAACCCTATCATATTCCCTGTCTGTTTTCTTTGATTTAGTGTTTATCATTGTATTTACTATGCATCTCTTATTTAATTTTAAATTTAGATGATTTCCATTTCAATTTGCTTAAGTCCAAAATTTCAGTTAAAATTTCAACATCATTCCAACATAGGTGTGTGACATGTAATAATTCTTTTAGTTTACTCGATACATCCTATTAAACATAGCGAATGGTATCTTGCGACACCATAGCCATCTTCACTCCCGCTACGCTCTATTGGGCATTATGGAGGTCTCAAAACCTGCAAAAAAATGAAAATAGCATACACATATACATTTCACGCATATTCAAACTTGATTTTCGTGCACACTTATAACGATCGGCAAGGATGGTTCGACCAATAGGGTTCGGCTAGGAGATTTTGGCTAGGGGATTTCAGTTAGGGGATTTCGGCTAAGGAATTTTGGCTAAGGAAGTTTGGCTAGGAGATTTCGGCCAAAGGTGATTTCAGCTAAAGGGTTCGGCTAGGATATTTCGTCCAGAGAAGTTTTCGAATGAGTTGTTAGCAATTGAAGGAAGAGTGGAAGAAGAGGGAAGAGTGAAAGAAGAGGGAGGAGGAAAGAGGAAGAGACTTACTGTTTGCTTGTGTGCGGCTTGAACGAGAGGTAAAAATGAGAGTCCCCTTTTCAGTTGAGGGATGGAACCGTTCATGCGGTTGAAAGAGAGATTGAACGTGGAGCCTTCGATTTTGCGTGGAGCGCGCGTGAAGAGGCGAGGTCGAGTGAGTGGAGGTTGTGTGCGTTTGACACCGAGCACTTGGCTTGTATGCTATCCGGTCTGGTCGAGTCGGCCGTGTAAAAAGGGATATGGTTCGGTTATGATTATTAAGCCTTTTTAACAATTATTTTATTGTGTTTGATCACTTTAATATGAATTTTATGCCTAAATTATATATATATATATATATATATATATATATATATATATATATATATATATATATATAATTTAAGGTTATTCTAATATTTTGGACGTAACTTGGCCTTGATGCTTTTATGCATAATTTGTTTGGTTTAAGTGAAATTAATTGGGTCAATTTCAGCTCAAAATGTCAATCACTCGATTTTCACTTAAACATTCAACGAGATAACAAATATACTGATAGATTTGAAAGTTTTGGAACTAACACAATTAATTTCAATTTAACATTCGGAGCATCTTCACTACCTCTCATAATGCGTTGATATATCGACAACATCTCTCGATCGTTAGATAGTAAATATCTATATTCGACAAATTTTGACTCACCGCAGCTTCGCTTTCTCGATATACACATTGTCACTTCCGATCATTCAACAATCGCACAAATTCGTCTGAATTGAGTTAGGACTATCTCATTTGGTAGATTTTGATATTTCGAAACTAACGACATGATCAGAACGGTCGTTTCGAGCATCCTCGCAGCCACAATTCATACGCTGACATATCGAGATCTTTTGATCGATCGATAAATAGTGCAATATCTATATTCTGACTAATTTTGACGTTCTGAACACAATGACAAAGTCTGTTCATCAATCGAAAGTCATTCAAACATCACCGTAGCTTTCCTTCCTCGATATGCGCGTCGGCGCATCGCCGACTCGATCGCTTGATCGGTTAACTATTAGATTGTGGAATATATATATATATATATATATATATATATATATATATTTCAACATATAACGCGATGATAAGTTCGCTCATCGATCAAGTTATTCGCTAGGGTTGGTGCAGATTCAGCTCGATTTGAGCTATTACATCAAAAGTCTGCAAATTTGAATTTTGAGATTGACTCGACTGATGTATCAGGCATGGAGGTCAACAATTGCATGGTAAAAATGATTGCAACAAGTACTTTTGATTATATGTACTTGCCCAAAATTAAAATTGTACTTGCCCAAAATTAAAATAAAAAATAAATCATATTTGTAATAACTAATTTATCTTGTAATAATTGCTATCAATAATTGCTGCTATTGACCTATCTTCGTATGATAAAAGTTCTGATATTCTTTTATGATGCTAAATTCAACTATGAGAGATTTCTCGGCTTAATATATAGTTTGTTTACTACTATTTTATCGTTTTTGTAATTAGTCCTATTTGGGTTAATCTCACCCAAAGGACTCTTCATATCATTTAATATTTTTTTCTCAACATAACTGGCATGAATATATGAAGAGCCGTTTGGGATCAATATTGTCAACTAGTGCTGCACTTAAAACAAAATTATTTCTGAAGATATGAAAGGTAGATCGAGCAACAAAGAATATAATATAAAATAGAACATATTTTAGACTACTAGCACATAACCAAACCTGTGGAATTGCAGACCTCCACTATTTACCATAGCATAGAAAACGCGTAGAAGCTTCAAAACCTCACCTTCACGTTGAGGCCAACTCCCAAATGCTGCGAGCAGATAACCATGCATCTCTATATATTCCAATAAAAATTAGATCCTTAAAGCACCACAGACAACAGCACAACAAGCAGCTCTTTAATCATCAAAATCAATTTTTTCTTCGGACTAAAGCGATAATGAGCCTTAACCAGATATCTCTGGAGTAGGTGTTCTGTTATTTCGACGAAAATGGCGATGGACGAATCTCGTCGGCCGAGCTCAGGTCATGCATGAGCGGCGTCGGCTATGAACTATCCCTAGATGAAGTTACGGCCATCATTGAGTCGATGGATACCGACGGCGATGGGCTGCGGAGCTCGGAGGAGTTCATCAAGTTGATGGAGAGGAGAGAGGAAGATGATGGAGAGATGATGGAGGCCTTCAAGATGTACGAGATGGAAGACGAAGGATGCATAACTGCTAAGAGTCTGAAGCGGATGCTAAGCAGGTTAGGTTATTCTCGGAATATAGAGGTTTGCCAGGAAGTTATTGATAAATTTGACATCAACCATGATGGCGTGCTCAGCTTTGAGGAGTTCAAGGTTATGATGATGGTTTAACGATTATTCCTATATAATCTTTTAGAAATTACCGATGATATATATATAATATTATTTTTCCAATTCTTTTAATTATTCCAATATGTATCAAATTATAGCTTACTTTCAAAGTGATGTGAATCGATGTTATCTGTAAATGTTATGGACTTTAACTCAGTGTCATTCCCCTAAGCAGCTATATATGATTTCTATACTAATATTTTCTTTCTTGAGATTGCTTGATCGATAAAGTTCTCTCATTTATTATATTTTTTTAACTTGTGGAGCATATTTGACACTGAATAATATGAGTATATAGTCTTTGAGAAAATTTATCAAGATTGATTATCAACTAAAATAAGTGTTTATTAGTTGTTCTTAAAAAATATACTCATATTATTTTGTGAACGATACCCCTTAAAGATTTGCTAAAACTTAACATTTACATGGAAGCTAAGCAATGTAACACTAAAACACATAATAGGAGCTATAAAAATGTATTAATATAATCAATTGATCTTAATATAAACTAATTATACAATAAATGTGTATAAAAATAGGAGAAATGACTTAATGGCTACATACTAATATAGTAAATGTACAAATTTTAACTAATATCTTTAAGATTTAATGCTCAATTATATTATATCACATAAACCTAGAACAATTACATGAATATAACCAAAAAAATTACAAATATATTAGTTCAAATAGTTATACCATCACAAATAGAACATAAATTTAAATGATTATATCTTTCACTTAAAAATTCTCTATAGATCTCATTTTTCTTCTTCTTCTTTGTTTGTATCTTTGTTCTCCTCATCTTATTCTATATTTTGTTGGCTTCACTTTTGACGATAAAAATACATTTCTTCCGTAACTTTATTTCAACTTACATTGTATTAACATAAGTATTCAAATCCTATGTCAATGCAACTACTTTTTGGAAGCATAATCCATAAATCATTGTTTTCTAATTCTTTCTTCCAAGTACTTGGCTCCACTTAACAAAATTAGAATATTGGAATAAACCACTAGATGATCTCTCTCTGATTGATGTCTTACTACATATTTCTCAAAATGTACATGAAATTATCCTACAAAAAATTGGGATTAGAAATAAATATTGGTTGTTAAATCACTGTTGATTTTCTTATCATTGGTGGGTTGTTCCCTTCCCGCATCTCTTTCTATTGTAGTTAGAAATTATTAATTTTATAAGCCTATATAAAAATATATTAAAAATGTGAAATCATATAGACTACTCTTCTTCTATACAAAGTATGTGGTATTAAGCTACTAATATGAAGGAAACTCCCCAAATAATGAGTCAGAAATTTGATTTTTTTTTGTTCTACCCTCTCATTTTAGCATACTGGATTATTCTAAATTGTGCATAAGTCCTCTCAAACTTTTTTTTTTGCTATAAATAAACTATGAAGGCATCTTGCTAGATTTATGGATATTAGGGAGCATATCACTTATGAAATTTGAGCCACTCAATTCAAAATTTCTTCTAACTGTCATTGTTTTATAGAAACCATTGAAATTTCCTATAAACTAAAAAATTTATGAAGCAATATTACTAAATTTATTCAGAAGTACAAAAAATATTATCTTAAACTCTCAAAATTACATATCATGAACATCCTATAGAATATGTTTCCATGAAATATAAAAAGAATTAAATTTGCACTTTATTATATCTCAACTTTATTACTAAGCTATTTAGATGATGAAAAAAAAATATTAGTAGTAAATAAATATTAATTTTTCAATAAAATTAATATATATGTGTTTTAGGATCAATTTATATATGATTATCTATCAAGTAGATCCACCATCGTGATGATTGATGGTAGGAATTGATAAAGGTGGATGGTCCGCATAATAAGGTGGTTTGGTAGAATAGTAAGGTAAGGTTATGAGTGACTAGGAGTCAAATAATAATATATGGATGGGTTAGCATGACATGGTGGTGATGGTGTATATGAAGAATATGGATAAAATGGGATAGTTTGGGAAATATTTAGCAAGTGATATATTGAACCAAGAGTTGGTGGTACTAGTAGTGGTAATAGTATAGGATGTTGTGCTCTGAGGAGGACTTGAAATAGTTTTCTTTGTTCTAAAAATGAAAGAAATTAACCTACAAGGAGTGCCATCTTCATTAAAAATATAAAGAGTATTAGATCATATTACAAATTTTAACGAAAAAACTATATGAGTTAATTTATAAAAATAACAAAATTGATTATAGGAACTCATATGAATCATTATCAATTGTTTTTGAGATTTCTTCATTATCTTCATCATCATCAATATTTTTTTAATTAATCTATCAACTTTTTTACAAACATCATTAACGTCATATAAGTTGGTTATTAATGCTAATTTGGTTGAAATTTAGCATCTCTTCTTTCTGATAAGTGATATCCATAGTTTTTTTTTTTTTTTCATTTCACCTATTTGTTTAATCTTGATACTATTGACTAATCTCTTTTGCCATTTAGTCTATTAATATAATTTGTGTAATACACTTGTGTGATAAATGGTCTGTATGTTGTTAAGTGACATTATCGGCGGTTTGTTTTCCTATGCTTTTAAACTCTATCTCTCTCTCTCTCTCTCTCTCTCTCTCTCTCTCTCTCTCTCTCTCTCTCTCTAAATCTGTTAAGACTTCGACTATAAAATATAAAAGATAATGGGGAGGAATAGGCCTTTTGTAAGTTGAGGCAAGAGCCATTGATCTAATATATGAATATTAAGGCTAAGTTCGATCAGGGAGTGATGCCTTAGTAGTGTAAATACAGTATGCTATTTAAGAGAGTTTTGAGAAATTTGTGATAGGATAATTGTATTTTTAAATCAGACTTAACTATCTACAGTGGTGGCCAGAAAACTACGATTTAAATTTTATAAAATAATAGACAAATTATTTACTCATCATAGCTTATTCATATAACAACTTCTTCTGCAGCGGCTCCATAATTATTTTCTCATACAACTATAACTATTCCAAATAGACTATAAATTTATTAAATTTTTTCTTCATAGTTATTTCTAAAATTAAGTTATAGTTTATTAGCATAAAAAAAATTTAATTAGTTCCATGATAATGAGAATGTAAAATTTCTATAAGCTATGAGAAATATTCAGGCATAAATCATCAATAAAAGAGCCTTTTTAAATATCATTTGTCTCATAGATTATTTTTTAAGAGAATGATAAAATATATAGTTCAACTATTATAATATTAAAGAGGAAATATGTCATTTTAACAATGAGATTAAATATAATTTATGACTTTTACTATTTTAAAGTCTGATACAAAATATTGATCAATCTTTTCAACAGCTTTGTGATAGTTATTAGACGGTGGCTTATTTTTTTGGGACATTTAAACCAATTTAATCATAAATTCATACACACATATGCAAGGACTTAAACCCAAGATCTCTTGGTTGAAAGTCAAATACTCTCAACTAAATTATGATTAAGGCATTTTTTTAATATTTAAATTTTATGATGGTTATAAATTGATGATACTTATAAATGGTTCTAAATTGATGATACTTATAAATGCGTGCATGGAATTTAAGGCATGTTGTGCATGATTCTTAGCATATACCAATATTTTAATAGTAAAATAAATGTATAAAAATAATTTTACACGTTTACATACACGTGTGAACAAAATCAGATTGCAATTCATCACTTTCTGATATGATGTGCATATACGAGCTTTTAGAGATACTCAGGCGGATGCAAAATTATAAAGGATGGGATGATGGGATTATGGAAATACTTAACTAGACAGTAGAGAGCGGAAATGAGCTGATGAAGCGTGCAAAGGCTTAAACCGCAATAGACGCGAAAAGTAAATCTCTATAACAATATACAGGAATTAGTTTATATATTGATGAAAATGTGATGCAAGGAAATGAAGTTTTTCAAAATTTATTTAAAACAAAATCAACAAAATAAACGAAAATTCTTCAATTTTTTTTTATCATAAACTTGCCGTGAAATAATTGCTTGAATGGTTGAGGCGTTGTTTCTCGTGACCTTCATGTATGTCAAATCAATCTAATGAAAAAAAGATGCATGATTTTATACACGCAAATCTTAAATGCAACAAAAATAAATGACATAATGAACATTCGAATTCCATACAAATACAAATTAATTATAATATACATATTAACTAAAAGAGCGAAATATAGGCGATGATCGAATGGAGGTTTAGAGACCCAAACTCCGCTCATGAAATTGACATAAGCGGAAAGGAAAACCTATCAAATGAGATCAAAAAGTAATGCCGAAAATGCGAATGAATTTGAAAATTTATTAAAACAAACTGATCAAATGAATGAAATCAAACATCTAATAACAAAATTGATGCATATCGATTATACAATAGTATCATCATAAAAATTAAAATTAAAGTTGATTTTATTCAAATAAATAAATGTCTTTATAAATAATTCTATTACCTAATCCTAAGACAACTCCAATAGCCCGATAACCCTCATTCGCGCCGCATAGGAGCTCTCGATCGAGCATCCCGAGCCCCCCTTCCCCTCTCGTTCCCCTATTGAACGGGAAACCGAAAGTCAGCTGAACAGATCCCATGTCCCTTCCTCCCAGCTGCATGAGCGTGTCTTTCCCGACAGTCTCCTCCTTCCAACTGAACGAACTCCTATCCATTCCTTCCTCCCAACAGACCGAACCTCACGGAAAGATCGAGCTCCACACAGCACAGAGCCTCTTTCCTCCCTCAACTACCGAGTCACCCAGCCTTCTATCCTTCCAGATGTCCAGCCAGAGTGAGTCGAACCAGTCAGCTTCTCCAACCGATCATGCATTTTTCTCGGTCACTCTCATCCCATTCATGAAAAAGTACAGTAATCTCTGTGGGTTATGGAACAGGGAGCCGGGCTTCTTCATAAAATTTTTAGTTCTCATTTATTCGGCTTTGTGGAGATGTTGCTATCACTCTTGGGACTGTTATCGGGTTTGGATCACTGTTGTGAGGGAATGAGTTAGCTGGTTATAAAGCTTTATTTTGGATTTATCTGATTGAATTTTTGGAGCTATTTTGTTTGTTTGTTGGATAGTTGGTTTAATAGTTGATCAGATTTAGTTGTATTATTATTATTTTTTTTTGCAATGTCTCAGTCATATTAAATCATCGCTATATCAAACTAGGTTTTGGCTTTCTACTCGCTGTGCTGAAATATCTGATTCTTGTACTACGAAAGGATGCATTCTTTTTGAGCTAGATATGGTGGAAATCTTACCACTTTATTTGTTTTCATGAAAACGAGGTTCCTTCATGTAGTTTGAGATTCTATTGATGCGGCTAAAGCTACATATATGAGGGACATTGGATTGTTCAAGCAAATATGGAAGTGGTTGGAATCTTAGAAGTTAGCTTTTGTGGGATCCCAAGTTGCATTGGTTGATTTGGCTATGGAGAGATTGTGTTGTCAGGGGTATTACATTACTGATTGGTCTTGGCTTAATGACACTGTTTGTGATTTTATGGAATTCTCCCCTACTTTTGAATGTCATCCACCTCCCTTTTTGTCCTCAACCATGCTGGAAACTCCATCACCAGCTTAATGTATATGTAAAAGCAAAATTGAGATGAATGCTATAATTTTAAGTACTCACTCATGATTGATTCAATACAGTAGAGAAATTTGTTAGACCTAAGTACTCGTTCATGCTGCTTAAGCATGATGAGAAAATCAGGATGTCTTTTATACAAGTTTGAAGGCCTATGCGACATTTTTCATAAGCTCGGTAGGTGCAAGAAAATCTCTTGGCCATGATGTCGCAAGACCTACCATGCACGCTTCCCATAAGCGTGATGGGAAGGTCTTAGTACTCCCAATGCAACCCCCTACACGAGGATGATGTCAAGAGGCTATCAAATTTCAATTCAAATACTTGTGCATATGTCTGCTTAGTATATTAAATTCTTGTACGTGCTGCTTCAATACAATTGCAAATATTTTCTAGACATAAATAGTTGTGCATGTTGCTTCAACACGGTGAGGAAACCATGATATCTCTTACGCAAGTATTGAAGGCCTATGCACGCTTTCTTAAGCGTGGTGAGTTTGGAAGACCTCTTAAGCCGCGGAGTTGCAAGACACCTACCATGCATGCTTCACATAAGTGTGGTGGGAAGGTTTTAGTACTCCCGATGCAGCCCCTTATATGGGATGACATCGAGAGGTTGCCGAATTTCATTCCAAACACAAGTATTGAAGGCCTATGCACGCTTTCTTAAGCGTGGTGGGTTTAGAAGACTCTTTAAGCCGCAGTGTCACAAGACACTAACTATGCATGTTGTCTTAAGCATGGTAGGAAGGCTCTAGCCCTCTTGAAGCAACCCCCTATGTGGGGACAATGTAAGGAGGTTGTCAAAATTTTATCAAAATAGAGATTAATAATTAATAATTAATAAAAATAAAATAGTTAAAGAATAATATTTGAATATTAAATGAGTAATACAATCAAGATAATCAATATGAGCTATCTAATATAATATTTTAAGAATATTGGCTAAAATTATCAATATATCACTAAAAAATTTAAAATATCTATCATTATTCACAAGAAAGCAAACCTAAATATTAGACATAGGTTAGAAGTCTAAAGAATTATAATGTTTTCTCTAATGATTGATGAAATTAATCACCACTAACAATTATAATCACTCAACTATCATCATTTTATTATTATATTTGATCATTATCATTTAATTACCATTAGCCCTACTATCATCTTTTAACCATCCTTACCCAACTATCATCAACTGACCATTCTTACTCGATTATCATTGTCAGATCAACATGGTACGATTATCATTGCCCAACTATTGTATTCTAACTATCACCATCCACCAATGACAAAGATATATGTTGACTATTGTTAGTCTTTTAATCGGTATTACCATCCTTCAATATTTTTTTAGTATTACAACCACAAGTCAAACTAACAAAGCTGTCATGTAATATTATCTTCTTCAATTAAGAAAAATAAAAGACTTTTATAATCTTACTTATATGATAGATTATTCAACCATGATCGCTCTCGATATTTTTCTTTTCAGATTTTTAAAATAAAACCGATGTATCTTCTAAATTTCATTTCGAGTGTATTAGTCTTTGTATAAAAAAAATACTGCTCCATCACAAAATTTGAGCATGCATAACACTGTTACATTCAACATACAAAATTTGCTTAAAAGAACAACTTGGAGCATCGATAGAAGGAGGAAGGATTTGAATTTGGAGTAAAGAAATTGGATAGGGTACCGAAAACGTCGAGATGTTTGAGAAGATGCTTGGAGGAGGAGGAAGAAGAAGAAGAAGAAGCGGAATCATCCCTTGTCAATTCAGTCATTAGAGCTTGAAGCTTCTCCTGAACGAGCATACCAACCACGTTGTGGCCCACGAGCAAACTCAGAGCGAACCCGCTAATCCTCGACTCACCCCAGTTATCATAATCATCTTCAGCTGCGTTTCTCATATCGCCTTCTCTTGCCTACACATTGTAGACTCTTTTCTCTCCTCCGGCTTGTCCTTCCCCTTCCGCTTCGAAAGAATCGAAGAGGATAATGCAGCAAAGACGTTGCAATCTTCCTTAAAAACTGCATAAATAACAATTGAAATTACATATTAATATTTAAATTTTAATATTTATTTATGCAATATTGATAGCGTCTAATTTCTGTAATAGATGCTGATCCGGTTGGGCTTGATGTTGGTTCAGTGAGTTGACCGCCTGAAAAGGAACTTCGCTAAGTTACGGATAATTTGGAAGGGATAACTCAGATGCCTTCTGAGTCGTTGGATGTAGCGTGTTTTGTAATTAGCCGTTGGATCTAATCACTCTGATCGAGTGTCTCTTGAACTGAATCTGGGGCCGTTGGATGGCTTGGTTTCAGGCTGGCCCTTGGATGTGTTTTTTGATCACGCGGTTCTTGATCGCTAATGGATTTAGTGGATTACAGGTGTAGGCTAATGACGATCTTGATGTATCTGAGGAGTGATGGCCGTCTGATCGAGCGAAGGCGTTTCGGTTGATCTGATCTCTGCCGTCTGATGAAGCTTGCAGGGGAAGCTACTCATTTTGAATGGGAAAGAGTTCTGCGTCTGGAATCATTTGGCCATTCAAGAGTGCTAGGGTTCTGGGCGAGAGAGCTCTGAGAGGAAGAGAGATTCCGAGGGAGATGGTCGGCACTTCACCGGTTTATGGAAGTATTCTAAAACCACCATGGAAAGGCTCGAGAAGAAGAAGAAGACTGCAGGGAAGGAGGAGGTTCTTGAAGGGTTCTTCCACTGAAGATCCACCGTGGAAAGGCTTGGGTGAGGAAGAAGAGGGAAAGAACTCAGGCAGAAGGAGGATTTTGATAAAATTTTCAATCTCCCTTTTCCTTCTCCTCTGATCTCTATTTATACTTATTTTCATACCGATCTCTATTGGTTGTAACTATATTGTAGTCTTTTCATTCGGGTGTATTCGTTGCACTTCTTGATTATTGTTTTCGGTCTTTGGATTTTATTGGTCGTTGTTTGTTATTTGATGGTTATAAGCTGACAGTTATCTTCTTGTTTTCCTTTCTTTTGTTATTGTAAAGGAACAAATGATAGTTATGCTATTTTTGGGATGCCAAGAAAGTCCTTTAGCCAATTTGGCCTTTTCTTTCTCCTTTTGCCGATATTACGGATATATTTCATATCATTCTCTCCTCCCCAAGATTCCTTGAGGTCAAATTCTTCAATGTACTTTTTGAGCCTGATCTCCTTGGTATAGTTCTAGTATAGTTCGAACTTTGATAGGTTTAATAAGCATTTGTCCTCTATGAATTCCTTAGTATAGTTCTATAGTCCAGAACTTTGATAGGTTTAATAAGCATTTGTCCCTCTATGAATTGGTTTAATAATTGCGTTGGATGTATATTAGAATCTTATCTGTATGGATTTAATCTGGATATATGAAATACATTATGTATTCTTACTGTTGCAGGCAATTCAATTTTATAAGCTACAGTTCCTATTTTCTATAGTACTTTAAAAGGCCCATAATATCTCCTTTGTAATTTGGTGTATTGATTCGCAGTCACTGAAGTCTGTCTATAGGGTTGTATCTTGACTAATACCAATTCATTGACTTTTAATTGAAGTTCTCTTCTATGTTTATCAGCCATTTGTTTCATTCTATTTTGTGCTTGTTGTAGATTGGTTTTCATTTGCTGTAGCATGTGGTCCCTATGTTGTAACAGCCTTTCTATTTCTGTGTTGGATGTTGTAATTTCATTGTGAGGTATTACAAGAGGGGGAAGTCTGCCATATACAATTTGAAAAGGGGTCTTCTTTGTTGATGTGTTGATTGAAGTATTATATGAGAATTATGCCCATGGTAGGAATTGTAACCACACCTTAGGTGTTTCCAAAACAAAGCTCCTTAGATATTATTCTAGGATTCTGTTGGTTACCTCTGTTTGTCCATCTGTCTGAGGATGGTAAGCACTGCTGTGTTTTAAAGTAGTCCCACTTAATCTGAACAATTCTTGCCAGAAATTGCTCATAAACAATGGGTCTCTATCTGACACTATTCCTTGTGGAATACCATGGAGCTTAACAATATCTGTGATAAAGAGCTGAGCTATATAAACTGCAGAAAAATTGTTTGGTAGGGCTGAAAAATGAGCGTATTTTGATAGTCTATCCACCACTACTAGTATGGTTGTTTTATTATGAGACTTGGGTAAACAAGTAATGAAATCCATTGATACCTCCTCCCATATGGCTTGTGGTATGGGCGCTGTAGTAACCTCTGCTGGCCTCTGAGTATCATATTTGACTTGTTGACAAATAGGGCTGATACAAAATGTTTAATATCCTTTTCATCGGTTTCAGAATTATTGAGTAATTACGTCGAGTCTTATGGATGCCTCCATGCCCTCCTACTGGTGTTGAATGTAGCTCTCTTATGATCTTGTTTTTGAGTTCTGAATCTTTTGCTATTATAATTCTATCTTTGAACTGAATTAGCCTTTTTACAAGTCTATATTTAGGAAATAATTCTAGATTTTTAGAAATTTTCTTGTATAATTCTTGTAATTCCATACTAGTTTTTGTCTCCTCTGTGATTTGTTGCATAAGACTATTGAATTGTTGAGTATATGTTGATAGGTTGAATGATATTAAGGATTCTTGATCCTCGAGAGCCGCTCTGCTTTTAAACATTTTTTTGGACAGTGCATCTGCTGCTTTGTTTGTAATGTCCGGTTTATATTCAATAGTATAATCATATCCCGTAATTTGATCAAAACCTCTTGCTCGGGGTTTGAATTGTTTGTCGCATTAGTTCTCTTATGCTTTTTGATCGATTCGATAGTAAACTTATTGCCTAGCAAGTATTGTCTCCATCTTGCAAGTTTCGATTATAGCATACAATTCTCTGCATATGTTGATGTAAGGTCGGTGAAAGTTTCTACAAGTAAGTAATAGGATGATTGTGTTGTATGAGAATAGCTCCAATTGCTGTACCAGATGCATCTGTTTCAATAATAAAGGGCTGATCAAAGTTTGGATATGCTAATACTGGTAATGTTGTCATTGCTTATTTTAATTTGATAAAAGTTGTTGTTGCCTCTTCTGTCCAATGAAACTGTTCCTTGGCTAACATAGAGGTTAGGGAAGAAACAATTGCTGCATAGTTTTTGATAAATTTTCTATAATAGCCAGTTAAACCCAAAAAACCTCTCAATTCTTGATCAAGTAGGTAATGACCATGCTTGACCGCTTGAATCTTTTTGGGATCCACTTCTATGCTTTGTGCAGATAAAAGATGACATAAATACTCAATTTTATCTTATACAAATGAGCATTTTGAAGGTTTAATAAACATTGAATGTTGTTTGAGTTGTTTCAGCACTTCGTGGAGATGATATTGGTGTAACTCCAAGGTCTTACTGTATATGAGAATATCATCAAAAAACACTAAGACAAATTTTCTTAGGAATGGTTTAAGGACTGCATTCATCAAAGCTTGAAATGTTGATGGTGCATTTGTGAGTCCAAAAGGCATAGCCAGAAACTCATAGTGTCCTTCATGAGTTCTAAAAGTCGCTTTTTAAAATGTCTTCCTTGCCATTCTTATCTAGTGATAACCGACCTTATTTAGAAAAGGTAGCTCCATATAATTCATCCATGAGTTCTGAGTGGAATAGGAAATCTGTATAGTGACTTTATTGAGGGCTCAGAGTCACACAAAACCTCCGTGCCATCCTTCTTTTGATTAATAATCGGGAAGAGAAAGACGATACTTTCTCCGATTATGCCACTTTCCAACATTTCTTTGATTAACCTTTCAATTTTAGTTTTCTGGAAATGTGGATACCTGTAATTTTTAACTCTCACAGTGAGTTCCGTGCGATGGATTTGATGGTCTACCTTCCGTCTTGGAGGTAAGCCTGTTGGGCTTTGAAATAACTCCTGGTAAGTGCTTAATACTCGTTGTATTCCTGCAGGAAATTTATTGAATTCTATTATAGAGGAATATGTTTCCTCTGTTATTTGACTCATCTGGAAGTAAGATAGTATTTCTTTCTGTTGCTGCAATTTAGTGAACTGATGAAAAGAAATTTTGTCCACTGTTGATGCTGTATTTCCTTGCAGCTGCACTAATCTACCATTAAAGTAGAATTTCATTGTCAGCTTCTTGTAATCAATTATACATTCACCCAATTGTTCTAACCATTGAACACCCAAAACTATATCTGCTCCTTGCATGGGTAGCAGATATCAATCAATAAAAAAAGTATTGCCTTGTAGTTGAATAGGGAGATTAGAACATATGCCTGAACATTTTAAAGTTTCCCCATTGCCCATTAACACTTGAAAGACTGATGCTGGAGTTACTTTGAAATCAATAAGTTTTGCTAATTTTGCATGAATGAAATTGTGGGTGGATCCACTGTCAATCAAAACTTGTACTTTTTTATTACCAATCAAATCTTGTAATCTTAAGGTTCTAGGATTAGACAATAAAATGCATTGAGGTCGATTTCGTGAAATTCTTCTTGTAGATTTTGCAATTCGTTCGCTTCTAGAATAGCTTGATCCTCATTGATCACCATTAGAGTAAATATTTTTGATTTGCAAATGTGTCCTCTGTGATACTTATCATCATAATTAAAGCATAATCCCTTCTTCCTTCTTTCTTCTAGTTGTGTTGATGTCAGTTTCTGGATGGGAATGTTTTGTTTATTGAGCATCACATTATTTTGGTTGATTCCGGAATTACTTGGAGGTGTTGGCGAAAGGTGGTTGATAGCTTTGATTTTGTTTAGTTTGTTGAGCTTGGTGTGCTGTAGTTTTTTGGCATTGTTAAATCATCGCCTAGCCCTGCCCTCCATCGCTTAGCTAACTGAAGGCTTGGTCAGGGGGAACTAGTCGCAATGCTCTTACTTCCCTTTTATATCCCCGCCTTAAACCGATTCAAAAGCGTAAGAATTCGGAATACGATATCGATTTTCCAATTCCTCAAACTCATTATAAAATTGTCAGTAGATTGTTGTAATTTAGCAAGTTCACCCCTTAAATCTAGTACAAAGATGGGCCAAATCAATAACTTGTTCTTTAAATTGTGTCCATGAATGCGTTGTTTATTAAGATGCATCCACCGATACCAACTTAATGTCATCCATCCATGTATGATGCAATTAAGAACTTGATCTTGAGCTATAGTATTGAGAATTGGTGCTTTAAATAGCCAACCTCTAGGATTTTCTCCATTGAATCTTGGCATATCAACTTTCACGTCTCTGTTGTGTTGTGGTGAAAGGAAATTTCGGAGGTGGGGTACATACCTGTGATTGTTGTTGTTCTTGATGATTGCTCTCCAATTTTCTTCAAGAGATGATCTTCTTGAGACTTCATTTAATATCATAGTTATTGAAGACATTTGTTCATCATCTGTTTATTCGTCTTCCTACACACTCATCTATGGTCTTTGCTGTGTGTCTTGTGCCTTCTGCCATTTCTGTATGATGTAGTCAACGAGAGCACCAATGATAGCATCTAATTTCTGTAATAGATGCTGATCTGGTTGGGCTTGATGTTGGTTCAGTGAGTTGACTCAGTTCTGAGTGCTTGGAACCCGACTGAGTTATGGATAATTTGGAAGGGATAACTCAGATGCCTTCTAAGTCGTTGGATGTAGCATGTTTTGTAATTAGCCGTTGGATCTAATCACTCGGATCGAGTGTCTCTTGAACTGAATCCGGGGCTGTTAAATGGCTTGGTTTCAGGTTGGCCCTTGGATGTGTTTTTTGATCACGCGGTTCTTGATCGCTAATGAATTTAGTGGATGTGTAGCAATGACGATCTTGATGTATCGGAGTGATGGCCGCCCGATCGAGCGAAGGCATTTCGGTTGATCTGATCTCTGCCGTCTGATGAAGCTTGCAGGGGAAGCTACTCATTTTGAATGGGAAAGAGTTCTGCGTCTGAAATCATTTGGTCATTCGAGAGTGCTAGGGTTTTGGGCGAGAGAGCTCTGAGAGGAAGAGAGATCCCGAGGGAGATGGTCGGCACTTCACCGGTTTATGGAAGTATTCCGGCTAAACCACCATGGAAAGGCTCAGAGAAGAAGAAGAAGACTAGAGACAGGGAAGGAGGAGGTTCTTGAAGGGTTCTTCCACTGAAGATCCACCATGGAAAGGCTTGGGTGAGGAAGAAGAGGGAAAGAACTCAGGCAGAAGGAGGATTTTGATAAGATTTTCAATCACCCTTTTCCTTCTCCTCTGATCTCTATTTATACTTGTTTTTCTGTCATAGCTTCGATCTCTGTTGGTTGTAACTATATTCTGTTAGTCTTTCTGTTACTGGTCGTGTATTCTGTTGCACTTCTTGATTATTGTTTTTGGTCTTTGGATTTATTAGCTATCTGGTCATTTTTTGTGTTATTTGATGATTGTAATATTATTGGTTATGAGGACAGCTTCTTTCTGCTCTTCCTTTACTCTTTGTGTAAAGGAACAAATTTTGGATTATGCTATTTTTGGGATGCCAGTAAAGTCTTTTAGCCAATTTGGCCTTTTTCTTTCCCTTTTTCTTCTGATATTACCAGGGACATTAAGATTCATATCAAATATTCAAATCATTAATTCTATCATTATTCTCGAAATTATATATATATATATATATATAGATAGATAGATAGATAGATAGATAGATATATGATCTTAAATTATTATATAAAAATATTAATATTTAAACATTAAAAATATTATAATCAATATGCTTATAAGTTATAACATGATATAGGAGTATAACATTACAAATCCATAAAATAGTTTCATTTCTTTTAAGCAACCTTTCTTAAAGCATGGCTTAAGAATGATTCCAGATCTTTAATTTTTTTCTTGACTATAATTAATTTAATTTTAACCAGTGTATCTACATCTATCGAATAATTTTTTTCTAAACTAATTAATATAATTTAACTTATATAATATTCTCATAATTTCATAAATTTCATGAGATTAGTTTATTATGCGTCTATCAAATATAAATCTTTGGTATATAAATAGACAATAAAATAAAAGCACAAAACAATCAAATATGTCCTTAAATAAGCATACTTGTAAAATATTATAAGAATCCATTTAGCAATCATTTTTTTGTTTTTAATTTTTTTTTATGCATCAATATCTTTGACTAGTTTTATTTTCTAAAGATTAAGTTATTAAAAAATAATCAAAATATTTTCATATTTTGAATGTTTTTAAGAATAGGTATACTTATAGATTGTCACTACTATTACCATTTTGTTAATAACTACAATTATCTAATCGCAATTACTATTGAGCGAGAGTGTAAATGAGTCAGACTCACACTTTGCTCTATAATAAGCTTGTATCGAGCTTATTGAGCCATGAGTTCGCATGCATAAATCAAATTTTAAGCTCAGATATTATATGAGCTTAAGCTCAAGCTTAACTTGACTCATTGGCTCGATTTATATGTGTGTGGGAGTGTGCATGTATACATGGGTTGAGCCCAACAATAATGACAAAGAAGAATACAAACACACTCATACCCCATATAGGCCGTGAAAATAAAAGTATAATAATGATGAAACATAATAGTAGCTAGCCACAACTATGCTATAAGTGAAGAAAAACTAAATATAAAATTATATTTAAATTTATAAAATGATGGTAATATATACATATAGTTTAACGTTTATATTTAATTTTTAAATCAACTAAAATATAAAATAGAAACAACTACATAGTAACAATACCTTTGTTTCTTTGAACACTTCTGCATAAGCAACTTCAACAAATGGGATAATGTGAGGGACCTGACTGTCGGTGTGCACCTTTGATCTCTTCGTTGATTATAGAAGCAACATTGATCTAGATATGGGAGAAGGCGATGAGGTTGCAGGTGAGATAAGGTTAAGGTTGTTGCTGCAAGAGGACAATTTCGATTTCTTGGCTTCATCAACATAAAAGCATATTCAACAAATACAAAAGGATGGGAGAAATGCGACTTTGACTCTCTGTATGTTACACGGTTACAATTTTAATAGTAATTAATAGGCTAAATATGTGTAAGTACATTTAAAAATAAATTATCACCCATTTAACAGTGACATCTTGGCTCGATGTTACGTGGTGCATTAAGGCATAAAGTTGTACGCTTAAACCCTAAACCCTAAAAAGACTCTAAATTAATCTCAATGTTCAAATCCGAATGATTCAAAATGGGTAATCCATTTATAAATCAGAAGAAGAAGAGTGATCAAAACTAGAGTTATTATTAATTAGACTCAGAGAGCTTTCTAAAGGAACTAGAGTTATTATTAATTTGATTTTGGCTCAATTTGACCTTTTAGGTCAAGTTTTTGCTCAATCCCATGGGATTCTTTCTTCCCATCTCTACACAAATTAACATTGTAATCCCCATCTCGATCCCGCCAATGGAACTCACGATGTCATGAGAGACATTTCCCAAGTCCCTGTGCCTTAGCACTCCTTTTTGATGCTAAGCCAACCTAACCCTTACAATGTTGGACTAAAATGTTTAAGACTCTTTAGAGATGAGAGATTAGAAAGATGGAAAAGCACTTCACAATTCAAAGGAACTCTACAATACAAGATTACTTTTGGAACCTTGGTTGGTTCCAAATGAGGCGAGAACCTCTATTTATAGTCCTCCCATGGCCTAGAAAAGATTATAGATATAAGGTTCTAGAATACAATAGAATATGCATGGTTCTATATTATTCCATACTACTCGTACCATATACAAGGTTTCTGGAGCATTCCAAAGTCAACCTAGAGTTCTCTTGAAGCATCCCCCACACAAAGTCTTTTGGATTTTGGTGGAACCTTTTGGAATCTTCAAGGTTGTTCTCTCTCTTTCTATATTTTTCTAGAAGCTTTTTTCCTTGTGTATGACTAATATAGCATGGCTAACCTTTTTTATAATGTGGCTTTGACACTCTCCCCACCTAAGCCCTGTGATGCCCTCACCGCGCAACTTCTTCATGGTAAAGTTGGATCTTGTCTCACGCCACAATGTTTCTTCATGTTCCCATGGCCTCATCAGCAATCCCTTCCATTTGATAAGATATTTTCAGTTTGGCCCTCTCCTAACTACTTGATCTAAAATTATTTCTTCAACTTCTTTGTCAAAAGAAGTAATCACTCTGAGGAGCTCGCTTGGATATTCTTCTTGATAGATCCTCTAGGTGCCTCCTTTTCTGATCTATCCTTTTTCCATCCTTCTTGTTGCCTTGTGTGTGGTGTACTAACTCCCTTAGTTCACTCTAGGGCTTGGCAAACTTGAATGCTGTGGTGCTCCTCCCTTCATAGCTAGCGATAAGGGTGAGAGGTGTCATGGGTTGTTGTCCCATGACCACTTCAAAAGGGCTTTTACTTGTATCTCCCATGACTGGTGGCTTGGTTCCTAATTCCAACTCGATCTGAGGGTCTATCTCCCTTCTGGGTTATAGCTCCTTTGGCAACTCTGCTGTTAAGATGTCATTGAATTCTTCAAGTACCGCTACCTCCCTTGGCATGTCTTCTTGTGGCTTTGGTTCTTCATTATCCATATCATGAAGAATAGCCAAGTAGCTTTCCTCTTCAATTTGAATGCCCTTCAATTGGATGGTCGTTAGCAGTTTGGCATTCGGCTTGGTGGCTCTTATTATTGGAACCATGCAAGTTTGATTCCCTCAATGATGTACATGCTATTGGTAAATGGCATCGAGAATGTTTTTACCTGATCCAAGAACTAATCCAAAGATAACTTTAAAATCATCTATCGGGATGACAGAAAAGTCCAAAGTTCCTGACCAAGTTCCCACATTGGCTTGACTCCTCAAGCTACGCAATGAATGGGTTTTGTCGTCGAGTTGATGACCTTGATGAAGCCTTTTCCTCTAACCATTCGCAGTCCTAGCCGCCTTGCTTCTTCTATAGAGATGAAATTGTGAGAAGCTCTCATGTTTACCATGACATTGTTAGTCTTTCCTTTTTATAGTCATTTCTATGAAGAGCAATCCCTTGGCTTGCGGCTTTGGGGAAGTTTGAATCCCATTTAGTAACTGCATGGATCCCACTTGTGCCATCAATACTCTTTTTCCAAATGGGGTCTTTCATAAATGAAGCAATTATTATGTGGTTGACTCTTAATGTCCTTTTGCCTTCCTTTGTCTTTTCCCCGTGTTGAGGTCGATTCTTGGCGAGACTCCTCTTTGTGTTGTCCTTTGTCTCTCCCATTGTTGTCATAGGTACTCTTCTTCTCCTTTAGCTTTGTGGACTCTTTGGTATAATTGATCAAACTTTCATCAATAGAAATGGCAGTTGCAAGATCTTGCACTCCACATCTCCTAAGTTTGGTCTTGGCCCATGGTTGAAGTCCATCCATGAAGTTGAAGAAAGAGCCTTTGTCGGACATGTCAAGGATTTCAAGAACCAGACTAGTGATTTCTTTGAAGTATTCCTAGATCGATCACACTTGTTTGGGCCTTCTCAATTTGGCTCTAGCCTCATCTTCTGAATTTTCAAGATAGAACTATCTTTTGAGTTATTTCTTGAAGTCATCAAAGGTTGATATGGTGCACATACCTTTCTCGATATCTCCTTGTCTCCTCCTCCACCACAACATAGTGTCAGAAAGATAAAGAGTCTTGAACTGGATCTTAGCATCTTCATCAGTGATTCTCATGGCTCCAAAGTATTGTTCAAGTCCCATAAGAAGTTGTATACCTCCTTCGCGTTGTGAACTCCTCCAAAACACTTAAGTTTTGGCACTTCAATGCACTTGGCTTTGATGACATGGTTGCTGGATCCGGTTGCTAGTACTCATTTGCATAAAGTAATGTCTCCACACATTTCTTCCATGCTTGCACGTAGACTATACATCTCTTCTTCATGAGATCATTACACCCCTCAGAGCTCTCCCATTAGTTCCCTTCGAATCTTTACCAACTAATCCTTGAAGGATTCTTCCAATTGGATTATCATGTATCTAATTGTGGAATGGATGGTGGCATCATTCTCCTCGATGCCATTCACCCTTTCGCCTAGATCTTCCACTTGGGCTTCCATCCCACTCATAACCTCTTCCACCCAGTAGGCTCAAAACTAGAGATTGCCTCCTTTGACCTCCCATGTGGCTTAGATGTGACAGGATCACGATGCTCCTCATGACCTCGAGCTTGTTAAGATGATTCCACATTTGTGATTTTTGATCCAACAAATAGCTCCTTGCTAGTCTTCATCATACCTCCAACCTTGGCTCTAATACCAACTGTCATAAAGAGACCTTTCCCTTGTCACCCGTGCGGTCTTAGCACTCCTTCTTGATGCTAAGTCAGCCTAACCCTTACAACGTTAGACTAAAATGTTCATGACTCTTTAGAGATGAGATATTAGAAAGATGGAAAAGCACTTCACTAAGGAAAGGAACTTTACAATACAATATTGCTTTTGAAAGCTTGGTTGGTTCCAAATAAAGGGTGAAGACCTCTATTTACAGTCCTCCCCATGGCCTAGGGAAGATTATAGATAGAAGGTTCTATAATATAATAAAATATGCATAGTTTTATATTATTCCACACTACTCCTATCATATACAAGATTTCTAGAGCATTCCAAACTCTCCTAGAGTTCTCTTGAGGCACCCCCTACTTAATGTCTTTTGGATTTTGGTAAAACCTTATGAAATCTTCAAGGTTGTTCCCCCTCTTTTTATATTTCTCTAGAAGCTTCTTTCCTTGTGTATGACTAAGAGAGCATGACTAACCTCCCTTGTAATGTGGCTCTGTGACAACAAGCCGACATTATTTCCCCATGGTCATCTCGACATCCCGTCTCCCATCTGTGAGTTGACATCCTCGGCTCAACCCTATCATTTGTGAGCCGCACACCCAACCCAAAAGAAGTATGTTCATTCTCCGATTGGTCCCATCTTCACTTTCATGAGCTTCCCATTCTTTATTTGATCATACAGTATTTTTTTCAAGAAGGTTTTTTTAACAAATTGGTAAAGATATATGCAAAGCATACACAAATTTAAAAAATAATTTTTAATCTTGGTATTTAAGATGGTAAGATTATTTTAAGATAATTATATTTGTATATGACTTTAAAAAAATAAGTGATGAATAGAACATTAATTATTCTATATGTTTTGGGTTATTATGATACCATAAGTGATGTTTATTACAGAAGTATTATGAATATGGAGAAATTGCATATGAATATGTTTATGCATTGGTAAGTTCCAAATACTTATTGTTAGTGGGATTTAGCTTTTCGATACAACTTTGAACATAATGATTTATGCTTAAGAATGCTCATTTTGTCATTCAATATTATATGTTGATTGATAATAGTACTTTAGAATGAGTCAAGAGTTTGTCTTCATAATCCTATTTTTTGATGGGCAATTGTGCATTAATGATCACTTTATTCCAAATTATATCGATGGAAGAAATTGTCATTTAAAGGTTTCACGACATTCAAAGTTGGAAGATTTAAACTAAATCACTACACTATGATTCAAAAAAATTTGAAATTAATCTAACATGTCATTTCCCCATCGGCTCGAGATTCATAGCATCAATAGTTTCTAGTGAAGAAGTTTGTGATGTTGTATTGGATGAATCTCCTCATCATATATTGGTGCTTTATGTAGAAGTCAAACCTTTCTTTAATGCTTCATTTGTAGTCGCTACTATTTCCATGCAACATAATATTTCTTTAGATTACATGTATGATTTCAATTTCCCATCAACAGATGCGATACAATAGCTTGGAGTTGAACCACGATTAATCATTCTTTTATAATAATAAAAAATCTTGTCAAAAGCATTATTATTTTTCTAAGATTTTTAATTACATTAAGGGTTATTGTATAAAACCACAATGATTGCTGATGTACATTTGCATGAGCGCCCAACTGTATCGTCTTGTGTGTTTAATGATGAATATGAAACAATGAATAATTAGTCTAGTTCTGCATATGAGGATAGTAATGGTGAGGATGATCTTCCAATTGGATAGCTTAGTTTACGTGACAATATTGTAGGTCATGATTTTATTAAGAATTACTCATTTAGAGTTTCGAACATGAAGAAGACATGATTTATACTAATAACTACGTCTATATTTTATGAAATGATAAGAGATTTTAATAGCCTATTTGATAGCACTGTTTTCTCAGATGTAATTTCTGAAGGCATGTTTTTTCAAAAAAAAAAATGAGCTTAAGTTTACAATTATTGCTTAGTCAATATGCAATAATGTGCAGTTCCTATCAAGTACTTCAAATTAGAAGAACTTCATAATTGAATGTTCCCAGCAAAATAACCCCTCATGTTAGTGGTGCATGCATTGTAGTCGAAGTAAGCGATTATGAGGTACTTGGATAATATCAACCTTGGGTGTTGCACATACATATTAACACTATCATGAGTTTTGGACATCATCAGTACTAATCTAAGTTTATTAGTTATTTTATATTACTTGTGATTAGAAATCAAATAGATTTAAAATCAAGAGAGATTATTGGGCAAATGAAAGAGAAATTTAATATAAGAATCTCTTATATGAAGGCATGAGAAGCGATACATAAAAATATTAAGGCAATTTTTAGTAGTTGGGAAGAATCTTACTATTCTATAGGTCTATTTTTTGAAATGATTTGTTATGTACTGTCGGGATCTGTTTATAGGATACAGTCAACAACCGCTCACTAGTTTTAAAGAGTATTTTTGGTTTTTGGGCTATCAATTTTAGGATGAGAATTATGTTGTTCAGTTTTAAGCATAGTTAACACATTTTTGCTTAGAAAGCACAATGGTATTTTGCCCACAGTTGTTGGAATTGACACTAATAATGGATTGTTTGCATTTGCTTTTGTTGTTGTATAGTCAAAAACTAATGAATCAATACTCTATGTTCATGAAATGCTTTCAATTTTTTCTTCAAAAATTGATATGTCTTTCATTTTAGACAAGCATACGGGCTTGATACGTGGATGCAGAGACATATTTCCCTTGGGTTGCAAATCATCATTGTTTAAGGCATTTAAGAGAAAACTTAAAAAAAATATTAGAAAAATGGATATTTTAGATGTTGAATTTTTATGTCATAAAATATCATGGTTGGTAGTACGGATGATTTAAGCATCTTCAATTGATATAAATTTGGCATAAAAATGTGAAGCTCGAGACATACCAATGCTGAATAGATCGTGATGTTTCTAAATGGTGACTGGTGTGTGACGGTGTTATGCGATATGGTACTACAATAACAAATGCCTTAAGAGTATTTCAATGAGGTTTTAAAACGAGTAAGGGGTTTACCAATTCAAGCCATAATCACTTCATTTATTACAACATTGTCATTTTATTTTTCAAGATATCTAAAAGTGTAACTCAAGAAGAACAATCAAACACTTTTGTTTGTAGAATTCAAAATGTGTTAAATAGGTTCAAACGTGAAGCTAGACACTTTTTAGGATCAATCAATATAAATTCTACTGAAGTGCAAGTGTTTGGCATGGATTGTCAATCTTTCAAAGTTGATTTTATTGATGAACAATTATGCAATTGTAGTGACAATAGAACATTTATTTATCATATCTCATGTGCTCATTCAATTGCTGCTCTAGTTCATCGAAGATTAAATCACTTATCATATGTATCGAGTTATTACATACTACAATTTTATAAGCAAACATATTCTACAAAATTTTATGTCTTATTGGATCATAGTGATTAGTTGATTTTTAATGCAGAGAGAGAAATATATAGGTTGCTACTACCTAGTTTCAAAAGACGACAAGGAAGATCACGCACTACTAGATATAAAAATTCTATGGATGAGAGTAAAGGTCAAAGTAGTCGTATGTAATGCTTATGTAAATCAGTTGATCATTATCGATCATCATGCTCACACAATCCTAGTAGTAGAAGGTAAATATTTATAGTTTTAACAACTAACATTAATATTAGCAGGTTCATCGTATGTGCTATCACCTACTTTTGTCATGCATATGCTTCTCTTTCATTCAACAATTAAAGTAATTTATCTCTAACATTATAATTTTTTGTACTAATTTGTTACAAGTATGTGGTGTTTTTTTTTTTGATGTATGGGGGGACACCAAGTAGATCGTAGGGGGTACTTATTGAAGTGATTGGGTATGATATTGAGGTATGATGTACTATATCGAGAGATAGAGACATCACCCTTCAATAGACCTAATTACTTAATAAGGACTCCTAAGGCATGATGGGTCTTTTAATATACTAGAGATTTTTTTTCTACTTTACATAGATGAATAAAGCAAGGTTTATATTAAATCAGGTTCTAAAATTCCCTATGGAGGCAAGCCTCTATAGTTAATTACATCTTAAGAAAGAAAATTTTTTAAGAATACTCTCGATTAAAGTAGACAATTATCATCTCCAAAGATTTCAAAGTTAAGACTATCAAAGGATTAGTTATATTTGAAAAATCAATTGAAAAAGTTTGAGGAGAAGATTTATTTTTGGAATTCAAATGGAGGAAGTAGGAAACACTCATGATACTATGAAGCCTAGTGAGCATTCCAATCTATCCTATGATTGAGTGTGGTATTTATTTTCAGAATGGTGGGACACCACACAGATCTTAGATGGTACTTATTGAAGTGATCAGGTACAATATTGAGGAATAATGTATTATCTCAAAAGATAGAAGTCATCACCCTACAATAGACCTAATCACCCAATAAGGACTCCTAAGGCATGATGAATCTTCGAATATACCAGAGATATTTCCTCTACTTTACATGGAAAAGAAAAGTAGAGTTTATTTTAAGCTAGGTCCATTAAGTTCCCCATAGAGGCAAGCCTCCATAGTTAATTACATCCTAAGAAATGGGAATTCCTTAAGAACACTCTTGATTAAAATAGACAATCAAGCTCTCCAAATATTTCAAGGTTAGACTATCAAAGGATTATTTGAATTGAAAAGTTAAATGGGATTGTGGTGTTTATTTTTGGTTTTGGTGCTTTGTGTATACGTGAGGGGACACCACGTAGATCCGTAGATGTACTTATTAGGGTGATCGGATATGATATTAAGGAGTAGTGTACTATCTCAAGAGATAGAATTCATTGCCCTATCATGGACCTAATCACCTACTAAGGACTCCTAAGGCATGATGGGTATTCGAATATATCAGAGATTTTTCTCCTACTTTACATGAAAAAATAAAGCAAGATTTATTTAAATCGGGTTCGTTAAGTTCCCTATGGAGGCAAGCCTCCATGGCTAATTACATCTTAAGGAAAATGAAACGCTTAAGAATAATCTCGATTAAAGTAGGCGATTATTGTCTCCAAAGAATTCAAAGATAGGACTATTAAAGGATTGGTTATATTTTTGAAAATAAAGTGGGAGAGATCAAAAGGGGAGAGTTCTTATCGAAACCAAGGGAGATGGGTAGGAGTGCTCATGATACTAGGAAGCGTAGTGAGCACTCCAATCTATCCTATAGTTGGGCTTTATATATTTGAATTTGAAGAGATTTATTTATTTGAGTGAAAATTTTATTAGAAATCTATGACTTATAATTCCATAATTCAAGGTTGTGAAAATACCTAAGAGATGAGGATTTGTGGTTGTAGCCCACAAAGGAAACATTGACCTCAGATCCTAAATCTAAGGAGCTTTGGCAAGAGCCAAAGTAAGACCTAAATCTAAGGCGAAAGTGGGTATATGGTTTACCTCCACAAGAGAAAGTAAATGACCCGACAGCTGGGTTTATTACTGGAGTGGCAGCCAGCTAACTCCTTCTATGCTTTAAATCTATGTAGGTAAGTCATATATTTTGCAAGATAGTTAGGTTGTTATTTTTCTAGAAGAGAAACTAAGTCCTTAAACTCACTCCCTAAGAGACTAGATCATGAAGGGCATGAATAATGACTTAATTCTAATGCAAATTTTATCAAGTTTTAATTATTTTTTGGGCTCTTTATTTTGACACGAGCTATAGGATTTTATATGTCTAAATGCATGAAAAATTGATTATGGGCTAAACAAGAAGAGAAAGAGGTGTTTTTCATCAAAGGATCTTACAAGTTAAGCTTTTACTCTCTTGCACAGATGGAATCCCTCTCTTACCAAGAGTGAAAGAATATGACATGCATGATGGTATACATACAATCATCCAGTTAAGGGACTATTAAATATTTTTATTATCTTGATTTATTTCCAAGGCTTTTATGTGAGGTTATGAATTATTTTAAAATTTTAGTTATGAGTTGTTAATGGGATAGAAAATTTATTTTTCATCCTAAGATCCTAATCACATCCAGGCCACACATCAATCACCAATCATAAAGAACTACGAAAATGCATGTTATTTCTAATGCACAAGCTAAAAAAAATATCAAATAATTTTATAAAGTAATCACAAAAGAATAAGAGGTCGATGCTATTATGTATACAAAAGAAATATAGGTCAGAATCTACCCTTATACATTCTAGTACAATAAAAGAATAATTACAATTATGAAATGATAAGTGTTATGGGGGTCTTCATTCTTCATCCTCCATTCTTCACTCTTCATCTTTCATTTATTCATTTTTTATTTGCTCCATTTCTTTCTTTTTGTTGGCTTGATTGGGATGTAGTTTACTCCAAAGGCACCACATGGTATGTAAGACATGATCTTATAACCAATGCTCATCCTTAATCCCCATAACATTTATCCTATTCTTAATGTAAAAATTACATTAAAAGGAAGGAATGTAAATCTAGTTACACCTTCAAAATAAATGTTAGCTAAACATATCATACAACCCAAGTAGTTATAGGAATAATTTGGGCTTAGCACCCCACACATGGGTAACCAAGTCCACCTGTCCTAACTTGGTCTATACTTAGGTGCTAAGCAACCTGCATAACAAAAAAAATATATTTTTATTACAACGGCCCCCTAAGCACAACCCCCTACATAAAACATGATTAGGCTAGTATCGGCCAAACATTCAGGCTACAATATACACCCTAACATCAAGTCTAAAATGGTACTTCACAAAACTAAAATTTCTTAAAACCATGCACCATATTAACAAAAAGGTAGAAATGGTGACTTAGCCTAATGTGCATGTGTTAGAGCTTGTGTGGTATGTCCTAACAAGGCTTTAGAGTTATGATTTGCTAAGTGTGAGGGATTTAATTTATGAAGGGTTGGTTTCTCTTTATGTGGGTTACTTGATTTGGAGATTTTACTTAAATTTTTTTTTTTATGTAGCCTACACTTAGAAACTAAGTGTTATAAAGAGAAGAAAGAGAGATAATCTCTCTTTTATCCCTACCTTAAGTAATTTCTAAGGTAAATTAATTAGCTTTTCTTTAGTAAATAGTTTATTATGTTTTGTAATTAACCTTAAGTTTATGTTCATTCTAAATAACCCTATTCAATAAGAAAGACATCTTAGGATTAATTAGGATGGATTACTATCACATAATACATATTCATTTATTTCTTCCAATCATGTATATCAAGCATATGAATAATCCTAAGCATAGCTATACATGCAATGTAAATCTTAACACACTTTGATGATGAATGAAAATAAGTGTATTTGGAAATTTAAATATTTTATTTGTTGATTGAATTATGAATGCATGTCTTTATTATGTAGAAAAGAGGGATTTTTCATCCATTAGCTAAATACATAGTCACATGTATAAAAGTTTTAAGTGAGTACGACGTCATTATTTTCTACACTAGGGGCGTAAGGTACAAGACCTACTTAGAGATACTTAAAGCCTCGCAGCCCTGGGATGTCCAGACTGATATACCACTTTTCTTAGATACATGTTAATGTATGAATAACTATAAGGATAAGAAAATTCATGCAAAATTTATGTTTTACTTATTTGATTTTTTATTCTTATTCATTAACCACATCATACGTTCATATGTATAAGAGTTTTAGGTGAGTACGACACCATTATTTTCTACACCAGGTAAGACCAAGACTTACTTAGTACATAAAGCCTCACGGATGTCCGTAATATATCACTTCTCTCAAATACATACGAATATATAAAAAGAACCAAATGGATAGAGAATCTTGCAAGAAATTATGTTTGATTTGGTTGTATGATTTACATGTATAACTTGAAATTATTCCTAAGTCTTATCATGAAGATGCCTATGAATAAATTTAGGCAAGTGTTGTGTTCTTTTCAAATGAACTATACACTTGCAAGTCCTATGTGAATCCATGTTAGGGTAGGGAAAGTGAACTTCACATTACACATCTTATATTATCATCACATGCAAGTTTATAAGTATTTGTAATTAGCATTACTTCATTTATAATAATTTATTTATAAGTTTTGAAAATAATTTTTGGTTTAATAGTGATAATAGCCACTCATATTCTTAATTTAAGTCAACACATGTAATTTGACATAAAAGAAAATATTTTATTTAATTAATTTTTAAAAGAAATGAATGCATGATTTCATTTGACAAACAATATTTAGCATGATTGGAAACAAATAAAGGAATGTAAACACATGATTTCATTCACCCCAATTAATTTCTAAGGATAATAATATTAAATAAGGCTATTTAAAATGAACTAGAATTCTTTAAAGACATTTTTATCATTGAATTTAATTTGATTTAGAAAATAGGAGAGAGGTTTGTTAATCCTAACTCATTTACCCAGTGTGAATTAGTTTTGTTTAAAGAAGAGTATTTAAGTTGATTTCATGTTTTGATTAGGTTAAGATATGAATTAAATGAATTAATTATCCATTACCTATATAACCTTAAGTTAATTAACTAATTAATAATAAGCCAATATGATATGCAACCACATGAAAAGTAAATTTGCAATGCTTCTAAGAAATGAAAGGGACCTAATGCAATTGACTTATGATGATTAATTAAGCTTAAGGGATCTCACTTAATTACTTTTATGATTTTCTTACACATGTGAGCCAATCATAATTTCATTATCTCTCACCTTGGGTTATTGAACACCCAAGAAGCTACCCAAGATCAATTAAGTGATGCAGAGAAACACTCAGATGATGATGATGATGATTCAGAGAAACGCTCACCTTGGGTTATCACTCAGATGATGATGCAGATGATGTAGAGAAATGCTGCTGCAGTGCCAACACTAATTCTTCCTATCAATCATCAAACAACCAACACTACGCCCATCAATCCACCAATTGAGTAAGCACCACAAATCTCTAGAGCACAGAGTGCTCCTGAAGGTATAAATGAAGTCAATCAATTGACTGCTCAACCTACCCCTCAGCATATACTAAGCGCGTCCGATCCAATGACAGCTGTACAACTTGAAACTATTATAAGTGAAAAGATTAAAGTTATCTCGGTTCTAGAACAGGTAGAGAAATTAGTGAACAGAGGTCACCCCTACCCTGTAGAATATGACCAGGTGTCGTATCTTAAAGGTTACTTGATGTCAAAATTCCACTTATTTGATAGCAACAGTAACCCGAGGTAGCACCTAGCACAATTTAAAGTAATTTGTGGTAACACTGAGGGCAATGACACACTGTTATTTTGCCAGTTTATTAGCAGCTTAACATCAACTTCTTTCGAATGGTACCCAGAATTGTTGAATGACTCAGTTAAGACATTCACCGAGTTGGATGCAATGTTCATCAAGAGGTTTTCCAGTGCAATCAGAAAGACTACTATAACTGACCTTGCCTTGGAGAAGAGAAAGAAGAAAGAGTCAGTCTCTAAATACATAACTCGCTAGCGCAACATGAGCATGAAGTGTGAGCAATAGTTGGAAGAGGAACATGAAATTCAACTGCTAATGGGTAACATTGATGCTAAAATGACACCCTATTTATTCTTGGCTTCCATCACACCTTACAAGAACTACTTGATCGGGTGTCAAAATTTGAAAAGTTGAACCTTTCCAAGTTTGAAAGCTATTCAATTAGAACAAAGAAAAGGACACTTTCAGAATCAAGGAGAAGTGAATCTCACACTACTTCATATGATTCAATAGAAGAAGGCAAGCAACCTATAATGTAGATAAGGGGAAATAACCTATTGATGGAGGTGGGCATTCTTTCTTTTGATGAGATTGAGAGAATGTGGGTATTGGAGGTGAAGGAAGAAGATATATTGGATAACTGGCGCTCCCACTAAGGATTGCCAAGGTTTGGCCACCAAGCTCTCAAACCACAAGAATAAATCAAAATTTTGTAATTTTTAAAAGATCTCCTTCATTCTAATAAGAGTGGCTATTTATAACCATTACAAGCATCTTTCAAAAGAAAAGAATTCAAAATATGGAGGGAAAGGTGGGTGGCCACATTAATGTGAAGCATTAAATTGCCTCTTTATTTTATGCTATCCACTCATTTCACATGCTATTATTTTATGTGGATTCAACCACCTCACATGTCATGCTTTGAATTTTTAAATGCAAAATTTCAAACATGGAGTTTCTAGAAGAAAATTAAAAATTACATAAATAAAAAAGATGAAATCATAAAATGGGCCTTAGCAGGCTAATGGGCTAAGTCTTCTTCTTTCTTGAATTTTCTTAAGCCTTAGCTTGAGATCTTGTAAATCGGCCTTGAGCTCTAATTTGTTGATCCTCATAATGTTCTACATCAACTCCCATGGGCTCAATTGAATTCTGCTCCATAGAGTTGAAATCTAAGAAGTCTTCTACTAATTGTGGGGCTAAAGTCTCCAAATCACTACGAGTCAACCATGTGTCTTCAGCTGGTGGCTTATTCTTCCAACGAACTAGAAAACGATATTCAAAAGCTGGATTAATGGGTGCTTCCTCGGTGATAATATAGTCAACTTCAAAGGAAGAGGGCTTACGCAGAATGATACTATATCTCTCTAAAGAGTTAAAAAAAGTGGAGGTTTTCTAATTCCTTCATATGATAAAATATTTCAATATTAATAACTGGATGAATGAACATATCAGCAGGAAAATCAAGGTGATAAGCATTAGTTCCAATTTTCTTGAGAATTTTAAATGGACCAGACCACAAGCTGCATGTAATTTCTTATATCTAGTAGTTTGATAATGCTTAGGCTGAATGCAAATCAATACATAATCACCTTCTTTATATTCTTTCGTTGAACAATTATGATTTGCCTTAGAAGCACAATTATCATTACTTATAGTAATTTGCTTTCTCATATCTTCATGGAGGCTTTGAAAATCTTTAGCAAATGAGAATGCTGCATCAGAAAATACATGAGATGATAGGTTTTCTACATCTATTGGTCATTGGGTTTTGACCATAGACTATCTCAAATGGTGATTTTTTTTGTAGTTCTAGATATAGTACTATTATAGGCAAATTCAGAGGTTGGTAAATGTAAATCCCAATTTCCTAAACTTTTACCTACCAAACATCTAAGCAAATTTCTACTGATACGATTAACTACTTTAGTTTGTCCATCAATTTGTGGGTGAAAGGCAGAAGAGAATTTTAATTTGGTACCTAATAATTTCCATAATGTTTTCCAAAAATATGAGACAAACTTAACATCTCTGTTAGAAACAATGGTTAAAGGGAGATCATGGAGTCACACTATTTCCTTAAAAAATAATTTGGCTATATAAGAAGCATCATTTGTTTTTCAACAAGGTAAGAAATGAGCCATTTTTGAGAACCTATCCACTACAACAAAAATACTATCATGTACTCGACTATCCTAAGTAATCCTAGAATAAAATCCATTGATAGGTCTTCCCAAGGCCTATAAGGAACAGGTAAGGTAGTGTATTGTCCGACCTTTGTTTGATAGTTTTAGCCTGTTTACAAATTAAACATTGAGCCTAATTTTTGAACATCTAATGAAGGCCAATAAAATAAAATCTATTTTCTAATAAACATATGGACTTATCCTTTCCAAAATGACCAGCTACACCCCAACATGTAGCTCAGTGATAAGGAATTCTCTAAGAGAATATCGAGGAATGCATAATTGTTTTCCTTTATATAAATATCCATTTATTATCAAGAATGTCCCTTGTAAAGTTATTGGTTTATCTAGGTGTTCAAGATAATTTAGGTGAAAGTCAGGGCACACAATATAATCATCTTAAATTCTATCAAATCCTGAGATTCTCAATTCTAAAGAGGAAATCATTAGGTTTATCCTGGATAAAGCATCAACAAGCTTATTCTCAATTCTAGGCTTATAGTTTAGAACAAAAGAGTAGTCTTGTAAAAATTCAACCCATTTTTCATGCCTATGAATTAATTTTCATTGAGTATTAATGAATTTTAAGGCATGGTGATCAGAATTAAATATAAATTCTCTATGTAAGAGACAGTGTCGTCAATGCCTTAAGGATTGAATTACAACATAAAACTCTCTACCATAAATAGAATATCATTGTTTAGCTTCATTTAACTTTTCACTAAAGAATGCTATAGAATGATTCTCTTGACTTAAAATTCCACCTATCCCAATTCCTGAAGCATCACATGTCACTTCAAAGGCTTTAGAAAAATCAGGAAGCCTAAGGATTGGTGCAGAAGTGATAAGAACTTTAATTTGCTCTAAGGCCTTTTGTGCATTAGAAGTCCAACAAAATTTATCTAACTTTAGTATATCAGTTATTGGAGCAAAAATGGTACTAAAATTCTTAATAAATCTCCGATAAAAATTAGATAAACCATGGAAGCTTCTAACTTCAGTAAAACTTTTAGGTGGTGGCCAATCTAAGATTGCTTTCACTTTAGCAGGATCAGTTTAAGCCCGGAAGTGGATATAATAAAGCCTAAAAGATTACCTCGGGTTGCAAAAGAAACACTTTTAAATTAATGTATAATTTCTCTTATCTAAGTAGTTCAAGACTTTTTTGTAGGTGTTGTAGATGTTCATTTTCACTTGGACTAAAAATCAGAATATCATCAAAATACACCACCAAAAATTTACCTATATATGGTTTAAGAATAGTATTCATTAATCTCATAAATGTGCTAGGAGCATTTGAAAGTCCAAAGGGCATGACAAGCCATTCATAAAGTCCATCAGGGGTCTTAAAAGCCATCTTCCACTCATCTCCTGATCTAATCTGAATTTGATGATATCCACTTTTTAGATCAATCTTTGAAAAAATTGCTCACGAGATTAAATCAACATATCATCTAATGGGGAATAGGAAACCTATATTTGATAGTAATTTTATTTATTGCTCACTATCAACACACATTAGCCATGTTCCATCTTTCTTTGGGTTAATGTGGGGATGCACAAGGGCTAAGACTCTCTTGAATAAAACCCTTTCTTAATAATTCCTCAACTTGTCTTTTAATCTCAACATGATCAGTAGGGTTCATCCTATAATGTGGAAGATTAGGAAGTTGAGAACAGGGTAAGAACTCAATAGCATATTCAATGTCTCATAGAGGAGGTAGCTCATTAGGAAGCTCATCAGGTGCAATATCATTAAAATTAGAAAGAAGAGAAGAGACCACAGCAAGTTTGTGAGTCTCATTAGAGTTTGGTATGACTTCTTTTACATGTAATATGTGAAGAAGAAATGGATCAGAAAATTCTTTTCGTAAAGTGCCAAAACCTATTATTTCTATCTTTGGGGTCAAACGAGAAAGAGTAGGTGTTTTAAAGTAAGGATCAGAAGTGATAGCGTTAGGCCTAACAGTATGATTTTCTATGATAATTAATTGAAGTTTGACATTTTTCTTCAATGGATGATTTTTTTATCCCTCTTTTTATTTTCTTTTGAACTGATTCTTTTTAAATGCAATTCAAGCTTCAATCATGGTGGTAAAGGGGCAATATGTACAACTATGCCTCCTTCTTTTGATTTAGATTTTCTCAAGATTTGAAGGAACTCCTTCATTTCAATCTACATTCTTAGGTGTTTGTTATCCTTGAATGTTGTAGAACAAAGGGTACCCATTCAAGGACCTTGCCCTCCTTCTCTTTTAGCTTTAGTATGAAGCCAAAGTAAGATCAAGGACAAATTTAACTTCGAGATTTTATTCTTGAGATTTAATTTTCAAAATTTGAAGTAATTTTTAAACTTTTTGAATTTAACATTTCTTTTTTGTAGTGGAATGGTTTCAAATCCGTCTTGATCAGATTTAGGTCTTAACATAAATGACTTGGTTTTCATTTATTTCTCTCACCCTTATTTTATTTTGGGATTTGGTTCCAGGACCCAATTGTTTAACTATGGCAAATGAAGAGTTCTAGAACTTAATTCAGGATGTTGGATAGGCTTAACCAAGAATGAAATGGAGAGGTATCCAATGGAAAGGAAGGCAGTTTTGACCAGTGAGTGGTACTAGTACACTACCGATATATAGAAATGACTAATTATTTTTAAAGATAGAGAGAGGAACCATTCCCCAGGGAGTCGCTAGAAAATATCTCTGTGAAAATAATTTTTGACACCGCATAGAGTTTAAAAATTTCTTATTTGGATGATCAAATATGACATTATGGAATAAGAATATTATCTCGAAAGATAAACATGTTTTCTTATAATGGATTTGATCATTTCAATAAAAGATTCCTAAGGATAATGGGTCTTTGGTGTACCAAAAAATTTTCTCCTGAACTATGTGGGAAAGTAGAATAGGGTTTATTTTAAATTGGATTCATGGTTCCCTATATAGGCATGCCCCTATAGTTAATTACATCTTAGTAAGGGTATCTTACTAAGAATACTTTCGATTAAAGAAATAAGTTATTATTTTTAAAGATTTCTAAGATGGTTTTCAAAGGATTCATTATTTTGAAAATTTCAATTGGGACTGGTCCAAATTGGAGAGAGTTATTTTGGAAGTCAATTTGGATAAAGTATGAAATTCCTATTGATATTGGAATGCCATGTAGGCATTTTAATTATCCTATAATTGGGCTTTAAATTTGGAATTTAATTTAAATTTTGAGTTGACATTTTCTTAGAAATCTAGGACTTAGATTCTAGCAGTACAAGACTGCAAAAATGCCTAGGGTTGAAGACTTATTCCTGAAAAGAACACTTCAGAACCTAGTCTATGGGTGCTTCTGATACATATCAGATGCTCAATCTAGTTCTATTTTGGGAATTATTGATCATTCCTCTCACTTGAGAGAATTAACCTATCCCTGACTCTTTTGGGCTTATAACCCGTGTGGAGAGGGTTGCCAGCTAATACCTTCTAAGTGCATTTTAAATTCATGATGCCAAGTCTTATGAATGCAAGATAGCAGGGTTGTTGCATTTTTAGGAAAAGAATCTATGAACCTAGACTTATTCCTTAATCCCTAGAATCTTATAGGGTATGAAATGCATCTAACTAATGCACATTTTTCAAATTTTTATAAATTTTGACTCAAGATTTATTTTAGGCCATGGGTATGCATTTATTCCTAATGTCATGCAATTAGAAATAGTTATAGGACAAATCAAAAATGGAAGATAGGCTTCCCCAAGAAGGTGGTCATCCTCACAGGACAGATGCCCCTTATGTACAATGGGTGAAGTTGCCCAATTCAAGGAATGAAAATTAGATGATTTCATGATTTCAAACCTAATTATTTCTAATTGATTTATGTTATGCCTAAGGCTTTAGTTTATGATGTTTTGAGTTGTATTTATTTTATGTTTCAATTGGTTAAGTTTAATTGGATAGCAAATTTAGTTTTCTCTTATGAACCTACGTCCACACATTTATTCACAGAAAAGCACAATAAAGAAAGAAACCTAGAAAAGCAGGTTGATTCTATTGCGCACCCAAAATAAATCAAGTGAATCAAATTTATAGAAATAGGCTAATGCGGCCGGGTACCATTGTACACCCTGGAAGAAAGAAAAATGGGCAGCCGAGCTCTACCCTTATATAGCCTGACCTAGAACTACAAGTTTAGATCTATGGGTCTTCTTTCCAGGATCGTCTCCTTCTTCAGAGACATCCATTGGGATCCACAGGGGACCACTACACCATCTCCTAGTAGGGCCATCTCCTACTAATCCTAGACCCATAGATCATAACCTAATTCTAAGGTTAAATTTATATTTTAAAATTTAAAAAGAAATCTTAAGTCCTGCAAAACAGATGTTAGGAGATAAAAATATCACACAACAGTTATATTTTATGAACATACGGGCTTAGCATTAGTTGCTTGCCAAGCCCACCTATCCTATGGACTATGTTAAGAGATTTTTCAGCACCTACAAGTAAACAACAATTTTATAATTTTTATTTATAACAAGTCCCCTGCAAAATAGTGTTAAATATAAAAAGAACGCCCTACCATCCAGTCTAACAAACAAACAAGCCTAGACATCCAATTTAAAGCAATACATCACATATACATGTAAAGCACAACATATCACAACACATTACAAAAAATTAAAAGAAAATCACATAATGATCTAACCTAAATCTAGAGTAGGTTAAGGTTAACCTAAAGCACTTAGGTTAAGGTTTGCATTCATTTGGTTTGAATGATTTAGTTTTCAATTTAGTTAAATGCAAATCAGCTTTGATCTTAATTCATCTCCACATGTCCACTAGATTATTAGAAAATCAGTTCTTCATGTTGATTGGCTAATTATAGGGAGTGACTTGGAGGAAACCCTCTTTTAGACCTTCAAAAATCTTAAATTCTTAAGAATTTATGAGAGAGTCAAAAGAGGAAGATGACATGACATAAAAAAAGTGATAGGATTCACTTTTCTCCCTAATCAATATAAGAAAAGAGAGGGTTGTGAAAGAGAATTTTGATTCCCCTAATAAAATTAAAATGAATGAAATTTAAACTTAATAAATTTAAATCAACTTTCTTAATGGGATTTTTGTCTTATTGAATGAAATGATATTTTATTAATGGACTTCATTAATTATAAGGACATATCTTGAAAAAAGAAAATACATGAAGATTTTAATCCTTCTAAATAAATCATGACCTTAGGATTGGGTCCTAAGGATGATATTTCTATCTCTCAGAGTGAAAGTTTGAAATTCCTATCTCTGGTAAGTTGATAGATAAATCACTTAGGACTTTGTCAGTCTAAATGAATAAAGAAAGCTTTAGTTTGCTCCATTCAAAGACTAAGGCATTATATGCTTTCAATATAAATGAATCGAACTTTGCTTTCTTGACCCTTAAAGGTTATCTTTTAATGATGATTTATAATGAATGAATAAATGAACTTGTCTAGATTCATTGAGGATAGAGTTAGATCTACCTTCCCTTCCTATCAAAAGAGAAATTATTGAATTCAATTTCAAAATGGTAGAGTTATACCACCTCAAATGACATTGAAAAGAAATGGCAAATAAGCCATCTTAAAAATGTGATGTCTTGCCCATCTTAGAGAAGTTGCTTGCAAAATCAAGCATCGTAATGCTGTATAAGAAAATGAAAAGGAATGAAAACGAAATTTCCATGAAGCAAGGCATTACATAATCCTATAATTTGCCTTCTTTTGCTATAAGCAACATCCTGATGTGGAATTTTACTATAAAAAGGTTATAGGTTTATCTCCTATGATGAATATAGACTACTAAGCACTTATCAACATCTTGGTTGATGTGGAAACTTCAAAAGAAGAAAAATATCCAAAATACTTGTTGATTTGGGTGCATTGGTCAACATTAATTATAAACATGAAAGTGAATTTATATAGGCCCAAGTCTAATCAAACTTTGATAAGATGGTGCCATATAAATCAATCAAATAAAGAAAGGAGTTTTCAATTTCTTGAAAATTTAATCTTGAAAAATCAACATAGAAAAATAACTTAGTCTCAATCACATTGTTGATTGAAGAAAAAAATTCAAACATGAAAAAGAAACTTAGAAATTCATGAAGCATCTTTAATATTCTTGGAAGATTCTATCTAACCCAAATAATAAAAAAATTCTGATTTCAGAAGTTTATGATTTTTAAGAAAGTCATCATGCCAATCTTAAATGACTCCACTAAATAATTTTGAATTCAGAAGTGTAACATCTTTAGAAAGTCATTTTACCAATCTTAAATGACTTTACTAGATTTGTTGTTCCATGAAATGATGAAAAAGAAATTGAAATGTTAGATCATATTATATGATCAACCAAGCAAAATAAGGCTTTGAATTATATCGAAAAGCTAATCAATCAAATATTGTATTTGGACAAAAAATCAAATACATTTAATTTTTTAGCAAATCATTTAGTGGAGTCATTTCATAAAGAATGAAATGTTATGGAAATAAGTCAAATACATCTAACTTCTTAGTGAATCTTGTAACTAGGAAAATTTTCTAATGTAACAGTTCAAAAAAAATGAAATGTTATAGAAATGTTGACAAAAAGAAAGAAAGATAGAAAGAAAAGTAAAGGGATGGAAGGACTATATCCAAGAGCAAAAGGATGAAGTCTAAAATTTCTAAACATGTGGACAGTTTTACCTTTAAACTCCTAATTAACCTCACTTTTGGAATGAGCACTCAACTTTCTCATTACAGATCTAGGACTCTTGTAGACACTAAGAGATCCTTAGTCTTAAGACACTTCTAGTGATGAGGTGAATACTTAACCTAAGCCTAGAGACTTAGAATAGTTAGCCATAGGAATAAGTTATTCCTTAGGGATTTAGGAAGACTTGCCTACCCTATAGCCTTAAACCCAATCCCTACTTCTTACTTCAAACCAAACTTCCAAACCAAACCTCAAATTTAAATCCAAAATCATAAATCAATTCCAAATCAAGTGATTGAAACTCATGATCAAATTTAAATTCCAAAATCCTTCCTAAGCCCTTTGATTTTATCTTATTGACTTAGCCTTAACCAAATTAAAATTAAGCCCAATCTAATTGATTTTCTCAAATACCAATTCAATCTCAAATCAAATTTCAAATCAATCCCAAATCAAATGATTGAAACCCATGATTAAATTCAAAATTCCAAAATTCCTTCCTAAGCCACATGAACCACCTTCACATGCTTAGCCAAAATTCCCTCTAAACCAAATAAAACTTGGTTGATTTCTTTATAAATCAATCATTCCTTCATTTATATTCACAAATATAAATGAAATCAAAATTCAAACTATTGAAATCAAATAAAACTAAATTAAACCAAATCAAGGCCTTTCTTAAGCCATGTGGACCTACCTCCATAAGCTTAATCAAAGCTCAACCCAAATTAACCCATACTCAATTGATTTCTTTATAAATTAATTATTAATTCATTTATATTCATAAATATAAATAAAACCCACCATCCAATGACCAAAAATAAATCAATTCCCTACTTAAGCCCTTTTGGCCTACATCCTTAAGCTTGGTCAACTTTGCTTCCAAATCACTCCAAACTCAAGTGACTTTCTCATGAATCATTTATATTTTCATTTATATTCACAAATATAAATGAAATATAAATCCAAATGGCCAAAACCAAACTCAAATCAAATCAAATTTCCAATTTTAGCCCTTTTAGCCAATTTTTTGAACTTGGCTAAATGATATCCAAATCAAGTCAAAACCCATGGATTTCTTCATGATTCAATCATTCCTTCAATCATTATTTCAAATATAAACACAAACTACAATTATCAAACCAAATCCAAGTCAACTCAAGTCAAGCCCATGTTGACCCCTTTTGGCTTGAAATTATCATATGAGCCAAAATCCATTTTATTCCAAACCAATTACAATTGGATTTATATTTCAATCCTAGGTTCGCTCATATGTGAGTTCAACTAAACTTGAATTAAGCCAAAACAAAACCAATTGACCCACTTAGGTCCACTTAACCCAAAATGTCCTAAAGACCTTTTTGAGCAAGTTATAATCCAACCCAAATTGGATTGAACTAAGTCCATACAAACCTCATATCATGATCAACAATCATCCTAGGGTGATCAACTACCTTGAATTGGGTCAAACCAAGTCAACTTGGTCCTTTGACCCAGTCAACCTTTAGCCCAAATGAAACCTAGACAAGCAAAAACTCACCATATACTAAATTGATTTAAACCATTGATTCAAACCAATTCATAATCAATGATTGAACATAACCAAATCCTCAATTGAGCTAAACCAAGTCCAATTGGCCATTTGACCTAAGTTGACCCAAATTAGCCTAAAAAGCTAAAATGGGTCAAATCATGATTTGATCCAAATTGATTGCAACCAATGGCTCAAGTTCATTTCTAATCATTTACTAAAGTTGACCAAAGCCATGATTGTGCCCAATTTGACCAATTGGTCAACTTGGCCCAACCTAGCCCAAATTGACCTAAAAGGTCTAATTGGCCAAAATTCAAATTAAACTCAAATCAAACCAAACCAAAGCCTACAATCATTTTCAATTAAGCAATTGAACATGAACCAAAACCTAACCCAACTCAATTTGGTCAAATTGGTCAACTTAGCCCATTTGATCTATTTGAATGCAAATGAGCCAAAACCGAACCTAAGCCAAATTAATCAAAACCACTTGAACCAAAACTCTTGAAAACATCATTTAAACCTAACCCAAGCCTTGGTTTGACCTAATTTGACCAATTGGTCAACCCAACTTAACTTGAACCCAAATGAACCCATTTGACCACATGAAGCCAAACCACCCCAAATCAACCCATGGGGTCCTAGGACCTGAACAAACTCGACCCAAACTAGCCCTAGCTCATTTCCAAACCAGCCCAAATCTAAGTGGGACCCAACCCAAGGGAATTGACCATTGGATAAGCTCATTTGCATGGATTCTTGCCATAAAAGATAAGGCCCACTCTCCCATCACCATGATAGCCATCCCATTGCCAAATGGGGTATGCTTTGCCTCCCTAGCCCACCCTAGAACCACTAGGATCGACCATGGACCAAAAGGAGGTGAACCAAGTCACCTCCCTTCATACTTGAGCAAACAAAGGACCAAGCCAACCCAATCTCCCCATATCTTACCTTGAGCTCCATGCCATAGCTTCCTCCACTCCTAGTGAGCCACATAGAGCTGACAACAACCTCTCTGACACCTAGATGATGGTGAATTAGTGAAATTTCAGTGATGGATCCCATCCATCCATCACACTTGATTGAGAGGTATCAATTCAAGCGATAATTAACACAATCCATACTTTGAGAGTTCCGTAAGCATTTTTGAAACTCCTCAGAGCCTCTCCGAAGCCTCTTTGAGCTCCCACAATCAAAATTCTCCATTCCCATGCGCAATCGAAATAGGGCATCCTCCGTTTGATTCAAACTCCTCCAACACTCAACCAAACCTCAATTAAATTTATACACACCATCACCGCACCTCGTCGAGCAACACCAAATCATCCCTTGAGCTTCCGAGCCATCGAAGGTCCAAGTTCGATCGAAGCCAAAGCTCTTACGTGAGTGGATTGGTCATCTTAGTGGCTCACCTCAAATCATGGCTTGTGCGGCTCAACAAGATTTTATTTCTACCAAACGAAGCTACCTCAGTCGATCCCACCATTAGACATTAGCTTTGGTGAGGTAATTCCTCAAAACCATCAGTTTAGGAAAAATGGTTGGTCCTTTTAGAAGGAAATTTTTATGCCATGCATTTTTGACCATTGGATGTGCTCATCTCCTCTTCCTGATGGTGTGGGATTAATTTGATCCCAATCTGAGCTCGGGTGAGCTTGGATCGAATGGAGAAAGACGGATGGTATCCGTCTTTCGCCATTCACGAAAGAGACAGATCACCGACCGTCTGTTCCACGTGATTGGAATGGATAATCCTGATCTGATCACGTGTAGATCCTTTGATTAATCCTTCAAAATCACTGGGTCTGATCATGGCCTTTCAATCTTAGATCAGACAGTCCACAGGAAAGCGCATCCTTCGCAATTCAAGTCAACCTTCCGATTTGACAACTTAAATACCCTATCCCATCATGCCATGTGGAAAGTGAGTGCTGCATCAGTAGCCACGTGGCACCGACAGAATTAAGGGTTAATTATGGCTATTTTAATTAATTTTTAAGGTTGAATCTTTCTAAATTCATAACTAATCCTACAAAATGCAAAAAATTATAAATGAGGACTCATTTTAAAAATATTTCAAAGTAGAATCCATTAAAGTTTTTATTAATTAATTTTGAACAATAAATTCTACTTAATTAAGGTTTAATTAAAAATTTAATTAG
This sequence comes from Cymbidium sinense, assembly GCA_021442155.1. Taxonomy (NCBI): domain Eukaryota; kingdom Viridiplantae; phylum Streptophyta; class Magnoliopsida; order Asparagales; family Orchidaceae; genus Cymbidium; species Cymbidium sinense. The sequence continues at coordinate 72,129,343 of CM038218.1, read as the reverse complement.
CCTAATTATTCTCTAATTAATTATCCAATTAATTTCAAATTTTCCAGAGATGTTTTGGGGGATCTTTAGGGAAGTGGTTCAGGTTCACTCCTTATAACCATTTCATTAAACCTCCTCATTTGTTTCAAATTAATTAAAGCTTAATTAATTAATTAGCCACTTAATTAATCAACTAAAATAGAAAAGATATCTAATTATTTTAGAGCCTCATTGGATGTTTGAAATGACTTAGGGATTGAGATTGAGGCCTCTTCCTTGATCTATTTCCCTAAGTTAATTTCATCATCCTAATTAAAATATATAATCAAAGGATTTAATTAATGAACTAAAGGATTAATTAAATTAATTTAAAATCCATTCACAACCTAACTTTATTTAATCAATCTTGGGTAACTCTTTGGGTATTCAACAACCTAAAGAGAGAGCTAATGAAATTATGGTTGGCTCACGTGTGTGAGAAAACTATAAAAGTAATTAAGTAAGTCCCTTAAGTTTAATTAACTATTAATTATGAGATAATTGTATTTGGCCCCTTTCATTTCTTAGGAGAATTATTAATTTAATTTTCATATGGTTGCATCTCATGTTGGCTCATCATTATTTAGTTAATTAGCTTAAGGTGATGTAGGTAAGAGTTAATTAATTGATTTAATTTGTACCTTAAATTAATTAAGACATAAAATCAACTTAATTGCTTTTCATTAAATCATTAACTCATATATGGGAAATGAGATTAGGATTTGCAAACCTCTTTCACATTTCTTAAATCAAATCAAATATAAAGATCAAAAATGACTTTAAGAAACTTTGGTTTATTTTAAATAAGTTTAATATGATTGTCCTTAGGATTTTATTGGATTGAATGGAATTGCATGCTTGTGTTTCTTTTTTTCCTTCCAATCATGTTAAAATATTGTATGTCACTTGTACTCATGCATTCATGTCTTTCTAATTTACCAAATAAAATGATTTCCTTTATGTCAATTTGCATGTGTTAACTTAATTAAAAATATGTGTGGTTATTATCACTATTAAATCTCAAATATATTTTCAAAAGCTTAATAATGAAGAATGATAATAATCAAGTTATGTATACATAGGAGGTGCATGTGCGTAAAAGCTTAGTGTATAAAATGAAGTATCTTTCTTACATTCATGTGTTGATAAGTAAGAATGTTAGCTAGTATATTAGTCTGGACATCCCAGGTATGCACAGCTTTAAGTAGCCCTAAGGAGATTCCTACCTCACTCCCTTGGTGTAGAACAATGGCAAAATACCTGCTTGATTTCATTCTTATGCATTTTGACATTAGGATTTAAATAGAGCTTTAATTCATTTACACAAATAAATCAATTCAGTTAAATGCTACTTTTGAATGGTTTTCTATTCTTATAGTTGCTTATACATCCATATGTATTTAAAAATAGCGGGTATATTAGTTTGGACATCCCAGAGATGCACGACTTTAAGTAGCCCTAAGAAGGTTCCTACCTGCCCTTGGTGCAGAACAATGGCACCGTACTTGCTTAAAATTTTTATACATTTGAATGTGTATTTACCTAATGAATGAAAATCCTAATTTTCTATGAAAAATACATGCATTCATACTTTGTTCAAATGGTTGGATTAATTAATCATATGATTTAGGGATCTTTTCTTATGCTTTTGTATAAGAATTTAGATAGAGCTTTAAATTAATAAGACAAAATGATTCAACCAAATGAAACATCAATCCCAAGTATATTTTCTTACATTCATCTTTTAATTGTGCTAAGATATAAATTGTATGTACAGGTAAGTTTAGGACTTAACCATATGCATGCCATATATATATGTGATGGAAAGAAATGAACAAACATGTGTTATGTGATAGTAATTCATTCCAACTAATCTTAAGATGACTTTCTTATTGAATGAGTTTATTTAAAGTGAACCTAAACTTAAGATTAATTAAAACAAGTAGTAAGCCATTCACTAAAGAGAATTGATTAATTAATTTGATTTAGATGTGACTTAAGGTAGGGATAAAAGAAAGTGATCATCTCTCTCTTTCTCTTTATAATACTTAGTTATTTTGTGTAGACCAAGATAAAACAAAAGAAAATATTAAGTAAAATATTGCAAATAAACTAAATCACTTAAAATGAAATCAATCCTTCATTATTAAATCTCTTTATACTTAGAGAATGATAACTCTAAAGCCTAATTAGCACATACCACACAAGTCTTAATATACACACATTAGATTAAGTCACCACTTCTAGCTTTATGTTAGGGTGGTGCATGGTTTAATGTATATTTGTTTTGTGATATATTATTGTAGACTAGATGTTAGGCCGTGATTAACCTAATCATATTTTTCAGGAGATTGTGCTTAATGGGCGCTTAAAATAAATAAAAATGCTCTCTTTTACAAGTTGCTTAACCCCTAAGCATGATCTACATTAGGACAGATGGACTTGGTTACCCATGTGCGGGGTGCTACGTCCAAATTATATATATAACTGCTTGGGTTGTATGGTGTGTCTAGCTAACGCTTATTTTGTAGGTGTAGTTAGATATACTTTTCCATTCTTTTAATGTAATTGTGCATTAGGAATTTGGTTAAGTGTTATGGGGGTTAAGGATGAACATTGACCAGGAGGTTTAATCCTGGGGTGCCATGTGATGCCTAGAAGCCTACCAAATCAAATGAAGTAAATCTAGTGAAGAAATGGAGCAAAGATATCAAGATATGAAGACTTGAAGACCTCCCATAACACTTATCATTTGTATAATTGTAATTATTCTTTCATATATCGGGTTATATAAGGGTAGAGCTTGGCTACCCATTTCTATTTTTGGCTTGTACGACGGTACCTGACTGCACCGTCTATTATTCTTTTATGTTGAGTTTATAAATTGTTTGATGTTTTGTTTACATCATGTAATAGAAATAACATGATTTTCATAGTTTCTTCATGCATGATAATTTAATGTGTGGCCTGGATCCATTTAGGCTCTTAGGGAAAAATAAACTTTTTCCCCAATCACAACTCATAACTAAAATTTCTAAAATAACTCATAATCTCATTTAAAGCCTAGGTATTAAATCAAGATAATTAAAAAATTTAACAATCCCTTAGCTGAATGTTGCATGTTTAACATCACACATATCATATTATTTCGCTCTTGCTGAGAGAGGGTTTCCATCTTTGCACGATAGGGGAAGATTTGACCTTTGAGGGTCTCCCTTGTGGTGAAAAACACCTCTTTCTCTTTGATTTATCCAATAACCCTATTTTGTCATGCATTTAAGAATATAAAATCCTATAGCTTGTGTCAAAATAAAGAGTCCAAAATCAAATAAAATTTGAGAAATTTGCATTAGACTAATCATTAATTCATATCACTCATGCTTCAGTCTATTAGGGAGTGAGTTTAAGGACTTTAGTTTCTTTCCAAATAATAATAATCTAACTATCTTGCAAAACATATGACTTGACTACATGATTTTAAAATGTAGGAGGAGTTAGCTTGCTGCTACTCCAGGTGGTTATAAGTCTAGGAGTCGGGTGGTTTACTCTCTCATCTAGAGGTAAATAATATACCCATTTTCATCTTAGATTTAGGTCGTGCTTTGGCCCTCGCTAAAGCTCCCTAGATTTAAAATCTGAGGATGCTATTTTCCCTAAGGCTACAAGTATAAATCCTCACCTCTTAGGCATTTCCACAGTCTTGTGTTGTGAGATTATAAGTCCTAATTTTCTAATAAAATTTCAACTCAAATACATAACTCTCCTCAATCTCAAATATATAAAACCCAATCATAGGATAATTTGTGATGCTCACTAGGCTTCTTAGTATCATGAGCATCCCTTACTCATCTCTTTTTGGCTTCGATAATAAGTCTCTCCTTTTGATTTATCCCACTTGATTTTCTAAACATAGCTAATGTATTGATAGTCTTATCTTTGAATTCTTTGGAGACAACAATTGCCTACTTTAATCGAGAGTATTCCTAAGGAACTCACCTTCTTTAGGATATAATTAACTATGGTGGCTTGCCTCCATAGGGAACTTTAGAACCCAGTTTAAATAAACCCTACTTTATTCGCCCATGTAAAGTGGGGGAAAAACCTCCAGTATATTCGAAGACCCATCATGCCTTAGGAGTCCTTATTAGGTGATTAGGTCCATTGTAAGATAGTAATTTTTATCTTTTGAGATAATGCACTATTCCTTGATGTCATACCCGATCACCTCAATAAGTACACCCTTAGATCTACACGGTGTCCCCCCCCCATACTCACACATAAACTAAAAATAAACACCACACTCCTCCATATCAAAATAAAGTGGTAGGGTTAGAAGTAAAAATTGCTCTAGCTAAACAAAAATAATCAGATATCTCATACGTTGTCATCAAAGCCTTTGCCATGATTGGGTGAGCTTGCTTGGTAGGTTAAAAGTGATTATGAATCTTCTTTTCCAAGAATCCATATTTTTTGTATGCTAAAGATTCAATTAAGTATACTCTGATTCCATTGCAAGTGGCCTATAACCATAAACAAAAAAGTTATGGAACCATAAAGCCATTGCAAGTTGAAAATTGTTAAGTAGTCAGAATCCTAACTTTCTTTTCAAAAGGCACTCTAACATATTGAATGAATATTGTTTAGATGTGTCTAGAGATCTATATAGTCTTCAATTTTGGGATGCACCTTGAAATTTGAAGAGGAATCTAATTCCATAATTGACAACCTAAAAGAAATAAATAAAAATAATAATAAGAGGAATTGATCTAGAACTGATATCAATGATCTAACTCTTTAATGAGTCAATTATTGATGACTTGATCAAGCTATCTTTTGAGTTTAAAGACTACTTTACATAGAAATAAATTAAAATGATCTCCATATGTAGCGGTCTTTAAACTTAAGCTTGATGTCATTTCAATAAACTAATTGCCTTGATGATAGTGGTCAAACTCCAAAAGAAAAGTAAAATTTTGCTAAATTAAAAGTACAAAAAATGATGGCTTTACATGAGAAGAAAACATTCTTCTTTGTCAGCTAACATCAATAATAAAAAAATGAATGAAAATGAAGGATAAGAAAAGGAAAAGGAAAATGATCAACTCCACGTGGCCCACATCTTGGAAACAGGATAAAACCTTTACCTTGAAAATGGGTTCATATTACCCATATTTCATTTCCAAATAAAAAAAAGGCTTTCATGCATAAGATTGTCCTCCTTAAGGATAACTTATCTAAGAATTGTCAAATCAAAATAATTCTAGAAAAGAAAATTTAAAGCATATGACATACAGAATCCTTACAAAAATATTTTGTTACATATTCATATCATTCAGTCTCAAAATATTGGGACAATTTAGCAAAAAGGTCATGATCAATATTTCTTATAATCTCACTTTTAATTAAGTGGAGAGTTATATCGAAAATCTTGCCATAAAAAATAATAAATAAAAATAAAAGAAACTTCAATACGATTTGAAAAATAATCATATCACTACATATAGATTCTTGAAATATACTTTTGAAGTAATTTCAAGGACCTTGTAGTAAAATGCAGAAGGATCAAAAATGCAAAAATAAGAAATTAATCAAAGTCATTTATGAAAAGTCACTTCATAAATCCTTTAAAAGAATAATAAATTAGCTGAAGAAATTCAATTTCAAACTTATGAGGAGAATCTTAATTTCTCTAATAAGTTAATCCTTTCAATTCCCTTATTGATTAGGGACAAAAGAACAAATACAAAAATGTCTCCATGAGAATCCAAGAGTTTGCTTATTTTGATTATCATTCACTTTAGAAAGTTTCAAAGGAATCTCTTGATCTTTATTGAATCTAAGAGAAGGCTTTATAAGCTGTTGAGTTATGTCAACAAAAATAAAATGAAATACATGTCCAAACAAAAAAAAGAAAAAATATTTCATTTGAGAAGCATTGGTTGACTTTGGTTCTTACTGCCTAAAGAACTGCAAAGACACATGCAAACTCAAAAAGATAGAATTCTCAGGTTAGTATCCTATGATATCTTGCTTAAAGTTAATTAGACATCTAGCATGGTTATATGTAACTTTGAGATTAAAAGAAAAATGATAAACTTCTATGCTTATGGCATAGTAAAGTATTAGGTCCAAAATATACCCAAATCCTCCTTCAAACATAAATTTCAACTCTTTGAAACCTTCTTCACTAAACTTTTTCATGTGCAAGAAGTATTAGTGAAATCAAGAAATGGAAGCAAACCTTCCATTACCCTTTCATGAAGTTAGACTAATCAAGTAAAGATCAAGTTCATTTGACTTTTGCTTATTAGTCAAAGGATTTGAGGATTGGGAATTAAGTCGCTTTGACCCCTTTTCTTCACCTATATCATCTATAGGTTGGGAGCAAGCCCTTTGTGGCACCTTTCTCATGTCTTTCCTTATGAGTTTGGAGTAATCCTTTGTGCTCCATCCTCATAAACTTAGCGTATGCCTTTTATGGCATAACTCTTTCTTCCCATAGGTATGGAGCAAGCCTTTCATGGCACCATTCCTATTGTGTACATGATAAGATCAAGTTTTAAAGACCCCTTTCATGTCACACAGGCTATTTAGGATATGAATTAAGGCACTTTGATCTCTTTCCTACCAGCCAAACTTTTGAGGATTGGATCATGTCTTTGAAGACCCCTCTCCTCTTTTTAGCTAATAAAAATGGATCATACCATCAAAGGCCCCATCTTATTAGCTAATCACATAGGAATAAGTACCCCAGTCAGCATCCTATTGAAATGACTAAGGTTAGGATAACATCATTAAGACCCCCATCCTTAAGTCAAAACTTTTGAGGATTGGATCATATCTTTGAAGATCCCTCTCCTCTCTTTGGATAATCAGGATGGATCATGCCATCAAAGCCCCATATCCTTAGAAAATCACATAGGAATAAGTCCCCCAGTCGACATCCTATTGAAATGACTAAGATTAGGATAACGTCATTAAAACCCCTATCCTTAAGTCAAAACTTTTGAGGATTGGGTCATAACTTTGAAGACCGCTCTCCTCTCTTTAGCTAATTAGGATGGATCATGCCATCAAAGGCCCCATCTTATTAGCTAATCACATAGTAATAAGTCCCCTAGTTGACATCCTATTACAATGACTAAGGTTAGGATAACGTCATTAATACCCCTATCCTTAAGTCAAAACTTTTGAGGATTCGATCATATCTTTGAAGACCCCTCTACTCTCTTTAGCTAATCAGGATGGATAATGCCATAAAATGCCCCCATCTTATTAGCTATTCACATAGGAATAAGTCCCCTAGTTGGCATCCTATTGAAATGACTAAGGTTAGGATAATGTCATTAAGACCCCTATCCTTATGTCTAAACTTTTGAAGATTGGATCATGTATTTGAATACCCCTCTCCCCTCTTTAGCTAATCAGGATGGATCACACCATCAAAGGCACCATCTTATTATCTAATCACATAGGAATAAGTCCCCAATTCGGCATCCTATTAAAATGACTAAGGTTAGGATAACATCATTAAGACCTTTATCCTTAAGTCAAAATTTTGAGGATTGGATAAGATCATTAAGATCCCTCTCCTCTCTTTAACTAATGAGGATGGATCACACCATCAAAGGCCCTATCTTATTAGCTAATCACATTAGAATAAGTCCCTCAGTAGGCATCCTTAAGTCATAATTTTGAAGATTAGATAACGTCACTTGGATCCCTCTCCTCTCTTTAGCTAATCAGGATGGATCATGTCATCAAAGGCCCCATCTTATTAGTTAATCAGGATGGGTCACTACCATTCTCAATTAAGAGTAAGTTCCTCGAAGGCATCTTCTTTGAGCATCATGATTGCATTAAGACTAGACCATCCCTTGGGTCCACTCCTAATGGCATCCCTATTCATCTTAGAACTTAGTGAAGTTAAGTTTCTAAGAATGAATCAAATTGAAACAAGTATAGGTATGCATATGCGTATCTGTCGCAATGAAATCCAAAAGATAAATTGAAATCAAAATTAAAACGAAAATCAAAATCAAAATCTTGGATTTGAACCCGAAGCTTATGCTTGTATATTGATCAATCCGGTCAATGCCAATATGTGTAGTGTACTCTGGCCGATCCACTACACATATTGGGGGTCCATTTGTTGACCTCATTTTTGGATGAGGTTTACATCAACTTGAAAATAGTAATTAGGATGTTCTAATTTCAAATAAGAATCTTCTAATTTAGTGCTTAAGACACTATACCTAGTGCCCTAAGGAATCTTCCTTGGGTTTATTATGTTAGACTTAGGTGAGACCCACCTAGCCAAAAGTCAACTCATCAAAAATTTGAAACTAATTCAAATTCAATTCAAAATTGAATTTGAATCAAAACTCAATCAATCATCAATTCAAGATGATTGAATTCAAAATTAAAAAAGGTTTAAATTAAAATCCAACACTTTGAATTCAACTACTTGGATTGGATTTAAATTTCACAATCCAAGTCAAATGAATTCAAACCCGATCTCAAAACCATTTGAGATTAATTTGGGCATGCCATACATCAATTCAAACTAGGTTGATAGTGCCAAAAATTAGAAAATAATTAAAAAAATGAATTTTTAAAATCCAAAAGAAGAATGGGAAGAAGGAAAATGCAAATTCCCCTCTTCCCATGCAAAGCCATCCCACCTCTTATGGATGGCTGCCTTCAAGTGAAGGCCACCTAAGCAAGAAAACAAAAAGGGATTTTGCTTCTCCAAGGGAAGAAGAAAAAATAAAAAGAGAAGAAGAGGAAGCAAAGCATGGATCAGCCAAGAGGGAAACCAAGGAGAAAAGCTCTCCTATCCTCCAGAAATCCACATCCAAGCATGCTCATAAGCTTCCAAGCATACTCACAAGAATCCAAACAATCCTATCATCCTAGCCTACCAAGGAGGATGAGAAAAATGGGTAGAGGCTCACAGCAAAAGTGAGATTTCACACCTAAACCCTTCCTCTAGCCACATGAAAATTGAACCAAACCTAATAAAATTGAATTGAAACTTTGGGAAAATGAAATTAAGGTTGAAACACACCTAATAAATTTTTTTCATAATTTATTTTATCATATTTTATGAAAATTAAAATTTTAAATCCTAAACTCTATATTTAATTAAATTAACACATAATTAAATCATAATAAATCAACCAAATGTCCAAAAAATATGAACGAACCCTTATTGGAAACATATTTTCGAAAGGCATCAATAAAAAGTGAAACTCCACTTGACATAAAAATTTGAAATCCAATTGATCTTTGGATTAGGAATTATTGAATTTCTAAATTCCTAGGTCAATATTAATCAATAATAAATAAGAAAATTCATTAATTCATTTAATCATGAATTAACTTGTGCTAATCTCAATCAAACATCATGAACTCTTAAGGGTAGTTTTTCAAATAGCATAAGCCAAAGAATTTAACCAATTGCATACTTAAGGATTAATGAAACTAATAAATCATAGTAAGAGTAATTAAACCTTAAGTTAATTGGATTAATGTAAACACTTAATGAATCCTTACATTTCCAATGAATCAAATCAAATGAATGCAAACCTTAACCTAAGTGCTTTAGGTTAACCTAAATTACACTAAATGAAATCAACATGATTTAATTCAAATGATTAATATAAAATAAATGACCTAATTCAAACAAAACCAAATGAAATAAATCAAATAAAATAATCTGATTTAAATTAAATCAAATGAATTAATTCAAAATAAATCAAATGAAACATCAGACTGGATGTCTAGGCTTGTTGTGATATGTTGTGCTTTTCTTTCAATTCATTATAATGTGTTGTGATATGTTATGCTTCACTTATCTATGTGGTGTATTACTTTAGAGATGTCTAGGCTTGTTTGCTCGTTAGACTGTATGGTAGGTGTTCTTTTTAGATTTAACACTAATTTATGCAGGGGACTATGTTAAAGGGATCTTTGTTATAAGTAAAAATGATAAAATTGTTGTTTGTTTGCGGTGTTGAAATATCCCTTAACATAGTCCATTGAGATGGGCTTGGCAAGCAACTAATGCTAGGCCCGTATGTTTGTAAAATATAATCGTCGTGTGCTATTTGTATTTCCTAACATATATTTTACAGGACTTAGGAATATATATATATATAATTTCAAAATGTAAATTTGAGCTTAGAATTAGGTTAGGATTTATGTGGTCTAGGATTAGCAGGAGATGACCCTACCAGGAGATGGTGTAGTGGTCCCCTATGGAACTTGATGGAGGTCCCTAAAGAAGGAGTCTATCCTGGAAAGAAGACCCATAGATCTTGACTTGTAGTTCTAGGCCAGGCTATATAAGGGCAAAGCTGAGCTTCCCATTTTTCTTTCTTCTGGGGTGTACAGTGGTACCCAATCGCATTGGCCTTTTTTTAAATTAAATTAGCTTGATTTATTTTAGGTGTGCAATAGAATCAACCTACTTTTTTAGGTTTCTTTCTATGTTGTGCTTTCCTGTGAATGAATGCCTGGATGATTAGGCTCATAGGAAAAACTAAATTTTCTACCTAATTAAACTTAACCAATTGAAACATAAAATAAATACAACTCAAAACTTCATAAACTAAAGCCTTAGGCATGTCAATTAAAATAATTAAATTGAAATCATGAAATCATATTGTTTCCATTTCTTGAATTGGGCAACTTCGCCATTACACATAAGGGGCATCTATCGTGAGGACAACCACCTTCATGGGGAAGCCTACCTTCTATTATTGATTTGGCTTATAACCATTTCTAATTGCACGACATTAGGCATAAATGTATACCCATGGCCTAAAATAAATCTTGAGTCAAAATTTATAAAATCTAAAAAATATGCATTAATTAGATGCATCTTCATACACTACATGATTTTAAAAATTAAGGAGTGAGTCTAGGTTCATAGATTTCTTTCTTAAAAATACAATAGCCCAGCCATCTTGCATTCATGAGACTTAGCATCATGAATTTAAAATGCACTTAGGTGGTGTTAGCTGGCAGCCCTCTCTAGGCGGGTTATAAGTCAAGAAGAGTCAGGGATAGGTTAGTTCCATCAAATGAGAGGAATAACTGATAATTCCCAAAGATAGAACTAGGTTCAAACATCTGACATGTGTTAGAAGCACCTATAGACTAGGTTACGCATCCTTTCGTGAATAAGTCTTCACTTAGTGTTAGTCAGGCTAATCTAAGTTCTAGATTTCTAAGAGCATATCAACTCAAAATCTAAATTAAATTCTAAGAGCATATCAACTCAAAATCTAAATTAAATTTTTTTTTAATAAGATAAATATTATTACTGGAATGCGATTTAAAAATATTTTTAATTATATATATAAATATATAACTTAAAAATATTTATATAATTTAAATAGATAAATAACTAAATAAATTTATAAATATATATATATATATAATTACTTTATTTATATAATTTATAAAATATTTATATAATTTATTCCTTTCTTTATTTATTTATTAAAAATTATTTATTTATATATTTTAAATATTTTTATATTATATATTAACAAAAATTAATAAAATTATATATTTTAAATAATTATATTAATTAATAAAAAATATTAAATAAATTTATAAATTTATATATATAATTAAAAATATTTTTAAATTATATATTTAATTATATATATATATATATATATAAAATTAATAATAAATAAAAAAATATTTAGTTATTAAATATTTTATAAAAAATATTTTTAAATTATATATTTTAAATATTTTAAATAATTATATTAATTAAAAAAAAAAATAAAACCTCCCTCTTTGGGTGATATTATATTTAAAATAATCCATAGTTTTTTTAAATAATAATAGTTTTAAAATATAGATATAATTATATATATTATAAAATTTTGAAATAGTTAATTATTTTCAATTTTAATGAATGAAAATAATTATTTATTTTCAAATATAATAAAATAAAAAAAGGTAATAATATTTATCTTATTAAAGTTCATTTTCCAAAAATAAATTTAATTCAGTGATGACGCGATTTAGATCTTTCGATTTATCAAGGAAGAAAGAATAATTATTAAAACTATTAAAGTTAAAGTGCGACTTTTAATTGATCTTTGCGCATATCATATTCACATGTGTTGATACGAATGGATTTATTTAAATTTATTTTTTATTTCCATGTTATTTATCAGATTCTAATCATACTTTTAAAAGGCGGATGAGCAGGCAATTTTTAAAATTAAGTATGATTAGAATCAATTAGATAAAGTGGCCAAATAAAAAATTTAAGAATGTATAGTATAATTACTCATTAATGGGATCAACGACGTGCGTTATCGAAAATGGCGGTCGCCTAATTTACCTTTCAATGAGCAAGTCGCCCATTAATTAAAGCTGCTTTAATAATAGTTAAATAATTAATTATTCTTCCTTAAAGATAAAGCATAAATAATCGCGATTGTCGATCAAGATCTAAAAATCACGTGTTTAATCACGCTACATTTAAATTCTATTTTGGAAAATAAATTTAATTTTTTAATAAGATAAATATTATTACTGAATGCATTTATTTTTATTATATTTGAAAATAAATAATTATTTTTTCATTCATTAAAATTGAGTGAAATAATTAACTATTTCAATAGCTTTATAAATATATATAATTATATCTATATTTTAAAACTATTATTATTTAAAACTATTATATACTGGATTATTTTAAATATAATATCAAAGAGGGAGGTTTATTTTTATTAATTTTTTAATTAATATAATTATTTAAAATATTTAAAATATATAATTTAAAAATATTTTTATAAAATATTTAATAACTAAATATTTTTATATTTAGTTATTAATTAATTAATTTATATATATATATATAATTAAATATATAATTTAAAAAATATTTTAATTATATATATAAATTTATAAATTTATTTAATATTTTTTATTAATTAATATAATTATTTAAAATATATAATTTTATTAATTTTGTTAATATATAATATAAAAATATTTAAAATATATAAATAAATAATTTTAATAAATAAATAAAGAAAGGAATAAATTATATAAATATTTTATAAATTATATAAATAAAGTAATTATATATATATATATATATATATTTATAAATTTATTTAGTTATTTATCTATTTAAATTATATAAATATTTTAAGTTATATATTTATATATATAATTAAAAATATTTTTAAATCGCATTCCAGTAATAATATTTATCTTATTAAAAAAAAATTTAATTTAGATTTTGAGTTGATATGCTCTTAGAATTTAATTAAAAAAATTAATAAAAATAAAACCCAATTATAGGATAGTTGAAGTGTCTACTAGGCATCCTAGTATCGATAGCCATTTCTTACTTCATCCCAATTGGCCTCGAAAAGAACTCTCACCAATTTGAACCAATCCTAATTGAAAATTTCAAAAAATCAATTCTTTGAAAATCACCTTAGAAATCTTTAGAAATAATAACTTATTTCTTTAATCGAGAGTATTCTTAGGAAGAGACCCTTCTTAAGATGTAATTAATTATAAAGGCTTGCCTCTATAGGGAACCATGAACCCAGTTTAAAATAAACACTGTTATACTTTTCCATATAGTTCTGGGGAAAAATCTCGGGTACATGAAAGACCTATTAGCCATAGGAGTCTTTTATTGAAATGATCAAATCCATTATAGGAAAACATGTTTATCTTCTGAGATAATATGCTTATTCCTTAATGATGTATTTGATCATCTAAATAATAAATTCCTGAACTCTATGTGGTGTCATAAATTTTCTCCACACACTGCATGGAGAATTATAAAATAATTAGAAATTTCATCCTTCACTAAAAATCATTAGATTAATAATCAAAATATCAATAGATAGAAGAAACTTTGATGAGAATGACAAGCCATTTGATTGTTGTTGAGTCAGTATTTGTTAGTGCATAGTAACTCAGTAGTGGATGATGCCATTTTCTAGATTGGAAATTTTAGTTGATACTTTTTGCTACTATAAATATTTAAAGGGATTTTGAACACAAAGCAGAAATTCTCTAATTTTCCATATGACTTCATGGGTACTTGTTTGCGATAAATCAATTTTTTTAACTAGTAGATTTGTAAGAATAAATTAAGAGAAAGTTTATGAACTTTCAAAATTATCAGAAGTAAACTTCCTTAAATGGTTCAACTTTTATGTTGATTCGCTACTCTCCTCAAGTGAAGAATTTAAGAAAAAATAGCTCCTGAAATAGTAAAGTATTGGAGACACAATAATTTAGAAAAATCTTGGGTATTGGAGTTATCTTTAGGCATATGAAAAATAATATTGTTGACTCCAAAAATTCACATCTGACCTTGTTGACTCACTTTTGAAGTGAAGATTCAGTCTTCCCATCATTGGTATAGGAGTCTTCTAGACACTAAGAGCTCCTTAGTAATGGGACACTTCTAGTGGCTAAGTGAACACACCTAAACCACGAGACTTTAAGAGGGTTTGCCATAGGATTAGGCTAAGCCTTAGGACCCAAGGTGACTTGCCCATCTTAAGACCTAAACAAGCTCATGCCTACCTCCTTAGTAGAAACCCAGATTAAGCCTAAATTTAATGGAACTCAACAAAAATCTAAATCAAACATATTTGAATTGAAATATAAATTCAGTTGAGCTTGAGGTAATTAGGTTGATTAACTCAATTAACCCGTTTAAGCTAAAAATCACTTAAGTCTAAATAAATTTTAATTAAATCAAAATTAAACCAAATTCAATCAAACCAAAAGTATAGAATCAATGCATGAATATAAATGAACTCAAAAATAAATTCAAATGAGGTTCAAAGTGGAAAATAGATCATTTGACCTAGAGCCGACTCATGTGGGCCCCACAAAGTCAAAAGCTGAACTATCAAACTATAGTCAAATTGAACCACTCCAAGAATTTAAAAATCATCAAATGAAAATGTTTAAATATAATTATAAACAAATATGAATCAAAAGAGGTCTTAAGTGGGTTGATTTGACCGCTTAACTCAAATAATAAACTTCATTAAGTCAAATTCAAATCAAATAAAAAAAACATAATCTAAGTCAGACATTCAAAATCAATTGAAACTCATAAATGAACATAATCCAACCTTTCCATGGATTTAATTTAACCAATTTGGACATTTAAATTAATTTCCAATTTAACCTATTCGAGTTAAATTGAATCAATCTGAGTTAAAAAAATCAATCAAATCAAGCTTAAACTAATTAAAATTAATCAAATGCAAATATCATAAATGAATAATCAATTGTAAATAAAATTAAAATTCAATTCTAAAATGGCTAATTGAGTTAAGGGAGCTAACTTAATTCATTTAGGTCAAAAGAATTAAAACATAATCCAAATTAAATGAAACCAATTGAGTACAAATATTACAAATGATTAATAAGATATAATTAAAATTAAATCTAAATTTCCAAGTGAGTAATCATGGTAGAGTAATCATTTTGACTTATTTGAGTGAGATATATTAAGCGTAGCATAAACTAAATCAAAACCCCATAAAATTTGAATCAATTGGCCTCCAAATCATTGATTTGATCAAAATTCAAATCCAAATGTTAATTAATCAAATAAATTTAATACAAACTAACTTAAATCAATCCAAAGTGAATTAAAAGATGGTATGGAAGCCATGTGAAGGGGTAAGAAATATAAAGCACTCATGCATGAAGACGACCACTCTCCAACTCCTCCGCACTCCTTCACTAAATGAAGCTGTTCTCACTGCCCACAATGAAGACTTTGGGAGCAAAAATCCAAAGTTTCCAATCACCCATGGACAACCAACCACCTCCCATCACCATTGATGATGATTTTTGGCCACCATTAAGAAGGAAGGAGAAGAGACCCCATAGGGATCTGATTTTACATTAGTCACTCTCCACAAGTTTCTCTGAGCAAGAAGAACCCATTCCTCATTCCTTTTGGACGTGAAACGACCCAAATCGAGCGGATTCCTATGATGTGAGGTAGAGGTTAATGGTTACGATGTTCCAAGGCGAGGCAAGAGTCCATATTCATTCCAAAGCTTCATCTTACATTCAGGAGCATGTTTGAATCAACTTGGATACCGAAAACCATCCCCGATGAGGTAATTTTAAAATCCAGTAGGTGGCCATAGGATCTCTTGTTTGTGACAATGCTTGCATAATTTTAGGAATTTCTATTATTATCCCTTGCACTTTCCATTTTATATGATGCTAAAGTAAAAATAGGCATTTTTTAGCGAGATTCGTTCAAAAATTGAGCCTGTAAGGACCCCTCAATGCTTGGTTCACCTATTTCGGGGGAATATAAAGCAGCAGCCATCTGATCCCTTGTTAATAGGGACAGACGACTGAGATTAGAAGGGATCTGGATTTGATTTTGGTCTTTTGATGGCGGTATCTGATCTAGACCGTCCAATCAAAAATGTGATTTTATGCTCATTTTCCATGTGGAACCACACGATCCAATTGGGTGCCGACACGTGGAACCATGTGGTCTCATCACCACCGCGTGGCACTGACTTGTTTAAGTAGGAAAAATGGGATTTTTTGATTTTAAAAATTAGTGAAAATGTCTGAAACTTCCAAAGTTCATAAAAAAATACTCATAAAAAAATACAAATAAGGGCTCGCTGGATTCATCTTTTTGAGAGGAATCCAATAAGCCAAAAATTCTCAATTACTATTGGGTATTTTGATTTTAATTGAACTTTTAGTGAAAAAAATTTCATTAATAAATTTAAAAATACAAATCAAATTAATCTGAAATTCTTAGAGATTGAAATTGAGGATAAAATACACCTACCATAATAATTTCAACTCAAAATAACTTATGAATTGGGAGATATTAAGTTTTAAAGCTCAGATTGTCTATTTTAGTAAAATAAATTAATAAAAGTTATGAAAATTATAAAATTTATCAAAATGGTTTGAAAACATTTTATTTAACATTAAAGATCTAAATTTTTTTAAAAAAATAACAATCATTAATAAGCTTACTTAAGATGTAATTATCCCTTTAGTTTAACTTAAACTAAATTAATTATGATTGATCTTTAATTAGGTTAATCATCCAAGCTAAACACTTAATAAAACCAATTACAATAGATTAAATTTATAGTTAATTAGAACTTTAATTAAAATTAACAATTGAATAAACTAAAAAAGTAATCAATCACTAAACCAATCTTAAATGAATCAACCTTTTAATCAAATCAATCATGATTAATTGAACTAATCATTAATTGGATCTTGTTTATGTTAAATAAATTAAGTAAGATGGACATCTAATAAGCCAATAAATAAATATTCAATTAGGATTAATTTAATTGATCATTGAGTAAATTAAACTATTTAGTTAAGCCATTAATCAAATTAATTGCTTAATACGATAAAGACTTAATTAATCACCAATCTTAGGCTAATTATCTAATCAAATTAAATCAAATAAAGGTAAAGTAAACTTAATCAAATCAATATATAACTAAATCAGATCTAATTCAATCTATTTGGAATAAGATGACTAATTAATCATTAAATATATAAACCTAATAACTAAATTAAACATGAACTCATAATTATAGTATTAAATGAAATTCAATGAACATAATAAATGAATGAAGTCAAATGAAACCCAAATTATAATCAAGCTTTTGAAATAAAACAAACAATTAATTCACTTAATCTAAATAAATAGCAATAATAATAATAATAAATTCTTTGGTCAATCAAATTTAAGTGAAATACTTAATTAAATCTATTAAATCAAATCAATCACATGTGGATAATTAAATCATCAACTTTTAATTAAATACATCTTTAATTAACCTAATAATTTAAAATTGAATTACTTTTAATTAAAGCTCATTAATTAAACATCTAATTAACATAAATTTATTTTGAATAAAGTAACCCATCATTTTAATAAACGAAATTGATTTAGATAAATCATGTTAAAACTAATTCTTAAATCAAGCTTAAATCAAACACTTAATTAAATTTATTGTCAAATTTTAATTAACATAATGATAATTAATCAGATCTTTAATTAATCTATAATTGATTTAATAACATCTCTTAATTAAGCTAATTATATAATTAAGTTAATCACATTGAACTTAAGTAAACCGATAAACTAATAAAGCTAATAAAATCAAATTAAATTAAATTAAAATAGACGTTCATCAATTTAATACATAATCAAATTGAATCTAATACAACCTACTTAAATAAGATGAGTTAATTAACTATTAAATGCATGAATTTAATAATTAAATCAAAACATAAACTCTTACTTAAATATTAACCAAATTCTAATAAACATGATAGATGAATGAGATTAAATGAAAATTTAATCATAAATAATCAAACTTAATTAAAATCAAAGCAAACTTTTAACTCATTTAATTCAATCGAACTATAAATAGATGAACTATTATCAAATCAAATAAATATAAAATTAAATCTAAGCTCTAAAGTCATCAAATCATATCCAAATTCCAATCAATACCAAAATAAGTTAAACAAAAATAAAACTCAAACAAAACAAACCTATTGAACTAAGATAAGAGATTAATCATAAACTTAAAAAATAATCTATATATAGACTAAATGGCTAAATTCAATAAATTAGACCCTTAATTAAAATTCAAATAAATGAACACATTAAAGTTTAATTAAATTAAGGTTAAGTAAATTAAAGTATATTCACTAATCTAAACCAAAATTAAATGAAATAATAGGATCAACAAATTTAAACAACACTGAAATAATATTAATCATAATCTTAAATTGAAACCCAAGAGAAAGGAGTTAGATATTAATTTAAAGGATATTGAATTATAAAAATTTAATTAAATGAAAACATCTAATCTAAAATTAATCAATCAAAATATATAAAATTAAACAAATTTAAACTTTAGAATTTAAATCAAATCAAACAGACATTAATCAAATCAAATAAATTACACAAATTCTAATGGGCTAATTAAGATACTTAAGGAATTTAGTTAGACTTTTTAGGATGAAGATTTAGGAGTTAGGATGTAGATGTTGACCTCACTTTTGGAGTGAGCTCTCAACCTCCTCTTCTTAGACCTAGGAATCTTCTAGACACTAAGACTTTATTAGTCATAAGACACTTCTAGTGATTAGGTGAACACTTAACCAAAGCCTAGAGAATTAGAGAAGTTAATTATAGGATTAGGCTATGCCTCAGGACTTATGGGAAATCACTTAACCTATCGCCTAATACCAATTCATGTGCACCTTCTTAAATCCAATCAAAATTTCAAACCAAACCTCAAATTCAAATCCAAATTCCAAATCAAATGATTGAAATCTATGATCAAGTCTAAATTTAAAATCCTTCCTAAACCCTATGATTGAATTACATGGATTTAGCTCTAACCAAATCCAATTCAATCCAAGTTCAATTGATTTTCTTAAAGATCAATTCAATTGCCCAATAAACTTACCAAATTCAAGTTCAAATTCAACTCCAAAGGATTGAAACCCAAGATAAAATATAAGCACCAAATCCCTCTTGAGCCATATGAATTGATTCCATGAACTTAGCCAAATCTTCACACAATTCAATTCAAATTTGACTGATTTCTTCATGAATAAATCATATCTTGAATCATCTTCACAAATATAAACAAAATCTACACTTAAATCATCAAAACTAAATCAAACTAAATCAAATTCTCTTCCAAGCCCTTTAAACCTACCCTCATGAGCTTAGCCAATTTGCCTTCAAATCACTTCAAGCTCAATTGATTTTATTATACATCAATTGTACCTTCAATTATATTCTCAAGTATAAATGAAATCTACATTTAAATTATCAAAACTAAATCTAAAACCAAATCAAAACAAAATTTAAGCCCTTTGAACCAATTCTTTGGACTCAGCCAAATCCTATCCAAATCAAGTCAAAACAAATGGATTTTAGCTCAAATCATTCATTCATTCAATTATCTATCCAAATATAAATGAAATCTACAATAATCAAACCAAACCAAGGTCAACACAAGTCAAGCCAAACTTAGCCCTTTTGGCTTGAAAATTTTAAGTGAACCAAAATCTATTGAAGTCCAAATTGATTGTAGTTGGATTTATATTTCAATCTTAAACTCATTTATAGATTAAACTAAAACTAAATCAATCCAAAATCAAGCCAATTGATCCACTTAGGCTCACTTGACCCAAGGTGTCCTAAAGAACCTATTTGAGCGAAGTTCTAATCCAACCCAAATTGGATTAAACCAAGCCCATCCAAACCTCATACCATGACCAATAACCACCATAGGGTGACTAATTGCTAAGAATTGGGTCAAACTAAGTCAACTTGGCCATTTGACCAAGTCAACCTTTAGCCCACATGAACCCAAACTAGCCAAAACTCATCCTACACCAAATTAATTGAAACCATTGATTCATACCAACCCATGATCAATGATTGAACATGACTTGACCATCAATTGAGACAAACCAAACCCAATTGACTCTTTGATCCAAGTTGACCCAAATTGGCCTAAAGGGCCATGCTGGGTCAAATTATGATCTAACCCAAATTGATTGCAATCAATGGCTCGAGTTCTTTCCAAATTCATTGTTGAACTTGACCATGGCTATAATTGAACCCAATTTGGCCAATTGAACCCAAATTGACCCACTTAACCCAAATTGATTGGCTTAAATCTAAATTAAATCCAAATTAAATCTAACCAAAGCCTGCAATCCTCTCCAATTGACTAATTGAACATGAGTCAACAACCAACCCAAGCCAATTTGACCAATTTAGTCAAATTGATCAACTTGACTTGTTTGACCCATTTAATTCTAAATAAGCCAAAATTAAACTCAGGCCAAATTACTTGAAACCACTTGAACAAAAATTGTTCAAATCATCATTTGAACCTAACCCAACCTCAGTTTGACCCAATTTGACCAATTGGTCAACCTAATGGCCCAAATGACCTAAATTGAGCCAAAGCCTTTGAAAACAACTCATGGGACCTTAGGACCTGACCAAACCTGACCCAAACCTGATCCAAACCCATCTTAGGTTAGCCCAAAACCAAACCCAAACCCAAACCCAATTGAATCTCCCTTGAATATGCCACCCAACATAGGATTCTCCCCAAAATAGTAAAGTCCACTATCCTATCACCCTTGGTAGCCATCAAGCACCCAATTTGGGGTCTAGCCTAGCCACCAAGCCCACCCTAAGTGGGCTAGGCTTGGAATGGACCAAAAGGAGCTGAGTTAACTTACCTCCCTTCAAATCGAGCACCCAAAGGATCTGAAGAGAGCCATCAGCCCATCACATGCCTTGAGGCACCTCCCAATCCTTCCTCTACTCAAAATGAGCCAAGTGGATTTGATGGAAACAACTCTGGCACTCTGGCAGCTGTTGGCTGACCAAAAGATGGGAGACAATTTCATCCATCCATCACATCCAATCGGGGGATATACCCCCTCAATTTGCACTGGAAAAGGCACCATTCGATTCATCTGAGCTTCAACGAGAGAGTTTCAAAACTCTCTAGCAAGCTCCCGAGCATTCCCAAAGCCTCCCTCATCTGATTTCCTCACTCTCGAGCATATCTGAAATAGGGGAGCCACCCCTTCATGCTAATTTTTTTAATTTTCCACTTGGATCCAATTGCTCCTTCCCAGACCATCTCCTTGACTTATCGAAGCTAAATTAATCATTCTCGAGGCTTCCTGACCATCGGAGCAAGGAGTTTGACTAAAGTCGAGCCTCCAAAGCATGAATCTTGGCCTCCCAAGCAATCTACTTGGAATCAACCCAATTTCCGCTCAACAGGGCTTCGTATCTACTAGATGAAGCTACATCAAGTGGGCAAGCCATCGCTCTTAGTTCTGGCGAGGTAATTCCATGAAAATCGATCCCTAGGTGAATTTTAGTTGGTCTTTAATGAAGAAAATATCCATTGCATGCGATCTTAGCCGTTGGTTCATATTAGATCCTTCACACAATGGTGTGGAGTTCATTTGGAGTGGATTCGAGCTCGGGTGAGCTCGGATCATGCAGGCCATTGTGGACAGGCTCCATCTCTCATCGCCTGTGGGAAGAGAGATCACGCACCATCTGTTCTGCGTGATCAGAATGGATGACTATGATTAAATCATGTTAGATCCATCCATTTGATCTATTATTAATTGTAGGATTAATCATGATCGTCTGATCTTAGATCAGACTGCGCACAAGAAACTGCATCTCGTCGCCGATTGACTCAACCGTGATGGTGATAACTTAAAGAGCCAATAAGCACACCACGTTAGTGTGCCATGTGGCGCCGACAGGATTAAGGCATAATTAGGCCTAAATAATCTATTTTTCAGGTTGTAACTTCATAAATTCATAATAAATTATAGAAAAAATCAAAAATTGCAAATAAATACTCATTTTGAAGGTATTTTAGAAAATAATTTATTAAAAACATTCTTAATTAATTTTGAATAATAATTAGAGTTTAATTAAGGTTTCATTAAAAATTAATTAGCATAATTACTCCCTAATTAATTAATTAATTAACCCCAAAATTTTTGAGATTATTTAAGGGGATGACCTCTGCCTCCCCTAATT